>CM060305.1:27893865-27986365 GCA_030674185.1 Monoplex corrugatus | reverse complement strand
AAAGTCGGGAAAAAGTCGGTCTTTGCACCTGGCGGATACGGTGCGGGAGTGAAAGGGTTAAATTATCTTAAAAGCAACCAGAGCCAGGAAATTCAGAAAGACAAGAGTGCAACATTATGCATTTTGTGATGGTCGTGACCGTCGGCAAAAAGGTCGTGGGGTGTAGGCTGTCACGACTAGTTCAAAAGTACTGTGACTGATTGGACAGAAATCGTGATCGTCGAGAACGCTTCGTGACAGTCCTGAAACAGTCTTGCAAATAGTTGAGATCACTGTGCGAGTGGTCGCTGACTCTTCCCATATCACTTGGATAACGCTCGGCGAGTTAGCCGTGCGATTGCCGACTGCATATACGACCGTCACGAGCAAACTACGATTGTTCCGTTTTGTTGAGTTTAACCCTTTGACTCCCGCACCCTATCCACCAACTGCAAAAACTTAACCACTTTGATTCCCTCACCCTATCCACAGCTTCCTGCAGGAAGCTGGTGAATAGGGTGAGGGAGTCAAAGGGTTAAGTTTTTGCTTTGTTAGCATGGTTGTAAATGCGGGATGCTGGCGGACAGGGTGCAGGAGTCAAAGGGTTAAAGCCCTGTACCTTTCTCAGAGTATACGAGGACTAGCTATAAGAATGTTGCTCAAAGAAGCCTTAGAACATTTTGGTTGCATTGTGAGATACCAAGATGATGTATCGAGCAAAATACAACTGATGTGAGCGAAATACAAACTACATTGGACACACAGCCAACCTTCCCGACTAGGTCTCTGGTGGGTGCCGACTGCGGCGTCTGGGTGGAGTTGTCACATGACCAGTCGCATATAATTCGTCGCCTGAGTCAGGATCAATCACCCAGAGACAAAGGGGGAAAATGAGATCAAAAAGTGAATAGAAATAAAATATGAAGAAAAAGAAAAGAAAAGAGGGAAAGACATAAAAATAGAGATAAAATTGTTTTTAAAAAAATCAAAAGAAAGAAAGAAAATAATGACAAGACACATTTCCAATAAAGGTAGCGTGTGAATATTTCGTTCCTTTGTTTGACTTTTTTTTTTACACGTTTTCTTTTCTTTCTTTTTGTATTTATTTATTTATTTGTTTATTTATTCATTCATCTATTAATTTATTTTTATATTTTATTTATGGTATCTGCTTCTGAATGTTTGAGTGTGTGTGATTTTTTTTTTCTTTTTTTCTTTTTTCTTTTTTTTTTTTTTTTTGAGAGGGGACACATCACCTTCTACTTTTCATACAGTTATCAAATGCGCAAGTTAACGTTTAATTGAACCGGAATATGGTATATGTTTCTGCTTTTCATAAATTTACCAAAGTACAAGTCAACATTCAGTTCAACAAGGACAGCAACAAAACAAGAAATGAAACAATCAGATCATGTGATGCCATGGGACATGTCGGAACAGGAAGATCATCTCCAGCCTCTCTCTGCAACTGGGACAACAAGTCTGATGACTGGGAGCCGTACTTGAACAATGACGGGGATCATCATGCTGATGTGATGATCACTTTGGCCGTCTGATACAGCAGACTGATTGGAGTTGGTACCAACGAGCTGTATTCATACCTCATCACTTTCGGTCGTGTTCGATTTACAAAGATCTGGAAAAGGTCTGCACAGTCGCACACAACTCGTATACCACGCGTTTCTCAGTCGCATCGCAGTCGGTATAATCGCGTTAAATCGCCTACACTCGTATAACATTCGTGGAGGGTCCCAGCCGAGCAGTACTCAGGATCGTATGTCTGTCGTGAAGTCTCTTGAAGATGTCATATGTCGGTGGGATCTCTTGAATCGCTCGTAAAGAAAGTCGTATAACATTCTTACAGGTCGGGAAAAGGTCGATGTCTTTGTATTATTTTATTCTTATTTCGGTCGAAAACTAGACTTCTATGTGACTGTTACGTATTTTTAGTCCTTGTAGTCGTGGAAGATCAGGCTACAAATTCAAGACCTCTCGGTCGTGTAGGTCGGCATGCTCGCTGAAGTCGGTGCTTCATCTGTGACTGGGGCATAATTGTGTAACCTTTTTTGGGTATCATTACTTTCATGTACTCCGGACATGTTCCACTGTTTGTTTGCCCTGGTACAGCGGGCAAGGAGGGTCATCTGAAGGCCACGCCCCTCCCCACCATTTTACCAAATTTACAATCAAGGGCATGAAGCTATACACATCTAAGGATGAAAGTGATCCCGAGATGGGCCATATGTCACATGTCACCTGCTGGCCGTCGTTTTTTCTGAGATCATCGGGTATCCGTTATCAGCTGTGGCTGACATCTGATCTGCTTGATACGTAGCCTGTTTAAATACGCCGAATAACGGTCATTAACTTCCGATGTACATTGCCACATTTTTACAACGGCAGTTAGTTCTGCTTGGTCAGCTCTCTGATATATTCACATAACAGATTATAAAATTCTGCTACTGGTTCACATAGGCTACTGACATTAAGTGAGAAGCAAAATAGTCAAGCCATTTAACATTCTTTTTTTTTTAACAATAAGAGTTGACATATAAAAGATGTATGTGCACATACGCTTACACGAACATTCACAACCATTGCTACTATTATTACAACAATATGTAGGAGTAGTGCTGTTAGCCGTGTAGCAACAGTAAACCATATTCAACATATCTTCACTGGAAACGTTGAAACGTACAGCACTTTTACCTGTCATTCCCTCATCTCCACAAACCATTTTGGAAAAAAAAAGAAGAATTGGGATTAGAGGATGGCTGGGGAAGTATTCTGATAGATCATATTCTATTATAGACTCTGTGAGTGTGTATGTGTGCATGTGCGTGTGTGTACGTGCCCGTGCGTGCATGCTTGTGTGTGTGTGTGTGTGTGTGTGTGTGTGTGTGTGTGTGTGTGTGTGTGTGTGTGTGTGTGTGTGTGCGCGCGTAGGTGTGTGCGCGCGCGCCCGTGTGTGTAAGCCTGATTCGTGTGCGTATGTACTATTAATATATCAAGTTTTTAAAGTCCAAAACAATTCTTTACATTCCCATTTCACTACAATGTTTGAACTGGCATGAAAAGCTGCATTAGTCCCTGTTTGAGAAGACTAGTATATTGAGAAATCTAGTCTCAATTTTCAAACACCTTTTGCTGATGGGAAAACGTTTAACAAATCAAATGGTTGAGCCATTTTACTATTTTTAGCGTCTATTCACTATCATAATTGACATGACTTGTGTGTGTGTGTGTGTGTGTGTGTGTGTGTGTGTGTGTGTGTGTGTGTGTGTGTGTGTGTGTGTGTGTGTGTGTTGTGTGTGTGTGTGTGGTTATCTTGCGGTCCTATTTTCTGCACTGTTCAGTGATATTGACCCCATGCCCATATTCCATCACCCGAGCACATCACCAAACCCACGTTCATTCAGTTAAAGCCCCATTGCAAGTTATTTTGTTGTTGTTGTTGTTGTTTAAAGCCTAGCCGACAGCGTAGAGTCATATCAGGGATATTACCGTTTCAAAACTACACAATACTTCACAACACTTTAACAGGAAAAAAATAGGAAAAGAAAATTAAGTAGGCCTACACATATCAATGCATTTGCACACATAATCTAAGGAGATGCCCCTGCCGTTGACCACTCCGTCCAATTTATCACACAGAGGATCATAAAAAACATACCCGCATAAAAATTTGAACATAACTAAGGACACTAAAACATATATGAAAACGGGCTAAATTACCCAGAATTGCTTCTGCATATCTTATTTGCCTACAGCCCAAAATGCATTTGATACATGTACCCAATTATCAATCCTAAGTGAAAGCACGTTAGACTTTATCGAACACATACAGGTAAATGGACCAGCAAGGCAGAAACTGACAGAAAGAAAATAACAGAAAGCAAAGGAACAAGTCAGAAACAAAGAGAGTGACAGAAAAGGCGAAAATTCTAGCAAAGAATTTCCAAAAGGTGGGGATACTATTTATACTGAAAGAGCCCACGGCATCCCCCATGGCTACCAGATAATGCGCTTTGTGAAGTTCAATAGTGCCTGTTCTGCTCCAATGTACTAAGCGTTGCCTACTAAGCACCAAACTAAGATATTAATCACCCAATGACATTAACAAATTAAGTATCATAATTAGACCAGATATGTAGGTGAACAAAAGCTTCAAGTTTACATCAATTCGCCTTCACATAAATTTATTCCTTGAAAACAAGCTGTGCATATTAAAATCTGTTAAAGAGTTTTGACACCTCTTTCGACCAAACAAAAAACGAAACGCGTTTTAAACATGGAATCTTGGGTCACTGAGATGAAGAAACTGTCTTGGCAACACAAAAGAATATACTTGCGATTATTAAACATTTGCAACTGATCTTGCTTCATCCATTATTGTTTTGAGAAAATCCACATAATATGACTTTTATAGTATAGTGAAGAAACAAAAAAGCACTCGATACCTTCATTGTACAGCATGCTTCAAATTTTAAATTGAGAATGAAAAAGTCCACGCTTGTAATTACATAAAAAGTTGAATTAATAAATGCAGTTTTAAATTCATTATCGGCCACGTTCTTCTCAGGAATTCACTGTGCTGTATTTCCACTGAGTTAACTAACAAACATCTAAAACAAAACCCACAAACCAGCACCGTACAGCACATCAAAAACTCTAATATGTTCAATAAATTCGAATGTGGGTCAACAGAAAACGACAAGTAGGCTACATTCTTGTGGCAGAATAAATCAACCGGGCAGTGTTGCCTCGACGTGTTTCTCACTCGCCTGCCACACGAGCCGGCCGAGGAAAACTTGACCCTGGCTGACCTGGTCGCCTGACCTTGACCCGAGAGGGCATTGTTGTAGAGTGTCCCTAGACCGGGCAACATTTTCTTATCACAAGCTGCTAAGCAGCGTTGTGCAACGACAATAAAAATGTTTCTTTCATAATAACTGTCACATTATGTTTTCTCAAAAACTACACCAAAAACTGATTCTGTAACTAACATTAAGCAGACCCGCTAGTCCAACCCAGCAATGTCATATGACAAAGTTTTGATTTTATGTTAATTAGTTTGATTGGCCCTGAGACAATATATGAGAATAGTAGGTCGATAACAAATTCGGAAAGGGCTCTGAATAACGATATGACAAAGGAAAACAAACAAACAAACAAACAAACAAACAAACGAGCAAACAAACAAACAAACGAGCAAACAAACAAACAAACACACAAACAAATTCTCAAAGTAATCAAAATGCCATCATGTAGCTCCTCATTAGAACGGTTTTGACAAGATACATCTAGACGAAATTTAATATTTTCCATAGAATGATAAATTTTGGCAATTTTAGCTGTTCCAGTCATGTTTTAGAAAGCTCAGCTCTGTACTATATCACCTCTCACATTCTTTTCGGAAGTGTTCTATTTCAACAAAATTCAATCTGCCCAAGAGATGGTAAGCTTCGATACAGCTTGACAAACTCGATGTGTACTTTGATATATAGAGACATCATCTTCCTTCTTTGGTTTTTAACCCTTTGACTCCCGCTTCCTGTTCACCAGCATCCTGCATTGTCAACCATGCTAACAAAGCAAAAACTGAACCCTTTGTTCTTCACCATATCCACCAGCTTCCTGCAGGAAGTCAAGGTGAGGGGGGTCAAAGGGTTCAGTTTTTGCAGTTGGTGGAAAGGGTGCAGGAGTAAAAGGGTTGATAGGTATTTCATAGAGCAGACAATGAATGGCAAAGTCAAACTTCGACCGTGAAGAACGAAGACTCGATGTCTTTGAAGTTGACGTCTTATTGTGTCTTTAGATCATGTTGGTTTGTTAATTTACTGCTGTAGATATGTCAACAGGTTTTGTGTAGCATCTTGGCCAGGATATGATAATTAATAATAATAATTACAATATTTATATAGCGCAAAATCTTGATAAAATCAAATCTAAGCGCTGAAACAGACACACACGCACGCACGCACGCACGCACGTACGCACGCACACACACCACACACACACACACACACACACGCGCGCGCGCGCGCGCGCATGGCTATAAATGGGGAGAAAGAAAAAGCAATAAAAGCAAAAGTAAAAGCAATGAAAATTATAGAGAGCATATCATATACAATTATATATTATAACAATGTGATTCCCCTCCGAGCGATATAAACCCAGCCTGCCGTCACCTCTCTTACAAGTTGCTTTCCCAATGTCAGTGACACCTCTTTCCATCACAATTTGCTTTTCGAAGATCAGTGACACCTCTTTCCATCTGGGTGACTGTTGACCATTACTCATGGACTGACCACACAGAAAACAAATGCCTGTCCAACCGCTCTGAAACAATTTACAAACAAGTACATTTCATAATTTAAAAAAAAAGAAAAAGAAGGAGGAAGGGGGCATAAAAAAGATGAGAAAAGAGAGAGAAAACAGGCGCAAAAATAGAAATAGAACGCATATTTAATACAACAAAACAAGACTGGTGCAAACGTTCGGCCAACTGGCCTTTTTCAAACGTATACAAAAGACAAAAAGGAAAAAGTGCACACACACACACACACACACACACACACACACACACACACACACACCACGCACGCACGCACACCGCGCGCACGCACACACACACCGCAAGCACGCACGCACGCGCGCGCGCGACACACACACACACACACACACACACACACACACACATGTAGACAACTCCCAGACGTGTCCTGGCAGAAGAAAATGGCAGATGTGTCAACATACAATCATCATTGCCATTTTCTTCTTCCAGGACGCTACGTTTGGGAAGCTGTGTCCTGTTTCTAGTGCCAAGTGTTGTGCATTCATTGTTGTTTTTTTTCGTCTTTAGAATACGCTTGTGCGAAAAGGCCAGATGGCCGAAAATTTGTGCCTTTCTTGTTTTGTTATATCAAATACGCATTCTACTTCTGTTTTTGTGTTTTTCCGGTTCCTGTCTGCTTGAATGTTTCCAATCGTTTTGTTATTTTTTTTTTTTAAAAAGGAAGGGAAATTTATAAGGGGGGAGGGGCGGAGCCCATCTCATCGTGATTTGAACCAATGCCCCCACCAAAAGCCCCCACCAAAACACTTAAATACAAACTTCTACACATACTACCTGGCTAAAGCTCCTTATGAATTGGTTGATGTGATTTAACAGTAGTAAAGCAGACCATCGAAACTGCATGAAACATGAGACTGTAAACTAATTTTCGTGAATGCAAAAGAAAAATAATTTCCAGTGTAAACAAACAACAAACTACACATATATGAATTTCTTAAACCATTCTAGTGTTCTTAAACATCCATGAACAACATGTTACCAAAGAAAACTCGCTGCAGACGATCTGCTGAAAGATTGCGAGTTTGTTGCTTGTAATGATCACAGTGGCTGCAGATTAAGAAGTCCATGATCGCCTTTATGGTTAGAAAGAAAAAGAAATACACAGAGATGTGGGATGGTGTTTGTTCTGTGACTTTTTTTTTTTATTAATTAACCAAAGAATACTCACCAGATATTGCTCTTTCACAAGATGTAGTAGATTCTAGAGTCTTTTTCAGTATTCGTCAGAAACGCTACCATCGTATGTTGATACTGGGATCAAATCCGACAATGCCTGACAAATGTTATCGCATTATCGCTTATGTAAAACACCTGTCGTCCCCAGACGTGAGGCATGCAGGCCCACCGGCGTGTGGACACGCCCTGGTACCCACGAACCAGATCCCCAAGCTATGGGTAAATAGCTCCACTGCCTTGTGGACATCTCGGGAGAGAATAAGGCTAAGGGAGTTAACCCTAAAAAAAAATCCGATGGAAGGCAAGGGGAAACCACCATCGTAGTTTTTCCCCAGGAAAACCATGGACAGGAGAAAGAAAAAGAAGAAAGTTAACGACGTCAATAGGTGCTCCTGCGGAACACCTTCGTCCGGCAGGGACTGTCATGCAGCGCAGGTGACACCAGACCGTCAGCCAGCTACTGCGACCAAAATCAAAAATTAAATTCAAAATAGCAACATGGAATATAAGAACAATGCTACAGAAAGGTAAATTAGACAACATCAAAATGGAGATGGAAAGGCTTAACATTAGTATTTTAGGACTGGGGGAAGTGAGATGGAAGGGGGCAGGCATGATAACATCAGGGGAATATACAGTGGTGTACTCTGGTGGTAATTCACATGAAAGAGGAGTAGGCATCATAATGGACAAAGACAAATCAAAAGCAGTTAAGGGATACTGGGCAGTGTCCGACAGAGTTTTACTGGTCAAATTCGGAGGCAACCCTTTTGATATCAACATCATACAGGTGTATGCACCAACATCCGCAAGTACTCAGGAAGACACCGACAACTTCTACGAAGTTTTAGAGATGGCCAAGGTCCAATGTAAATCACAAGAAGTTACAGTCATAATGGGAGATTTTAATGCTAAAGTGGGACAGGATAGGGTGGAGGATATAGTTGGACCTCATGGCCTTGGAGCACAAAATGAAAGAGGGGGGAAGCTTGTAGAATGGGCACAGATGAATAAGTTCATAGTAGGAAACACCTGGTTTGAGCAGCCTAACAGAAGAAAATGGACTTGGATGAGTCCAGGAGATAATACCAAAAATCAAATTGACTACATCCTGATCAACTAAAGATTTAGAAATTCTTTACTGTCAGCAAAAACACTACCAGGTGCAGACTGCAACAGTGACCACAGTCCGGTAGTGGGAAGGTTTAGGCTGAAATTGAGGAAAAGGAAACAGACCAAAAACAACATCAAACTAAACCTTGGACTCTTAAAGACAGATGAAATGATACGTCAAAAATTTATTGTACATGTTCAAAACAAATTCAGTGCTCTGGAAGACGTTGGTGACAGTGAGGAACAACGGACAAAGTTGAGAAGTTCTATAAATGAAGCTTGTGAAGAAATCCCTAAGGCAAAAAGAAAAGCAAAAAAGAGTTGGATGACTAATGAAATTTTGGGCCTGATGGAGGAAAGGAGGAAGGCAAAGAGAAACGAGGAGATATACAGGAAGATAAACAAAGAAATCAGGTATAGGTGCAATGAAGCTAAGGAAGCTTGGCTGAACACAAAATGCAAAGAGATAGGAGAACGACACAAAATGGATCCTCAGGGTATGTACAGACGAATTGAAGAAATTGTCCACAGGAAAAATACATGCACATCAACTGGTTGTTTAAAATCGAAAGATGGCACGCTTATCATGGAAAAAGACAAAATATTAGACAGATGGGGAGAGTACATTAAAGACCTTTTTGAGGATGACAGAAACGAAGAACACATTATAAAAAAGAACTTTGAAGGACCACCCATAATGAAAGATGAAGTTAGAGCAGCACTGAAAAAGATGAAACCAGGAAAAGCCCCAGGACCAGACAACACTACTACAGAGATGATTGAAGCCCTGGAGGAATTTGGCATAGAAAAAATAACAGTCCTCCTAAATGAAATTTATGACACTGGAAAAATCCCCAAAGATATGTCAAAATCAATTTTCATTGCACTTCCAAAGAAGACAGGGGCTATAGAATGCGAACTCCATCGCACAATCAGTTTTATGAGTCATGTAACAAAAATCCTGTTAAGAATAATCATGATGAGGACAAGGAATAGAATCAAAAGAGAAATAGCAGAAGAACAGTGGGGATTTGTGGAGGGGAAAGGAACTATTAATGCCATATACATCCTAAGAACTATCATAGAGAGGTCAATTGAGATGAATAAGGATTTGTATTTATGCTTTGTTGACTATACCAAGGCTTTCGATCGGGTACGACATGATGAATTGATTAACCAACTGGAGAGACTCAATGTTGATGGAAAAGATCTACGAATAATCAGGAATATGTACTGGGAACAAACAGCTGCAATGAGAATAGAAAACAATATAAGCTCTTTTCAAAACATCAAAAGAGGAGTCAGACAGGGTTGTGTTTTGTCACCAGATCTGTTTTCACTATATAGCGAAAACATCATGAGAAACCTAGAAAAGACCCTGGATTAAAGGTTGGAGGGAAAATGATAAACAACATTCGGTACGCAGATGACCCCGTGCTAATTGCAGAAAATGAAAGGGATCTACAAAACCTTGTGAATATACTAGAAACAGAAAGCAAAGGTAAGGGGTTGGAACTAAACAGCAGGAAGACTGAAGTCATGGTGATCAGTAAAAAACATGAAATCCCCTCATGCAGAATAACAGCAAATGGCACAACCCTGACACAGGTTAATAAGTTCAAATACCTGGGAACGGTCATTTCATCAGACGGCAGAAGCACATCGGAAATAGCTGGCAGAATCAGCCAAGCCAAAACAGCATTCAAGATGACAAGCATTCTTACCAACAAATGCCTATCAATTAACATCAGAAAGAGAGTCCTTGAATGTTATATAGAACCAATACTGTTGTACGGATGCGAGGCGTGGACAGTCAGCAAGCAAAACCAGAGCAGGATCGAGGCAGCCGAGATGTGGTTTCTCAGAAGAATGTTGAGAGTTCCATGGACAGCAAAGAAAACAAACGAGACAGTCTTGATGGAGGCAGACACAAATAGATCACTCATAAGGAAGATTAGGAAAAGACAAGCAACATTTATAGGCCATTTTATGAGGAAGGGGGATTTGAAGCACCTGGTCACAACGGGAAAGCTGGAGGGAAAGAGAGCACCAGGTAGACCCAGGGAGAGAATGCTGGATGGACTTGCAGAGTGCCTGGGGATGAAGAGGGTGGGGGAGATGCTGGGGGCAACGAGAGATAGAGATGGTTGGAAGTCCATGGTCGCCAACGCCATGCGGCAGGGCACCTGATGATGATGATGATGAAAACACCTGTCGCATTTATGCCAGCAATAAAGTTTTGCACAATTATAAACGTCTGATCAGTAGTATCAGGAAAGATTGAATGACCCCACTTCTAACCCCTTTACACAACACGTGGTTCTTAGTTTAACAACGGCCCACAGCCAAACTGAAGTTATAAGTATCGCTCATTCATTGGCCGGTTCATATGTCGTCATCGAGGCCCTGTATACGGCATTGCGAAAGCCTAAACACACGGTTATTTATAGAACTTCCTTGGGCATTGAACTGCACGCGGGGAACTTCGCCGGCTTGTAAAAGCTTTGGTAGCCGGCAAGAAGGGATATTCATTCAGAGCAGCAACTTTTTTTTCGACATATTGGTGAGTACAGTGTCTTGTTTGTAAACTACGTTGTGATATAGATCCAATTATCAATAGTTAAGTTTGTTTTGCCGTTAATCCATTTCTTTTCGTTGTATTATTTTGATAACGAAACTGAACGTGGCGGTGGCGTGATTATACGGTGATACTAAGTAACTAACAAGAATTCTCCGGTTGGCCTTGGCTTGAGGATCAGTCCGGGGCAAATTGGGACAATATCATGCCAGTAAATTGTGTATAAGGGTGGGGGTGATGCGGTTGATCATTCCAGATATGCACAGACGTTTGTAATGATAAACTTTATTGCTTGTATTTATAAATTTATCACAGATCTGACGGGCCTCTTGGCAAGAGTCTTGCACATGCGATAGTGTAATTAAATTTGGAAGGCACTATTGCAGTATTGGTTTTGAGACCCATGCATATGATATATAGGCTATATACTTGCATACTATAATATAGCGATATATATACTTGCATACTATAATATAGCGGCCGGCAACAGTAACCGGGTAACATTGAGTTGACCAAACAGCATTTCACGCGGTTCCGGTTCACCGACTGACTCGAAGGCTCAGGTTGCGCGGTAACTGAACTTGGCGAAGGCTTACGTGCTCTTCTGCAAGGTTGTCTTTCGAGCTCAGCGATCTCACCCCACCCTCACGCCTTTCAATTTATCTGATCCCGACACCATCCAACTCCTGTTTTGCACAACCGTTTGTAAGACAGATGTCATTGTACGTGTGTTGTGTGTGTGTGTGTGTGTGCATCCGCGCGCACGTGTGTGTGTACGTGCCGCACGTGTGTGTGTACGTGCGCGCACATTTGTGTACGTGTTTGTCACACTGTGACACAGTGTTCGTGTGAGTGTGTGTGTGTGTATGTATGTCACTGATTAGAGAGTGTATCGGCAAGTTTTCCTGGCCTTCTTGCACGGCCGGAATGTATGGACTTGAAAGGGAAGGCCTCGAGTGGGCTCGACTAGAGGTCAAGGCCACCGTGTTCCACGATACCATAAAATCTTTTTCCCCCCTCCCGACCCTTTAGTTTAGGGAAAGGGGGAAGTGTTGTAGCGATTTACCTTGAACTTGCATCAGGGTCGTTTGTCAGATTACGCTGTACTTTCCTTTAAAAAAAAACACAAAAAACAATGAAAACAAAACAAAACAACAAAACCAAGCAAACAAAACACAACAAACAACAAACAGTGAAAACAACGCACTGAGTTACTGAAATACATTCTCCTGTTACAAAAGAGTTCTAGGAAAAAGTTGTTGGATAGTTAATTGATTTATCATCACACTGTGTATGTGCAAGCGTGCACACATGTGATTTATCATCACACTGTGTATGTGCAAGTGCGCAGACATGGATTTGTCCCACCTGCATACAACTATTCAGTCAGGTTATGCTCAAGTTGGGGGGAGCGGGAAATGAAAGTCACTAAAAGTATTATTGTCTGAAGTGGTGACAGCTGGATAGTGCTGATGCATCTTTATGGCATAACAGTGATTATGGTCACATCCTCTCCATTTGCTCTCATTTCGTGTCCTCTGTTCTTTATAACACTATCAGTTATTGACCAGAGATAAGAGGCAGCTGACACTGACAGTCATCACTTTTCACGGTGACATTATTTTGGACATGAGAATTAAAGTGTGCATGTGTGTGTGTGTGTGTGTGTGTGTGTGTGTGTGTGTGTGTGTGTGTGTGTGTGTGTGTTTTTTTTTGTATGTGTGTCCAAGATAAGAATGCACATGCTTGTTCAAGTTGTTGTACTTAGAAACTGCACCTGAAGGTAGTATATTTGATTGTGCTTTCTTCAGCATGTGCATGTGTGTGTGTGTGTGTGTGTGTGTGGTGTGTGTGTGTGTGTGTGTGTGTGTGTGTGTGTTGTGACTATTTCTGAGTGTGGCTGTAACTTGTGTAAGACTCAAGAAAGACTTTGAGAAAAATTTAGCAATAATTGTTTGCACTGTGACACTGATTGGTTATGTTTGGCAGGTTCATTTCTCATCATTATCATAATTGATGTAATTATTAGTGTGGATTTGTGGAAGGGAAAGGAACTATTAATGCCATATATATACATCCTAAAAACTATCATAGAGAGGTCAATGGAGATGAATAAGGATTTGTATTTTATGCTTTGTTGACTATACCAAGGCTTTCGATTAGGTAAGACATGAAGAATTGATCAACCAACTGGAGAGACTCAGTGTTGATGGAAAAGATAGATCTACGATTAATCAGAAATATGTACTGGGAACAAACAGCTGCAATAAGAATAGAAAATGATGTGAGCTCTTTCCAAAACATCAAAAGAGGAGTCAGACAGGGTTGTGTTTTGTCACCAGATCTGTTTTCACTTTACAGCGAAAACATCATGAGAAACCTAGAAGAAGACCCTGGATTAAAGGTTGGAGGGAAAATGATAAACAACATTCGATACGCAGATGACACCATGCTAATTGCAGAGAATGAAAGGGACCTACAAAACCTCGTGAATATACTAGAAATGGAAAGCAAAGGTAAGGGGTTGGAACTAAACAGCAGGAAGACTGAAGTCATGGTGATCAGTAAATAACATGAAATCCCCTCATGCAGAATAACAGCAAATGGCACAACCTTGACACAGGTTGATAACTAGATAAGCTTAAATAACCGGGAACGATCATTTCATCAGATGGCAGATGCACATCGGAAATAGCCAGCAGAATCAGCCAAGCCAAAACAGCATTCAAGAAGATGACAAGCAACAAATGCCTATCAATTAACATCAGGAAGAGAGTTCTTGAATGTTGTATAGAACCAATACTGTTGTACGGATGTGAGGCGTGGACAGTCAATAAGCAAAGCCAGAACAAGATTGAGGCAGCCGAGATGTGGTTTCTCAGAAGAATGTTGAGAGTTCCATGGACAGCAAAGAAAACAAACGAGACAGTCTTGATGGAGGCAGCACAGTAGATCATTCATAAGAAAGATTAGGAAAAGACAGGCAACATTTATAGCCATTTTATGAGGAAGGAGGATTTGGAGCACCTGGTCACAACGGGAAAGCTGGAGGGAAAGAGAGCACAAGGTAGGCCCAGGGAGAAAATGCTAGAGGGACTTGCGTTGCAGAGTGGCTGAAGACAAGGAGGGTGGAGGAGATGCTTGGGGCAGCAACTGAGCAAGAGATAAAGACAGATGGAAGTCCATGATCGTCAATGCCATGCGGCAGGGCACCTGATGATGATGATGAATTATTAGTATAATAAGAAGAACATAAAGAAAACAACTATATGTGGTGTGGATTTAACCATTTTCGCTATTTGATAAATCAGTGACCGATTAATTATCTTCTGATAAATCAATGACTGATAAATCCTTGTCTTATAACAGCCAGTACTAGAGATATCAGTAATATTGGCTGTTATCAGGAGAAGAGGAGACCATGGTTGATATTGTAATTTGTATGCTGTACGTGATCAGATAGACCTATGTTTTTTGTGCATAATCTGAAAAGGCCTTTGATGACAGTGGATGATCTTTATCAGCAGGGCAGATATCTAGCTCAGGAATTGAATGTAAAATATATGTGCTGGCAATAGCACAATGCACAGGCACTGAAGACTTTCTTGCATATATTGCATTTGCTTCTGTTGCATTGACAGTGACAGGTCTGCTCTTTCTGTCTATGAGGTGAGAATTATTGGATTTGTTCATGCAATTTTTTTCTGTTTGTTTGTTTGTTTGTTTGTTTTAAAATCAGCTTTGCATTTAAGTGGGATGAAAAGGTTTAACATCAGGTAATTCTCTGGGTTTATTAAAATTGCAAAGATCAAGTAGATGGTAAAGGTCCCATGCTTTGGAAGTCAAAAGAACAGATAGGTTGTAAAAAGCTCAAGAATTTACTGGGCAGCCATCCTGATTATGGGCACATTGCCCATTTCTTCTCCATCACAGCTTTATTTTTCCCAAGCTGAACAGGGTCAGGTATCCATTCACAGCTGGGTGGACTGGGGGCTGCTCTGACAAAAATTTTCCCAGGCAAGATTCACACCCATGCAGTCAGATTGGAAACTGTAAGTTCTACACCTCTACACTACCAGGCCGTTCAAAGTCTCGTACAAACATAGCAGTCATTAATGCCTAGTTTCTCTTTCTGTTGAGCGTTTGTGAGGTTTCAGCATGATGACTGGTGGTGTATTTTTGCAGAGGTTGTACTCTGAATGTGGAGCTGGCTTGATAATTTAATTTGACAGTCCTGAAATGGTTCTTGTCTTCAACTGGGCTATGAATATAAATTGATCTATTGTATGTTTTAATTTAGTACGTAGAGTTTCAGGTTTGTGCCTAGTCATGAGCTTGTCTTAATAGCTTTTTAAAGTTTCTATTTATTACATTATTTTATGTGTATTTTAAATTCTGTTTACAATATTTCATGAGATTGGAATATCAAAAAATTGTCTCCGTAGTCTACATAATATGTACAGTCTAACCTTAGGATTGTAAACTTAAGTGTGTGTACATGTATATATCATTATATGTATGTGTTTTTATATATGGTATGTGTGTATGTATGTATTCATATGTTACCATTCTAAGGGCTTGCAAAAGGATAAAGAATTTAGAGAAAGGCTGTTAGATGGTCCATGAAATGTATGGTTTTTATACTAGTGTTGTGTATGATATACTTTCATAGTTATGACTTATGTAGAAGAGAAATTAAAACGGAAAAGGGGGGAAAATAATATTTTAGGAGGGCTAGTGAGGAAAAGAGAGGAGAAAAAAAAAAGAGGCAATCTGATTTGTTGGAACAATTAATGTAGATTACTTTCTAGATTATAACCTAATTTCTGTTTCATGTGTTCTTGCAGGTGACTCCAGTGGGTAGACACTGTGATTCAGATTTCTTTAAAAACATTGGTAGCAAGTGATTTCAAAATGGGACTGGGTGGCCAAGGTACCCAGGATACCAGCAGGAAAGAGGTGAGTGGTCCATACCTGTTGATCAGTCCTGTTGTTTATTTCAGGGGCTTTTCATTTATGTCTTTTGTCCTTGTTGAGCTTCTTTGTCCTCCTCTTCCCCTTTTCTATACTGCTGTTGTTTTGGCCTTTTTCATTCCAGCTTGTCCTGTGCAACAATGCCAGAAAGTAAACTCTTATTCAGATTATTGAGAAGAAAATAGTAAGTCACTCTTTGCCCCTGTGTGATAAATTGGATGGAGTGTTCAATGCCAGGGGCATTTCCTTGGATTATGTGTGCAAATGCATTGATACGTGTACTTTATTTTCTTTTCTTTTTTTTTTTTCTTGTTGAAGAAGTATGATTTAAAATGTGTTATAGCCGTGATATTTCTCTACACAGTTGGCTAGGCTTTAAACAAAATAACAATGACTGTCACTCTTTGACGCATTGTCAGTGTCCACTGCCTCAGAATTTGAGCTATATGCAGGAGGCAAGGGACTGCCCTCGCAACTGGGCAAACCGGAGCTGCTGATGAAGTGAAACACTGAAATACATTATGTGGCTAATATAAAATACTACTAATTGTATGATTATGATTGTTTTTGTTTTTTGTTTCAAATTAGTGTTTAAACTCATTTGACAGTTTGTGTAAAGCAGACGTATTAGCTAAACTGCTGCACAGAATAAATAATTTGAATAAATATGTTATTACAATTTACATGCAGTATCCCGGACTCATACGCTGATATGAATGTGTTTTTTTTTCTCAGTTAATGTCAGAAGGATGACACAGCAGATTTGTTATATTGCGTCATCATCATTGAGCAAGAATATAGAAACTTGATCAAAGCCAAATAAATACACAAGACATATCGCATATCTATATTGATGATCTGTTTGGCATTGTTTATGAAGCCAGATGTTCAAAGTCTAGTGCGGTTTGAAGTGCAAATGCTATAGTGATAAAGCTGAGACTAAGTTATGCAAATGGTTGTATGATGAATTTTGTTTTTGTCCTTTGACTCCCGCACTCTATCCACCAACTGCAAAAACTTAACCTTTTGATTCCCTCACCCTATCCACCAGCACCCTGCAGGAAGCTGGTGGATACGGTGAGGGAATCAAAGGGTTAAGTTTTTGCATTGCTAGCAAAGTTGACAAGGAAGGATGGTAGTGGACAGGGTGTGGGAGTCAAAGGGTTAAGAAGACTGTGAACTAAGTTTTTCTATGTGAAAATGGTTCCCAGCTTTGTTTTATTTTCCCCGTGTAAGTGTTTTATGATATTTTGATTATCAAAGTAAAAAAACTAAGGAATTGGATAAGATTTGTGTGTGTGTGTATGTTGTGGTTGTGTGTGTGTGTGTGTGTGTGTGTGTGTGTGTGTGTGTGTGTGTGTGTGTGTATGTGCATGTGTGTGTGTGTATGTATGTGTGTGGGTGCGTGTGTGTGTGTGAGAGAGAGTATGTGTATGCTCAATATTACAATGACTTGTTTATGTATATATATGTATACTCAGTTTGCAATTTCATAAAGATATGATTGATTGATTAAATTATTGTTGCACTAAACTTAAACAAAACAATTTTATATTATGCGCAACAAGAATTTGTAGGATGGATTCATTAAGACACGGAGATTGCAGTATGTGTTTGTGAGTGTGTTTGAAAATGTATGTGCATTCCAGTACCTTTCTGCATTGAAAGCATTGGTTCTCATGTGTCACTGTGTGTTTCATTACGTGCAGCTGAAAACGTACAGTTGGAATGAAGTGAAAAATCATTCACAAAAGACAGACAAATGGCTGGTGATAGAGGGACAGGTGTATGACATCACCTCCTGGTCTGGTAGACACCCTGGGGGAAGCCGGGTCATTAGCCACTATGCCGGACAGGACGCAACAGTCAGCATCTTCTGTTTCTTTGTTTTTTGTCTGTCTGTCTGTCTGTCTGTATGTCTGTCTCTGTCTGTATATACAGTGTCTGTCACTGTGTCTCTGTGTCTGTCTTGTTGTGTCTGTCTTTTTCTTTAATTGATATTTGCTTTATAAGGGAAATGGAGAATGAAGTGCATGTGTGCATCATGTGTTTGTGTGTGTGATTGATTTAGTGAATACATGAGATGTATGGATGTGTGCAATTTATGTGTATGTGTGTTGACAAAATAGTGTTAGCAAGGATTTCCTAGGTGATTATGAATGAGTCTGTCTTTTTGTACATCATCTACATGTGTGTGTGCGTGTGTGAACAAAGCATTGATTAAGAAGAACTAAGAATATATTAAAGAAATAAGAGGGAAGCAGGGAGAATTTTTATAATATCAACCAAAGGACATAACTCTTGAGAGTCACGTAGAAATTATCTCCCATGTTGTTGAACTTCTCAAATCTAACATAGTTTGCGCTACCCATTCAGCGAGGAGTGTTCTGAGCTTACGGTTTTTGTGCTTTGTGTCTGCTTCTATGCTAGCTGAATGGGTAGCGCAAACTATGTTAGATTTGAGAAGTTCAACAACATGGGAGATAATTTCTACGTGACTCTCAAGAGTTATGTCCTTTGGTTGATATTAAAGAATATATTGGCAGTTTATAGATGGACTTTTCAGTTGTGTGTATGGGTTAGCATGCCATGACAGAACGGCACCAGGAAGGATTTTTCAGCTGTTTATGAATAGATCTTCACTAAATTTAGACCACAGGTCTGCCCCAGTGGGAAATCATTAACAAATAATATGTATGTGATCCCCCAGCATGTGTCTGAATAGCCAGATGTTTTGGCCTGACTGGCTCCTACCCAGATTTTTGTGAGCTATGGCCTCCTTTGGGAGACAGGTACTAAACAGTCAAGGTTCATTTACTGTATGGAAGTGTCATTCAGGGTGTTGTACAAATTTCTTAACCAACACCTCAGGTACCCTTATCTCTTGGGTCTTCTGGATGCCATATACATTATGAAAGTAAGCGTAGAGTACAACTCTGGGATGCAGTCCCAATCCAGAATGACACTCCATAACAATTAACATCATCAGTGTCAATTCATCCCATTTTCATCATGGCATTGTGAAAAATTGATCCCAGATTCTGAGGTTCTTTTACCTTAGTTTTGAGAGGACTTGGAGGTGTGTTGGACAGCTGAAATGAGCAGCCTGAGAGTAGGGGCACAAGAGTAGTACAGATGATGAGGCAGAAATAAAGATATATATGTAGTTTTCAGGTGAATTGGACAGAATGCATGGCATTTGCTGAATTTACAAATGTACAAATGATTTTACTGATAAACTTAATCACCAGTGTACAAATGATTTTACTGATAAACTTAACCACCAGTGTACAAATGATTTTACTGATAAACTTAATCACCAGTGTACAAATGATTTTACTGATAAACTTAATCACCAGTGTACAAATGATTTTACTGATAAACTTAATCACCAGTGTACAAATGATTTTACTGATAAACTTAATCACCAGTGTACAAATGATTTTACTGATAAACTTAATCACCAGTGTACAAATGATTTTACTCATAAACTTGACCACCAGTGTGCAAATGATTTTACTGATAAACTTAACCAACAGTGTACAAATGATTTTACTCATAAACTTAACCACCAGTCTTATATGCATGTTTAATTACTGTATGTTAATGTTCACATTGAAATTATTATGAAAGTATTATGGTTTGATCTGTGGCAGGATGCTTTCCATGCATTTCATAATGACCTGTCGGCGGTGAAAAAATATCTGAAGCCAATCCACATGGGGTCTGTGCAGCCTGAGGAACAACAGCCTGTCTCCACACTGGAAACAGATTTCAGGAAACTTCGAGAGACTGCCGAAAAAATGGTCAGTTCCAATTAGAACTTTTTGTCCATGCCCTTTACAGCTAAATGTAGACTTTATTCATGGAGTTTCTTTAGGAAAAAAAACCCATTAACAGTACTGATATGAACAGAACAGAACTATTAACATCAAGTCTGTTTTGGGTGGTCACTGTCTTTTTATATTATAAATATTTGAGAGGAGCCATTTAGCATAGAAAGTAAAACTGCTAGCTAGCAAAGTGCTGGAATTTAAACACAAATGATGTCTTGGTTCTTTACTTTATATGCATTGTGTTGGCATATTTTATAATGAACAGAAGACATTGCTGAACAAAATAAAGTCAAAAAACATAAAGCTTGAGCTGTCTGTTTTCTGAACATGTTTCATTTCATGATTGTCATGTTTAATGTTCAGAAAACAAACAGTAATACAGAACAAATGAAATTTTTGAAATATGTATTTATATCAGTTCATCAAGGAGGTAGGATTTATCTCCTTCCAGCAGCAAATAGTAAGAGAAACAGTATTTTTAAAAGTATTCATACAGGAATATTCAGTGCGGCAAAAGGGGTTGAAACTGGTTTATAAAAGATTTTGCTGATTTGTCGCAGTAGATGCTATAGAGTCCAAAACAAAGTTTAATCGTTGGCATCCATCAGTTTTGGATGCTGCACAGCAGTGCTTCATAATGTATTTATTGGTGTCAATAATACAATACAGCGTACAGTGAATGTGTGTGGTGTCAGAATACAATACAGCCTACTGTAAATGCATGTGGTGTCATAATACAATACAGCCTACTGTAAATGTGTGTGATGTCATAATACAGTACAGTCTGTGATGAATGTGTGTGGTGTCATATACAGTGTACTGTAAACATGTGTGGTGTCACAGTACAGCCTACTGTAAATGTGTGTGGTGTCATATACAGTCGACTATAAATGTGTGTGGTGTCATATACAGTTGACTGTAAACGTGTGTGGTGTCATACAATCTACTGTAAACGTGTGTGGTGTCATATACAGTCTACTGTAAACGTGTGTGGTGTCATATACAGTCTACTGTAAATGTGTGTGGTGTCATATAAGGTCTACAGTAAACGTGTGTGGTGTCATATACAGTCTACTGTAAACGTGTGTGGTGTCATATACAGTCTACTGTAAATGTGTGTGGTGTCATATAAGGTCTACAAGTAAACGTGTGTGGTGTCATATACAGTCGACTGTAAACATGTGTGGTGTCATATACAGTCTACTGTAAACATTTGTGGTGTCATATACAGTCTACTGTAAATGTGTATGGTGTAATATACAGTCTACTGTAAACATGTTTGGTGTCATATACAGTCTACTGTAAATGTGTGTGGTGTCATATACAGTCTACTGTAAGCATGTGTGGTGTCACATACAGTCTACTGTAAGCATGTGTGGTGTCACATACAGTCTACTGTAAACGTGTGTGGTGTCATATACAGTCGACTGTAAACGTGTGTGGTGTCATATACAGTCGACTGTAAACATGTGTGGTGTCATATACAGTCTACTATAAATGTGTGTGGTGTCATGATATACAGTCTACTGTAAATGTGTGTGGTGTCATATACAGTCTACTGTAAACGTGTGTGGTGTCATATACAGTCTACTGTAAACGTGTGTGGTGTCATATACAGTCTACTGTAAACATGTGTGGTGTCATATACAGTCTACTGTAAACGTATGTGGTGTCATATACAGTCTACTGTAAACATGTGTGTGGTGTCATATACAGTCTACTGTAAACATGTGTGGTGTCATACAGTCTACTGTAAATGTGTGTGGTGTCATATACAGTCTACTGTAAATGTGTGTGGTGTCATATACAGTCTACTGTAAACATGTGTGGTGTCATATACAGTCTACTGTAAGCATGTGTGGTGTCATATACAGTCTACTGTAAGCATGTGTGGTGTCATATACAGTCTACTGTAAATGTGTGTGGTGTCATATACAGTCTACTGTAAATGCATGTGGTGTCATATACAGTGTACTGTAAACATGTGTGGTGTCATATACAGTCTATTGTAAACATGTGTGGTGTCATATACAGTCTACTGTAAACATGTGTGGTGTCATATACAGTCTACTGTAAACATGTGTGGTGTCATATACAGTCTACTGTAAATGTGTGTGGTGTCATATACAGTCTACTGTAAATGTGTGTGGTTTCATATACAGTCTACTGTAAACATGTGTGGTGTCATATACTTACTTACTTTACTTTACTTTATCCGTCCTCTTATACCATCTTGGGCATCGAGGGGAGAAAGAGCTTTCTGTCTGCGGCAAGTTTGAAGGCCTGGTTGAGTGGGATGTTGTGGGTCTTCAGTGTTTCTTTCACACCCTTGATCCAGGTCTTCCTCGGTCTACCCCTCGCCTTGTACCCTGACACCTTTGTGTTGTAAGCTTTACTGGCAAGCTGGTGAGGTGCCATGCGTGTCAGGTGCCCGAACCACCTGGTTCTCTGCTGTTGGATGTAGTGGAGAATTGGTGTTGTTCCAATCATTTCTCTGATCTTGATGTTCTTGATCTTATCATGTCTGGTTTTGTTGACTGCTCTCCTTAGACATCTCATCTCGCAGGTGGTGATCTTTCTTTCAAGACTTTTGGTAAGGGTCCATGTCTGACACTGGTAGGTCAAGGTTGGTCTAAATATGGACTCGATGAGTTTGGCTTTGGTCTCGATGGGGATGTTGGGGTGTCTTAGGAGTGGGGCAAGCTGGTAGCTGACGCTGTTGGCCTTTTGAACTCTTGTCTCGATCTCTCTGTTGAGACGTCCATCTTCTGTGAAGATACTTCCAAGATACTTGAACTCGCTGACTTGTTTCAGTGCTGTCCCCTCGATGTTGATGTTGAGGCGGCCAGGTGTTCTACTGACTTTCAGTGTCTCGGTTTTGCTGATACTGATTTTCATGCCGAAGTTCTCACATTGTGTGTTCAGGTTGTTCGTGTGCTCCTGGAGTTCCCCTTCTTTTTCATGTGCAAGGCTTTGATCATCTGCAAACAGCATCTCGTTCAGATCTTCAGGGTTGGGATTTGCTTCCTTCGTGATTTTGTCCATATATACAATGAACAGCAGTGGTGATAGAACACACCCCTGCCTCACTCCCGACGTCACCCCAAACCATTCCGTGAGTCCATCTTGGGTGCGTACTGCACTCATGCTGTTGGTATAGATGGCTCTTATATTGTCTAGAAGTTGCCCCCTAACGTCATATTCTTCTAACGTTTTCCACAACTTGTTTCTATTTACTCTGTCGAAGGCCTTTTCTTGATCCACGAACACGAAGTTCAGTTCTTTATTGTGTTCGATAGTCTTTTCGCTCAGTTGTCTGAGAGCGAAGATAGCGTCAGTGCATCCTCTTCCTTTTCTGAAACCCATCTGCGCCTCACTCAGTAGAGGTTCCACCTTGTAGGTGTCATATACAGTCTACTGTAAACATGTGTGGTGTCATATACAGTCTACTGTAAACATGTGTGGTGTCATATACAGTCGACTGTAAACATGTGTGGTGTCATATACAGTCGACTGTAAACATGTGTGGTGTCATATACAGTCGACTGTAAACATGTGTGGTGTCATATATAGTCTACTGTAAACATGTGTGGTGTCATATACAGTCTACTGTAAACATGTGTGGTGTCATATACAATCTACTGTAAACATGTGTGGTGTCATATACAGTCTACTGTAAACATGTGTGGTGTCATATACAGTCGACTGTAAACATGTGTGGTGTCATATACAGTCTACTGTAAACATGTGTGGTGTCATATACAGTCTACTGTAAACATGTGTGGTGTCATATACAGTCTACTGTAAACATGTGTGGTGTCATATACAGTCGACTGTAAACATGTGTGGTGTCATATAGTCTACTGTAAACATGTGTGGTGTCATATACAGTCTACTGTAAATGTGTGTGGTGTCATAATACAGTACAGCCTACTGTAAATGTGTGTGGTGTAATATACAGTCTACTGTAAACATGTGTGGTGTCATATACAGTCTACTGTAAATGTATGTGGTGTCATATACAGCCTACTGTAAATGTGTGTGGTGTCATATACAGTCTACTATAAATGTATGTGGTGTCATATACAGTCTACTGTAAACATGTGTGGTGTCATAATACAGTCTACTGTAAATGTGTGTGGTGTCATAATACAGTCTACTATAAATGTGTGTGGTGTCATAATACAGTCTACTGTAGTCTACTGTAAATGTGTGTGGTGTCATAATACAGTCTACTATAAATGTGTGTGGTGTCATAATACAGTCTACTGTAAATGTGTGTGGTGTCATAATACAGTCTACTATAAATGTATGTGGTGTCATATACAGTCTACTGTAAATGTGTGTGGTGTCATATACAGTCTACTGTAAATGTGTGTGGTGTCATATACAGTCTACTGTAAATGTGTCTGGTGTCATAATACAGTCTACTATAAATGTATGTGGTGTCATATACAGTCTACTGTAAATGTGTGTGGCGTCATAATACAGTACAGCCTACTGTAAATGTGTGTGGCGTCATAATACAGTACAGTCTACTGTAAATGTGTGTGGCGTCATAATACAGTACAGCCTACTGTAAATGTGTGTGGTGTCATAATCTAATACAGCCTACTGTAAATGTGTGTGGCGTCATAATACAGTACAGTCTACTGTAAATGTGTGTGGTGTCATATACAGTACAGCCTACTGTAAATGTGTGTGGCGTCATAATCTAATACAGCCTACTGTGAATGTTTGTGATGTCATAATTTCATACAGCCTGTTGTGAGTTCGTGTGGTGTCGTAGTATTATAAGCATATAGTACATGTGTATTGAGTCATAATACAACACAACTTACTGTAAATGCATGTGGTGTCATAATACAATACATACAATACAGCCTATTGTAAATGCATTGTGGTGTCTTAATACAATACAGCCCACAGTAAATGTGTGTGGTGTCATAGTACAACCTACTGTTAATGTGTGTGTTGCAGGATCTGTTCAAGCCTAGTTACACCTTTTTCTTTTTGCAAATTGCTCAAATCCTTGCATTTGAAGTGGCTGGCTACTTCGTCCTGAAGCAGTTTGGTATTGGGTGGATTCCATGGGTCATCTCACTGCTCTGTACTGCTACTGCACAGGTACATGTAATTTGCACTCGATTGGACTGTTGCTTTTTGAAAGTATGTATGTCTGAATAGCATAATAGTAGAAAACATGTTCATTGTTCACTTTTGGATTCAAATTCGCAGTTTTGTGTGCAGTTCACAAAAGAGAAAAAAGAGAACAAATAAAAAAGCAAAAACAAAAACAAACAAAAACCAAAGAGAGAAGGAAAAAAGCGAAACAGAAAAAACTCACCTTGTTTGTGGCCTTTAGTCTGTCCATTTGTTCAGGGTTTGGGAAGGTAAAGTGGCTGAAAATAGGACTGGGTACTTTTCTTACAAACTATGCCAAGAATATGATGAAAAAATAGAATATTTCATTGTCATTGTTCTCTGTATAGCATGTCTTGTTATCTGGTAACGTTGTTCAGTACTGCATTATTTGTAATGCATTATTTACGTGTGAATATTATTGAGCAGACTAAAATGAGTTGATTTTTTTTTTTGACAGTGGAATGTTTTGTTTATGTGTACAAAGGTTATAATAATTAAAACTTAGTTGTTTCTGCATTTGTTATAACTAAGCATTATATTACAAATTATGTTTAGTTAGAATCGAATGTTGTTGATTTTGTTTTTAATATTGTTGATTTTTTTGTATGTTTATGTAGATCATGATCTAATAGAGATCTAATGAGACTGATATTTGCACGTATACTGCTTTTTTGTTTTTTTTTAATGAAAATTTGTTTCAGATTAATAGTCTGCTCTTTAGAGAATTTAGTTTTATATCTATAGTTTGTTTCAGTAAAGTATTTACAATTTCCTTACAGTTTTCGGTGCTTGTTTTTGCCTTAAAATAATATTTTGTGAAATGTATTTTTGTCTCTAGAGCTTTTGTGAAATT
The DNA here is from genome assembly GCA_030674185.1 of Monoplex corrugatus. Taxonomy (NCBI): domain Eukaryota; kingdom Metazoa; phylum Mollusca; class Gastropoda; order Littorinimorpha; family Ranellidae; genus Monoplex; species Monoplex corrugatus. Next base: position 27,960,353 of record CM060305.1, on the reverse strand, counting down.
GTTTTTATGCCCTGATAATAGGTCCAAAGAGGATGGTCACAGCATGACTTTGGTCTTATGTCAGCAAAGAATATACAGCACATTGGATTGTTTGCTTTTCTGCTTTATCCTTTGGGGGGTTATTAAGGTAAAAGAAGCAAGCTGACCAGCACTTGTATTCAGTGCAGACCCACTATAACCTCTCACTGTGTTTGGTGTGTTTGCTGTATTGCACATCTCGTCTCATTGATCATTCTTGCAGTGACCATTTATGTTTTCATTGCTTCAGTTAACATCTTTTCTTGTAGTGGACAAGTTTATGCCCAGGACTGCTAGATGTTGATAGTCATCATGCTAAAACAAAATTCTTGAAGTATAATACATTTGACATGGAAAAGTTGTTTACTAATTCAGGCAATTCCAAATGATTCAAGCCAGAATCAAAATATTGGTATACTGTAATTGGTTTACTTTTAAAGTTTGCCATAGAAATTTGATGTTTGTGAAATAAATTAATTACTTTTCTTTGGCATTCTTACACAAATAGCATCCTTGTATGAGAGCTAATCCTAAACTCTTGTCTCTTACTTCACAAAACAAAACAGGGAAGCCCAAGATAATTGAAAAATCCTTCGAAGCGAAGTATTCTTCTTCTTTCTCCACACATAGATTCAGCTTCTCAGCCTCGGTTCAGATGCTTTTTGATAGTATGATTGAAATATGGCAGCAAGCTGTGATTTCACTGCTTTTGTCAAGTCTCTGCTCCTTGAAAACTTGCCAACCAGCGATTGCTTCAGAAGGGGAAACAACTACAAGTTGCATGGGGCTGAGTCAGAACTGTTAGGTGGGTGAGGGAGAATTTGAACGGATTGCTCTTGTAGATAAGTCACATTGACCTTGGCTTTATTAGCACTTGTGTTGTCATGTAGAAGGAACATTTTGCTGGTATCCACATTTGGATGCTGCTGATGGATGAACCGCACAACCTTGGGCAAAACACTGTACATAATATCTTGCGGTAAGAATATACTTTCAGGCAAAATATTGACTGCAGCAGAGCCTTGGAGGTTGAAGGAAATGGAAAAAAAGCAGTTGAAGAAAATGGAGAAAAGTCTCTTTTCGCTCTGAAAACCAGGTTTTGATACAACTGTTTTTTTACCATTTGTGCCCACCTCCTCTTGATTGGATCATCTATTCAGAATGCCACAGAGGATAATTCATGGTTCACCACCTGTGATCACATCACATAGTCATTTGGGGCCCTCTGGCTCAAACATTTCAAGCAATCATCAGAAATCTGAAACCTCTAGACTTTTTTTTGGGGGGGGGGGGAGTTGGAGGGGGCTTTGCTTCTTTGTCAGAAGATGAGGTATTCATCTGGCAGCCATGTCCATATCTTAGTGTTCTATTTCAGTATCTATTCAACTGTGCCATAAGAAACAGTGTAAGTTTAAGTTATTTCACGAACTGCAATTATGGATTCTTTTCACCTACTATCTTTGGAAACTGAACAGTTACTCATTCTGGGCTCACAAGGATGTCCACGTTGGTATTTTTGAAGTCAGTTTTTCCTTGTTTGAAACTGTCATTCAAGTGGCAAACTGTCCTGTATGGTTTGCCTTAGTCTCGACACACAGCTCTCAGATTGGAGTGACTTTTGATCAGACTGTCTCCAAATTTGAGCCGTGTGAGGATGTAGCATCTGAATTGCTGAATGCTAGGATCCATTTTTTGGATGCACACTTAAGTAAATCACATTGTCAGTGACACCATACATTTAAAACAGATATATTGTCATTATGACTTTGTGCATGTAAATAGAACAAAGGCTGTATTTTATACCAATTCAAGATTAAAGTATTTATCCAAGTTAAAAATATTTACTATAAACAGTTCAGAAATTGCAGTTTTAAGTAACAAGACTTTTGGGTCAGCCCTTGTAGTCATTCTGAAAGAACAAATCATTGGTTTATATTTGGCAGTGAGAACAGTTATGTATTTGGGTTTTAAAGATGCTGCATCAGTGTCTTTTTCATTCGTTGGATCATTGTTCCATTCCAGAAATCTTCAGTAAAAATAGATTTGTGAAGAAAGTAATATTGATTAACATATTTTCATTAAGTGTAATATTTGTGCCCTATATATTTACATGGATTTATACATTTGAGCAGAGTTTGTTTGTTGTGTGTTTGAATTTTTCAAGCGTGCTGTATATTAATGAAGGTGGCTAAAGATTAATTCTTTCTCATCTTCGCTTATTCAACTGCTTCCTGCAGAAAGCTGGTGGATAAGGTATGGGAGTAGAATTGTTACAGCTGAGCATAGAATTGAAATTTATGGATACTTGTCAAGGTATCTTCCTCATCATTAACAGCAGCCATAATTGTAATGTTAAGATTTAAGTTTTTTCTAAATTTGACTTTTCAATATTTCATTAATTATTTCTCCCACTGAATGAAAAATTTGAGGATATTGTTCCTTCCCCTTTAATAACCCAAACAGTGCAGGTCACCCACACTGGACATTGTTACTTTTTGCAGATTAGAACCTTTGAGAAATCTGCGTATTAAATATAACTGAATCATTCCAGTTATGTTCATGGCTTGTGTCAACCCTGGGTGTCAGAGCACAGTGTGCACATTATGTGTTAGTACAAGTGTTTTTGTGAGTGTACGCACACACCTGAATGTATTTTTTGTGTGACTTTTATTGTTTCCTTATTGTATTTTGATAATTTGTTGACATCCTTTCTTTTTCTTAATTGATTTGTCTTGTCTATAGTATGTATGAAATGCCTGTTCTGCATTTTAGAGACTGAATTCTAAATGTTTCAGACTCAGAGTGGATGGCTACAGCATGATTTTGGTCATCTGTCAGTGTTCAAGAAATCAAAGTTGGACCACTTCTGTCACTACATGATCATTGGACTCTTCAAGGTAACTACAGGTTTTGTGGAGACAGGGTAATGAAAGTGGAAAGGGATGGGGAAGGGGAAAATGGAGGGGAAGAAATGAAAAGAGGTGAGAGCTATGAACATATATTGCTTTGGATGGACTCACTACTCTAGCTGAGGAACAATGCACCCTAAAAAAGACTGAATATGACCACACTTTTTAAAGTCTTACGTTTGTCTTCAAGACAGCCTAGAATTATGAACAGGCTCACCCAACCAGCTTACCAATAAGTTTTTGTAGATCAAGGCATTTTTCACTTCACACCAAGGAAAAGTTTCCAGCATGTGCTTTGCTTATACATAGGCATGACAGCAAAAACAGGCCCGCGATCTTCTACTTGCCAGTCCTTGGTGCTAGCCATTACATAATGGTGACTCGAATGATTTGGTCAAACATTTGTCTGAGTGAAGACTGTAAACTTTTAAATATAACTGAGATGGGATCTAAATTTGCAAGATTGGGTGTGCTTGTGAGAACAAATCAGTTATGAACAGTTTATCTTCATGAAATGATTTGATCCTGACTGGTCAGGTTTTTGTTGAGTAGTTGTTGTAACGAGAGTGGCACATAGAGGTTGAAGCGTAGATAACTTTAGGAACAACTGATTCTGATAAGGCTCAGTTACGAGCCCAAACAAGATTAATTGTGATAATTATGTACATTTGAAATATGGACAATACTTACTTGAATGTGACAGAGAGGACATGTAATCGTTTATCCACTAAATCCATACCCGCTTCAGCTTTGCTCAGTTTTTATGTTTGTGCATGCATGCATGCAGGTGTGCATTAACTGGAAGGGTTTTACCTAAGCAAAGAAACCTGGAAATTTGTATGAATATCTGAAAAACTATTGTTTTATTTGTGTATTTTGACTCAGTAACTAAATGTGCTTGTACACTTTCATTATCTTACTGTGCAGGGAGCTTCACCAAATTGGTGGAACCATATGCACTATCAGCATCATGCAAAACCTAATGTGGTGAGTACCATTTGTTTGGCTTGCTTGCTTATTACATTGTTTGTAGCACATAGGGAGGGTTATTGATATGTACACCTTTGGAGATACTATGAAAGTTTGGTTGCCCTCAGAAGGTTGTCTCATTGATTGCCTCCCTTTATAATAGCACTCTGGCCAGGGTGCAAGAGAATGGGGAGATACCTGAATCCTTCCCATTCAGAACAGAAGCAGGGATGCAATTTAAACCCATATTTTTTCCCATCATTTTTGTAGCTGTGCTGATTGATACATTCAGAGACTTTGACAGGAAATGAAGAAGAGAGTCCATCATCATGGCAGTGTTTGATATTCAGTTTGGGTTAGTTCTGTTCAGAATATATATATATATATGTATATATTGGGAATTTAGTCTTAATTCATTGTGAACAATTTAAAGAAATTTGTTCAGCTGTTCAGCACAGCACTTACAAGAACAAAATATAATAACAGAAAAAAAAAATGAATAGTACAATACACAATTTGAAAATGTTCGATACCATTTACCTTTGAAAGATATGTAGAACCGTGTCGTATTTGATATTGAAAGCATGATTTTCCAGTGCATGTATCTGTGATGGAAGTTGGTTTAAAAACGATGAGCCAGTGGTATTGGTTTTTGTACAGATGGACAAAGACCCAGATGTACGAGTGGAAGAGCTGTTTGTCATTGGCAAGCAAATGCCTGTAAAGGTTAGTATGTCCGTATGTGTCTTCTGTTAATCCTTGTGTGTTTGTGTCTGTGTATGTATGTACAGGTTTTGTAAGGGAATTTATCCTGATGTTCCATCAGTCTTTATGTTTCCATCAAGTCACGATGTCAGGGCATACAGAATGAATATCCCCAGTTTTTCTCGGGTTGTTCTCCTACCGAAAAGGACTAACTTAGTGACTGATTTTTGTCATGTGTAGGCCTACCAGTTGAAAATTACTGAAAACTATGCTCTTGTGATTGTTTGTTTTTGGTTCTTTTTCTTGATAGATCATGCTTTTTCTTTCAAGCTAGAATGAGTTTCAGGTCATGCTGCATCACATGAAATATTCTGTACCTGTTTAAGATTGTAAGTAATTGATGACAAGTACTTTTTGGTAGAAGGCTTGTATTGTTACCATAATGGAAAGCAGTTCATATGAGATGGGGGCCTTTTGGACATTTTGTATTAATGCATTGCATGGCAACATTGTGATATGCATAATTGCCTTATATGCATTCTTTTCAATCCAGGTTGCCCAGAAAAAGAAGAAGAGCTTGCCATACAACTGGCAGCATCGATATTGGTTTGCCAGTAAGCTTTTTCATTTTCTTTAATGTTGATATGAAGAAAAAGGTTCTGGCTGATGGTGTGTGTGAGTGTGTGTAGCTCTGTGTGTGTGTAGCTCTGTGTGTGTTCGTTCTTTGATTTAACGTCTTTTCACTATGAGTGATATTAGACGAAAAAAAAAGAAAAAAAAAAAAAAAAATATGCGAGATGAGAGATGGGTTGGTTTGTTTTGGGGCATAGAGGAGACATAGTTATAGACATAAGTAGGTGGGAAATAGAAAAATGGAACAATAACTTAACACTAACATTTAACATCAACAATGTGTATGGAAAATTTAACTCTAAAGTACAAACTTCATAAACTTAAAGTAATGCATTAACAGGACTGTGAACCAACGATTCTGAAATTTTAACTGTGTGTGTGTAGCTCTGTGTGTGTGTAGCTCTGTGTGTGTGTATTGTGTGAGTGTGCAAATAAAATATACTCAGCAACTATTATTGTTTGTGTTTGTGTGCATGTTTGTTGTATTTGGTTCACACTAAATATATTTAAAATAAAGAAAAAAAGAATGATCCATCTTAAAGGTCTGTATCTACTTACTCATGAATCGTTGTTTGAAATTGGATATTTCATTCGTACTAACATTAAGCAAGAGCTTAAAGTTAACATATAAAAGGCTATGATGATGTGTGTTGCAGTAGTAGTATGTTGGAGAGTAATTTAGGTGAAAATTTGCGATATGATTATGAAGTATTATTTGATTATGTTTATGCCATATGGTCATGGTATTTTTATGACTTAACATGAGTACTGTGTTGCAGTTGGACCTCCTCTGCTCTACCCAGTTTATTTCCAGTTCATGCTGCTTCGTCACATATTCACCAGAAAGCTCTGGCTGGTATGTCAGCTGTCTTCATTCAAGTACATGCACACTCTCGCATGCATGCACTCCTGTTTGCACACATACACATATATACACTAGTACTCAGTTATACTTGCATACAACAGGTCGGTTTGAGGCCTGGTTGGTATAGAGGTAGAGCTGTTGTCTTTCAGTTTGGCTGCTTATGTCAAGTCTGTCAGCATCCAATCCATCTTACTGTGAATGGGTACCTACCTTGTTCAGGTTTGTGGAAATTAAGGCACTTGATGGAGAGGAGATAGTCACCGTCCTCAATAATGCTGTTTCAGAAACAAATTCATGGGTTCCACTCTTCCGTCTGGGTGACGGAAATCCATTTTCTCGGCAAGGCCCCGGACGGAAATTCCGTTTTTTCATTTTCGTTATTCAAAAAAAAAATGTTTGGGGGGAAAAAACCAGTTGAATCGGCGGTATTATGACCGAAGCAGCACTGTAGCAGACGACCAGAAATGAGGAAGTGCTCTCTATCTTTGGAGACAACACAGGTCCAGCGATCTTTGTTAGGCTACACACATCACTTACGTCGCACCATTGTGCTGCTAGTGCCTTCAAGCGAAAACGTTTTCGAGTTAGCCTGATTTTCCGTTTTTTCAGATTTTCAAAGTGTCACCCTTGCAAATTGACGTCTTTACCAACTTGCTCCACTATGACCTCATGGTTACAGGACCTTCACTACAGCTTTCAACTCTTTGACTCCCACTTCTTATACACCAGCTGCATCAACTTAACCCATTGACTCCCTCACCCTATCCCAGCTAGTGGATGGGGTGAGGGAGTCAGAGTTAAAAGCATGAAGTGTATTTGAGAAGTCCGTTTCGTTTTCTGTCTGCAGTCTGGAAATAATGGCTGTAGCTTTAGTTTCTCTGTGTATGTTCGTATCCGTTCTTTCTATCTTTGCCATTCCACAGTCCTGTACTTGAGAAGCTCTGTAGGTAGGATAATCTGTTACATCAGTCTTGTTTATGGGAATAACCATGAGAATATGATCTGTTGCTGTAGTGGTAAGTTGGAGAATTACCATGAAGATGATATGTTGCACTAGTACTGTTCAGAAGATAAAACTATGAGTATGATGATCTGTTGAAGTAATAGTATAGAAGAATAACCATGAAGGTGATGAGGCGTTGAAGTAGTAGTCTGTTGGAAAATAACCGTGAAGATGGTGAGGTTTTGGAGCAGTAGCTTGTAAAAGACTAACCATGAAGATAGTGATCTGTTGCAGTAGTATTATTTACAAGAATAACCATGAAGATGATAATGTGTTGCAGTAGTAGCATGTAGGAGAATAACCATAATGATGTGTTGCAGGACCTGTTTGTTGTTCTGCTGTTCTTTGGCCGACTCTTCTATGTGTACTATCCTCTGCTTGGCTGGGGCTTTCTTCCATACTATTTCATTATGAGGTAAATGCCAGGTATTTTTTTAAACCTGTTTTGGAAAACAAAATAACATAAAAAAAAAATCTTGGCATAAAGTTGTTGCCTGTGCATCTCTTATCTGAGTATGAAGAAAATGTGTCAGCAAGTATTTCCCAGTATTTCGTTGGTGGACTTTTATAAAATTTAGTTTATGTTTTTTTTAGGAGAAGTCATGAATGCATCAGTGTGAACTGAAGCAGTCCCACATTTGGATTTGTGAATATCCAAAATATGCCAAAATATGTCACATTCTTCTCAGTATAAATATTTTCTTGAGGTTTTCTTGACTGTTTTAACTCAGTTTGGAACAAATATTTGATATTGTTGGGAAATGTGTTCTTTAAGTTTCAGTACATGCTTGTTAGGACCCCCACACTAAGTGCAACATTTACACAGCATATTTACTTAATATACTTGCTGTGAATGATCCTGTTAAAATTCATTTGAAAGTTTAGTTACAGTCATGTAATTTGATGATTTTGGTCAGTTTAATGTAAGCTTTTTTCAAACAGTGCTAAAATGTTTCAGTGTGGATAAAAAACCAAAACCAAACCAAAAGGCGATAATTTCAGATGCATTGAGAGTCACTGGTTCACCTGGGTGGCCCAGTCCAATCATGTGCCCATGGACGTGAAGGCGGACGAGGCAGAACCATGGATGAAGCTTCAGATGCATGCCACTTGTAACGTGGAGCGCTCTTTCTTCAATGACTGGTTCACTGGACATCTCAACTTCCAGATTGAACATCAGTAAGTATATGTCTGTGTGTTTCTGTGAAAGAAGGCTTAAAACATTTCATTCTCATAATGTTCTAAGTTTTTATTGGTGGTGTTCTTATTTTCTTTTCTTCCTTTTTCTCTTTGTTTTGTCATATCATCTGAAATATGTGTGATGAACAGCCAGTTGAGAGGACAGATAGAATATTATTTTTGTCATTACCATTTAGCTGACATAATTTGTGAAAAGGTTTTGTTCATTGTCTTGTTTTTCCTTTGTAAATGCTGTTTGAAAAGAACATTACATAGATACTGTTATTATTTTCATTGCATGAATATTTTGTTCTTTGTTCTTTTTTTTCATATGTAGTATTAAAAAGAAGATGCTACACTGTAGCAATAATATTTTCATTGAATGAAGGTTATCCCTGACATTTCAGAGGATTGGACTTAAAAGACTATTTTGATGTCTTGACTGTTGTTGGGAACCAAAAATGATAACATCTTAGGTGATGGATAATATTGTCGGGAACCAAATAAGATTATTTCATGGTACCATTTAGATGACGGATAACATAGTTAGGAAATGAATCACATTATTTCATATAACCATTTGGCTGATGAGTAAGATTGCTGGGAACCAGATCAGATTTTTCATGCTTGTCTGCAATGAAATGTGCTCATGATTCTGATTTCTTAACAATCTACCAATGTATGTTGACAGGCTTTGTTTTGTTTTGTTCTTTCTGTGCTTACTGTGTTTTGCTTTTTGATTTGCATTTTGTCTGTACTGTTTTAAAATCCATCTTAAAAAAAGTCTGAAAGCAGAAAACGAACAGATTTAATACAGTTTTACAAACAGATTTGCTACAATTTTGATGATGGGTAATATTACTTGAAACCAAATCAGATTGTTTCATGTTACAATTTGGGTGATGGGGGTACCTTTGCTGGGAATCTGATGACACTGTTTAGCACTGTAATGTGGATGATGGAGTGAGTGCCATGTGTGCAGCCTGTTCCCCACCATGCCAAGGCACAACCTGTACAAGATCACTCCACTGGTCAAATCTCTGTGTGAGAAACATGGCTTGGACTACCAGGTCAAGTCTCTGTACCGCGCCTTTGCCGACATTGTCCAGTGAGTCTGTTTTAACATTTTCATGCCCTCATTCTAAACAATGGCTTCTTACAAAAAGCTGATGGATAGGGTGTTTTTGTTATGAACTGTTTGTGCCATACAAATGGAATCATCAACGATTAAGGAAATTGATACAGGACATGAAAAGCCAGTTAAAATGCAGCTTAATTGTGAGTTTTTCAGAATTGTACACAAGTATAGCAGATTGCTATTCACACTATAGCTGTTAGGCAAAGTACAGTTTTTCTAGAAATAGCTGGCAGCATCTATAGTTTGGCTTATATGTCTCACCTGTCGGCATCACCGGTCGTTCGGTGTTGGCCGCTGCACACTTACACACCACCATCTCCCTCCAGGCCGCTCTGTCTTGACTTTTGTGGACAATTTCTTGAATGTTTAGGCCAATGGTGTTGGTTATGTTCTCGATGTATGAGATTGGAGGTCTGCCTTCTTCCTTTTTGCCAGTTTTTCCTTGAAAGATGATTGCCATGAGGTCCGTGTTCTTGCTGTGTGATACATGGCCAATGCATTTTGTTCTTCCCTTGTTGATGTCTGTTAGTAGCTTTCTGGTGGTATCAAGTTCTTCCTGGACACTTTCATTAGTTCTTCTATCTGTCCATTTGAACGTAGTAGTCTCTGATAAAACCACATCTCTGCTGCCTCAGTTCTTCCGCAATGTATTAATCACGTATAAGGGTATGTGTGAATGTTCAGTCACTTGTCTGTTAGTTACCAAGTGTTGCTTTTTATATTGCGACCAGTGTATGCATGCTGGTATACAAATGTAGTCTTGTAGATCTTGTTGCTAATTATAAAGTCTGCATACAGATTTATAAATTTCAACTTTTCTTGTATTTGTATACAAACATTACTCATTTAGTAATTCTGATTGATACTGATCAGTTATGATTGATAGTGTGGTTAATGTCTATTGGATTTCACGTCTCATTTTCATCTTACTTAGCAAAGAACTGAAAACTGGGGGAAATCAAGAAGCATGGATTGATCAATGAAGGAGATATTTGTCGTGAATTGCATTAGCATGATTAAAAAAAGATCACTGTATTTGGTTGTTTAGCCAGTATGAATCATTACATTAATGCAGTTAACATAACACATCAAGAATAACAACAGATGATAACAAAAATATAAAAAAAATCATTGCATCAATGCAGTTTACATAGTTCATCAAGAATAACAACTCATAAAACATAAAATGAAAATAGGTGTTGTACCGTTTGTCTACAGAGAATGCATAAGGTTCATGTGATGTTGTGAATGTACTCATTTGAATTCATGCCGGCTTTCTGAAGATCAGTACCAAAGTTTGTACTCATTTGAATTCATGCCGGCTTTCTGAAGATCAATACCAAAGTTTCACAAAATCGTTTTTGTTTCTTTCGACAGAACGCTACGTCATTCTGGGGAGCTGTGGTATTCTACCTACCAGCAGTTACACTCTTCATAGACTGCTGCTGTACATGGCTGTAGTGAAAAGAATCCATGCCCAGTTTTTCTTTGTCTTCTTACATTGTTGAAGATTGTTACTAATTATCAGTTGAAAGTGCATCATGACATACTTTTAATGATAACTGTTTTGGCACTGCAGACTGCGTTGATAGAATATTTTCATAACAAGTGAACTTCAACACGCCTGTTAAACTTTTTTTCTTGTTTGTAACCAAATGATGAAAATGTCTTTCTTGTTTGTAACAAAATAATGAAAACACATATGTACGATTTAGTTTTTTCCTGCTGTTTTTGACAGGATTATTTTTGTTTCTTTTGATACACATTTGAGCATTGTTTCTGTGTATTGATTTGTCATGGCAAGATTGTACCAACTTTATGACAATTTTGGAAAATACTGGAGATTATGCACATTGCATGGTAATGGAATAGGGAGAGGGTGCAGGTCTTTTGATGTTGCTGTTATATTTTTTTCTCATGTATGAAACTGGGCAGAGGAGTTTTTTCCCCCTGAAAATAGGATTGGAAAACTGAGGTTAAAGATATAATTATATATTGATCAGTGTAATCTTTTAAAGAAAATTTCAGGTGGAATGTGTTCTTAAAGAATTTGTACAGTCATCAAGGGGTTTTCCACCGATTTCTGCAATTGTACAGATGATACTTGTAGGGCCTATATCAGACCCAACACATTAACTACGCAATAGTGGACGGAGAACATGGACCCATCTGTTCTACTAGTAAATACTCTAACGTTAAGGCAAAGTGTTTCTGCCCTTCTAAATCATTTATTATAGTGTATGACAGCTTTTGGACTTTATTTTGTTTAAGAGAATGTTTTATTACATTTTGAGGTCAAGTTGAAATTATATTTCAGGTCATGATGTAATTTTTATTGTCATAAAAATGGTACAGTTGAGTTTTCAGTATATGGTAGAATCAGATTAAATGTGAAAATATCTCAGTTAATAGGAACAATGTAATTTGCTGTGAGAATGCAAGTGTATGCAGAAAATTATCTTATAATGGAAAAGATTATTCCAAGTAAAGTTGATAATTCAGAAATTGTATTCATACTACTTGCACTGAATTTTTCTTAGCCCAACAATATATTTCCCTAATGTTATTTTGTCGGTGTACAATGAGAGCCTGGATTGCTTGAAAACATGCTGGAGTTGAATATTGTTGTTCAGCATTAATTTCTAATTTAGATAGCTTTATTGTCAACCATCTGAGGTGTTCCGATGCTGACAATCTTATTTTTATTTATTTTTTTTTTAGAGAAAAGTTTCTGGCTTTGTCAGTAATAATCTCATTCCCCCTTCCCCACTCCTTTTTTTGTTGTTGTTTGTTTTGAGATTGAATATATCTTCTTGTTTTCTACCTGCTTTAAGACAGGTATCTACTTTCTTGTTATTTTCTACCTGATTTAAGATAGATGTCTACTTTCTTATTTTCTACCTGGTTTAAGATAGATGTCTACTTTCTTGTTATTTTCTACCTGGTTTAAGATAGATGTCTACTTTCTTGTTATTTTCTACCTGATTTAAGATAGATGTCTACTTGTTATTTTCTACCTGATTTAAGATAGATGTCTACTTTCTTGTTATTTTCTACCTGTTTCAGATAGATGTCTACTTTCTGTTATTTTCTACCTGATTTAAGATAGATGTCTACTTTCTTGTTATTTTCTACCTGATTTAAGATAATGTCTACTTTCTTGTTATTTTCTATCTGATTTAAGATAGATGTCTACTTTCTTGTTATTTTCTACCTGATTTAAGATAGATGTCTACTTTCTTGAAGAGAGGTTGCCACTTTTGTTGATACTGACACTGCAAGTGTACGTTTGTTTTCCTCTCCTCCCACACCCTTGGCCTTTGTGGTTTTGAAAACTTTTAAACTGTTATTCTTGTGTCAGTACTTGCCACACCAGTAGTGTCTTGTCCCTTTAATTAATGATATGATCTAACTGAATAATGACATAATCCAAGATCAGAATAAGAGCAAGAGCATTAAAAAATATTTTGATGGATTTTTTTTTAAAATTATGTATAAAAAAAGCCTTTGTGATACTGGAACCGTCTGTTTATCATGTCATGTCATATCATGTCATGTTTGCCTTGACTGCTGCCTTTGTCCAGGGTCTGAGGCAGAAGCAGCTGAAATCCTCCTCATGCTGGTCTGTCTACAGCCCTGATTGTGTACGAGCTAAAGGTCCATTCTTTCTGTTTTTCTGAATGTCTTGTTCTTTGCTTGTTGTTAAACATTTTTATTTATTGTTACTTTTTGATAAACACTTTTTTAACCTTTCTGTTTTAATCTTTCTATTGTGATTTCCATCGCTGCTAAGGTGAGGAGTAGTACCCAAGTGTCTAGTTAACATCTTCTAGTCTTGTATCAGACACATTCACCATCATACATTTTTTTCAACTCTTATATTTGATGTCAAACACATCTATCCTTATAGTGATGTCAAACACATCTACGACTATACGCATATTTTTTCAACCCCTGTATCTGACCAGCAGAACTAAAGTTTGTAACTAATCTTGCATGACTGTTCAGAGGGGCTATGAAAACTCTTTTGCATTCAGAATGACTTATTCTGCCAATGATTTTAAATGGCCATTGGTATTCTGATTGGCCCAAATCACCATGTGCAGACTTGTTTGCCAGCGACATTAGCTGTGTGTATGACTGGGCCTTGAAATATGTACAGTTTCAATGGAAGAGTGTACAATATTTTCAACTGATGACAAACTGACAAGCTGCAGTGTTCAATTGTCTTAACTAAACTTTATTCAAATTGTGCTACGAAAATACGCAGCCTTTCTCCCTTCTTCTAGAACACCAAACATGGGTAATCCTTGTGGTAAGATGTCATGAACTTTTGACTATAAATTTTAGTTTTCTTTTTTCGGAGGTAGGCCTAACATTCTCTTCTCACACCTGTCTTCCTCGACGTCAGTTTCCTGAATCGCTTTCCGCCCCATCTTCACTGCAGCCGTTTTCCTTTTTTTCCCCCCATTTTAATCCAGGGACTGTGCAGAGCCCAGTGCTTGAGGGAGAGTGCCAGAAGCATGCACTAGTGCCAAAGGCCTGCATACAGCAGGCATCTGAACAGATAAATATGTCTTGTAACTGCAGTGTCTGAACATTGCAGAAACACAAAGAACGGCCCGAATCATGTCAGCTTGAATTTGCATGCATGCGTCAGCTCGAAGTGGAATACAAAAATGGCCCTGAAATGTGTAAAATAGAACTTTCAAGCATGCAAGCATACAATGATACTGAAATGTGTACTTTTGAACACCCAAAGTGTACAGTAAACAGGTTTGCATGTATTGTACTGACCCTCATTGCTTAGAAACTTATTCTGAAAATTGTTTAAGAATTCCCAGGACTAAAGGAAACATTGAAATATTTATAGTAATGCATAGTTTAGATGTAACGATCAACATTTTACTTTATTGTTGTAAGAATGATCTCAATACTTAAAAAGTGTTTAGCAATCAGGAACTCGAAGGATTATAAAACATTAACAGCATTTTTTTTTAAAAGAGAACAGGAGTGAGGAAGAAAACTTTACTATTCTTTCATAACAAACATGTTTTCTTGTAAGGTCATCTGAATGCAACATGGATTTCCCTGCCTTGATCAGTTTTTGTATGGGTTTATGTAAACTTGATATATTTATTTGTGTTGCGAAAGAACGATCCACATTGCTTAACAGATCAGCACCTAAATAGATACTCGGTATACATCCAACCTTTCTTTATTGCATGCTTTGTAAGAATGATCCACATTGCGTAACAGATCAGCACCAAAATAGATACACAGTATACATCCAACCTTTATTTATTGCATGCTTTGTTCTGAATTTCAACTTTTCTTGGGTTATTGGCTTAGTCTGATGAATGACTATAAACAAAATGATTAAAAAATGAGTGCAGCATCTTTGAATGTTTGATTTGCTGTTTGGCTTATTGCATGTATACACGTAAAACAAGTGCGACATCTTTGAATGTCCCATCATCATCATGTGCCCTGCCCTATGGTATTGGCGATCATGGCCCTCCATATGTATTTATCCCTTGTTGCCGCAGTGTCTTATTAGGTGTTTTTTCTGATTGCATACACATCTGTATTTTTGTATGGGTTTATGTAAACTTGATATATTTATTTGTGTTGCGAAAGAACGATCCCACATTGCTTAACAGATCAGCACCAAAATAGATACACAGTACACATCCAACCTTTCTTTATTGCATGCTTTGTAAGAACGATCAACTTGCGTAACAGTAGCTCCAAATAATACAAGTAATACCACCTCTTATTGCATGCTTGTAGACGATCAAATCGAACAGATCACTCAAAAGATACATATATATCCAACCTTTATTTATTACAGATTTGCTGTAATCTTTTAAAAAGGAGGAGTAGAACTTTTAGATCATCCATGGTTACTGTCATGGCTATTACAGACCAACCCATGGTAACCGTCATGGCTATTACAGATCAACCCATGGTAACTGTTTGGCTATTACAGATCAACCCATGGTAACTGTTTGGCTATTACTATCAACCCATGGTAACTGTTTGGCTATTACAGATCAACCCATGGTAACTGTTTGGCTATTACAGATCAACCCATGGTAACTGTTTGGCTATTACAGATCAACCCCTGTAATGTTGGCTATTACAATCAACCATGGTACTGTTGCTATTACAGATCAACCCATGGTAACCGTCATGGCTATTACAGATCAACCCATGGTAACTGTTATGGCTATTACGTATCAACCCCATGGTAACTGTTTGGCTATTACAGATCAACCCATGGTAACTGTTTGGCATTAATTAACCTGGAAGGCTATTCGATCAACCCCATGGTAACTGTCATGGCTATTACAGACCAACCCATGGTAACGTCTGTTATTAAACAACCATGGTAACTGTCATGCTATTGCAGATCAACCCATGGTAACGGCTTTACAGACAACCATGGTAACTGTCATGGCTATTGCAGATCAACCATGGTAACCGTCATGTCTATTACAGACCAACCCATGTAACCGTCATGTCTATTACAGAACAACCCATGGTAACTGTTTGGCTATTACAGATCAACCCATGGTAACTGTCATGGCTATAACAGATCAACCCATGGTAACAGTTTGGCTGTTACAGATCAAACCATGGTAACTGTTTGGCTGTTACATCAATCCTATATGGAACAGTGCAGGAGATAATGTACTCCCACAGATTAAAACCAAATAGAGCTGTGATAAACCATACTTATTTTAATAAAACTATTGTGGTGTAATAGAATCCCCAAACCGTATCACATACTTTGTTGAATATGAAATCATTGCAATGGAGTAAGAAAAATGGAACAACACTTTAGGGAAAAAAAAACTTAGCTGCCTGCCTGCACATTTTTCTGAAACTGTGTAAGCTTTTCATGCATAAATTCTGTAGAATATAGTGTTTCTCTTCAAACTGATGGGGGTGACTGTGACCAGAAATAGACCATGTCAATATATATATGCTCATTCACAAGGTTTAATCCTTTGACTCCCTCAGTCTATCCACTGGCATCCTGCATTTTCAATTATGACAGCAATTTAACCCTTTGACTCCCTCACATTATCCACCAGCTTCCTGCAAGGTGATGGATAGGGTGAGGAAGCCAGAGGATTAAACTTTTACTGGTGATGGATAGGTTGCAGGAGTCAACGGATTAAACTTATTCTGCCTGTAGATGGAAATTTCTTATTTTTGAACTGGTGTGGGCGGTAATCCATTTAAGGAAAAAAATAGTGTATGTCTGTGGAAGAAACGAGTACAAGACACATCTTTTCAAGATTTCTATGTATTAAAAGCAATGTACTTGTAATACTTTAAATGATGGTGTTGGTGTTGTGTGGTTGACTGTCCATTTCACCTGGTAAAAAAAAGCTGAAAACTCATTGATCTGTAACGCACAGGAATTAGGTGGTTCACTTATTCTTTGCTTATTCAGGACTCTCCTGTTTTCATTCAGACTTTGTGAGTTTGAGAGACTCAAATCTAAGCCAGCTATACAGTTAGATCCAGTGATATGTCACATTCTGTATTCTGGTTACTTTAGGACAGGTAGCATTTAATCTGAAAAATGCAGATTCACCTAAGAGATACATGTAGTTGCATGATACTGTTGCTAGTATCCTGATGACATCTTTTGTTTTCTGTCTACCCATCAACTTGTACTAGATACTAGCAACTGTGTGTGTCAAACATCTGCACACAAAATGTACAAGACTTATGTGCAAGCAGTGACAGCTCCATATCATCATTGATGCCTGGAGTCATTTGGAGCTGACTTGGTAGTGATGCGCCAATCTCTCAGTGGATATCAAATCTCTTTGTATCCTGTCTGGTACTGAATCAGAGAAAAAAGGTCTTCCCAGTGTTGCTTGTGGTAAGCTCTCAACCCCACCTCCATAGGCTTGATATTTTAAAGTGGCATATTTTGTAGGGAGGAGCAACTGAATTGTATTTCCATTCATAAAAGGGAATGATTTGTACTGTTATATATGTAGATGTGCTGTTTTGTATGTAGATGTACTGTTATGTATGTAGATGTACTGTTATGTATGTAGATATACTGTTAAGTATGTAGATGTACTGTTATGTATTTAGATGTACTGTTATGTATGTAGATGTACTGTTATGTAGATGTACTGTTATGTATGTAGGTGTACTGTTATGTATGTAGATGTACTGTTATGTATGTAGATGTACTGTTAAGTATGTAGATGTACTGTTATGTATGTAGATGTACTGTTATGTATGTAGATGTACTGTTAAGTATGTAGATGTACTGTTATGTATGTAGATGTACTGTTAAGTATGTAGATGTACTGTTATGTATGTAGATGTACTGTTATGTATGTAGGTGTACTGTTATGTATGTAGATGTACTGTTATGTATGTAGATGTACTGTTAAGTATGTAGATGTACTGTTATGTATGTAGATGTACTGTTATGTATGTAGATGTACTGTTATGTATTTAGATGTACTGTTAAGTATGTAGATGTACTGTTATGTATGTAGATGTACTGTTATGTATGTAGATGTACTGTTATGTATGTAGATGTACTGTTATGTATGTAGATGTACTGTTAAGTATGTAGATGTACTGTTATGTATGTAGATGTACTGTTATGTATGTAGATGTACTGTTAAGTATGTAGATGTACTGTTATGTATGTAGATGTACTGTTATGTATGTAGATGTACTGTTATGTATTTAGATGTACTGTTAAGTATGTAGATGTACTGTTATGTATGTAGATGTACTGTTATGTATGTAGATGTACTGTTATGTATGTAGATGTACTGTTATGTATTTAGGTGTACTGTTATGTATGTAGATGTACTGTTATGTATTTAGATGTACTGTTAAGTATGTAGATGTACTGTTATGTATGTAGATGTACTGTTATGTATGTAGATGTACTGTTATGTATGTAGATGTACTGTTATGTATTTAGGTGTACTGTTATGTATGTAGATGTACTGTTATGTATGTAGATGTACTGTTATGTATGTAGATGTACTGTTATGTATTTAGATGTAGTTATCTATGTAGATGTACTGTTATGTATGTAGATGTACTGTTATGTATGTAGATGTACTGTTATGTATTTAGGTGTACTGTTATGTATGTAGATGTACTGTTATGTATGTAGATGTACTGTTATGTATGTAGATGTACTGTTATGTATTTAGGTGTACTGTTATCTATGTAGATGTACTGTTATGTATGTAGATGTACTGTTAAGTATGTAGATGTACTGTTATGTATTTAGATGTACTGTTAAGTATGTAGATGTACTGTTATGTATGTAGATGTACTGTTATGTATGTAGATGTACTGTTATGTATTTAGATGTACTGTTATGTATTTAGGTGTACTGTTATGTATGTAGATGTACTGTTATGTATGTAGATGTACTGTTAAGTATGTAGATGTACTGTTATGTATTTAGATGTACTGTTATGTATGTAGGTGTACTGTTATGTATTTAGGTGTACTGTTATGTATGTAGATGTACTGTTATGTATGTAGATGTACTGTTAAGTATGTAGATGTACTGTTATGTATTTAGATGTACTGTTATGTATGTAGGTGTACTGTTATGTATTTAGGTGTACTGTTATGTATGTAGATGTACTGTTATGTATGTAGATGTACTGTTATGTATTTAGGTGTACTGTTATGTATGTAGATGTACTGTTATGTATGTAGATGTACTGTTATGTATGTAGATGTACTGTTATGTATGTAGATGTACTGTTATGTATATAGATGTACTGTTATGCATGTAGATGTACTGTTATGTATGTAGATGTACTGTTATGTATGTAGATGTACTGTTATGTATTTAGGTGTACTGTTGCTTATGTAGAGATCCATCAGTTTCAGTTCTCAAGCAGTTGTTGCTGCCTTTGGACAAGTACATATACACTACATGTACTGGGCAAATGCTTGACCAAAGCATGACCCAATGTGCTATTCAGGCCTTGAGAAAAGAAATGCCAAAGCACTTGGTGTTCCAGGCAGTCACCAATCCAGTCCCGACGCTGCTTAACTTGATGAGAATTGGTGCTTTCATATACAGAATGCCATTAGCATGAACTTCATCATTTTTCAACATGAACTGTGGTCTCTAAACAGTAGTCTGTAATTTTAAAAACAGCTGTAAATATTGTAAAAGAGTGCAGAATATATATATCTAAATTCCTTTGATTAAAATGTGCTGTTTCATGGGGACAATCCCCAATAGGGGTGCTGCCCATATACCCCACCAGGGCCTGGATGGCTCCTGGACCCATTTAAGTTTTTTGACAATCTCCAGGTTTAATATCTGCAATCAATGTTGGAGTACATCAATACATCTCCCCTGCTTGGATGAAATGTGAGAGGAAGGAGACACACAGGAAGTAGGAGAAAGAGTGAATACATAAATTTCACAAAGATTTTAAACAAGGATAACCACTGGGAACACACCCTCTGGCTTTACAAATACCAACAGTAGCTGTACCCTCCCCTGCCCTAACTGGACATTACATGTGCGCGCCCACACAACCATGCACAGAGCATTCCTTTGTAGGCACAGAAAACCACATTAAAATATTCCTGTTCACAAACATCCACTATCACAGAGCATTTGTCACACTCATGAACAATAAACATCATAAACACACTCGTCTGAAGCATCTGGTTGTTCCGTTTTAATTGAGCGCTTGCTGTTTTATAATAAAAACGGCAGTGAATTTTGTCCAAATTTTCACTGCACGTTTTCTTCTAACTATATTCAGGAGACTAAAAGTGCAGCGTAGTGCATTGTTATCAAGAACTTATTGCAGGCAAAACAGTATTTTATACAAGGTAATGCAACATGGCTGTATGAAAGGGATGTATCATGTCTGTACAAATATACATTAAGTATGCAGAAAATATGTACAAATTTATATATATACTGTTAAAACCATACACAAACACCCATCCAACACTCTTCATTGTTAGGCGCCCATAGAAAAATAATGAAACTGGCGCCCACAGAAAAATAATGAAACTAAGGCACATGCAGAGATGTAGGTTGGTACTATCAGAATGAAACTTAGGACAAAGCTCTGAAACTTAGTTTCAAAAATACACACATAAAAAAAATGAGCATGACTCCTGTGTGCCATCTCCATTTTTTCATTGTCATTGAAACCATACGTGTCAATATGACCTTGAAAACGAGTTATATACTGTTGTACATAGTACTGAAGTCTTAATCTTAGGTTCATAATATTTTCATTAAACTCGGTAAAGAGCTACACACATGCATAAAGAATGGAGCACACACCCCCTCCCAAAAACACAATTTTTTTTTTACCCCACTACTGACAAGAAGACTGGCCATTCAAACCCACATACTTCAAAAATCTGCTAAGAAGCCCATAAGAAACTTTGTTCGGGCAATTGTAAATTTTGGTGCTTTCTGATCAAAAATTATGCCATGCACAGTGGAACATGTAATTTTGTTTGTCCACTGGTACTGACTATGGAAAGATTCTATCTGTTCCTAGATAAACAACAGAAAAATATCCTCAATGAAAAAATTTTTTTTTAAGAGACACATATAATGGAAGTGACAGGCTTTACCGATTTACTATTCCTTTATTTTCTTGAGGAAAAAATATAGAGGGTGGGAAATACTGGACAGCATGCAGTCTAAAACTGCCAAATGTTCTGACCATGATAAAGAGCATCCCAATTCTGCAAAAACTATTGCACATTTGAGGCCAAAACCACCCTAAAAATGTCATGCCCTGTGAAGAGTTTTCATTTGTGGCATCCATTTAGCTAAGAATTATGACCCAACTTTGATAAAGACCTATCACTAGTGCACACATATACCCATATATGGTTGATCTCAGTTCTCAAAAAATACCAGACAATAAAACAGACAGACACTCAACCCCTCTATCACCTTTTGGCACTTCATGCATATTACTGTTAATACTGACAATGACCGTGGGTTAAACCCATTAAAGTGTGTACAACACCCTCTCCCCCTCAAAACTGAACCTAATAAATAAATAAAATGGTCAAGCCATTCTAACATTTTCCTTGTATGAAAGTTTCGATTTTGTACGGCCCATAACATGATTACTGTGACCTTGAGAAATCTCCATTGAAATAAAAATAGCACTGAGGACAGTGGTACAATGTCACAACCAACAGATTTTAATTATTTCATGTCACAACAGTGAAAACAGATGTTAGATAATGTCAGAAGGTCCTGCTCAAAAGTACTCATTTTATGCACTTTTTTTGATCTGTATGATCTTGACAACTTGTCTTTCAAACTTATGCATTTGTGATTCCTCAATAGTCAACAACTTTAACACATACACTGCTAGAAATCCATTCAGAAACAACAGAAAAATCTTGCCAACACATTTTGGTAATAACAACATCACCACCACATGCACACACACACACAAACACTCTCTCTCTCTTGTCTCTCTCTCTCTCACTTTTCCCCCCAAAAAGCCCAAATTCTGATACAAATCTCTCAACAAGCAAAACAAATTGCTAGCAAATTTTCATACTGAATCACAAGTCAAGTGCACTGTGCATTAATGATGCAGTCAAATTTTCATCCCTGTGATGTCTTTTTACTGCTGTTGCAGTCAAGTTTTCATTCATACAGATGTCTTTTCCTAATGTGACCATTTAACAACATAGCAGAAAAACTGTCAAGTTTTTAATCTGATGAGATAGAAGTGAACACTGCCATAGCTACTTTTAAACTTCTCTAACCCTTCCAACCAAATGAAATGAAACATCTATAGTCTGAAATACATTCACATCTGAAATAATTTTAACACAATACAGTATCATTAATCAAAAAAAACAAGTTACCGTAAATCAAAAAGACTGTCAAATTTTAAGTACAATCATTTCAAAGTTGAAAGATGCATATATGCAGCATTGTTTAGAATTTTGAGCTGACTGCTTTGAACTTCGCAGGTTAAATGCAAAATTCAAACTATGAATCCAAAAAGACAAAAAGTAAACAAACCAACCAACCAAAAAACAAACAAAAACCAATGTAATTTTTAATTAAGCAGTACAAACATTTACAGGATCAAGGCAATCCAGTTTCAGTGTCTTCTACCCACTGCAAAGGTGGTATGGGAGATGACAGAAAACAATCTGGAAAGAAGAATGGGAAAAGACCGACCAAATACAGGCATTCACCAGCTAGGGCAACAATTTCACAGGAAGAACTTTGTTATAGTTTGTGACAATTCATAGAAAATTCCAATGAGAATTAAATGTGTAAATCCCAACTGTTACACTAACACATACATCTTAATCACTGTTACTAAAAAATACAGAAGCAGCAAGTAACTTGTGCATAAATGAAATAAAAACAACATGAAATGCAAAATTTAAGGTGCCTTCTTCTTTCCCAGGTAAACCATAACTTCTTCAGAGCAGTTGGTCAGTATTCTTACCAAAAAGTACATTTTCATTCCACCACATAACAAGCATAACATTCCATTTCACATTTTCACAAAGCATTTCAAACATTCATCTTTCAATAAGTACTGGCTTACCAACACAGAACCAAAATCCAAATCTAGATGTACCATAGTTCAGATGGTGTTTCAGCCTAAACATGCCAGTGTTCCAAGTCAGTGTTAAAGGAGAAAACATACTTATCAACAGACAAAGGCCAAAAGACCACATCATTGTTCCTCTAATTCAAATACAAAGGAAAATAAAGCAAAATACAGTAAGCACAGAGAACACAAATTCCAGACAGGAGTTGGTTACATTTTTCTAACAGTAAATGGCATATATTACATCATTACGTACACAAATTGCATACATGTATCCATTGCATTTCTTTTATCACAATTGGTTTTTGGCAGTCATATTGGTGATAATGGTGACTGTGTGCACAGTGAAGTGATCAGCCTCCAGTTTTGTGACAAGAGTGGTCCACTGGGGGAGAATACAAAATATGAGACCATAATTATTCTTTGCACAGAAATCCTGAGATGTTGCCACCATTTCACTGGGAATCTCTTTGCTAATGGCATCTTCAGCAGAAGAGCTAAATACTTGCAGTTGTATGTCTGTGTACCCATAAATACATGGGAGTGCATTGCGCATATCTGACTGATATTCTGTCATCCCTTCTATCTGTGCACAAAGAAACACCATCAGCAAACATACTCCTAAAGAAAACATTCCCATCAAAGGTATCTTTAACACACACACACACACACACACACTCTCTCCCACACTTCAATATGACACCCTCACTGAAAACACAAGCCCAAAATGAAACTGAACACATCAAAGCATGAAATATGTTTATCAAAAGACATGAATACATCAAGGTAAGAATGTTTAACTTCCCCCTCACTTTCACAGGAGTAAAAGTCTGGCAGAAAGCAGAACACATGGTAGGTTTGTGATAACTGTACAGTTTGTATTAACTGACTAGCAACATAGTCCATACTGGAAACAGGCCAAACAGATTAGTGTTATTGTTATTTTTGTTTAAAGCCCAGCCGACTGCATAGAGCCATATCAAGGCTATAACCGTTTCAATACACACACAATACTTCGACAGGAAAAAGGGAAAAGAAAATTAAGCACACATATCAATGCATTCGCGCACATAATCTAAGGAGGTGCCCCTGGCGTTAACCACTCTGTCCAATGTATCACACAGGGGATTTAAGAAATATACCTGAATACAAATTTAAATATAATTAAGGACACTAAAGCATATATAAAAACAGGCCTAAATTACCTAAAAACGCTTCCACATATTTCCCCAGAGCCAAAAATGCACTAAATACATGTATCCCATTATCATTCCTAAATTAAAGTATGCAAGACTTTATCAAAAACATACAGGTGAATGGGCCAGCAAGATAGAAAATAACAGGAAGATATGATAGAAAACAAAGAAATAAAGCAGAAAGAGTGACAGAAAAGAGGAAATTTCTTACACAAAATTTCAAGGTGGAGATATCATTTATACGGAAAAAACCCCCAGCATTTCCACAGGAGAGGCCAAACAGGTACAGGTGTGTCTGATTGAAAGGACATTACAAGTCAGAATCTAATTGATAATATTCAATGAGATGATCCTTAACAAAATCAATTAGTTGCTGAGTTGTCTTCATTTCGATCTCTCCCAAGCTTTTCACCAAGAGAGGCTCAAACACAAGACAACTGAGGACTGAAAGATTCGTTTCATTTCATGAAGTATGGCAGAATAGGGTTCACAGCAAAGATCAGTCTGGTAGTTGCAGAAAAAAATCTGGCACAGGGAAGATGTTACCTTCATGCATGATCAACCAACATCTCACCTCATCAAAGACAAGCACAACTGAACCAATAATTAACTTCACCCTTCTAGAGCTTTTTGTTACAGTTTTACATTGATATATGCTCTTTGAAGCATGTTAGTCTCACTTTTACTGTCCAACACAATCATAAGACCAGACCAGTCAAATTTCCCAATAAGATTGCAAAAGCACAACATGCAGCTCATGGATCAAACCTGTTGATACTGGTAACAAAGTAAGTAATTAACTATATGATATGTCCAGATACAGGTCATTCATCTCCAACAATGGTAGAAAACTAGTTATTTTTGCCTCTAAAATTTTCTGCCAATTTTGGTAAAAGCAACCTTTTCAGGGGTACTGCTGCATATTTGTAAACATTTCTTAATTATTTGCTTCCAAACCTCTGTTATCTAACCAAGCCCAGATCCTGATTAACAAGACGTTCCAAATGCAAGTCTTAGTATGTCTTCTCCATGCCTGAGTCACAGATATCTGTCATCTAAAATTACACCAGCATGGATTTCTCAGCCATCTATGAAAAGAGATCGTCAACAAGTTTGGCAGTCAGTTTAACATGAAACTGTTAACTGGAAAATTTGAACAAAACTGATATTGTCATCATCTTATAATTACACAAGGTTAAAAAAAAAAAATTAAAAAAATACAGGCATGACTTCACTTTCATTATGCCATAAAATGTCAAATTCTGCACAAGTCTGTCAGTTCCAATCATGCTCCAGTTTAAAAACGATGACATCCGATTGAGACACATTCTGTTTTAAAACATTGATAGATCAATCCTTGGGACAACACTCATAATTTCCCAAGACCAAAACCCCAAACACTGAATTTCATAATAATGCATAACTGCAGTAATGATAATATCAATGCTACATAACCACAACGCAGTAAGATTTAGACTCAGTCACCATAAAACTGAAGCACAAAAAAACAGAGGTATCACCATGAAATCCTATGTATGAGTATCTTATGTTTGCTAACTGCCTGGGACATAAAATCAAAAATAATCATAATAATGAAATATAAAAAGCAACACACTTTTTCTTGCATCTTGACAACTGTGTGTAGACTCCATCTGCAACAAGTCAAAGAGCAATTTACAGAAAACACCAATGTATCAGCTCAACCAATGGCAACTGACTGGCTTATAACCAATGACTAGTCAATCCACATCAGTGCACATGTCAGGATTATTATTATTTAACAAGTGACGATTTTTATGTACAAATATTTACAGGGGATAACTTTCCATGTCATTCTTCACATGTCAATAAACATGAATGATAAAAAACTAACAAACAAAGTAAAAAAAAATAAATAAATAAAAAAAGACAACTGTAACACACTTGTGGTGGTTTAGTGGTGTTTTGAATCTATCATCATTGTCATCACTAGAACCATACCACCCACGTTCAAATGGCCTGGCCATATGAAGGTTCCTGACAAGCATTTTACTAGATAGCTGTGTACCTACCTCCACCTGACATACATACATTTAACCCTTTGACTCCTGCACCCTATCCACCAACTGCAAAAACTTAATCCTTTGATTCCCTCATCCAATAGGATGAGAGAGTCAAAGGGTTCAGTTTTTGTTTTGCTAGCATACTGACAATGCAGGATGCTGCTGGACAGGGTACGGGATTCAAAGGGTTAATAGGTGTGAAACTTTCTGGGCAGAACTATTAATCTTATCATACGTTGAAAAAAAATTGTGGGTGTGAAAATCTATTTTACTGATATGGAGATTAAGAAGCAGTACTTCCTGTAAATGCATACAATAAATATGTATCTCTGATGCACCAAGATAATAAAGGAAAGCTCCCTGTAAATGCACTAAATGAATGTGCATCTCTGATTCACAGACATTGAAAACCATCCCCCCACATTTACCTTGGACATGAGATTCACCCTAAAATTTCATGCCAGCTTGTCCTGTAAAAAAGTCTGTGTTATGTCTCTCCTCCATGCTCTCTTTTTATTATTTCTATTCAAAGCACTATCAGTGATCTATTCATTTCATTCATATTTCAGACGACTCAGTGATATAACTCATGATTAACCTGAGTTTCATCACTATGTACTTAAGTGCTGCCTGTCACACTGCTGCTGTATTGTGATTGTGATTCAACTAAATACAGAACCTTTTTTCATACTCACACTAGTATTGCCATGTATGTGTAAATGCGCACATGTGTATATTCATATCAGTGTGTGTGTATGCAAGGTTTTGTGAAAGCACTGCTATTGTCGTTGCATAACACCTCAATGTGCATGTATTCAGGTATGCAAATGTGTGTGCATTTGTTTATGATAAATAGAAAGAGAACTAATGGTTTGTGCGTGTGAGTTTGAACAAAAGAACTTAATCAATTTAACTATCTTGAATGTAAAACAGAAATGACTGTTAAGGACAACAAAGCATTTTTCTTAAAAAGCAAATCACACAAGATTGTTTCCCTTGATTTTACATTTTTCCTATACATCTATTTGTTTTTTTCCTCAGATTTCTTCTTTTGCCTTCTCTGAAGGCCCTGTCAGTCAACTGGGCATCCTCAACTCACCCTTAAGTCTTCACAATGTGGGGTGCAACAACGTAAAGTTTGAGCATCTCATTCTGTAAATGTACTGATTTTCCTCTCCTACCAATATTCCAGTCCAATGTAATCAACACAGGTAGAAACTGTCACTTGCTGTAACACCCTGCACCTTCCTTGCGGAGGAACTAAAGGCTGACAGGGTACATTATGAGGGCTGTAGGATCTTTCATCCTTTCTACCGTCTGTTCTCTTATTGCAGTGTCTGCTTTAAGGACCTTTCTTGTCTGTTTTGCTACAGACCAGGCAGCTAATTCTGTCTTAAAGGTCTTGTGTGTTTTCTCTCTCCCCTCCCCTCCTCCCCATTATTATTATCATTATTATTATTGTTATTATTACTATTATTACTATTACTAATAGTATTATTATTATCATTTTGATCAAGGCAGATAATCATGACATTGGCTTCTGTGGGGCTTAAATAAATTCCTTTATCTTGAATGAATTAAAAGATATTGAAGTGAAATGCCTACCCTGAAAAATTTCTTAAAAGGTTTTGAAATATCCCCCAAAAAGATACCACAAAAATGAACCAAACTGATTTGAAATTAGCAGTTCCAAAGGAGATTGCAAAGGAAAACATTTGTGTTTTATCAGTACTAAATCATGATTTTAAAAACTGATGGACTTCTTAACACAACACCACCAATCCATGTCTGTAGTATGTCTTAAAAACGTTGATTATCTGATAACATGGCAACATACAAAAAAATCAGAGATCTAAAGTTTACGTCCAGAATGTGTGTTTTTATTTTCTGACTCGATTTTAAAAAGCGGTAATCTGGACACCAGTCCTAATGAGATGATAAACTATGGTCCTGTCCTTTATGCACCCAGGTGGCACTCAAAACACCATGGGGGTAGCACAGGAATCAATTTATGTAGACAAAATGCGCATCAAATAAACAAAAATTAACAGACAAGACATGGGAATTGGTCATGATCAAAATGTCTTGAAATTAAATGGGGTGTGGGAACTGAGAGTGTGCTTCCCAGGAAAATAGTGAAAACTTAAGATCAAAATCTGTGCAGTCCAGGATTATCTGCAAGCCCAATATGATGTTAGTAAATACATGTATACAGGTTATTTTAATGAACAGAGACAAAGCAAATCTTCACAAAAGACCAAAGTGATTAGTCATTAATACCACTCCTACATCCACTAATTCAAATGAACGAAATCCATGGATTTTGAAAATCAGGAAGTGGTGGGACTCCAAGGGTTGTCAAGAGCTATTGAAATAGCATTCTGAGTTAGGGTATTACACATATATGTATGCTATTTTTCATTTTCCATAGTGATATGCCATTCTGTGATAAACCTTAAAAGGAAAGGCAGAAATAGAGAGAGAGATACACAAACAGTCACAAAATGAAAAGTCTTATCTTTCTCAGTCATGATAGTCTAGTGTACCAAAGTCAGAGTTTGAGCAGAAACAGTTGCAACAGAAGATGAACTAACCTGGGTCTGTTTTCTCAGTGTCTGAATTGTAATCAATTTTGTCATGATAACTAGAGTTTACAGTGGGCAACAAGACCAACAAGCATGCCTGCGAACTACACTCTTGACGTTACTGAATTGTACACAATAACATTACAGTACAATTTTCATGTGATACTCTTTTGTGTGTGTGTGTGTGTGTGTGTGTGTGTGTGTGTGTGTGTGTGTGTGTGTGTGATTGTGTGCGTGTGTGCATGCGTGCTTGTGTGTATGATACTATGTGTCCTGAGACTGGGACCTAAATCTGTGTGGTTGTTTGTGAATCTAGTTGCAGACCTAAGTGTTTGAACAAAGAGGGAGGGAGGGAGGAAAAGGTAGGGGAAGCAAACCACCATATTTGAAAAGAGAGAGAGAGAGATGGGGGTGGGGAGGTCAAAAACTTTTGTTTATACGAACCATACAGACATAAATGATAAATTTTGCATATGTATGTTTGTTAGGCAGATACAAACATAAATAACAAAGTGTGTGTGTGTGTGTGTGTGCATTTGTTAGACAGATGATGCAAACATAATGATTAACTCCTGCAAACATAACCCATGTTACAATTTTCATTTCCAATTTCCTCTTGATCTGAAAGCCTTTTCTCAGTCGGAAAATGGAGAGTGAAACATCAGGAATTCATCAAAATGTATCAATTTTCATGCCAGAGGTAGCATCAAAGCAAAAGAAGTGGAACATGGAGAATGAGAACGAAAGACAGAGAAAAAGGGCTGGTACCATACAGCTGCAATATGACAGAGTAACACTGTGCAACAAATGCAGGAATTTCAAATAAGTGAAGGAAGACAATCTCACTTCAATACTCAAGTCAGTTTGTTTTAATAAAATGAAACTTAACCAAGCTGGTACTTCATCACTATCAGCTCATGAAATCATTTACACATCTTGCATTATATCCCAAATAGCGATGTCATACCAATTCAAACAAATTTCATCATAAATCATTCTGTAAACAGACATGTTAAAAGTTGTACACATCTGTTAAAACTAAAATCAGATAACCCTAAAGTAAAAGGATAGAAAGCCAAACTCACATTCTTTTCTAGTACTCTATTAAGCATGAAAGCGTGAGAATTAAATTAAAACCAATCCCTTCTTTTTCCCAAACCCATGTCTTTTTTTAAAAAAGAGTCCACACCTGTGCATCCTGAACATGATGGAGGAACAATTTAACAAAAATAAATCCACCTTCCAAAAAAAAAAACGTTGCATTCCTGCAAAAAGGTAATGGAAAAGGAGACAGCAAAGCAGAAGTAAAGAAAGATTCAAAATGTAATGCAAAAAAACATAATTATGAAGACCACTCTCTCTCATTCTTGGAAATTAGATACTAGCACCACCTGTGAAAATGCAGAACATACGATACGTTTACATGGCAATTTTGCTGGTGTGAGTGTATGTGTTTTCTTTTCTTTTTTCATATTTTATGTCATCTTTTCCCCCCTTAATGTGTCAATCATATTTTGGAGAACACTGCATGCAAAATATGCGAAAACAGTACACGTGTGCTGGTCTCAGTTTTCAAAAGCTGTCAGTTTGTAGGTATGATCAAACTGTGGTAGAGATCTGTCATAAAGAAGAAACAATGTAGATCATGTCCATAAACTTCAATTTAAGACATTTTACCCATTTTCGGTAGACTTTCCCACATTTTCATGAAATCCTTGTTGGTACACTTCATTCACATACTATCATATACATACACATGTGCAATCAGTGTATCTGGATATGTTAACATATATAAAAAGTAAGCTATTTACGTAACATTCACTTACACAGACACGCATCTATCACACCTCACACACAAACGACATTTACAACATCCTGTAGTATCACTCACACTTCCTCTGAAAGATTTGTTATGGTTTGCTCTATTTCGTTGTTGCTTCAAATCAAGCATCTAAATACCTCAAACAAAAGACAAAATGTAAAACATCACATTTTTCTCTTAGAGAATAAGAGTGAGAGAAAAAAAACCCACAGACAGGACAACAAAGGAACGACTGAAATCAAAATGTAATAAACAAATCGGTAATATGTTAGAAATACAATACTGACAGCAACTGACAGTTGGTCCCTTCAATAATACATAAGGTCACCCATGTATCTTCAGAGAAAAACGTGAGATATTTTGTTCATGTACAAAACACCTTGACATATTTACACAGGTCTTGTCAACTTTTATCGATCTGAAGTGCTTCAATCATACAAGACTCACTATTCTTTTTAAGTCTAAAGTGATTTTGAATACAAGACCAGTCAAATTTTTTTCTTCTTTTAGACTAAGATGATCCAGTAGGTAGAAACCACATTCCAGCAGTAATGAGATCACAGCTATTTGTCACCAATCACAAAGAAAGTAATGAGTTTAATACTCATCTGATTATATGGGGTTAAGTTTTTCCAGAAAAGAATGTAGAGATTTTCCATGACAGTCACTGCCATCTTACTTGCCCATATGGCACACGCACACGCACACACACACAAACACACACACCCTCACACACACACACACACAAAACACACACCCTCAATCTTGTTCATGCACACAAGCACGCACACGCACACGCACACAGACACACACACACAACACATACAATACTATCAGTCTCATTCATTCTTTCCATAAATAACTAAATGAGCGATTTAAAAACATAACCGACATGTTCAGACAAAGGAACAGAAAAACTGAGAATTGCATGCTGGGGTGTCTGAATTTTTCTTTTTTATCTTTCCTACATTTTGAACACAGTTCAACAATGTCACACACACGCGAAAACCATTGCACAAATTGCTTTATAACAACATCAATAAATGGTACATCTGTACACAACTTGTTCCCAGCTTGTAGTAGTAAGCACCTTGACATGTCCAAGAAAATGAAAACAATACTACTAGGCTACACAGCGACACCAATGGGAGCTGGACAAAAAGCAGCAAATTGTACAACGGTGTAGAACACTCAGAAGGGCATCACAGAACATGCAACGTCAGACAGCAGATGCGCGTCTCTTTCCTTAACCGTGACTATGAAAGCGATGTCAGGAGAGAACAGCACGGGATCCACGGTGACCTCGTTCATGACACCATCCATGCTATAAGAACGACGCACCCTTGACCTTTGCCAGTACTTCATCTTGTCATCACAAACACTTGACATGGCCTGAAACGGAAAAGAGGCCTGTTAACAAGAAAAGAAGATGATTTCATAATGTTTAAGCAACATGAGTGGTATATGTGCGCGTGCATGTGTGCGCGGGTGTATGTGTGTGTGTTGTGTACATGCACATGCATGTGTGTGAAACACAAAATACAAATATCCTTATGACCAAGAAGTCGACGTATGTGTATGAAGTCAACGAATGTGTACATGCTTACAACTTTGGATGTATGCATGTATTTATAACAGAAAAAAAGAGACTAAGAGAAACTGAGAAGACAAGATACACTATTTATGAAGATAAATAATAAGAGTAAATGCTTTGTATACATCCAGCCCTCTGCAGACAGCATGTGAAACAGAGTGAAAGAGATGTACACAGAGATGTGTGTATATGTGCGTATAAAAGTTATGCTTAAATGTGTCTAAATGCATACATGTATGTACATGGGTATATGCATGGGTATTTGTATGTCTGCACATGTGCTTGCAACTACTGGAATAGCACACTACATTTACTTACCTCTAATTTCAGCGCCCTCTCTTTACTTAGTGGCTGTGAGGGGATAATGAGGTCGTGAGCATCAGCAAGTGAGCGTAAGTGAAAGTAGTACTTGGCATAAACACTGGACGGTACGTTGATGTTGAACTGTAGTAATTCCAACACCTGACGCTCCAGTTCATTCCTATACAGAAAAATTAAAAAGGACTAAGTGAAAAGAAAGACAAAAAGAGGACATGAAAAATAAGGAGAAAATTCACAAAATTTGGTTTACAAATGTCAACATGAGTCAGCTGTCCCAGGGTCTGACATTTGGTTCAAATTTTTATCTGTATTTGCAGAATTATTAGTGCACACACCATTCATTCTTATTCTTTGCCTATCTATATTATAGCCATTTCTTATCATGTTTTATAATAAAAACAAAAAATAACTGTATGCTATACAAGAATGCGAGAGAAACAGTGTGGGCAACAGGGACACAAAGAGAAGACAAACTAAGATTTATTGTTACAGGCTTCTTTCTCTATGCGTGTGAAGTAGTGCACAAATGCCTTGTGGATAATTTACATAAAAGGGAAAGGGTTGATGGAA
The DNA here is from genome assembly GCA_030674185.1 of Monoplex corrugatus. Classification (NCBI taxonomy): domain Eukaryota; kingdom Metazoa; phylum Mollusca; class Gastropoda; order Littorinimorpha; family Ranellidae; genus Monoplex; species Monoplex corrugatus. The sequence continues at coordinate 27,927,182 of CM060305.1, read as the reverse complement.
GAAATAGAGATAAGGCACAGATATGAAACAACAGTAAAAGCAAAACTGTGTAGAACACTGAAGTAACTCATGATATATACAGAAGATACGTACATATCATCCACCTGGATGTCTTTCAATATCTGACAAAAATCCACATTCCATACAGCTTGGTCGTCCCAAACTTTGGAAGCAAGGATAATAGATCCAAGCACCAAGCGTTTCCAGTTGCTGGGGTCAATGTCGATCTCTGCGTATGTCAACAGCCGCTCCAGGTAAACCTGCCACACACAAAGCATGCAAATGGCTAGCTCCATGAATCCTTATGTTTACTCAATGCATGGGTTCTGCTATCCAACATAAAGAGCACAAGCTGATGTGAATTATAAAAGAATGAGACAAAATAAAAACAGATATGCTTCAGATCAGTTCAATTGATACAACTCTATATAATAAAAGGCAGAAGAACAAAAATATCAAATAAGAACTAACTATTCATTTGGACTGCAATTCAATTTTATTGGTACTGTTTCAGTACAAAATGATCGCTTCACTTGCATATCTAAAACTAAAATAAGACAAAACTCGGAAGAAGAAGCAACTGAAACATGAAGCAAGTCTATGCGACTACAAACAGGTAGTAGATACTCCCACGTGTGACTACAAACAGGTAGGTACTCCCCCGTGTGACTACAAACTGGTAGTAGGTATTCCCCTGTGTGACTACAAACAGGTAGTAGGTACTCCCCCGTGTGACTACAAACAGGTAGTAGGTATTCCAAAGTGATTTTGCAGTGTAAAACATTTTAACGGTTATTTTTTCATCCATTTGCGTACCACTTTCAGTTTTTTACATAGACAACATTGAGGGCCCACAACCGCACACCAGAATGAAATATACACATGAAACTCCTACTGCGGAATTGTCTTGATGAACGACTATGCGCTTAACTCAAAACAGTGCTTCGTTTCACTTTTTACCATTCAGCATGATTTTATGCTTGCCGTCGCTGCCATTTTGAAACAGCATCACTTGCAAAAAGCTATAAAGCATTTATTTGGTCTGGAGTTTTGCACATTGTTACGAGACATATTTAAAAATCTGCACAAAGGAAAAGGGCTTAACTTTACCTCCAGCAAGTTTGTGGTGATATCAAGAGATATTTCCCCCAGTGAAACTGAAGACTTATTTTTATCATTTGAAATTTTACTGGGTGAAATGGATCAAATATACTAATGTTTGTGCCGAAACTAAACAGGAATGACTATTTTCAATCTAAAATGCTACTGTTGGGATACACAAGCAAGTGTTTTCAAACAAATGTGTGCAGGGTAAATGGTGGATGCCATCAACAAGAAACGGTACCTCTCATAAAAATATCTGAACACTTAGTAACACTTATCTGACAACAGGTGAAAATTTGGAAAAGAACAGACTTTGCCAGCAATGCTTTTTTAATTCTACAGAAAAAAAACATAAATCTTATTGTAAAAACAAGATGAAATATATGCCATGCAATAGTTTTACAAAGAGGATTTGGAGTACCTACAGACAGGCTCCATCTTTCTAACAGTTTAAGGCAATTTTAGGTACTACAGGCTAGTTTTTCAGGCAATCCATTCAAGCAACAAGGTGTTTCAAAGAAAAAAATGCTGGGTGTCCAGGGGCAGAACATTTTAGTCTAGTAAATGGAAATTTAACCCCTCTGGTGAAAGATAAATCAAGTATTTTAATAAAAGAAAAAAAGGGCACAAGCATTGTTAACAATGAACAAAACATGCAAATACTTCCCTTTCGCGGATATTTGGATTGCCTGGTTTTTAGATATATATTTTTGTGTACTTTATCTTATTATTATGCATCAGTTTCAATTTAAAAAAAAATTCCCTGGTTATAAATTTGGCAGAATGGCCGATGTGAGCAGCACTTACTTAGATTATTTGGAAAATTAAAACTACACATTATCTGGGTAAATAAAATATGTGTTCTAAATTTTTGTTTCGAGGTTTTCTTTTTTCATGGGTCATGGAAATGTTTAAATGTGTCTTCCATTTGAGAAGATGATAACCCTGATATGCCTGCAAGCAATCGGATGGCCTTGTGCACTAATCTATGATCCATTGTTGAATACCATACATTTCAGCAACACACACACATAACCCAAAACACGGAATGAATATCAACTTTTCGCTCCTATTCCTTTTAAGGAAAAACAAACAAACCATAAAACCAAACAATAATGTCATACAAAAAAGTAAACAATAGTAAAAGGGATACACCCATAAGAACTTACCAAGGTAACAATGGCACATTCTGCAGTAAGCTGAGCAGCATTGAAGAGGTTACGAACAAACCGGTAGATGATTTTGTGTTCTGGGTCCCGTCGATTGTAGTCATCAGGCACCGAGTCCTTCTACAGTAACAAGCCGAAATACGAACACATCAGTAATGAAAGAGTGGTATCAAACAAACAACCACACACAAAAAAAAAACAACCAAAAAGAAAGAAAATTCAAAATCAAAAATGGTAGTTTCATGTCATTTCAATTTTCATACATATATCAAGTCATGAAGAAAAGTGCTGCCATGTCGGCAAGAAACAACAACGTTCTGTATAGTCTTATCAAGGTGGATAAACAGCGATCAAAAAATAATGAGACAAAATATACTTTGCAAAAAAAGCAGACTGAAAAGATTTTAAAAGAAATTGTATCAATCAACCTGAAATGCAATTACTTACTTCATGAACTTCGATGTTCAAACCGAATATAATGATCTTCAAGTTTTCCCTTTTTCAATTTGTGAAGTATATCATTATTAATAACCACAACTGAATTTCATCCAGCAGTACTTTTACACATTAACAATTTGAGTTGTATCTATTTTCAGAACATTTTTACAGAATGAATAGTAATGTAAACGTATACTTTTTTCTCTTCTGAACCACAATTCAAGACACAAAATGTCATGTTCACTTGAACATAGGTTCTTTATCTGCTCTACAAAAAAATCATCGTTTAAGAAAAGCCCATCAGTTTCAATGATTCAATCTTGTTAATATGAAAACTGAAAATTAAAGAAATGCATACATATAGACAAAAACAAAAAAAAAGCATGAAGATGATAACAGTTTAATAATACTCATATCAACTTACAGACAACGGGTGTAGTTTTTCATCAAAGATATCCAAAATATGTCGATCAAGGTGGTTATTTTTCCCAACAGTGCGATCTCGGTTTCGTATATGAAAGTAGATTGCAAGTGCAACAGTCTTGATTGTGTTCTTAAGGTTGGGTTGTGACACTGTGGAATCGTCAATGTAGATTGTTGAACAAGAGCTGAATTTCTTTAGCTGCCCATATTCATCAATCTGCACACAAATAAAAATAAGGTAATGTGTTGGTCAAAGATTCCCAAAACAAAAACATACTATCTAAAGCCCATTGATAACTTTGTTGTACATCACCTGCACATGTACAAATATCAAATTAAATTTCTCCAGTTCTTCCCTCAGTAATTAATGAAAGATATCCACAGAAGAATTAACAACAAAAAAAAGCAGATGAAATATTTTGTTAGCTGTTTATCTGGAGGGTAAAACCGAACTGAGAAAGCAAATATTCATTTTCATTAATATTCAAATACAAAAATGGAAGAAAGATAGGAAGAAGAAAGACAACAATTAGCAGTAAGTTATCGTTCCAATGAAAACTGCTGAAGAGAGGAAAACAAAAAACAAAAACCTGCTCACCACTGTCTAAGATCTTCTCTGGTATGAGGAGGCACCAAAAAAATCTCAAATGTATGAAACAAACAGTAATCTTCAATGTGTTTAATCATTACAAAAGGTAATACTCACAAACTGGGGACGTCCTTCAGGAGACAGGATCATCTGACTTCTTCGTCGCATTTTATTATCTGGGAATTGCAAAGCAAAATCCATCAAAATACTGGAAAAGAAAAGGTTGTTCAACATGGTCTGTGTCTCTCCAAATCTGTTTCCCCACCCCTACTCTGTCCTGATGGAATTTTTGTATGTAAAGTTCAGGCTACTCTGTGCTTAAAAAATAATGAAGCCGTAATAGAGTACCACTCATTTCTTTGTTGTTGTTGTTTTTAATTCCTCTTTCTCATATCTTTTATTTTTCTTTCTCTTTTCAATGTCTACCTAACAAAGCAAATTCTCTATGGAATCTTATTATGGACAAGTTCTGTTACCAAAGCTTTTAAAACAAATAAAGAAAAAGAACAATCTTCAGATCATCCAAATGACCATCAAGATGATCAACTCTAGTGGAGGTAGAATAAATCATTCTGGTTTTTATTTCATGCTGGGGTCATGATGTATCACTTCTGTGCTAATAATTATAATATACTTGAACTTTCACTAGGTTTCAGATACTGCAGTAGGCCTATAACTGAGCTGATCTATCAAATTTTGTGAGGATTGTATAATACCAAAAAAAAGTATTAAAGATTTTCCCAAATAAAACACCATGGATAATCAAACACATAAATGATTAACTGAACATAAAGAAAATATTCTTTAAATAAGGATAATGATTTCAGAAGTTAAAATAAAAAGCATTTAGTGCTAAATGTCTGCAGAGAAATCCTCCAGATGTTTTTTTCATATTCAAATTTGTAGTGTCATAACCCTTGGTGGGTGAAATGTGCTGGGGTGGGAATGTACTGAATCAAGATAAAAACAGACAGGAAAAAAAAAAACACCAACAGGTACAACAGTTAGTTATGTGGTTAGTACTAACAGACTTCCATTTGGAAGGCAGGGTTTGAACTTGTCTGGGTATCACTGTGGATATTGTCTCAATCTCTTGGGTCAAAATATGTGCAGACTTGCTACAGTCTGAACTGTTGTGGCACAGGAAATCTAAGATCAAAGAAATGGTATAACTTTGGCTCTGATTCTCTGCATATGTGTGTACATGCGTGTGTGCGTGTGTGTGTACACGTGTGTGTTTATATATATATCAATGTTAAACTTAAAGCGATGGTAGATAAGTACAGTTTTGCAGATTCATCCCATGTCATTATCATATATATAAATGGCAATTTAGACTGACCATGGTATGGTAATAATTCATATTTCTGGCTATATAAAAGACAGACAGACAGAGGAGAGAGGGTGAAAGAAAGATAGAAGAGACAGAGACAGACAAAAGAGATTTTTTTTTTTAATTTGGTGTCAAAGAATTTCTGCAGTTCTAATTTCCTTCTGATTATAATTTTTCCCCATCAGAAAATGGGCTGGAAAATTCAGAAATCCACCAAAACAATTCCCATGCCTGATAAAAGTGTAGGCACACAATTCAACTAAATAACACAATGTTAAATGTTTGTTACAATAAAAAAAAAATACAGAAGACTTACTTTTTTGAATTTCACCCTCAGATCTCGTAGAAAACAATGGTTTGGCAACAGGATTGTTGGAAGGGTCAAAGTCCATTTCTGAAACCAACATTTTAGATTTTATGATATTACTACCAATTTACCTCCATTCAGTTCATCAGAATTTACACATGTCAAACCAAGCATTTAAACATAAAACTATGCCTGTACTTTAAACATTTACAATCTTTCTTTTACATAAACCAATACATTATACATATCCATATACAGTGGAAACCATTTATAACAGGACCGGTTATAACAGGAATCCGGATATAACAGGGCTTTTTTCAATCCCCATTTTTTCTTCCTCTTCGTCTCTATTAAAACTTATCGGCAATAACAGGGAGACAAGAGGGCTCGATCGGTTATAGCAGGGATGCCGAGACGGGCTCTGCAGCAGAAAGCTCAAGCACGCCACGCAGTAGGCCTAGATCTAGATCTAGGCTAGCCTTGGTATACTGTGTACTGTACACTGAAAGAACGCTTCGCAATGCGAGCGTGATGCGCGCGCAAGCGTGTAGGCCTGAGGCCACCGAGTCAGTGACTGACTGCGCCATCATTCAGTTTGTAAGCTTACTGCACACTTACACCAGACCAGATCTAGACCTAGATCTACTGTTTATCTTTCCATGATTTACAAAAGTCAAGAGTTAGTTGATCAGTCCTTATTTCCCTTGATATCTGATATAACAGGGATCTATCTTTGATTTGGTCCCATCATCCCTGTTATATCAGGTTTCCACTGTAATACTACCTACCTGTTTGGTTTAAATGGCTTTCGTAAGTTATATATTACACTACAGTGTCATACTAATTTGACAAATGAAATATTCCACAGGTTAGAGTGTTTTAATTGTTTAGTTTTAAGTTAGAATAACAGGTGGATAAACTGGACATAATTCAATTTACTTCTTGGGTGGATCTTCAGAAATTACAGAATGCATACCTAGCAGATTTAAAAAAAAAGTTTTCGTGATCTTTTTCATCAAAACTGTACAGACACACAAGCACAGACAGACACACAAACATACACATATATATTGTATAAATACAGACATACATACATACATACACACACACTTACATTAGCCTAACATGCATAATGCCTCAAAGTTCACTTAAAAATCATTTGTACAAACTTTCATTTATTTTGTTTTTGTTTAGTAGATGAATTAAACTTGCTTTTGTTTAGTAGAAGATGAACCAAACTTGCATTTTAGTAGTCCTTATCAAATACACCTTAGGCCTTAATGACACATTTTAAAAAGTACACAGAAAAATCATGATCTGCACTCCTCACACCTACATCATCATCATGGGTCTTGCAAACCCACAGCTATGTATATATGATCAAATAAGTGACTGACTGACACTCTTGATTGCAATATTGTGAAGTTTCACAGACCCACACTCGTTGTCTCTGAAGCATTACTTTCATACAGAATGCCCAAGTACACTGAACCAGAGTGAAAGATCTATTTTTGGTTGACATCACTTACATTGATGATCAGTCAGTGTAACTGCTTTGGTAGGCAGTTTGGATCTGCAGACACTATAAATGGAATAAGTGAGTAAGGTTAAACTTCATAATCCATATCACAATGGTGGCACACAAAGTGTGCAGAAAGTTTATTTGCAATTTCTTGAAACATCAACTAATGTCATCAGATGGTCTAATTAAATCATGTAAACAACACTTTTTAAAAACATGAACATTTGGTAAAGCTCATGTGCAAGCTGGTTAGAATGGAAAGCTTATGGCCTTTGCTTCTGTAGTGGTAGTGCATCAGCATATGTATGCGTGTGTTCATTTCTGTGGACAGGGGATAAGGTTTGAATGTGGGTTGATGTGTGCATCCTTTGCATTAATAGTCAAATACATCACTTAAATTTACATGAAACCATGCTATATGTAGTAAAATAAAGAACCAATCTGTTCATAATTGATCAGCGCTACCTTCTGGTTCTCGTTCACTGATGTGTTGTGGAACAGTGAGGGAACCAACGCTGTGCTGTGACTGCAACAGTTCTCCATGGTGGTGTTGCCCCAATTGCTGACTATCTTCTTCTTGAAGTGGTGACTGGTATGTGTCATTTCTCTTCTTGCTGCGACTTTTCGGGCTTTGATAAATACAGCAGGACTGCTTGTTTCCCATTCTGTTTCGTCAATCACACCCTACTAATATGAATACAGACTGATGATTTTGTTCCCATGTGATACTGCTTTGGCGTCTCTGCATTCACTTTTGCCAGGACCATTTGTCACCTGTGGCAGATTACCTGTTCATGGGCTCCTCTCAATACAAATATCAAGTTCTTCCTGACTTCAGATGCTGTAGCTTGTACTTTTAGAAACTGCACTAAAACTTCCAACATTTACTAAAAAACAAATCTACCATCTGACCACCAAATTGGCAAAAACGTTTTGACTGAAAATCATGTCCAGGGTTTCTTTCACTGTCAGGCAGCGAATTGCCTTGACGAACCTTAGCGTTTTCTTACTTTTTCTAAATTTTTTTTTAGCCCGCTTGTGATCTAATTATTCTACACATTTCAGTCTGTCTTTTATACTGTCTCACAAATTACCGTAACAAAGACTGGACAACAGACTAAAACTGAAAAACAAACTTTAAACTAGGCGGTTGGGCCCTAAATCAACTGTTGAAAGTAAAACCAAAGGGACGATCAGTTAAACATGAAGAACACGTTTAAAAACTTCTAGTTTCACGTCGTGATTGCGCACACAGAAAACGCAAAGCTTGGAATGATCCACATGAAATCAAAGATTAATATTCTGCTGAATGACTGTCTGGCATCAGCAGACATCACTTCAACAGACTGGCCCGGTCAGTAAACGGAAGTACAGCAGAAATAATCATGATGTGTTTCTTGTAAAAACGCTTTTCATTGGCTGACATAACCGAAGTACCTGTTTCTTCCGGTCCAGATCCAACGTAAAAGTTCGTCTGCATACAGTTTGTTTTGTAGTGTTCATTTTATGAGCAGTAATTCCTAGGGTACAGCACACACACACACACACACACACACACACACCACACACACACACACACACACACACACACACACACACACACACACACACACACACACACCCAATAATCACAATGATAACGAAAAAAAACAAACTTACAGGCTTATTGTATTTACTTACACACACACACACACACACACACACACACACACACACACACACACACACACACACACACACACACACACATACACACACACACACACATGGACAAACACACACATACACACATATGGACGCAAGCACACTCATGTATGCACGGATACACACACACGCGCGCGCGTGCGCACGCACTCACGCACACATGTACACACGCTCATACGTGCACAAACACACGAACACACACACACACACACACACACACACACACACACACACACACACACACACACACACACACACTCACACTAATCATAATGATAATAATGATAATGGCATTTATAAGATGCCGAATCTTGATACAGGAATCAAACCAAAGCGTGCTTATCATTCACTAAAGCAATCGCCCAACAACGACCAAAACTCCAAGGTACAAAGCACACTCAAACTGGGAGGGGAAGACTGGAGGGGAGTGGGGCAAATGGATGGGCATGTGGAGGGGGGAATTAATGCTTGGCAAAAAGGTATGTCTTCGAGCTGGACTTTAAGAAAGACAGAGTGTATGACTGTCAAGTAACAGGAGAAGATTCATTCCAGTTCCATGGACCAGATATAGAAATAGAGAGGCGACCACTTGTTGAACATCTGTGTCGAGGAATTTGTAAACAAGTAGTTTCAGAAGCAGAACGGAGAGCTCGGGCAAGGGTATACATTTGGAGGTGGTCAAAAAGGTAAAAAGATGCAGTACTATTGATACACTTGTAGCATATGCGTTACTTTTTTTTTTTTAATGAAATTCTTTTAAAAACGGACAACCGGCGGAGAAAGTGAAGCACAGGTAGTGACATGATGATGGCTCTTTTTTACAAAGAGAAAAATGGACCGTGGAGTTCTGAATACGCTGGATATATGCAACAAAAGAAACAGGCAAGCCAGAGGGCAGAGATTTACAATAATGAACGTCCCTGCACCGTGACATCCCCGAACGTGACATCCCTGAACATGATGTTCCTGAGCGTGCCATTCCTAAATATGTCATCAGACTTTCAAGAGGCCTTATGTACCAAAGTTGTTTTTTTTTTATAATCCAGAGAGAAGTTGAAACTGTTCCCGCAGAAACAGCGTCTCGAAGAGACTGTAATGAGAGCTGACCTTCCTGTCAGGAGAACAAGTTTAGATGTTGGGCTAGAATAGAGTTGATGGGGAGGGCTAGGGCAGCAGGCTGAAAACGGGGAATGAGAATTAGAAGATGATGCGAGATACATAATGGGAATAAATCAGATATTTTGACATTTTCCTGACAACTTTTTGTCTAATCAAAGAAAAGCAGTCCAACTTATGTACTTTCCAGAGTTGTAGTCAATGACTGTAACGAGCTTTCATCTCAGCCACAAAGCCTTCATCTAGCGCTAACACTTTGACTTGTGTTTTCTGAATCGTTACTCATTTCATAGAACAAATTTCCAAGCTTTATTTTATCTAGACTTACTTCTGTTGCTTTTGCAGGTATCTTAAGTCTTCCTAAGCATCATACGGAAAGTATCAGTTTCTTAGACATTTTCTTTTTCATGTTTGCTCTTTTAAAACAGTTGTTTGACCTGGGAGTGCTGACCTGGGAGAAAGGAAAAAATCTTCACGCTTTTCCCACCAGGCAGAGGTGTGTAAGGGGGATTGAACCATGGACCATCCGATAGGAAGTTCAGCGTTCATCCACTTGATTACCGTTCATGCATATATGTTTATACACATTCCTCATGTATATCGTTTTGTTTTTACTTATTTGTCAAGATTTTTTCCCATGCGTATCCACTGTAATTAGACAAACATATGAATATATTATAGTTCAACGTTCGAAGTTTTGTTGCTGTTATTTAACGCATTATTTACACTGAAGCAGTAAAAATTTGACTCTTTACTTCTCGAGACCAGAGACCTAGAGAGAGTCGTAAATCTTTGGCACGGTATCTGTAGGGCCTATTTTGCTGCAGGCTCAAGACTTGCTGCGCACAGAGCTGTATGCAATTGATTAACTGTTGGTCACAGTCATACAACAATGCAGTGTGTGACACACGCTTGATACAAATGTCCGCAACTGACTCAGCTCTCCACATTTAATAAACAATGTGAGACAGGGCCTGGCAGAGTGCTGCCGAAGTTTTTATTCATTTATTTATTTATTGTTGGTAATGTCATTTTGTGTTCTGGTAAAGTCTGGTCCCAAAAAAAAGCAATGTGTGTATAATAAAGTTTGTTAAGAATGACTGCTGTATGCTCGAAAGAGCGAGAAAGTCCGTGCGGACACGTCAACTTTGGGGCAGGTATTATATGTATGTGTATAACGAAACGTAGAATACGATGTTCCCATCAGACCTCAGACATTCCTACATGGTGACGTCGGGTATTTTGTTTGTTTTGTTTTGTGTGTGTGTGTGTGTGGTGTGCGTGTGTGTGTGTGTGTGTGTGTGTGTGTGTGTGTGTGTGTATGTGTGTGTGTGTGTGTGTATATGTGTGTGTGTGTGTGAGATGAGAGAGAGAGAGAGAGAGAGAGAGAGAGCTAGAGTGTGTGTGTGTGTGTGTGGGGGGGGGGGGGTTCGCTTGGGATGACAGTCTCGTAATATTGTTGTATGACTGACTGATAACGTATGACGTCTTTTTTATTGGGCTGGACACGAAGTCTCCACGTACAAAGGCAGAACAAAACTGGCAAACAGCACGTAGGGTTCTTGCGGACCTTATGGCACATGTATGGTCAGTTATGGCCCTTCCCTCACGTGGCAGCTGCAGTGTTAGTGCGTGTCAATCAACCCAGCGCTGCGACGACATTCTGAGAGAAACGAAACAAAGTTGTGATCAAACGAGGTACCAACCTCCAGCGAATGCTGGGTTGCAGATCTGTATCTATTGATATCTCTGGCGAGACAGACGCCTTCAAACAACAATATCCGATTGCCAGACAATCCCTTGGCGCGTTCAATCGACACTCCCTCTGAACATGCAACAATACATAATTAATGCTGACATTCTGACATTCCCTTGATGTCTATCCATGTCTTTGCAATATAGGAGAGGAGAGGATGATGGGTGTAAAAAATAGTTTGGTGGGGGAGGGGGCGACTGCGATTTATTCCACGGTGTATTTTGTTTTATGTAACAGAATGTGTTTTGTTCGTGGTGGAAAAGGCACGAGTGGCGTGGTGTTTGCCACACACCAGCTGCAACAGCAGTGTGGCGAACAAAACCAGAAACTTCACATGGTGTTTGTAGATCTGACCAAAATATTTGGCACCGTTATCTGGAAAGGTCTGTGGGAGTTACTACTAAAGTTTGGTTGCCCTCAGAAGCTTGCCTTGCTGATTGCGTCCTTCCATAATGCATGCCGGCCAGAGTGCAGTAGAATGGGAGCGGGAAGGGGGCATCTGAACCGTTCTTCATGCAGAACGGGGAAGCGTTCCAGCACCCACACTATTTTTCTTTATTCTTTTTTGCTGAAATGCTGATTCATGCTTTCAGAGACTTTGATAGGGGCGTGAACTCAGGATCCGTTCAGATAGTAATTCCTCAGTCTGCGGAGACTCCAAGCCATAACTGAAATGTTCAAAGCCGTTTTGCTGGAATTTTTCTTCGAAGATGCCTGTACACTGGTTGCACACTCGCACAAGGACATCCATCATCACTGACCAGTTGCTGCGGCCTGAGATTTGCTACGGTCTTACAGTCAGCTCAGCAAGACAGAGGCTACGTTTCAGCCGATATCATCTCAGAATTCTGGCACTTCATCTCTTCCAATTGTCATCAGCATCAAGAAGATCAACACAGTAAGACAAATTCTGCTACTTGGGCAGTACAGTAAATAGTAACGGATCTCTTGATACTGAAGCCGCGCTGCACATCTCCAAGGCTAGCTCTGCCTTAGAAGGTTAGCTAAGGGGTTGTGGCAAGACCATGACATCAGGCCGGCCAAAATATTGCTGTGTATAAAGAGTAATAGTCTTGAGGCTTTGCTGTACTGCTGCAAGGCCGACTACCCACCAACAGCACATCCAAAGATGTCTGCCAAGATCTGCAACATCATGTGGTAAAATAAAACGTACAACCTTCAAGTTCTAAAGAAGTGTAGATTGCCAAGTATACAGTTCTCTACATCAAATACGAACTTGTTGGATAGGGCGCGTTTTCATATGAAAGACAACGGCATCCCAACTTTCTTTTGTACGAAGTTGAAACAAGAACACTGTAACCAGGGAAGACCATAACAGCGATACAAGGGTATTTTGAAGGCCTTCCTGATCAGCTGTGGCATAACACTACCAACTGGGAAGAAATTCTCCGCAACAGTGTAAGCTGGCGACAGCAATGCATGCAGGTCACGATCACATTCTTGAACAGTGCAGAACAGTTGGTATTCAGCAGAAAAGGGGCCGGCGGAAGCAGTACCCAAGGCTGCAGGACCACTTCCATAACTGAAACAGGCAACCAGAGAAAGTATGAGCTTCTAGAATCGGTTTTGTGTCCCACTGAAAACCCACACCACACCAGGCCATAAAATACAATACAGTATGACTACCCATCCGTCGATTGGACGGAAGAGTCCATCATGTTTGGTTCATGTTTAATATAGTGGTGACAAAACGAAAAGACAAATCCATAAAAAATACAGTAGGCAACAGTTAAGTGAAATTGTGGCCTACCATTCAAAAGCACCTGGCTGGAAGGCAACAAGTCCCGAAAAGTGCAGGATTCAATATCGTCCAGTCGAACAGGGATTGTTCATCCCACTCCTTCAACCTGACCATGAGTAACGGTCTGGGTGCTAGTCTTTCGGATGAGATAATGAATCGATGTCGTGTGTGTAGCATGCACAAAGCGCTCGTAAAAGAATTCGCCGAGAGAGAGAGAGAGAGAGAAAGAGGAGAGAGAAGAGAGACAGACAGACAGACAGACAGACAGACCGACAGACAGACAGAGACAGAGACAGAGACAGAGACAGACAGACAAACAGACAGAAAGACAGAAGACAGGCAGAGAGACAGAGAAGAGAGAAAGGGGGGGGGGGATTGTCCCCAGTAAAAGCTGGTAGAAAAATCAATTCATATGGAAAATAAAATATACAAAAAGGTGGCGCTGCATCATGGTAATGCTCTGTCCTCGGTAGAGCATCGCGAAATTTACACATTAAATCTGTTGTGACAATAGTAACTACAAAATAATGAGACTCATTCTGTTTGTTCTTTATATTTTATAGGTAGTTCATCATACTGACAGCTCGTATCATCCATCAGTTGGTCGATGAAGGTCTTCTTTGGACGTCCTGGTTTTTGTTTGCCATGGCTGGGTCTCCATAGTAGAACACCCCCCACCAGTTCTTCTTTGCTACGCCAGCAGTGTCCCCGAAGCGCAGTCTTTGTTGACTATTGATTTACTGATTGGTGGGATCTTGCCATCAAACTCTTTGTTAGTTGGATATTCTCTCCAGGATTTGTTCAGGGCTGCACGCAGCACTCGTGTATCTGCTTCATCAATTTTCTTCTCCAATGTCGTTGTTAGGGTCCAAGAGATTGAGCCATATCTAAGAACGGACTCTACTGCTGACTCGGAAGAAGTTCCTTTTCAGGTTGTCTAGTAGACTGGATTTCCATATTTTGTCCAGTTGATTTAGAGTGCCCCAGGCACTTCCGAGTCTGGTGTTGACGTCTTGTTCTGTGAAGTCAATGTAGCTGCCCAGGTATTTTAAAGTCTTGTGCTTGTTTGATTGTATCTCCACTGAGACTTCTCATGCCTTCTGATGCATTTGGTTCAGACAGATGAACTCTGTTTTTGTTCGCACTGAGGTGGAGCCCGATCTCCATTGCTGTTCTTTCGACACTGTGAAGGAGAGATGTTGCATCCTTTAGAAGGTCTGCGAGAACAGCCAGGTCATCAGCGTAATCCACATCTGTTATCTTTACCGCAGGGTAGCGTCTGCTCTTCTGTTCTGTGAGGGTAAAGCCGAGTTTTTTGTTCTTATCCACGCTTTCCTCAGCACATAATCGAGACAGATGATAAAAATGTAGGGGGCAAGCGTATCTCCTTGAAGACTCCAGCAGTGATGTTGAAGAATCTGTGTCTCCGTCGGGGGAGCGAACCATACAGCGGGTATGTGTGTATATATATATGTATACATACATATGTTTTGTATGAAGAGAGAGAGAGACAGACAGACAGACAGACAGACAGACAGAGACAGACAGACAGACAGAGGGACACACGAGAAGAGGAGAGAGAGAGAGAGAGAGAGAGAGAGAGAGAGAGAGAGAGAGAGAGAGAGAATTAAATGTCATTATGTCTATAACAGTTCACACGCATCGACATGCAGAATGATGCCTGCGGATCTGTAACTGACTCGACAATCAGCTCTCATTAACTTGATAGGACAAACGTAGAAGTTGGATTTGTCACATTCTTTGAAAGATACTGTAATGTCTGGTATCATTAACTTTATAAAGGACACTTGCACTTTTGTCCTCCGTGAAAATAGGTTGAACTGTATGCGGATATATAAATGACACTTGCACTTTGTCCTCCGGGAGAAATAGGTTGAACTGTATGCGGATAAGCAAGAACCAGTTGACAGTATACTCAGAGAGAAAAGATAGTGAACTGCATGTTCAGTGCTCTGATAACTCTCATGTATGTTGACTAAACTCGATCAAACCGCACCTGACTTGGCCACATTTCTTTGCTAAATCCTTGTCGCTGCAGTGACTAATCTCGATCAACGGCCGAGACTAAACCTCTGCATTTGTTCCTGAATCAGGAACAAAACATTTGGTACTTACAATAGCAATCATGAGTTAAGCGGGCAGAGAGGCAGACTGAAAGAGAGAGAGAGAGAGAGAGAGAGAGAGAGAGAGAGAGAGAGAGAGAGAAGAGAGAGAGAGAGAGAGAGAGAGAGAGAGAGGGAGAGAGAGAGAGCTCAAGGGATTAGTGGGATAATAAGATCACAGTTCGTTGGATCGAATGGACTTGCTAAGTTACAGCGAGAGTTAGTACCGCTGGTGTAGGCGATATTTTCACGGTGGTAAGAGACACTTCTTTTTCTACAACATTCTTACATTGCATTGTTTTCTCAATTTTGTACAAGCATATTTGTAGCTGGTGTTTGTTAAGATCAGCTTGTGACTTTTAACGAAGTGCTGCAATTGTTCACAAAGCGATTTCAAGACGCATAGTTCCTTCTCAATGACGTTGGCGCACAATGAAAGGTGAGTGGCAATCCATAGTATAATTTGAGATACTGTGATTCTTTCCTTTACGCAAAACCTGCTTGCTTCGATATATTAATTGTGGGTGTTATGTCCAAATCGTAGATGGAAAGTTGCATGCATCATTCTTTCCTCTCTGAATCATATTGTTTGTTAGTTTCGTCGTCTTGTTGTAGTTTAATGAAAAGGGATATCGTTTTACTTTGTGCTGTGTCACAGACCTACACAATCTAATTGCATATCTGTGGTTGCGTGCCTTTGCCAACATTCTTAGCATAGTTGAGATTGTTCTTCATCCTCAGTTATCTACGCAGAGTTCATCAGCCAAATCTGTCAAAGTGTGGCGATTCAATTCTGTTTCCAGTGAAGCAGCATTTAAGCTTGTGATTTCTCTCATCTTGTCTCGTATCGTTATTGTAGCCCCCTGCTCTCTAGCTTGTCTGCTTCCACCGTCACTTGCCTCCAGCGTATCCAGAATTATGCAGCTCGTCTTGTTCTTCGTAAAAGAAGCACGACCATGTCACTCACTTGCTTCAATCCCTCCACTGGTTGCCTGGAACTCAAAGAATCTCATTCAAAAATTAATACGTTCTACTACAAATGTACTAAGGGTTTTGCACATTCTTATCTCTGTGGCCGTCTTGGAGTATGTACCCCTGCTCAATTTCTCTGTTTTGCTTATGATACTATTTGTTTACAAATACCCTGATACAGATGTTCCACGGTCACCCGTTGTTCATATTCTGTGTCTGGTCCATACATGTGGAAGGAGCTTTACATGTCTCTTCGACAGTTTCAACCACTTTTGTCCTTTAAGGCTAACTTGGAAACACCTTTTTGTCCAGTAGTGATTTCCCCTTTCACCCCACCCGTATATTCTACTCCCGTCTTGTCCTCCCTCTCCCAGTATGCATGTGTTTTGTACCTTTATATATTGTTTTTCTCATCGTGAGTGATTGCTTGAGTGAACGATGACAGGTGTGCTCTTTGATCTGATTGTAACATTAAGATTTAACGCCTTATAAATATCATTATACGCTTAATTATAAGGCACAAATGAACACTGAAATAAAAATTGCGTCCCAGAACATTTTAGAATAAACAAATGCACAATTAAAAGCATTTCCAAAAGATAATTTATACGTAGCTTCTACTAGTCGTTTACACGTTTCCAAGTGCACACTCTGATGGGGACCTATCAATGTCAGGTTGTTTTCTCATCTATTACCACTTCCAATAGTCATGTATGTGATAGGATGTGTGTGTGTATGTGTGTGTGTGTGTGTGTGTGTGTGTGTGTGTGTGTGTGTGTGTGTGTGTGTGTGTCGTGTGTGGTGGTGTGTGTGTGTACTGTGTGTGTGTGTGTGTGTTCGTTCTTTCAATCTAAGTGATAATAGACGACGGTATGTGTACGTGTGTGTGTGTGTGTGTGTGTGTGTGTGTGTTGTGTGTGTGTGTGTGTGTGTGTGTGTGTGTGTGTGTGTGTGTGTGTGTGAGAGAGAGAGAGAGAAGAGAGAGAGAGAGAGAGAGAGAGAGAGAGAGAGAGAGAGAGAGAGGATTCTATATTTATAGTGATTGAAACTTACCATTTGTAGTAATTTTCGTCTTATTGACTCGCATTAGAATGTATTTTGATTTTGAATGTATTTTAATTACGGGGTTTAGTCTGTTTGTTGTGTTCGTTGGTTCGTTGGTTCGTTCGTTCGTTCCTTTGTTTGTTTGTTTGTTCGTATGTTTGTGTGCTTGTGTGCTTGGTCTAACACAGTGCCCATATTCATAACAAAGCGTTCGACAGGAAAGCAATGACGCAAACAGATCTTGGACATCAGCAAACATTGGTGTAAAAAAGAACTTCAACGACAAGAGACCAAGGTCCCCATATTTTGAACCAGGCTGTCTCATACTAGGCTGCGGGACTCACCACACTTTCTATAAAATCCAACCTCAGCCATGGCGGGCCCATATGGAACTGCCCCTTACAAAATGCCGGCCAGACACGAGAACAAGACGCATGATGGACACACAAATGCAACCGACGAGCCAGAACTGAACGATACGGCATGGCCGTTGGAAAAGACGTTATCTATGCCTCGTGGTTACACCAGTCTCACCATGAAAAGGTAAGTTAGCTTACTTAGAATTCCAAAGACGAACGTTTTGCATACTACCTTGTTTCAGTCTGCTGAGAGAAGCATACTTCTTAAAAACGAACAATTCATAAACGATATCATTTGCATCTATTGAAGCATAAGATTATACCTAACTTCTTACAGATTTATCAGTAATTTTGCATGTGACGCCTTTTTTAGTATGTTAAAAATATAAAACAAATATAACTTCCTGAGGGGGAGGATATGCATTGTTCTAATATATTGAAAACATGGAGAATCGTAGATTATTATAGATAAATGATTTGTAAAGGACATTGTTTTAATCTATTGAAAAATACGCCTTCTAATTTTTTTATTAATGAATAATTTGCAAAGAACATTATTTTCATGTGTAGAAGAATAAAGAAATTGTAATATCACTAAAAAGTATTTTGCAGAGGACACTGTTTTATGTATAGAATAAAGAAAATCAGAATGCATGGACGAATTATTTGCAGAAGACGTATATTTCTATAAGGACGTTATAACTAGGTTCATGTGCTCTCACCAATCAGATTTCTATAGTAGCAGAAGCTGTATTTGATTTCTTTTCTCCAAATTGGCTGTTACTTTGTTGATGAGGTTGTTCATTAGTCAGTTTCTGTTTTTGAGACTAAGAAAAAATTGAACTAGTATCAATGATCTGATATGATGACATTCGCTAGCCATCACATCAGGTCAGTTTACAAATTACAAACATCTCGATCAAAATGTGACCCAAATTAACATTGTCCTAAGGGTTTAAATCGTTAGGTTAAAAAGATTTTAAGTGGACAGTTTGGTAATACTGAATTACCTCTAGCTTTTTCAGAGACTTTGATTTGATGTTATTAATTGTAATGCAGCCTTAAATGGAAATTAGAGGTACCATGGCCATTGACATAAGTTAGTTCTCTTCCAGTTGTTATTCACATTATAGTAATCTTTCAAAAAAAAACAACAACAAAAAAACGAACGAACGAACGAACGAACGAACAAAAAAATTGTAGGATGTCAAGTAGCTGTGAGTCTGTTAGAAGTGTCAAATTTTTGCCTTGATACATATTATGATAATATTTTGAGTGTTAATCTGAGACGGATGTGACAAAATAAATGTATTGACCTTTAATGAAAGAAAATTACTTCAGTTTTCGAGGATCACATCTAGTTCATTTCAGCCCTAACAAAAATTTTGTAAGCACAAAATTAAATCTTTTCGTACTGAAACGTATTACGTTTTTCACTTTTTCAGCCAGTGATACTACTATCATTGTCATACATATTGTTGTGAAGTATGGACATCTTCCTCTGCAATGTTGATATATTCACACAAACAGAGAGAGAGAGAGAGAGAGA
Source organism: Monoplex corrugatus (assembly GCA_030674185.1). NCBI lineage: Eukaryota > Metazoa > Mollusca > Gastropoda > Littorinimorpha > Ranellidae > Monoplex > Monoplex corrugatus. The sequence goes on along the minus strand of CM060305.1, from coordinate 27,907,912 downwards.
GAGAGAGAGAGAGAGAGAGAGGAGGAGAGAGAGAGGAGAGAGAGAGAGAGAGAGAGAGAGAGAGAGAGAGAGAGAGAGAGGCGAGGGAGTTTTGCGTGTTCGTCTCATGGTAGGGAGGGGGGGGGGGGGTAGATTCAAAATGGAAGAAGCGAAGTGGGGTGTCTATTATACTATTTCAAACAAATCAACAAGCGTGTCTAAACAAAAGTTCTAAATTGTGTATGACGTCTATTGGTGACAGGTAATTTGCCCTTTAATGTCCAAATCAGTGATTTTGGAAGATCACAAAAATATTTGATGAACTTAAGTATTCCCTGATTTAAGTGTTGTTTGACTAACTTTATGTGTGAAGTTTTCATATGTGCCTCACCAGGAGACAGTGAATGGAAGAAGAAGAAAGAGAAAGCTAACCAGTGACAATTACAAGTTGTATTCTTGGAAGTCAAATTGGCTGTGTTGAAAAGTAATAATATCTATGTATGCATTAATTCATATGCAATTATTATCTTACTTTTGAAAGATAATTTCTAAAAATAACGAAACGAACATAAAGTGATTGTAATATGTACAAAGAATAAACTAGGGAAAAAGTATTTATCAAGAAGTGATCGTAAATATTATCACTTCTTTCAAATAAAAAACCTGATGCAGTAGTTACAATTTACCAAATGAAACTGACAGACGTAATGGAATACACTAAAATCAAAATAAAAACAAAAACAAAAAACCTTCTTTATACAGCTTTTGCGAGAAAGTAGTGCTACTAAAAATCATTGTTTCTTTAATACAAATCAAAGATACCAGTTTAAGAAAGAAAATCTATAGATGACAAAATGAAATTGTTCTCACATTATTTAAAATCAGATTAGAATTATGATTTACCTTGTGAAATTGACAAAATTGTATAGATAATCATGTACTTAAAATACATGATTTATTTTAATGTATGAAATTTTGTGGTAAAATGTACTATTCTGAGCAAAGCGTTATTAGCAAGAATCATCATTATACTTAAGAAATAATCAGTAGTAAAATCGTGATTAACTTTATCATCTATTTTCTATAGGTAAGGAATAGTAATAAAGTTAATTTTAAACATACAGCATTGTAAGTCCCCTGAAGGTCTTTGGAAATACTATATTTTCCTTCGGATACATACAAGTCACATTTTGATTTGAAATAAAGAGTAAAACTGAAGTAAATACATAAAGTATTCGAAGTCGCTTCAAAGCATTTGGATACATTATGAGTCACATTTTGATGTGTTTAAAATAGCTTCCTTGTGTTACGTGTTGGTTTAAGATATCACAGTAGGGTTTAAGATATCACAGTAGGGTTAAAGGTTATTGAATTTTTAACTTTAGAGGTGAAAGAGGGTGAAAGAAGATAGTCTTTCAAAGTATCCACGTAAACAAAGGTCCATATTTATTGGCACAAAGTTTACTAAGAAATTGAAATCTTTAAATCTTTGCATAATGAAGTTGTACATGCAATTCTGCTATCTTGATTTCAGGTCTCAGCTCTGTCTGTCTCTCTCTCTCTCTCCTCTCTCTCTCTCTCTCTCTCTCTCTCTCTCTCTCTCTCGTTCACTGATGTTTTATGATTCATATTGTGTTTCATAATGTTTTAACTATGTCATATCCCTTTAGATGGGGCTTTGGTCTGGGGTTTTTTTAAAAACAAATTTCTTTGTTCTGATTCTCCCGTTCTCTGCCTTTCTCTGTCCCTCTGTCTCTGTCTCTCACTCATGCACTCACGGACAAGTAGACATTTTATATTGTTTCCACACTGTTTGTAATATATCACAACCATTCAAATGAATGAGTTTCATATTGTGATGTTCTCCCTCTGTTCTCATTAGCTTGTGTCTATGGATACCTTTCAGCTCTCCTTAACTCAAAATGGGATATTTAGATCAAGTACATTTAAGAAGTTGGGTTTTTTTTCATCCGATGACAGTGATCAACATTTGCAGAATGCATAATGTGCATTATGATGTGATCTCTCAGCGTTTAAATCAATAGCATTCTGAATCATGCTTGTTCATTATTCCTTTCTGAATTTGATTTTCCGAAGGATTTATATATTTTCTTAAATGTTTTGTTTGTTTGTTTGTTTGCTTGCTTGGCTGTTGAGAGGGTCTGAGGATTATTGTTTTTCTTTTAAACATCAAGCGTATACGTAAATCACGTAATTACATAATGAACATTAACAAACTACATGTAAGTGAACCTGATTATTGTATAGATCAATACATAAATAGATCAACTTTAAAATTGAGAATAGTGGAAAAACAACAATAACAACAACAACAGCAGCAACAAACAACAACAACAACAACAACAACAGCAACTAGTAACGTCAAAGAGGTTGACATAGATTCCGTTTAAGAGAACATCAAGAACTTGATGTGTTAAGCTCTTGGTATGTGTAGTGGTGGAAGGTTGAACCAGAAATAAAACGCTCAACTTCTGTATAGTGTTTGTGGTATTGTTTGTTTGAACACAGACCCAGTGCGACCACTTCCACAGTTCTTCTCCTTACCATGACGGTAATAGATCCAGCATCAAATTCGTGACTTTGATTTGAACTCTACTAATATCTTGAACAGTGGCTTTGCCTGGCACTGGTCCTAATAATGGCTTAATTCTGAGAGTTCTTTCAACTTGTATGGATGCTTTGCATTAAAAAAAAAAAGCGAACAACTGAAATAACTAATAAAACGACTGCCAGATGAATTCTGCCGTGTTTATGTATTTGCGTGTGAAAACAAACCTTAATTCCGGGTAACATGCTGTGAAGAAGACTCCTGAAGAAAATTAATTCCCATTGCAAGAAGAAAACTAAATCTTATTGTGACTTAAAACATTCGTGAAGTAAACTAATTCTCATCGTGAATCAAACAAGTTCATGAAGAAAAGAATACTTTCTGTGGATTAATCAACACTCGAAGAAACGTCTTACAGTGATTTAAACAGACTCATGAAGAAAACCAATTCTTACAGTGGATTAACAAACTAGCAAAAAATACTATTTTTTTAGAACGAATTAACAAAATTGTCGACAAAACTAACATAAACTTAAGAAAACAACAACAACAACAACAACAACAACAACAACTAATTCATACCATGAAATAAACGCTTTCTTGAGGAAAACTGTTCCCTAAGTTTTAAAAAGACAAAGTCACGAAGAAGACTAACTCTGACGTCTTTAAACGTCGGCGATTGTAACATCTGTTGCTATGTGAAGTAAACCCGTAAACTAAGTTAAATCTGTGACGAATTTAACAAACTCATCTAGAGTACTATTTTTTTATATTTGTGTATGTTGTGAAATAAACATAGTCGTAAAGAAAACTAATCCTGGTGTCAGTGGATATACACCTGTGGATATATCAAACTAACTCATGACAAAAAACTAATTCTTAGTGTGAATTAAACTCCTTTAGAAAACTTATTCTTAAAATATTTTGTAAACTGGAGTTTTGAAGAAAATTGATTGTAATGTTAAGAAACAGTAAACATAACGTTTATATCTATAATCTTTAATAAACAGCAAAAACAATTATGACAAAAATAGCGAATGCCCGAACATCCGGTTTCAACTGATATTTTGTGTGTACAGAATTGTTGATGGTATCATTCTGACTTTTGCTGACTGCGACATGAACCGATCAAATTTCAACACTTTTTCATATGAACAGATGAATGCAAAACAATTTTTTTAGAACGAATTTCTTTGTCATATTTTAGAACTATTGCTAGTTTGTTTTGCAAAAGTTTGATGTCCGTCTAATATCACTCATAGTGAAAAGACGTTAAATCAAGGAACGAACGAACGAACAGATGAATGCAATAATGCGATAGGCCACCGAGACACTTCAACCATTGCAACAATGATAATTTAAATTATGATTATAAAATGATAACAAAAAAGATCGATGTTAACAATTTTCATTATCTTTAATTTTACATTGATAATCATCTTTTTTTTTGTACAGGAATAGTATAAATCATTACACAGGCACGTTCACCATGAGTACGTGCAGTCTTCCACTGTCCTGATTCAAATCAGCGTTTAAAGGGAAGTACACATTAAATTGAAAAAAGATTCGAATAAGTCTAAACAACTGTAAAGAAAGGAAAAAGGGAAAAAAAAAACAGGAGAGTGACTTCACCGTGTATGATAGGGTAGCGATAAAAGTCATCAAAGCGTTGTTTTAAAGGCAAGCTATTCAGTCTTGAGACAGATCTGACTCCTTCAGTCTGAAACAATAATCTCTGGAGATGACTGCATACATTTACTTTTGTATATATAGCTCTGCCTATAAAAGATAATTATCTTACAGAATGCGTAATAATTTTTTTTTCTTGATTCTTTCTTATTAGTTTCAGTCTTGCGTCTTATTAGTTTCAGTCTTTTTTAAAATAATGATGACAAAACAACAACAATGATGATGATGATGATGATAAAGTGATGAAAATAATAACAACATCAACACCACCACCACCACCGATAATAATGACAATAATAATAATGATAATAATAACTGTGCTTACAATACCAAAGATGTGTATAAAGAGAACAAAAATGCAGAAGCCAAAGAGAACCAGCACCATACATTTACCAACTTATGCAGTTATGACGTTCACACACACGCACACACAGGCACACGCACACACACGCACGCACGCACGTACGTACACACGCACGCACGCACGCATAGAGAGAGAGAGAGAGAGAGAGAGAGAGAGAGAGAGAGAGAGAGAGAGAGAGAGAGAGACTGGACTTAGACAAGCCACAAGCATTGAGTTATGCAGCTTTGGCGATAAATCTGAAAGCGATATGTTTTCATGCTTTTTTTTTAAAGTAAGCAGACAACAACTTTGCTGTAAGGGAAAGATTTCTTTCCGCAAGTACTTAAAGAGAATCAGGGTACTATTAAAAGTTCCTTGAAACCTGACAGCGCTAGATGGTTTGTAGAGCACCAGGATTTTTACCACACACATTTGGTAGAGTATTCGAATTCAGACATTGGTAACAGGGTGCAGCAATTTTATACGCAATTCTTGCTTTGATTGGAAGCCAATATCGTTACAAGTGGAGAGTGTTTTTAACGAATTCAAACCAAATTGTAGGTTTTTTCTTTTGTTTTGTTTTCTTGTGTACTTTTCTTTGTCGTTTTTCTTTCTTTGTTTTTTGTTAAGTGGTGTCTATTTTACAATACAACACTGCAACTATGTTTCAGATACTGTGGTCTTGGAGTTCGTTTTGTTTTAATGTGTTCTTTGTTCTTATAAACAGTACCCTTGCTATCTCATCAGTGCATCTTCATAATCATCGCGAGACATTTGATCAACAGCTACACGTTTTTGTGTATGTTGATGTTTTAAGATGGTGAATGGTTTTTCTATGTACTTTTAGGTAGAGTTTAGTGAAAGTTCTGAGTAGTATCTTTGAGAAGCCGTTCATTTTCGATAGTCGTTTGTGATCCTCTTTCTTTTCTTTTCTTTTTTTTTTTTTTTTTACAGTACATTTTATACAAAAGAATGCAATGCGATATACACGATTTTCGAATTTGTCAGAAATACACCATTCATTTGCTTATAACTTAGCATAGATAGATATATTTTTCACATCTCAGTTTTATTGAAATAGTAAGTACGGAGCTTTCAAAACTTTAAGTGCGTCACGTCACTTAAACGCGATGTAAAAATGTAAATAAATCATCACAATCCACTGAACGACACACATTTACACATATAGCTAGACCTACTCGCAGTAAACATGAACAGATGCATGTTATATTCAATGTCCAGTAAATGACGGTGAGGACACATGTCAGATTGTTCATGTATAGTAATTGGTTAATATGGAGAGAAGCATATGTTGTCTTAAAGGATTGATATGAAGAGAAGTACGACCTGTATGTTGTGTTAAAGAAATAAAATGGTACTATCGAAAGGGGTATAAAATTATTTGTTTAGATTTCAATATTTTCGATCTGGATAGAATTTTCTCCCTCACACATGATACGTCATTTTTCTTTTTATTGTTCATGAGAACAAGTCTTGACTGTTCTTTTTTAAACTTTATTTATTCAAGTATTCATTCATTCATTCATTCATTCGTTCATTTCATTCATTCATTCATTCATTCATTCATTCATTCATTCATTCATTCATTTACGTATTTATCTATTTGTTTGATTGTTTGCTCTTTTATTTCTAACATTCTTTTCTCTCTCTCTCTCTCTCTCTCTCTCTCTCTCTCTCTCTCTCTCTCTCTCTCTCTCTCTCTTTTGGTGGGTGGGAGTTATATGAACTAATAATCCAATCAGAAAACAATGTCTGAAATGTCTGACACCAACGTCAATACTTGATTTCTTTGGTCAGTGAACCTGTGGACAGAAACCAACTATTGGAAAATTCAATCAATGGAGAGCATTAACACTTAATGTCCTGATACTGATTTGCTTTGCCACTAATGAAGCTAGAAAGTTAGTGTTGATAGTTCTAACATATCAGTATCAAATTTCAATTTTCAAACATTGTTGTTCGATAAACCGCAAACAGGAATACAAAATGCAATTACGAAAAGTTAGTAAGTAATTCGTCAAGTTTTGATGTGTGTCAAATAAAACGATGTTTTGTCACTAGCATGTGACTGAAAGTGACATGTGTTCTCGATCAGCTCTGAGACGACCTTAGTGGTCATTTGGGCTGTAAACGCCGTAAATTTGAGTTTGTGTTCTTGATCCAATGAATGTTTAACACTGGTTGAGATTAAGCTGTGTTCAGAATGTTATAAACTATCATTGCTAACAGTACTTCATTGTTTTGCTGCCTCAGCCAACCTTTAGTGCAAAATGGTGTAACAAATTTCAACAAACCTGTGAATGAATGTGGACGATAATCACATATAACAGGCTTATCCATAAAATACAATGCTTTACTAATTCAACGTAATGTGTTTAAAAGCTAATGAAAGGTGTATGTTGATAGCCATAACATGTTATGTTAACAGGGTCAGTGAAATGTTGACGGTAACGTAACCGTGTGTGGGAAAAGACCCAGTAATTCACTAACGTACATGTAGTCTTGTGTGCATAAACAGATTCGGTTCACTAATGTCACATGGAGTGTGTCAGATTCAGTACTTCCCAGACATAATGTGTTGTGGCTAAAGAATAAGTAATCCAACTGTGCAACATGGCGTTTTTATCGACCTGTTGTACGCTGATGTAAGTTGCTATGATAAGATTCCACTTTATCACTAATGTTACATACATCCAAGGTCCTGCAATTCGTCTAAGTAATTTGGCATGGGAAAAGTCCATCAACTAACAAGTGCAATGCGTATGAAAATTTTTGGATCACTGAGGTGTGGTGGGTTTAAAAGGTATTAATTTACACTCATAATCTCGTGTGATTCAAACACACTTCTCACAAATGTCTTGATGTGCTAACACGTTTTGATTTCGAATGAAATTTTGTATGTTAGAGGTCTGTTAACTCACTAACATATTTAACAGAGTAGTCTAAGTTCCATTCATTCAGTACTTCATGTTTCATAGTGTCTGTGACAATAGGTGCAGTGATGATTAACACAACACAGTGTGTTTTAGTCCCGTTAACAAAAGATATATAACAAAAAACTTCACAAAATTGTTGGTGTAGCATGATATGTTGTACAAACCATATGATTCATGGAAGTGATCTGTCGTGTTCACGATCTTGTCTTCTAACTAGACTGACCAGATTTGTTAATTAAACTGAAATTCAAATTGAACAGTGTCAAGTGTCTAAGATCCAATATTCAAATAAATGTAACACTGAGCTATTGTCTCAAAATCATCCATAGGTCATTCAGAATTTTCTGAGCTAGTGGCGAAATAAGGAATGTGAGTTATTTTTGGTCCAAATCAGTTTATTGGTGTGCAGCTTTAAATCCACAAATGTCTAAAACTACATTTCAAATCTTTCACTTCTGTAAAAAAAAATGCATTTAGTCCATAAGTATGCACACTGTTTTTCAAATCTTTTAGTTTCTGTAAAATCATGTCAACGTGTTTTTAAAATGGTGTATTTGAATAAGCACGTCTCTGAAAAACAAAGTAAACGTGTTTTGGAATTTCTGCGAACATTTTTTTGATAAATCCAAAATCAGACCAGGTCTGCTATATATTTGTATTGTATACAGATATGATAATCACTTCATGCAAAGTATCGTGACACTTCATAGGTTTTAATACCCATACTAAATAAAAATTGCTGTGATATACTATGCCAATCTTTGACAGTGATTTTTCTTGTCAAAAATGGCTGCCATACGTAGAGATCACCATGTTTCTCTGGTACTTTTTGGGAGTGCAGGTTTCACACAATACAAAATCAAACTACAATTCTGTAGATTGCTACAAATGACAACTCACAATGTTCACCTGTGTGTGATTTCTGTAACTCTCATTTTCCAGGTCTATTGTAACTATATAACTTACTCTTACCCAGTTCTCTTGTGTAGGCCAAACAGTGTATATACTTGTTGATTGATGCTTGTATTTTTCACATTTATGTATGGTGTTTAAACAAAAATGTGGATGGAGCATACACGTACGTGTGTGGAAGGGTAACAAATACTGGCATTAATTTGCGATTTTAACATGTTTATTGAAACTCAAACTGTCACTACTATGTGGTGTAAGTTGATTTGTTCAGGCTGATAAATTCAAGTCTTGTTATCAAAGATAAAACCGTTCTGTGCTTCATGGATATCATGAAAACTGTTGTTCTCTATGTTGCTTTGTGTTATATCCCGTTGTGTTGCATCCTGTTGTGTGTAATGTAGTATCCCATTGTACATGTACTCTCTTCTGACATTGCAATGTGTGTGTCGTGTTGTGGTGTGCTGTGCTGTATTGTGTAACAGACCTACAGATCAAGTGCAGGGTTTCTGATAATCTACTATGGCTGATCTTTCGTGTTCCTGTGATTAACATGGCACAGTTTATTTGGTCTGCTAAATCACTGATATTTCTGTTCTGTGTTACTGATCTAATTAGGGTTTTAAATGGCGTGAACCTCACAATGTTACTGAATTCAGAAACTTCTTGATAAGTTGGTTTCGTTTGAATGTGTAAACACAAACAAAAAACAAAAGAGAGAGAGAGAGAGAGAGGTTTTCTGTGAAAACTGGTCATTGGGATGGTGGGGTGGATGTTACAAAATTTTCTGATAGATTGCAATGTTATGCATGGAATACCGATTTCCAGTTATTACCTCACATTATCTGCATACCGTCTCAACGTGTCCCCGATCTATGTATAGAAGTCAACTTGATCTATATGACGAAGTTATATCGTTGTCCCTGGCACAAATGGAAATCAACTGGGACGTGTCTTGACTATCCCGCCAGTTCTTCGTCAGTGAAGCAGATGTTATCCTTTCTGTTGATGGTTGCTAAAATGGATCGTTGTTGCCTGAAGGGAACTTGTTGACGATGAATCAGTCTTCCAGCTATCGATCATCAAGATGTACACCACAACAAGATCGTCAGTACGAGACAACAATTAAGCATTTCTTTCAGAAAGAACAAAGGTCTAGGACATTTTGACGGAACCAATATACTAAACGTAAAGGGCGTGAATTGCGGACTTTTTCTGTCGCGGACTTCACCAGCTAGTAGTCTGACAGTACCTTTATCAGTCCAAGCTCCTACAGTAGTTGTCTCAGCTAGAAACTCGCTACACACTTTTGTATCAACAGTTTGTCAAGTTGACAGTAGTTGGACAGGCGACATTTATGTAAAGGGTGCCTCACACGTATCGACTCTAACTTTGATCCAACTGATCGAATCATATAGTTTGCAGCGACCGGTCGATTGTTTTCTGCACACGGTTCAATTTATTTGTAGCGACAGTGTTGTCTCCCCTACCTGCCTACTAGAACGGAGAAAATTCGACCGGAATTTCGATTTTCATTTGAATTTAAATCGATTTCGACTGGTTTTCATTCGAATTATCGAATCGTGTGAGGCTTCCTTTAAGTAGGCTGTGTCGTTCGTTTCTTGCAGCACAACGAATAGGCGTCGGTCTTGGTTTCTCTGTACTTGTGACAAAGCTTTTCGTCTGTAATGGACAGTATTGCTGGATCCTGAAGGGGTTGTGTTGAATCGCATTTCAACACTGGCGGTTTACTTTGGCCACAGATGTACCATGAAATAAAGCCAGATTCGTCTAGAAGTGTCTTAAAGACGATTTCCATGTTTCTATGTTTGTAGATGCCCTACAACTAGCTTAGCGACATTCGGAATGGAGGGTAACTTTGTAAATGAAAACTAGGAGCTCTGTAAAACTCCTCTGATCTTTTCACCAAATGAGCTTTGAATCAGAGAGAGAGAGAGAGAGAGAGAGAGAGAGAGACAGAAGACAGACAGACAGACAGACAGACAGAGACAGACAGACAGACAGACACAGAGACAGAGACATTAGGACAGAGAGATCAAACTAGTTTCAATTGATCTTTAACAAGTGCTTGCTAATCAGGATGGTTTTTCTTTCACATTTTCTTAACCAACTCAACACCTTGCAGTTTCACCAACCTTCATGGCACTCAGAAAGCAACACTGAAACATTCTGCCCTGTTGAGCCAATGTTCTGTTGGTGCTGCTAGATCCATCCAGCACAAAACATCAACAGATGCAATGTGGCTTTCATTAATGTTAACTCTTATTTGTTTGTGTCTGGTAGAAGAGACGGAATCTCTTATAACAGGCAGCAGGAAGAATGAATGTTGATGATATAGATTGTATTGGTCAGGGAAAATGAGGAGGAGAAGAAGGAGGAGGGCGGCACAGACCCAGAGCTCAAACGAAATGTCACCATGATCTACACATCCAGGCCCGTCGTCCTCACGGCCCCAGACAACGGACTATCCAGGGTTGAGGTCAGCATTCAAGATCAACTCAGGCCAAAATGAATAAATAAATACATGACTAAATAAATAAATAAATAAATCAACATATAAATGCATGACTAAATAAATATAAAAAATGAATAGATAAATAAATAAATTAATTAATAAACAAATAAATCGATACGTATATGAATAGATGAATAAATAGGTGAATGAATGAATAAATAAATAAATAAATAAGTACATACATACATAAATAAATAAATAAGTAAATAAATAAATAATTAATTAATAGATAGATAAATAAATAAATAAATAATAAATAAATAAATAAATAAATAAATAAATTAAAAATAGCAGGCTTCTGAGGGATTATCTGTAGAAGAATCAGTACGGTATTGTACACTAAAACAATATAAAACAGATGGAGACATGTTACAACTAAAAACTATTGCAACAGCTGAATTCTGGATGAACTGGTCTAAATCAGCCTAAGAGAAAAATCCCAGATCACAAAGAATTCCAGATCAGTCAAGCTGGACACTGAGAATCTTTATTAGAATTTGAGAGGTTTCTGATGGCAGGCAGTTTTCGTAATCAAATTGTGAAATATTACTAAAGAAAAGAAGGTAAAGCTGACAACAATTGCAACAGTTTGTGGATTGTTTGCGTAAATCTGACGCACTGCTTGCAAAGAATTTGAGATCAGGTCGGGGAAATGTTTCATTAGAAATACGAATTTTCCAAGGCAAAATCTGTTTCAGATTTAAAATGCATAGTCAGATATTATTCAAACAATGAAGACAACTGACAAGTAAACAAAATTGGAAGCAGATTGGTCAAAATCAGAATATAAGTGCTTGCCTAAGATTTCCTCTAAAAACTGTTTACAAATATTGATTCTGTATACATGTAAGATGCTATTTTCAGCTGCTAGTGGATGTATTTATTAAAATCTCTGTATACATGGTGATGAGGCTAATAAATAAATTATTGAGAAATCTAGATTCCTATGGAAAAGTTAACTATCTTAAAAACGTCAGGTAGGTCACTCATGTAAGAGAAGATCTGATATGTATTGTTTACAACATACACACACATAATGTCATACTCTTACATGCTGGTTGACCATTTTAAAGTAATCAAAGTGTTTGCTTTTGATAGAAAAACCAGTTTGTAAAAGACATCAAATCATTCAGAGTGCATTAAATGGTACTTGATATCAGGTGCCAAGTGCGTCCTTTGAGATTAATATTTCAAGGGATATCTACTTATATGTGGTATCAGTTCATAAGCATGTGTCGATTGCCTGTCACACAGGTGTTATCAGGTGGAAGTCAACGAGGTCTTGGGGTCTACCAGAATGTGATCGAGTTTGTCACGGTATTGCTCACAACTGGCATCGTTTACTCTGCTAACTTATTAAAATAGGCACCAGTTTTTGTTGACAGTACACCGAAGGAAGGGAGGGAAACAAAATCAAAAACATCAATTTCGAAAATTGTCATTTCTTTCATGGTCATTTCAGCATTCTTTGTGGCATAATACGACATATATAATGAGTATGACTTCATCCCCATCCTCTCGTTTGAAACTCATCGAAGACAAGTAGTTCCCTCATATCTCATGTGTTGCTGGCTGACAAATTTGGCATTTTCCCACTGTGGAGTTTCAGCACGGAATAACCAGTGTGTTTGGCCTGTGTGACTAGCTGACATTGGTATAAAATCTTTTCATTTAAATGCTTTTCTTATATTTCACATAACCGTCTAGAGCAAATGCTATCAATTAATATTGGGTCAGCATTAGAAGATAACTCACTGTAAACTGTACGAATATTTTAATATGCTAATCTTTGAACTGTATTTACACAGATGTACTTTGTCATTATAATATTCGAGTGGATTTGCTCTGATACATTTTGTTGTTCTAATGACACTTGAGTCAGATTGCCTCAGACATCACTGCTTAACTGAGGTGATTCCCTTTGCGTAACATTCTAGCTTACCATTGTTTTTAATGCATAATTACAACCGAGACCTTTTCAGCAGGAAATTTAGTTCTGTGTATAAATACTAATGTAGTGACAACGGTTTAAGGGATGTTACAGTAGGTGCTCTGTGATTTCAGGTTTAATGGATATTTTCAATGTACTGCTGTACAAGTTTAGAAGGACTGCTTTGTAACTTGCAAACCTTTCTCGTGCCATCGTCAGGCTGTATGAAATATTCATTGATTGCTAACGAGACTGTTGGAAATGACTGGTTCGTCACGCTTTATCTTACAGGGAGATTTTACAGCTCCTCCAAATTAATGCTTTTCTGGCTTTTGTTTAATTTTGAAGTGATACTGATTTGAACACTGGTTTTATTTAACAGGTGGAATGCATTTCTTGTTTTATGCTCAACTAATCTAATATCTAATCTGTTGACTGTCTTATTCGGCTTGTTTGTGTTCTGTCATTTGATTGTACGAGTATTTTGTCCTCAGGGAAACAAATTTCAACCAGGTCTGTTTATGCTTAGTGCACAAACTAGACTTCTATTTATCTTTGTGTTTTATTGTTTGCTCATTTGTTTGATTGTTTTTGTTTTGAAAACACTGTTGGGCTAAACTTTGTTCACCAAGTCAGCAAAATTGATGCATAGGCTTTGGATTCAGGAAACAAATCTTTTAAAAAAAATCAATTCGTGCTGAGTATGATTTAATGACGTTAAGCATTTATAACGCTTTCATACTTTTAGAGCATTCATGCTTGTGTATATAATGCTATCCAGCTTTATCCATTTAATTATGAGGTTTTGTGTTCTGTTATACGATATTATGAATTGTTGAAATCGTTTCTCTTATCTTTCTAATAAGTGAATTTATAGAAGTAATTTGACATGATGACTAGATGCGGAATAGAAGTACCTGAACTTTTCCCGGCGCTCAGCTTTCGAATTATCTCATGTCTCCTTCTGATGTGACATTACAAGAATTGATAAAAGTGTTATCTAGTCAGGTTTTGATGGTGGTTATGTGTTTCACATCTGTATGATGTTTTAGAATTAGAAACAGAAAAAGTACCCATTCACATCCAGGCCGCACGAACAGTTTCGTGATACAGGCTGTGTTTTGCTATTGTGTTG
>CM060305.1:27853865-27891365 GCA_030674185.1 Monoplex corrugatus | reverse complement strand
CCTGGTTTACAGAGAAAGAGGGCAAAACAACAGCAATTACAACTAAACACAAACAACAAAAATTAATGAATAAAAGTAAACTGTCTTCAATTAACGTTGAAGTCCGTTTTCTGCTTACAATGAAAATTATTTTCTTTTGAAAGGTAATCATACATGTTACGATAACTTTTTCGAATCAACTCAATATACAGGCTCGAAAGACATAAGCAATCATCCCAACAGAAGAATCCCAAAGTGGTTCAATCAGTGTTGTAACAAGACTCTCAGACTGTCCCTTTCACTGTTTTCTCCTTTTGTTTCATGACTTGGATGCAAAGCCGCTATTATGAATACAAAGTTCACATTTCCAACTAGGCTATCCACCCATTGTTTGTTTGGATGGTGGTTTTGTTTTGTTTTTGTTTTGTTTTCTTGTTTTTGTTTTGTTTTTGTTTTTGTCACACAATAAATTCACCACGTGAAATTCGGGCTGCTCTCCCAAGGCAGAGCATGTCGCCGCGGTACTATAGTCCCATTCTAGAGCCAGCCATATTTTGTTGTTGTTGTTTCAGTATGCGTGTATTCCTGTTTACCTATGCAAGTGGATTTTGGTATTATTATTATTATTATCATTATTATTATTGTTATTACTATTATTATCATCATTATTATCATTTGTTGTTGTTGTTGTTATCATCATCATCATCATCATCATCATCATCATCATCATCATCATCATCATCATCATCATCATCATCATCATCATCATCATCATCATCAATTTCTGATTATCGTTATGATGACCACTGCTACTACTATACTACTACTACTACTACTACTACTACTACTACTACTACCACCACCACCACCACCACCACTACTACTACTACTATTACTATCATCATCATCATCATTGTCATCGTCATCGTCATGATCATCATCACTCTTATTATCATTATTATTATTATCATCGTCATTATTATTATTCTTATTCGATCTCGTGAACTGGGTTCATCCCATGTTCGCGAGATCTGAGTAGAGATTCACGCAGACAGCATTAGAGCGCTGACGAAGATGGCGAGAACGCCATCGAAAGCTACGGAACTGTGAGTAGCGATTTTTACACTGTTGGGAGACCTTGTTCTTCAAAATCGGTAGCATTATGTCTACCCCCCAACTGTTGAAACTTCCCCTACGTCTCATTCGCGATTACGATCGGACGATCATCACTACCTTTCGTGAATCAGAGAAATTACACCGCTCCCTAGCGAAGTTCAGGAACCATCTACACTTCACACTGCACTGCAAACATCACGGCGTCTTTCCCACCAGCCTAAAAATCAAAACTCCGATGAAAGGAACAGCAGCAAATAATATCATCAATCAGGCACAACGAGCACTCATGAACGAACGCATCAAGCAAATCAACACCCGCATCACTTGTCTGGAAGGAAAAATCCAAGACCTCGAGGAAAGACTGAGCTCTAGCACACTACCAGATGCTATGCTCTCCGAAATCAAAGAGTGGCTAAACAACACACGACGAATAGAATGGGACAAAGTACGCCAACGCCATCGAAAGAAATTCGAACTTCTAGCAACAAAAAACAACAGGAGACAACAGAATGACAAAAGCGAGATTACACCTGTACCGGAAGAAACAAAAAGAAAGACCAAAGAGAGGTGGGTGATCAATCTATCAGATCGCCAACTCACTAAACCTGAACAGGAAGTACTAGAGAAAGGACTAAATTTCGCCGTAGCCCCTAACAAGCTTCCAGTGGTAGACCTCATCACAAGCATTGAAACAGCTTGCAGGTATATTGGCCCTAATTCAGAAGAAGCCACACACTTAAGATCAGACTGTGTCAGAATCATGAAACAGGCCAAACTACCGAAATCCAACTTAACACCGGACCAAAGACGGGCTCTGGCGGATTTAAAGAACGAACACGCCACGATGATCCTACCAGCTGACAAAGGTCGTGCCACAGTCATCATGCCTAGACCCATGTACTATGAGAAGGCAAGCAAACTTCTGGAAGATACTACAACATATGAACGCCTCAAGAAAGATCCTACTTCCAAGTTTTCCAACAAACTGAAAGACACACTGAAACGCCTGAAAGAGACGGACCGCCTGTCATTAGAACAGTACAGGAAATTATACCCAACTGTGTCCGACGTCCCCAAGTTCTATGGTCTACCCAAAGTCCACAAGAAAGAAGTCCCCCTCCGTCCCATAGTCGCATCCAGAGGTTCCATCATGTATGAGACGGCTAGATTTGTGGCGGACATCCTATCACCTCTCGTAGGACACACAGATCATCACATCCACAACAGTGCTGACCTAGTGGAAAAACTGAGTAACTACACCCTCGCTCATGATGAACTCCTTGTGTCATATGATGTCTCTGCCCTATTTACCAGCGTACCAGTGAAAGAAAGCATAGAGATCATACGCCGAAGGTTACAAAACGACCAAACCCTCCACCAACGTACATCTCTCACAGTGGACGACGTATGTGAACTCTTGTCCTGCTGCCTCACCACCACCTACTTCACCTTCCAAGGTGAATTCTACCAACAAAAAGAAGGAGCAGCCATGGGCTCCCCAGTAAGCCCAATAGTAGCCAACCTGTTCATGGAGGATTTTGAAGAGAAAGCATTGGCTTCTTTCCACTCCCCACCACGATACTGGGGGCGCTACGTAGACGACACCATGACTATCCTCCCCCAGCAACTGGTCGAACAGTTCACAGAACATCTGAACAACCAACACCCAGCCATCAAATTCACGAGGGAAGTGGAACAGAACAACTCCATAGCCATGCTGGACACCCTCATCACCAGAACTGATGGCATTCTATCCTTCTCGGTCTACCGTAAACCAACTCATACGGACCAATATTTACAGTTCGACAGCCACCAGCCCCTTGAACACAAACTGGGAGTGATTCGAACCCTTACCCACAGAGCTAACACCATATGCAGTACCCAAGAGGCAAAAGACAAGGAGACAAACCACCTGAAAAAAGTGCTCACCATCTCGGGCTACAAAAAGTGGGCCTGGAACAGCCCGGGAGGCAGGAAATCCAACACCGCATCCCAACAGCCAGTGAAACAACACCAGCGCAAGGGACACATCACCATCCCATACGTAGGAGGTGTGAGTGACGCTCTGTCCAGAAAGATCAGAAAACTGGGGGTGGCTGTACATTCCAAACCTTCCAACACCATACGCAGCCAGCTGGTCACCCCCAAGGACAAAACCAGCAAACTCGACAAAGCTGGCATTATATACAGAATAGACTGCCAGGACTGTAACCAACATTATGTCGGTGAAACTGAACGCCCCCTTCAGAAGAGACTAACAGAACACAAGAGGGACTCTTCTCCAGTAGGAGCTCACCTACACGCCGAAAAACATCAATTCAGTGCGGACAATGTCAACATCCTGGACAGAGAAAATAAGTGGTTCCAGCGAGGAGTCAAGGAGGCCATCTACATCGCAGCCACCAACCCCCCGCTCAACAGGGACCGGGGCCGTTACACCCTGCCCCCGGTGTACCATTCTCTGATTCGATCTCGTGAACTGGGTTCATCCCATGTTCGCGAGATCTGAGTAGAGATTCACGCAGACAGCATTAGAGCGCTGACGAAGATGGCGAGAACGCCATCGAAAGCTGCGGAACTGTGAGTAGCGATTTTTACACTGTTGGGAGACCTTGTTCTTCAAAATCGGTAGCATTATTCTTATTGTTGTTGTTGTTATTGATGTTGTTGTTATTGTTGTAATGATGATGATGATCATTACTGTTATAACTAATTTTATCATGATCATCATTATTATTATTATCATTATCATTAATACCATTATCATTATTATTATCATCATGTTTGTTTTTACTTCTACGTCAACTGACGATTTTCATTGAAGGCCACAGTAACCTTCAGAAGTATAAATCCTGGATTTTCAGAATGAACTGTCATTGTACATTGTACATTGTACAGGTAGCGTGCTGTATGCACATGTGCCAGACTTGCCTGCAGCAGGAAATCGATGCTGAATCCAGGGATGGCATGTTGTGGTGCAAGATGTGCGGCAGCACCATCCTGATCCCTGATCCCAAACAGCCCAAGAAGAACTGGGCCCGTCAGTTTGAAACAGACACCTTCCTGTCCAAGTGAGTGTTTTGTTTGATGAAAATGAACTGTTATGATTGGTAGTGATGTCCACATGTCGCATGCTCCAGATACGTAACAGTTCTTATTTTCAGTCTGAGTTTTACGTCTCTCTGCTCTTTCTCTCTGGTTCTCTCGGTCTGTCTGTTTGTCTGTAAATCTGTATGTCTCTCTGTCTCTGTTTCTCTGTGAGTGTGAGTGTGTGTGTGTGTGTGTGTGTGTGTGTGTGTGTGTGTGTGTGTGTGTGTGTGTGTGTGTGTGTGTGTGTGTGTGTGTGTGTGTGTGTGTGAGTGTGTGTATGTGTGTGAGTGTGTGTGTGTGTGTGTGTGTGTAGTGTGTGTGTGTGTGTGAGTGTGTGTGTGTGTGAGTGTGCGTGCGTGTGTGTGTGTGTGTGTATGTGTGTGTGTGTGTGTGTGTGTGTGTGTGTTCGTTCGTTCTTTGATTTAACGTCTTTTCACTGTAAGTGATATTAGACGGTGTGTGTGTTTGTGCATGCATGTGCGCACGTGTATGTGTGTGAGTGAGTGAGTGTGTGTGTGTGTGTGTGTGTGTGTGTGTGTGTGTGTGTGTGTGTGTGTGTGTTCGTTCGTTCTTTGATTTAACGTCTTTTCACTGTAAGTGATATTAGACGGTGTGTGTGTGTGTGTGTGTGTGTGTGTGTGTGTGTGTGTGTGTGTGTGTGTGTGTGTGTGTGTGTGTGTGTGTGTGTGTGTTTTTGATGTCAATCTGACGTTCCCGCAAAAAAAAAAAAAAAAAAAAAAATTAATTTCGTTCGTTTTTGTAGAAGAAGTCTTGCGCGCGTAAACAATCAAAAACACACCATACCATTCATTTCAAATCAAAATCCTTTTTTTTTTTTTTTTTTTTCTGTCCTTGTTTCTTGCAAAAGTCTGCGAGAAGCGGTGATTCAGCTGGAAGGGAAGAGACTGTGCTTCGTCTGCAGTGATAAAAACATCGTCACGGACGCCTGCAACTACTGCTTCGACTGTGCAACCTACTTCTGCAAAAACTGCACAGAGTCTCACCGCCACATGCCTAACCAGAAACACCACCGCGTCAAGGCTCTGTCCGCCGTCACCGCCGCTGAGCTCATGAAGAACAAGAAGCGCTTCTGCAGGACTCACGAGGGCATCCCTCTCGATCTCTATTGCAACGTATGTGCACTGTTGCTTTTATGTGCATGGTTACATCTTGTGTCTCGTGGCTACCCCCTTATGTCTCGTGGTTACCCCCATGTCTTGTGGTTACCCCTCATGTCTCGTGGTTACCCCTTATGTCTCGTGGTTAGTCCCATGTCTCGTGGTTAACCCCATGTCTCGTGGTTACCCCCATGTCTTGTGGTTACCCTTATGTCTTGTGGTTTACCCCTCATGTCTCGTGGTTACCCCCATGTCTTGTGGTTACCCCTCATGTCTCGTGGTTACCCTTATGTCTTGTGGTTACCCCTCATGTCTCGTGGTTACTCCTCATGTCTTGTGGTTACCCCTCATGTCTTGTGGTTACCTCATGTCTTGTGGTTACCCCTCATGTCTGTGGTTACCAGTCCCCTCATGTCTGTGGTTACCCCTCATGTCTTGTGGTTACCCCTCATGTCTGTGGTTACCCCTCATGTCTGTGGTTACCCATGTCTTGACCCATGTCTTGTGGTTACCCCTCATGTCTTGTGGTTACCCATGTCTTGTTCCTTATGTCTCGTGGTTACCCCTCATGTCTAGTGGTTACCCCTCATGTTTTTACATGCTGTGTTACCCCTCATGTCTAATGGTTACCTCTCTCATGTTCCTAATGTCTTGTGGTTACCCTCAATGTCTTGTGGTTACCCCTCATGTCTAATGGTTACCCTTCTTTTCATGTCTTGTGGTTACCCCTCATGTCTTTGGTTACCCTTATGTCTAGTGGTTACCCCTATGTCTTGTGGTTACCCCTCATGTCTGTGGTTACCCTCATGTCTATGGTTACCCTGTCTTTGTACCCCATGTCTTTGGTTACCCTCATGTCTATGGTTACCCCTCATGTCTTGGTTACCCTCATGTCTGTGGTTACCCTCATGTCTTGTGGTTACCCCTATGTCTTTATGTGGGTTACCCCATTGTCTTATGGTTACCCCAGTCTGCTCTTTATGGTTACCCCTCATGTCTTGTGGTTACCCCTTTGTCTTGTGGTTACCCCTATGTCTAATGGTTACCCCTCATGTCTGTGGTTACCCCTTGTCTTATGGTTACCCCTCTGTCTTGTGGTTACCCCTCATGTCTTTGGTTACCCCATGTCTATGGTTACCCCTATGTCTTATGGTTACCCCCATGTCTTGTGGTTACCCCTCATGTCTTGGTTACCCCTCATGTCTTTGGTTCCCCCTCATGTCTTGTGGTTACCCCATGTCTTGTGGTTACCCTCATGTCTTTGGTTACCCCTCATGTCTGTGTGGTTACCCTCATGTCTAATGGTTACCCCTCATGTCTTGTGGTTACCCCTCATGTCTGTGGTTATCCCCTTATGTCTTGTGGTTACCCATCATGTCTTGTGGTTACCCTCATGTCTATGGTTACCCATCATGTCTAATGGTTACCCTCATGTCTTGTGGTTACCCATGTCTTGTGGTTACCCCTCATGTCTTTGGTTACCCTCATGTCTAATGGTTACCCCTCATGTCTAATGGTTACCATGTTTGGTTACCCTCATGTCTAATGGTTACCCTCATGTCTATGGTTCCCAGTATATGGTTACCCTCATGTCTAATGGTTACCCTCATGTCTATGGTTACCCTCATGTCTTGGTTACCCCTCATGTCTTTGGTTACCTCATGTCTATTGGTTACCCTCATGTCTAATGGTTACCCCATCATGTCTTTGGTTACCCTCATGTCTTTGGTTTAGTACCCCTCATGTCTATGGTATAACCCCTCATGTCTTAATGGTTACTCACCCTCATGTCTTGTGTTACCCCTCATGTCTTGTTACCTCTTCATGTCCTATGTTTGTTACCCCATGTCTAATGGTTACCCCTCATGTCTAATGGTTACCCCTCATGTCTAATGGTTACCCTCATGTCTTGGTTACCCTCATGTCTAATGGTTACCCTCATGTCTAATGGTTACCCCTCATGTCTTATGGTTACCCCTCATGTCTTATGGTTACCCCTCATGTCTAATGGTTTAACCCCTATGTCTTATGGTTACCTCATGTCTTATGGTTACCCCTCATGTCTCTATGGTTACCCTCATGTCTTATGGTTACCCCTCATGTCTATGGTTACCCCTCATGTCTTTGGTTACCCCTCATGTCTAATGGTTACCCCTCATGTCTATGGTTACCCCATGTCTTGGTTACCCATGTCTATGGTTACCCTCATGTCTAATGGTTACCCCTCATGTCTTGTGGTTACCCCTATGTCTATGGTTACCCCTCATGTCTTTGGTTACCCCCATGTCTTTGGTTACCCCTCATGTCTAGTGGTTACCCTCATGTCTTGGTTACCCCTCATGTCTAATGGTTACCCCTCATGTCTTGTGGTTACCCCTCATGTCTAATGGTTACCCCTCATGTCTAATGGTTACCCCTCATGTCTATGGTTACCCCTCATGTCTAATGGTTACCCCTCATGTCTAATGGTTACCCCTCATGTCTAGTGGTTACCCCCCATGTCTTATGGTTACCCCTCATGTCTTATGGTTACCCCTCATGTCTTATGGTTACCCCCATGTCTTGTGGTTACCCCTCATGTCTATGTGTTACCCCTCATGTCTTATGGTTACCCCCATGTCTTGTGGTTACCCTCATGTCTAATGGTGTTACCCCTCATGTCTAATGGTTACCCCTCATGTCTATGGTTACCCCTCATGTCTAATGGTTACCCCTCATGTCTAATGGTTACCCCTCATGTCTTGTGGTTACCCCTCATGTCTTGGTTACCCCTCATGTCTTGTGGTTACCCCATCATGTCTAATGGTTACCCCCATATCTCGTGATTACCCCTCATGTCTTATGGTTACCCCTCATGTCTGTGGTTACCCCTCATGTCTATTGGTTACCCCTCCATGTCTCAATGGTTACCCCTCATGTCTTGTGGTTACCCCTCATGTCTCGTGGTTACCCCTCATGTCTTGTGGTTACCCCCCATGTCTCGTGGTTACCCCTCATGTCTTATGGTTACCCCCCATGTCTCGTGGTTACCCCTCATGTCTTATGGTTACCCCCATGTCTCGTGGTTACCCCTCATGTCTTGTGGTTACCCCTCATGTCTCGTGGTTACCCCTCATGTCTGTGGTTACCCCTCATGTCTCGTGGTTACCCCTCATGTCTGTGTTACCCCTCATGTTCTCGTGGTTACCCCTCATGTCTCGTGGTTACCCCTCATGTCTCGTGGTTACCCCATGTCTTGTGGTTACCCCATGTCTTGTGGTTACCCCCCCCCCCCCCCCCCATGAAAGAGCCGTTGGGCCTACATTGACTGTTTTAAAACATTGCAGAATTGTCAGTTTCAACTCCCGTGTTCCTTCGTGGGGATGCCAGAAGTTCTCTTAATATTGATAGTATCCCCCCCCCTCCCCTTCTGGAAATTCTGTGCTAGAAATTTCCTTTTCTTATGTCATTCTCTTTCTTTCTGCCTTGCACCTTTGTTTCTGTCATTTCTTCCTATTATTTTCTGTTTTGCTGGTCCATTTACGTGTACGAGTGTTGTATAAAGCATTGTATTTTTTTTTTTTATTAGGATTGATAATCGAGTATTTGTATTAGCGCATTTTAAACATCTTCAGGGAAATGTGATATGCAGAAGCAATTTTGGTTACTCAGACCTGTTTTTATTTGTATGTTTTAGTGTCCTTAGTTATTTTTACGTTTGTATTCGGCTTTTTTTTGTTTTTGTTTTTGTTTTTGTTTTTTGACTCCCAGATGATAAACTGGAGTGAATGGTCAACGTCAGGGGCTTATCCATAAGATTATGTGCACAAATACATTGATATACGTATTTTTCTTTACCAGTCTTTTTTCAGAAAGTTGTCGCCCCGACGTGGTTTTCACAGTCGGCTGGACTTTAAACAACAACAACAAGACTTACAACAACAACAACAATGATAATAATAATAATAATAATAATATAATAATAATAATAATGATAATAGTAAAAATAATAATAATAATATAATAATAATAATAATAATAATGATAATAATAATAATAATAATAATAATAATAATAATAATAATAATAATAATAATAATAATAATAATAATTCTCGTTTTTGTTTCTTTTCTTCGTCCTCCTCCTTCTTATCACCATCATCTCTATCATCTTTCTTCTTCTTTCTTTCTTTTTTTCTTTCTTTCTTTCTTTCTTCTTCTTCATCTACTTTTCATCATCATCACCATCATCATCGTCATCATCATCTCCTTCTTCGTCTTCTTCTTTTGCTGCTGCTGCTGCTGCTGCTGCTGGCTTTTCCCACTGTGTCGTGAGGTCGTCGGTGCAGATCCTAGCCCTCCAGTGCTCTGTCAGTGACATCCTCCTCCTTCAGTCTCGCTTGCTCTCATCTCTTCGCTCAGACAATCTTGAATCCTTCTCTTTGGCCATCCTCTCTTTCTCTACCACTGTCTTGCTAAGTTATAACACATGGTATGGTTCTATTGTTGTTTTTTTTTTTTATGGTTCTTAGTTGCCTGAACGCTGGCAGGGCAGTCACTTTGGTTTGGAGTCTGCAAAGTTTTTGAGTTGTCTGTAAAATTGGTGATCTTATGCCCACAGGACCACAAAGCTCCGATGTGTCAAGAGTGTGCCACGTCCGTACACCAGAGCTGTGGTTCCATCACCACCGTGTCCAAGTTGGCTGCGGAAAAGAAGGATCGGCTCAAAACCGCCGAGAAAGTGCTGGAGGTATATTTGACACACATGACACACAAGTCTGTAGAAGTGTGGGTCCCTCCTCCCCCCCTCCCCCCCCCCCTCCCAAGTTGTGTGTTTCTTTCATTTTCGGGTCTAGCCCTCACCCAACCGGCATTCCTCTTTTCGATTTTATAATGATGAACACTGAAAAAGGGGCTACAGAAATGTTTTACACATACGCATTCAAACACACACGCACTCAGGCAGGCAGGCAGGCACGCACGCACACACACACATTCACTCACGCAGGCAGGCAAGCACTCTCTCTCTCTCTCTCTCTCTCTCTCTCTCCACACACACACACACACACCCACACACACACATATATATAATATATATATATATATATATATATATATATATATATATATATATATATACACACACACACACGCGCGCGCACGCGCATACACGCTTGCATGCATGCACACACACATAAATCGGTACGCAGGCGCACATGAACACACATATATCCGCGCACACACAAGCACATCCATACACACACACACACTACACAAAACACACACGTCTGTAAAATCATACTGCATTTAGTTCATGTTTTTCAAGCTTCACTTCTGGTCCCCTAACTTTCATGCATTTGTTTTTATGAAGCTGAGCCTGCTGAAATGAACTTTTTTTTACCTCAACAACATAAGTATTAGCACATAAGCTGAGAAAGTGCTAGAGATACATTTGACACATTCAGACATATGGCTATTTATCATCTAATGCGTGTGTTTCTTTGTTTTACACACTTTCGTTTTCATTTTTTAAAGACCTGAACATAGACAGCCAGACAGAGAGACAGACAGACAGGCAGGGAGACATATATGTTGAGCATGGTGCAGTTTGTATATTTCTTTAATTTTCGTTCTTCCCTTGTCTTTTTATTCCCATCTTCGTGAAAGAAACAAGCTTCATGCGGAAAGCATGCGTACTCTCTCTCTCTCTCTCTCTCTCTCTCTTCTCTCTCTCTCTCTCTCTCTCTCTCTCCTCCTCTCTCTCTCTCCTCTCTCTCTCTCTCTCTCTCTCTCTCCTCTCTCTGAATGTGTCTGTGTGTGTATGTGTGTGCATACATGTGTGTACAAGGTTGTATGTATATGTATATGTATAAGTGTGTGTGTATGTGTGTATATTTGTGTGTGTTTGTGTGAGCGTATGTGTGTGAGTGCATGTGCACGTGTGTGTGTACGTGCGTGCGTGCGTGCGTGTGTGTGTGTTTTTATGTGTGTGTGTGTGGTGTGTGTGTGTGTGTTTAATGGAAAGGAGGTATGAAGAATGAGGAAGTAAACACTGTTATTTTTCCCACCCTAACATAAAAACTCAAAGACTGTCCAGCAATACATATCTAAGACTGATGATGACTTGATCAGTTTAAACTACTGATTTTGGTGCACCAGTTAACTATCTTTGTCACTTCACACATTTGCTGAATTCACGACTTGAAAAGGGCAATTTAAAAAAAATTGTTTGTCCACCCCCCCCCCCCCCCCTCTCCTTTGCTGATATAATTCAACTGAGCAAAAATGTATGGTTTCCATGACTAGCTGGTTTGTCTGTTTCATGGCAGGCTGAACATTTTGTTGCTTGTTTGGCTGTTTAGTTTGTTGGTTGGAATGAACGTAAGTATTTCAGATCGTTTTATTCGAACCACATGAGATCTGTTATGTTGTACTGCAATGGATGTGTCTTGATTACCTTTCACAGGTGGTCTCAGCAAGTGCGAACACAACACCAAACGTATCCAGACGGACGAATCAGAAATTGAGCAAATCAAACAGCAGACGCTGAAGGAAATTGAAGGCTCTTTCGAAGAGGTCTTCCAGGCTCTGCAGACAAGGAAAGCGAAATTGAAGAAGGATATTGAAGAGCATTTCTCCTTAGACCAGCCTGAAATCGTACAATCTAAGAAAAAACAAGAACATCTTACGGCGTCTATGAAATCTAAAACAGATTTTTTACGGAACCTCTTGACGCATGCGTCTGACTTCGACATTCTGCAATGCGCTGATCAAGTCTTTTCCTCTGCAGAGAGCATTACTTCCCAGAACGTGTCCATGGTAGAGACACCACGCCCCAAGGTGGTGGTGAAAATGGACGACAAGGCTGTGAAGAACTTTGTGGAGCTGGTGTCCATTCTGGGAGCAGAAGCTGGTAGCACTCAAGTCAAGGGCATCCTGCTGAAGAAAATCACCACCAGACTGAAAGGAGACCAGTTCACGCCAGATATTCGAGACATATTCCTGGCTGACGTTGGCCACATTATAGCCGTTGACAACAAGAACGCCTGCGTTAAGTCTATTCAGATTATCGGTGAAAGCTTCGTCACCAAGCGTCTGGAGGTCAACTCGGATCCTTGGGGAGGCACCAAGCTGCAGCCGGCCATGATTGCTGTGACAGGTCTGAAAGTGATCTACATCATCACCCTGGGTGACCAGATGTTGCTGCAGTCTTCAGTGAAGACCCGTAAGGATTACTGGGGAGTGTGTGCTATATCGCCCATCAACCTGGCCTGCAGCTGTAAGTATCCGCCTAGTGTCGACATCGTGGACATCACCGGAAGACGTCTTCGCAGCATCGAGGAGGACAACATGGGTCAGCAGCTGTTTGAGATGCCTACCTACCTGGCCATGAATGGGGACCACATCGTGGTGACTGACCGCGCCAAGAAGAGAATCATCTGCGTGGATCAGGAAGGCAAGGTTATATTCATCTATCGCGGCCATGCAGACGATACACTAGAATATCCTCGCGGTGTCTGTGTGGACCACCAAGGTCGTATCTTCATTGCGGACCACGACAGAGGCAGTATTGAGCTGCTGAGTAAGCAGGGCCACTACCTGTGTCAGGTAATGGCTGCCCCTAAACCGCGAACCTTGGCTCTGGACAATAATGACAAGACACTGTATGTGTCTACTGAAGGTAAAGGCCTCACCTTCTTCAACCTGATAGAAGTGCAGACATAAGACAAGACTCATGCAGCTCATCATGATACAGGTTGTTCTCACTGATACGTTTGACTGCAGACTGATGGAGAATATGCTTTAACAAAAGCAAGTGAAAAACCAGGACACGGTATTGCAACAAGGAAGAAGACAGGAGTAAAAAGGAAAGCACTTCCTGTTTACTGAGGAGGATATCAGAAAGCTGAAAGGTCACTTTCATTCAGTCTGACTGTTCTCCTCTAAAATTTCTACTACCTTTGTCTCTTGCCTCAGGCAGACTTGGACGCCGCAGATTTTCTTTCAATGTTTTTGATCAAGACTGACAGGAAAGGAAAATGTAGCTTTCCCTTCTCATTATCATTCACTCTGAAGTTTTTTATTTTATACAACAGCTAAGTGCTTGGAACCATTCATTTCAACTGTAATGTCACGAAAGCTTACAAGTACTGAAACTGAAGTCACGTGGATGAAGTTCCGAGTGTGTTTTGCTTTGTAAAGAAATCTGGTTTTCTTTTACATCACCATGCAGTTTAATGCGTAAGCTTTATTTGTTTCATTTGATTATACATCACTTTTTAACGTTAGTGTTACTGATCAGAAAATTACGTTCCTCTTCATAACTTTGTAATCCTGTAAATCTTTAATGATTGGAAAGGAGAGTATAGTTCACCGTATTGTGATTTTGAATAGCAACATGTTTTATTTGTTGCATTTCCGTAGAAGATATTCTCACAGCACCCAGACACAGTCGATAAATGTACTGTTATCCAGTCCTGTTTGAACAAGACTCCAAAACGTAGCTTTTTATTATTATTATTATTATTATCATTATTATTATTATTATCATTATCATTATTATTAAATCATTATTACCATTATTATTATTATATTATCATTATTATTATTATTATTGTTGTTGTTGTTGTTGTTGTTGTTGTTATTCTTCTTCTTATTATTATTGTTTTGTCATCAGTTTCCAAGGTCAGGTAAAAGTAATATTACGCTGAAAAATCGTCTTCTCATCCGATCAGTGCTGTGCCCTGTTTCTTCTTGGATGGGTGATCTCCTAGAGAGATGCTGTTGGACGTAAAGTTCTGACAGCATATAGTTTTACATGTATGTACACGTTAATGGTCATTCCTGGATCTTTGATGCATCGTTATTGTGAAATCAACTGTGTGATGTATTGATGCCGTCTAGAAAGCAAACAGCTGAGACATAAAAAGCTGAGGTCACAAGAAGACTCACCGTTGCCTTGGATAGTTAAGGGGGCAAACCTATCCAGATTTGAGTACCAAGATTTTGATGTTCAGTATTTCAGTTCTAATTAACCAATCACCATGATATTTGGCAAGAAGATACCTCAGACAGTATTCTTTGGATTGAATATCTTTGTTGGGGTCTGTGAGTTATGAAAAGTTGACAAAAATTAATTAATTAAAAATATTCTCGCGAAAATGAAAAAAATGTAGTACATACTGTGACATTTATAACTACACATATATTCATGTTAGGTATTTGATATTTAATGAGCAAACACATATGTATAGTATGTATGACATGTAGTAAAATTTTAGCTCTACTGTCATTATTTTCTGTACAATCATCACACCAATGTTTAGAATGATTTTAATAAAAAAAATTATAATACAACTTTTGATAAAAATGTTTCTTTCAAGCAGAACTGCAAGATTTTACTACTGGCTATAGATAACTGTCCCTGCTACATGTGTACCAAATATCAAGGAAATCGGATGAAAACTTTTGAACATATTATGTCTGATGTATACAATCTCGCGAAAAACCGCAATTAATTAATTTTTGTCAACTTTTTGTAACTCACAGACCCCAAAAAGATATTCAATCCAAAGAATACTGTCTGAGGTATCTTCTTGCCAAATATCATGGTGATTGGTTAATTAGAACTGAATCACTGAACATCACAATCTTGGTACCCAAATCTAGGTAGGTCAGCCCCCTTAAAGCCCCGGTGACAATCACATCATCACATCATTTAATCACTTAGGGCCACTTCAAAGCCTCTCTAAACGTTCATCCTTTGAACATTCGCTTTAACCTTTTTACTCCTGTATACCAGCATCTTGCATTGTCAACCATGCTAGCAAAGCAAAAACGTAACCCTTTGGCTCCAGGAAGCTGGTGGATAGGGTGAGGGAGTCAAAGGGTTACATTTTTGCAGTTGGTGGATAGGGTGCGGGAGTCAAAGGGTTAAAGTTGAATGCGCAGTGGTTCAGAAAACGAGTGCGTGCTGACTAATTGCGAGTTTTGTTTCTTTAAGAGAATACGTGTTTCATAAAATTGTCGATTCGTCTGGCATCCTACAACCATTTGTCAAGATTCACGAAGTGATGTTGATTAGAATCGTCATGTTGGCATTTCTCTTTCAGTTTTTATTTCTCAATTACAATGCAGTTTAGGTATCTTGTAATGCAAAAGCCTGACACTTTTTGTTTTAGTGTAATGGAATGTCACGGCTACGTGTGTTAAAGTCTGTATTTCTGTTTTTATGGTTATTGGAAATGCTGATTGCTGTATATATGTTAAAAGTATAGGCAATCACAATTTGTGCGACTCTTTGATTCCGCAAAAATCGCAGGACGGTTCAGCTCCGCCAGCCATGATTCATAATTTGTTCTCGGAACAATATGTTCGTTCGTTCTTTGGTTTAACGTCTTTTCACTATGAATGGTATTAGACAAAAAGACAATATGTCTGTGGCTGTTGATTGCTACAAAATGCAAACAAACCACAAGAAAAAAAAAGAAAAAAAGTTTTAAATTTGAATTTCACTGTATCTGGCAGACAAAAAAAAAAAAAAAAAAAAAGAAAAAAGAAAAAAAGAAGAAGAAAAAAAAAAAGAAGCTAAGTTATGCATGTAGCAAATGGCACCGATCCAAACGTGCGTCTTCAGACAGCTCGTCAGCCAGGATCTTGTGTGGGCTATCAGTGATTTGTCTGTACGCTTTCATTTAGGCTTTGTAAACCTAACACTAACCCTTTCCCTAACCATAACCTTGTGATATACTGTGTTTGTTACATGTCAGCTCGGTATTATTTAATTAATGTAGACGTTAATCCAAACCCTATCATCAACCTTAGCAATTCACTTCATTTCATGTTATAACCCTTTGACTCCCGCACCCTGTCCACAAGCATCTTGCATTGTCAACCATGCTAGCAAAGCAAAACCTTAATCCTTTGACTCCCTCACCCCACAGGCTGAAGGAGTCAAAGAGTTAAGTTTTAGCAGTTGGTAGGCGGGGTGCGGGAGTCAAAGGGTTAAACTAAAAATGATGACCAAACAAAAGTTTATTATCTGAACATTATACTGGATTCATACAACAACCAGAAATATCAGTAAAATCAATACTTTAGAATCTGAACTTTATCATGGATTAAGATAACAGTCCAAAATTTAAATTCTTTTTCAAAGTGGGGTGTGAGTCATCCTGGCTGACAAGCTGTCTAGAGAAGCATACCACCCCACCTCCATCAGTGCAACTGCAGGTGTGCCGATGACATGTTGTGTTGAATTATTCCATGTCAGAAAGTCATTCAAGTTGTACACATTCGTAATGCTGAATAAGCTACATTCATGAACGGCAGAGCTATTCTAACGTCAGCAAAATTCATTTTGCCTATACCCCCTACGGTGTTTCAATCTTGAGGTTACTCGCTGTTTTGTTTTCTCTTGTGCAGATACATCTTGCAACCATTTACATGTTTGATATATCACACTGACAGTGTTGTAAATAAATAAACACAAGGAAGCACAATAAAGCACATGGTTTATGTAAACGGTTTGCCGCTTTTATTGGTTAGTTGGCAGGCTTGGGTTTTTCTTGGGAGGTGTCCTCAGAACACACACGCACACAGGTACACACACAGGTACACACACACACACACACACACACACATACACACACACACACACACACCCCACACACATAACACACATACACACACACACACACACACATACACACACACGCGCACGCACGCACGCACACACACATACACACACATACACACACACACACAGATACACACACACACACACGCACGCACGCACGCACACACATGCAGGTACGCACGCACTCACGCACGCACACACACACGCGTGCGTGCGCATACAGGCGCACACACATCACACAGGAGCGCTCGCTCACATGCACACGATTACATATATACTAAAGCACACAAAGAGACAATTACGAAATTAATTGTGTGTGTGTGTGTGAGTGTGTGAGTGTGTGAGTGTGAGTGTGTGTGTTGTGTGTGTATGTGTGTGTGTGTTTGTGTGTGTGCGTGTGAGTGTGTGTGCGTGCGTGTGTGTGTATGTGTGTGTGTCATGTGTGTGTCCGTGCGTGTGTTGTGTGTGTGTGCGTGCGTGCGTGGTGCGTGTGCGTGTATGTGTCTGTTTCGTTGTTTCGTCGTTCTTCTTCTTTCTTTCTTCTTGTGTTCTTCTTCTTTATCTTTTGTTTCTTCTTTTGTTTCTTCTTCTTTCTTTCTTTCTTTCTTCTTCTCGTTCTCCTTCTCCTTCTTCTGTTTCTTCTTCTTCCGCTTCATCTGCTTCTCCTCTCTCTCATGTTATTGTTATTGTAATTAGTTAATTATTATTATTTCTTATGTATTATTGTTATCATCATATGTTGCTGTTATTATTATTTTTAAGTCATCATCATCAACATTATTATTCATTATCATTATTCATGTCCATCATTCTCACCATCATCATGAGCCATCACACAACCCTCTCATCTCATCATTATTATCATATGTATCATTCTTGTATTAATATATATTATCATTATCGTTATCATTATTTATCATTCATCGTTATCATTATATGTTATTATATTGTTATCATCATCAACATAAGAGAATTATCTTAATCATTGATTCATCTCACTATCCAACACCACGTTTATGAGCTTCACGACTCTCCACGCTTGTCATCATCACACATACATCATTATCTGACTAGCATAACTTATTTCTTCTTCTTGTACAACTACTATAATCATTATCGTGACATTAATAACATTACATCGTTTGTCAGTTATCAAATGTTTTACTACATTGTAAATAACTTTTTGTTTTTTTACCCTAAGAGATTTATGCTGACATTGATACATTCTTCATTTTTTTAGTCTTAAAACAAAAGATTTATGTGTTGTAGTAGTAACGTTCACCCTGTTTGTCAGTCATACACACATAATGCATGTTTAGCTGACAGTAGGCATAACGTTATTTGTTTGTCAGTCGTACACACATAATGCATGTTTAGCTGACAGTAGGCATAACGTTATCTGTTTGTCAGTCATACACACATACGCATGTTTTAGCTGACAGTAGACATAACGTTATTTGTTTGTCAGTCATACACACATAATGCATGTTTTAGCTGACAGTAGGCATAACGTTATTTGTTTGTCAGTCATACACACATAATGCATGTTTAGCTGACAGTAGACATAACGTTATCTGTTTGTCAGTCATACACACATAATGCATGTTTAGCTGACAGTAGGCATAACGTTATCTGTTTGTCAGTCATACACACATAATGCATGTTTAGCTGACAGTAGACAGAATGTTATCCATGCGGCACCGACCAGTCCCCCGGACATATTCACTGTCAGGTTGCTCAGCGAAACGTGCCAGGTACACTACAGAGCCACAGATGCCGCAGCGGTCACTGCCCTTCCATCAGACACTGGAAGCATAAAGACCACTTACACGTTAAAAGTCTCTTTGCTGGAAGCAGGAAGAGTGGATGGTATTAAGCCTGCTGTGAACGCCGGCCTACATTTATGTGATTAAAACTCCAGCAGCTCCTGAGCATATCAGCTGCATAGGCTTTGTCGCCGAAGGGACGGCTCAGCATCAGTTTCATCGTAACAAAAAGTGGATGTCTTATATGGGTTCTAACTGAAAAGATGTTAAGACGTATAATCCTTTGGGAAAGTTGGTTAAAGAATGGTATCTTAGAACAAGTTTGATGGGAGACGAAGGCAGGAATTAATCAGGGGCTTTCTAGAAGGAGATTCTTTGACATTCAGGAGATCAGAGACGACGACAAATGAACATTGGCCCGCCACATAAGCTACAAAACACTGCACCCAGCGTTTATAGAGGATGTGGTTTGAGGTGAACATTACAAGAAGACCGAAACAAAAGGTGATGACATACACTGACTGGAAATACTGAATCATGGCCACTGACAACAAACGCTGCTCAAAGGTAAGATAAATCTCTGTCTCTCTGTTTCTCTGCCTCTGCCTTTGTCTCTGTCTCTATCTGTCTGTCTGTCTGATTCTCTGTTTGTCTGTCTGTCTCTGTCTCTTTCTCTGTCTCTCCCCCTCCGTCTCCCTCTCTCTGTCTCTCTCTCTCTCTCTCTCTCTCTCTGTCTCACTCGCTTTCTCTCTCTGTCTGTCTGTCTGTCTGCCCCCCCCCCTCTCTCTCTCTTTCTCCTTCTGTCTCTGTTTTTCTGTCTGTATAATTCTCTGTCTGTCTGTCTGTCTGTCTGTCTGTCTCTTTCTTTCTTTCTGTCTCTCTGTGTCTCTTCAGTTCTTTTCTTTCTTGTTCATTCTTTCTGTGATAATTTGAAACAAAATTTAAAAGTTTTCCATGCCTGACATTATTAAAATACTATCACATATATTCTGTTTATATATTGATCGGAAGATTTTCCAACAAAATTCAAAATGCAAAATAATCTTTTTATCAAAGACATGAGGTAAAAAAAGTACTCTATACAATTGCAGGCAAATGTCACTATTGTTTGTAGTCTCTAAACCATTTGAATGACATATTTACAAACGCATGATGAAATTAACTATCTCACCCAATTCAATCGGGGCTCCGGCGATGTCATTCATGCAATACTGTTTCTTTTTCTTTTTTGTGATGACATACTCGAGGTAATCATTCATAAATAAAACAAATTTATCAAGAGTTCTTTTTTAGACTTTAAGAAAGTATTTGATCTCACTGGCCATAACACTCTTCTTTTAAAAATTAAATGTCGATCTAAACAACCCTCACATCCTTCGTTTCTTCCAGATATACCTTAGGAAAATGGCGCAACGTGTATATTCTTATGACCGTCTCTCTTCTGATGGAAAGGTATCGTTTGGTGTACCACAGGGTTCAATT
Source organism: Monoplex corrugatus (assembly GCA_030674185.1). Taxonomy (NCBI): domain Eukaryota; kingdom Metazoa; phylum Mollusca; class Gastropoda; order Littorinimorpha; family Ranellidae; genus Monoplex; species Monoplex corrugatus. The sequence continues at coordinate 27,871,198 of CM060305.1, read as the reverse complement.
CTAGGTCTAATCTTATATCTTTATTTACGTCAATGAACTACCAGCTACCTTTGAACATCGCATCAAACACTTAAATGTCATACGATTGCTGACGACACTACACTTAACATAACCGGGAAGCAATTTCTGAAATGCAAGAAACGGTACAAATATGTGTAAACCAAGTACCAGAATGGTGTGATGTAAACGATATACAGGTCAATCCCACAAAACAAAATGTATGGTAATAACAGTTCACTAAAAGCACCAACTATCAAAAATGTATCTTTGATTAACATTAGATGATGTGTAACATGAGAAATTCATCTAAGTGAAACTCTCTCTCTCAGAACGTATTTCCTTTTAGTATGCCCTTACATTCTATAAACTTTAAAGAAAAAAATAGAAAGAAAATCCCAATCACACAAATAAATAGACTTTACACTGGCGATATTAAATCCACTGTTGACTATGCATTAACAATATGGGATGGATTGGTTGTAGTGAAGCTCTATTGTGAGAATTGTGTCCCTGCACATAAGAGTATAAAAACCTCTAATAACTGAAAGCTCCCCAGTCACTGATCAAACATATTTTAAAAAGGGGGAATACTATTACTCGAAAGCCAACTTATGTATAAAAGCACACCAATATACGAAATTGTTGACAATGCCGCCCCCAAATACCTAACAGAACTATTTACTCCATATCAAAGCACATAACAAATTCAAAAACCAATCTTTATCTTCCAAGACCAGGATTAGACATACTTAGAGCAAACATCTTTTTTTCTGGTATGTACATAATTTATATCTTTTGAAAACATTGCCCACCAATATGTACACATCACTAAACAGCTTTAAACGAAAGTTTCATAGATATCTGCTTGAAATAATGTAAACAATTATTCTAACTGAACTGCCTTTTCTAATTCTTCACACATTTTGCTAATAAAGATGTAGTCAGCCTCATTAGTTATTGCCAGTTCTACGCTATTAGCTTTCTGCATCAAAATGCATTAAAACACTCAGTGGAAAGGGAAGAAAGAGAGAAGAGAACGAGAGAGAGAGAGAGAGAGAGAGACAGACAGACAGACAGACAGACAGACAGAGGGAGAGAGAGACAGAGGGAGAGAGAGAGAGAGAGAGAGAGAGAGAGAGAGAGAGAGACAGAACAGACAAACGTTACAGGCGGAAGAGAATTACTTTAATTAAAGATAGAGAAGCAGATTTTTTTGTTGTTGTTACACAGTAATAACACTAATAACGTCTTGAATTCTCAGCCAGCCAGACGGGGTTCTATAATAACGGTAAAAGCATCCATCCAGCCTATTGATCGGCAAATAAGAGCTGTGTACAATAGGCGGCGCCTATACATTTTTGCAAAGTCGTAATTCCGAAAAGATATCAGATAATGCACGGGTAGTTGCAGTTCGTTGCCCAGTCTAGGAGAAGGACACTTTTATTAAATCCACGTAGTGCCAAGGTACACTGGACAGGCTCGACATGCTGGGACCATGGACCCATGGACATGTGTTAAACAGCTGTGTTCCAGTTCTGGGTAATGTTCCTATGACCCTGAACAAGGGTTTCCAGGCTAATGCTAGGACACAGGTCACAATCATACTTGATCAGCGCAGAACAGCTTGCTATTGAACAGCAAGGATCAGTGAAAAAAGCAGAACCGGGGGGGGGGGGGGGGGGGGCAGGATTCATTCTCACACAGCACCTGCAGATGAACGTGCCAGTAGGATTAGTTTTGTGCCTCCTGAAGGTTCTTACATAAAGCACAATTACACTTGTACAGCGCAAACCAGCTACCATTCAACAGAAGAGGGATCAATGGAAACAGAACCCACGGCTGCAGGACTCCATCCCGTGCAGCGCATGCAGATAACATGTGCTTCAAGGATTGGGTTTGTATCCCACATAAAGGTCCACACCAGTTCATGGTTCATATTGCCTATAGCCCAGCTCTCTACTACAGCCATATCATGGCTAACACCACATTAAAAACGACACCCAAAACGTACGTCAAACCAAGGTTTTGAGATGGGAAGTAGGACGAAACCCCATGAAACATTAAGCTGACACCACCAGAATGACTGATGCATTAAGATAGGCAGCAAACAGGCCAGTTTTTAAGTTCGGGGTTGGGAATCTAACAGGTAATGCCTGGTTGGTAATAAATAGAGATGTTTCATCTCTCAGGTCAGTTTATAGGCAGACCTGCCGTGCATGAACCCCCCTTGTGTGTGTATATATACGCAGAACACGAAATGCGCACGTTAAAGATCCTGAACCCCTTTTGTGTATATATGCACGATGAACATCAAATATGCACGTTAAAGATCCTGAACCCTCTTTACGTATATATGCACGATGAACATCAAATATGCACGTTAAAGATCCTGAACCCTCTTTATGTATATATGCACGATGAACATCAAATATGCACGTTAAAGATCCTGAACCTTCTTTATATATATATGCACGATGAACATCAAATGTGCACGTTAAAGATCCTGAACCGTCTTTATGTATATATGCACGATGAACATCAAATATGCACGTTAAAGATCCTGAACCGTCTTTATGTATATATGCACGATGAACATCAAATATGCACGTTAAAGATCCTGAACCGTCTTCATGTATATATGCACGATGAACATCAAATGTGCACGTTAAAGATCTTGAGCCCTCTTTGTGTTGATATGCGGGCGGAACATCAAATACACACGTTGAATATCCTGCAAACCATGCCAGTGTTTGATGGCTTATGGAAACAGGAAAATACACAGCATGCACACCTACCAAAGACATAGTACGTGCTGCAAAATAACACCTCAACAGAGTGGGCCAAACTGTTCGCATCCGTGCAAAACTTTATTCATAGCCAAAAAAAAAAAAAAGCAAATCTTCCAACTTAATGAATGATTTGGCATCTCCTCGCAGGATTTGTATGCGAACCCAATGTTAGTCAAATATCGTTCTTAATTGCAGCTTGAAAAAGGTACGGGTAAAGGTTGTCCAATAACCTTAAGGTCGTAGAGGATTGAGGTTGTAGAGACCTCAAATTTTGTGGGTGACATTTTTATGCTATTGCGGTGTCCGACTTCTCTCCTTCGCTACTTTGCCTTCACGTAGTTTGAAGACGGTCAGGTATCCATTAAAACCTGAGCATACCAGAGGCTACATGCACACAATTTTTATGAGGTTCCCCAGTGGAGTCTTGTATGTAGTCTTGAAGGCGTGGTTTGATATCTGTATATCTTAGTTTTGCAGAATAAAATACGATTTGCACTGTAAGTGTGTTGTGTCAGTGGCAACACCACTTCCATGATACATGATTAAGATGTACTACTGGATGAATGTCAGTAGTCAGTGAGTGCATGCGGGCGTGTGTATGTGTATGTGTTGTGTGTGTGTGTGTGTGTGTATGTGTGTGTGTGTGTGTGTGTGTGTGTGTGTGTGTGTGTGTGTGTGTGTGTGTGTGTGTGTGTGTGTGTGTGTGTGTGTGTGTGCTCGCTCGCTCGCTCGCTCGCTCGCGTGCGTGCGTGTGTGTATGAATGAATGAGAGAGAGAAAGAGAGAGTGAGAGAGAGAGAGACAGACAGACACACAGACACACAGACAGACACACAGACAGAAAGACAGAGAGACGGAGAGACAGAGAGACAGAGAGACAGACAGAGAGACAGACACAGAGAGGCAGAGAGACGGAGAGACAGAGAGACAGACACAGAGAGACAGACACAGAGACAGACAGACAGAGGGAGAGAGAGAGAGGGAGAGAGAGAGAGAGAGAGAGAGAGAGAGAGAGAAGGAAGAAGAAAAAGAACAAGAAGAACAAGAACAAGAACAAAAAGAAGAAGAAGAACAAGAAGAAGAAGAACAAGAAGAAGAAGAAGAAGAAGAAGAACTAGTAGAAAAAGAAGACGAAGAAGAATCAATATTTTAACGGTGTAAGGACATGCTCACATCACAACAGGTAGCAAGCATGTAGACCTGCATGCGAGACACAGGGAAAGTGGGAGGGGGGAGGTGGGGGGTGGATTACAGGGAAGCATGGATCAGTGTCAACACATGGCAGCTGATCAATAAAAAAAAATCCTGGATGAAATGAGACACGCTGGAAACTCAAATAGTAATGCCATCTTCCCGTAGTACAAAGAAAAAGACAAAGAGGCGAAGCGCAGTGCCGAGAAGGCCATACACGCTTGGATGGCGAGTCAGGCAGAAGCAGAAGTACCAACCCGAAATGACATGCATACCACATGGCTATGTAGACACGAAAAGAACATCAATGAAGAAGATTAGGAAAAGACAAGCAATATTTATACGACATTTTATGAGACAAGAGAAATTAGAGCACCTAGTCACTACAGAAAAGCTGGAGGTAAAATGAGCACCAGATAGACCCAGGGAGAAAATATTGGATGGACTTGCCCAGTGGATGAAAACAGACAGGATGGGAGAAGTACTTGCACCGACAAAGGATAGTTTTGTATGTAGAGCCATAATCGTCAACGCCATGCGGCAGGGCACATGATGATGATGACCAAATCGCTAAGAAAATCACTGGCAGCTCAGAAACTTGCACAGGCCAGGTCAAGGCAGAAGACGGCACCCTGCTATCCACAGAAGAGGGCAAGCTTGCAGATGGGAAGAGCGCTTCAAGGAAGTCCACAACCACTCTGAGCCTCCTCACCAGAAGTCGCAGATGACCGTCATACCTCCTACCAAAGGACACCGGTGAAGTTTACTGCAGATGAAGTTCGAAAGGCAATAAAGAACCTGAAAATCAACAAGTCACCTGGTATGGACAGTGTCACCGCTGATATTATCAAGGCTGGAGCAGAATATATTGTTCAGTGGATGTGCCAGCTCTGTAACTATGTCTGGACCTCGGGGAAGTACTGCAGAACAGGAGAAATGGAGCAGTTGTCAGTATCCCCAACAAAGGCAACCCTACAGATTATGACAACTATAGAGGGGTGGCGCTTTTATCAGGATAGAAGTAAGAAACTCTCACTCAGAAAAAATATGCCGTTCTACAACAGCACCATACTGTCCACACTCTTGTCCAGCTGTGAAACTTAGCACACGAAAACCAGCCAAGAAAATAAACTCGATGCTTTCGACAGGAAATACATACATCAAATCCTGGGCATCAAATGGAGCAGCTTAATTACAAACGAAGAACAAAGAACTGGAGACATACTACAGCCAGTGTTCTCAATCATATGTAATGCAGTGTCGTCTGAGCTGGCCGGGACATGTCACGAGACTTCCGCCCGAGTTCTTCAAAGGAATCATCAAGGACAGAGCGAAAGGGATGCCCAAATCTGAACTGGTGCCAGACGATCGACAGGGACCTCCGGAGGGTGAAACAGGCGTAGGAGCTGAGCACGGAGGGTGGCTGCTGGCCAAACACGCTGGAACACTTTGACTGCCTCATGCATTGCCCGACATGGAAGCATCTGATTTTAACAATCAAATAATCGAGAAAAAGAAAATGACGCAGAAGTCAAAGGAAGAACTTCGGTTGTATCTTTGTGATCTTAGGAAAATTCGAAGTATAAAAACACAAGTACTGCTTTTCTGGGATGAAAGGCGAACGCCCAGGCCGTTGAACAGCTGTTGATTCGAGTATGTCAAACCATTTTTCCGACCGAAATTTGCTCCCACTGTGAATACAAAATCCTGTTGTCAGGAAGGAAGAAGAGGAGGAAATTGAGAAGATAAAGAAGAAAGAAGAGAAACAAGAAGAGGAGGAAATGAGAAGATGGAGAAGAAAGGAGAGAAACAAGAGAGGAGGAAATGAGAAGATGGAGAAGAAAGGAGAGAAGGAACAAGAGGATGAAACTGAGGAAATGGAGAAAAAAAAAAGGAGGAAAAGAACAGGAGGAGGTGGAGCAAAAACAAGATGAAGAACATAGTGATGGTGGTGATGAAAAGGAGAAGAAACAGGACTTTTCTAACTTTGTTGTTCTATCTTCCCTTTCTAAAAGTAGATTGTGGTACTATTTTAGATGTCGACTAGAGTTAATTGTGTGTGTGTGTGTGTGTGTGTGTGTGTGTGTGTGTGTGTGTGTGTGTGTGTGTGTGTGTGGTGTGTTGTGTGTGTGTGTGTGTGTTGTGTGTGTGTGTGTTGTGTGTGTGTTTGTGTATGTGCGTGTGTTTGTGTATATGTGTGTGTGTGTGGTGTTTGTGTGTGTGTTTGTGTATGTGCGTGTGTTTGTGTAGTGGTGTGTGTGTGTGTGTGTGTGTGTGTGTGTGTTTGTGTGTGTGTGTGTGTTGTGTGCGTGAGACACTAATGTTTCAGTAAGATTTTCTCTGCCATTTCTTGTTGGACCTTTACCAAATTTGGTTCAAGGATTTAACCTTTAAGAGTCAAAATAAAAGTTGGGAAGTCATGGCGCCAAGATCAAGGTCACACGACCAAAAATGTGCCTACAATAACAGCTTAAGATGTGAAATTTCTAACGGATGAACTTCTTATATACTATGCTAAACGCACAACTTAGACTTGATTTTAAAAAGAATATTGACAAACAGCCGAGATATCTCAACTGAAATAGAGGCAAAACAGACATCTTTCAAAGGTGCTAACTACTGCGCTGTGTCTGATGACTTGGTTTGGTAAAGTGTGAACACAGAAATTTGTTTGATGAATGTGATGAAGAGATCAATGTGTGTATTGTGTCATAAATCGCTTTTCTACGGCGCTATTTTCCAAACTCACCTGGACTCACAGCGCATCACACATGACCAGACTTCTAGTCGAGTGAGGAAACCTCAGAGCTGCTAGGCGAGCTGAGCGCATTCCACAACATTGTTGCATCTTTGGTGGAGGTACTTTCTGAGTGTTTTCGTGTTTCCATGAACGGGCATGATTTCACGATCTTTTGCACATTTGATGTTATACATGCGTCTACATACGAAGTGGGTTTAGACACTGGCAAGTCCACACACATGTTGACTTGAGAGTTCCAGACTTGGTCACAGAGCTGGCACATCCACTGAACAATACATCCTCCTCCAGCCTTGAGCATTTCAATGGTGACGCCGTCCATACAATTGACTTGTCGATCATCAGACTGTTTAAATCGTCACCTTTAGCCACCAGACGTCGTTCATATGCTTATAGCCCAGCCTACTACTCACAGCCATATCAGGTCTAACAAAACGTCAAAAACGACAGCCCGTTAAGATAAAAGACAACAGTTAAAAACCAAACTCACCGTTAACATTGCAAGTCTAAAATGCAATTTAAAAAAACATCCGTAAAATCATCTCAGGTGAAATTTTTTCAGGTCAGTTGATATTGCTTATAACCATCCGACTGGACGTCTGACGTTTATCCAATTGGCTACCGCGTTCATTCTTATTGCTAACACCTGCTACCGCGCTTATCATTTCTTTTTATTGCCTAACACCATACCTACTGCTCACACGGAATACCTCACCGACAAGACAAGAGAAGAGGAAACTAAAATACGTGCGTGTGGTAGACAAAGGCACTCATATCTTTTGATAACATACTACTGTACCTGTTAAGATATACATAACATACAAGAAAACTCGTGATGAATTGTCGTTCCTTCTATACGAGGCCCAGTTGGTGCAGTACGGAGACCTCCCCACCTTCCAGTCTCAGACTGAACCCTTTGACTCCCGCACCCTGTCCGCCAGCATCCTGCGTTGTCAACCATGCAAGCAAAGCAAAAACTCAAGCCTTGGACTCCCTCACTATATTCACCAGCTTCCTGCAGGCTGAGGGAGCCAAAGGGTTAAGTTTTTGCAGTTGGTGGATAGAGTGCGGGAGTCAAAGGGTTAATCTTGTTCGTGCGACCTTCAGTCTGCCCACCATGTGACTGGGCATTAGTACTCAATTAGCCAGGGAGAGATGATGAGGTCAGCCTCATAATCTGGCCACGACTGGTGAGATAGACAAACTTCCAGTCGGAAGGTCAGGGTTCACAGTCTTGCCTGAGTACCACCTGCCTCGTGGGTAGAGCATGGAGACTTTTCTGATCTTCAGGGTTAATGAAATGCAGACCTTCTAGTGCTTAGAATCCACTCCATTATTTATGCACGCAGGATGTCAAATATGCACATTCAACTTACGTCGGATTCTGGCAGCTTATGGAAACATGAAAACCTAACATGCACGCTCACCGATGATGGAGTATGTTGCAGCAATTACATACTGCCTGCACAGTGTGGGTAAAATAATGTGCACATTCGTACACGAATCCTGAGAAAAATTCAAACTCTGCTAATTAATGATGATGGTGATAATGATGATGATGAGGAGGAGGAGGAGAGAGGAGGAGGACATTGATGTTGATGATGATGAGAAGGAGGAGGATGATATTGGTGGTGATGATGATGGTGATGATGAAGACGGACAACGACGACGACGATGATGACGATGACGACGACGACGACGACGATGATGATGAATATATGCAGCAACAATTACAACAACAATAATAATAATCGTGAAAAGGACGACGACGATGACAACAACAACAATACAACAACAACAACAACAACAACAACAACAACATGGCCGCAAGAACCCTACATTTTCAGGGTTAGGGACAATCAGCGAGAGAGACAAGAGTACATGCGTGTGCACGCACGTGGCTGTGATCGATTTCCTTAGCCCCGTGATAAAATCGTCTTAGATTTCGGTGATGAATTGTCTGATATCAGGTTTTTGATGGTCTTGGTGGTCAATTGTCTCATGGTCAGTAAGTCTACAGCCCGCCTGTGGACGTCCAAAACAAAGGTCCAGGCTTCATAAGGCCCGAGCTTGATCAGGTCTATGAACTGTGTGCGGATGCATTGCATTGATTGGGACTTTATTGGGGAAAAGCTAGTAATGAAATGGGTTAGTTGCCTGAGGCGCAGGAAGCTGCATGATCTGTGATTAGCCTACTTCCTCTCCTTTGTAATCGTTCCGATGGCCTCTTAGCTCAGTCGTCAAAGTGCCATACTCATAATACAGTGGTTGTGAGTTCAATCTTTGTCAGGATTGTCCACGGTTTTTTGTTTGTTTGTTTTGTCATCTCGTCGTCGTCGTCGTTGTTGTTGTTATTGTTGTTGATTTTTTTAGAAGGGGGGAGGGGGCATGAGCTGGTTGGTTCTTTTAATAGAGCCATGGACTCAACATCTTGTATCTCGAGTTCAATCCCAACCCGCAACATTAAAAACTGGCACGTTAGCAACCCATCTCAATGTTTCCATCCTTCTGGTGATGTCAGCTATATGTTTCATAGATCCCTCTTCCCTTTCCCCATTTCCCCGAGTTTCTGCGATGCCTTCTGCAAAAACTGGAGTGAAGAGGATCGAGTGAAGGTCCACAACCTTAAGATTACCGCCTGCCAACATCTGACCAGTAGGCGATAAGAATCAGTTATATCTGTGATCAATATTGAACTTGTAAGTTTTAAACGCCAACCGAACACATTAAGGCTCAAACTTGGTACACTGTAGTTAATATTTGACCTCAACTCAAACTTGGCGCACTATAGTTAATATTTGACCTCAGCTCAAACTTGGCACACTGTACTAAATGTTTGACCTCGGCTCAAACTTGGCACACTGTACTTAATGTTTGACCTCGGCTCAAACTTGGCACTCTGTAGTTAATATTTGACCTCACCTCAAACTTGGCACACTGTAGTTAATATCTGACCTCACCTCAAACTTGGCACTCTGCAGTTAATATTTGACCTCAGCTCAAATTTGGCACACTGTACTTAATATTTGACCTCACCTCAAACTTGGCACTCTGCAGTTAATATTTGACCTCAGCTCAAACTTGGCACACTGCAGTTTAAATTTGACTTCAGTTCAAGGTTGACACCTTGGCCCATGTTTGAAACAATGTGATTAATTTTAGCTACTCTCAGCTCAAGCTGTGGCACAAAATGGGAAAATGGTGGAGTCTATGCACGCGCTCGTGTGTGTATGAGTGTATGACAGAGAGATTATTTAATAAGAAATTTAAACACCAAATCGTCAACACTAGTCATAAGACAGTTAGATGCAGCCACGAAATAATATTACATCCTTACCAATACCGAATATATAGACATAGGCTAATTCCAGGTTGCCAAGCATATGGAAAACTGCTGCCCCAGAACCAGTGAACAAAAATTGATTACTCACCTCCACGCCCCCACCCCCACCCCCCATCCCAACACCCCGCCAAGTGGACAGGGGAGAGAGAGAGAGAGAGAGAGAGAGAGAGAGAGAGAGAGAGAGAGAGAGAGAGAGAGAGAGAGAGAGAGAGAGAGAGAGAGAGAGAAGGTAGACGGGAGATAGCCGGAAATATCAAATTCCAAATTGTGTGTAAGACAAGGCGGATCATGTAATGACGGATTCAGAGCCAGCCAACGGGATAATAATGTCACATATGCCATAGTAATTATCACCAGATATGAGCAGCTGGAAGATTATCACTGGAAGCAAACATGGAGACCCCTCTCGACGTGCACAACAGCCAAGTTAATTAGGACCTGGGACTTGTGATCACAAGGCTGCAGTTGGAATCTCTTTATTAGCCCGTGGTGGGTAAAAGATGGCGATTTTTTTTCGATCTCTCAGTCAACAACTGTGCAGAAATGCTACAGAACGTGGAACTCCCTTCGTATGTTAAAGATCCTGTATGTCATGACTGTGTTTGGTAGTTTATGAAAATGAGAAACAAGAAAACATCACAACTTGCGCTACGACTATTTCAGTAGATGGAGTATATGCAGACTGTGCAGCAACAAATTGCCTGCACAATGTCGCCAGGCTAAACTAGAATGATGTCTATGCACACACTCGAGACAGCATTATTCAAAACAAGAAAAAACAAACAAACAAACAAACAAACAAAAAACAAATCCCCCCCCCCCCTGAGGCGCGCGCTTGTGTGTACGTGTGTGTTTGTGTATGTGTGTGTTTGCGTATGTGTGTATATATGTGTGTGTGTGTGTGTGTGTGTGTGAGAAAGAGAGAGAGAGAGAGAGAGAGAGACAGAGAGACAGAGACGAGAGACAGACAGACAGACAAACAGACAGAGAGAGAGAGACAGTCAAACAGAGTGTGAGACAGACAGACAGACAGACAGACAGAGGCAGAGAGGCAGAGAGAGACAGAGAGACAGAGAGACAGAGAGACAGAGACAGAAACAGAGAGAGAGAGAGACAGAGAGAGACAGAGACAGGGAGAGAGACACAGAGAGACAGAGACAGAGAGAATCATTTGCAATTGAAAACCCAATCAAATTCTACGCGGGCTACGTGACGGGGTTCTCAGTATCTGATCATGGAATAATATCACACATGTCTACTAATTATCGCAGACACAGTATGAAGGTACCATTATGCAGACAGAAAATAACTACTGTAAAATGCTGGACGAAAACAACCACCACTCCCCTTCCTTCCTACTCCATCTTTCGATGTCAGCTACCAATTTTGCCAGACAAACCTATAATCTCAGAGTACCCCCTACATGGGAAACGCCGGAGAAGCTGAAAGCAAAGACCTCCCCTAGTTTCCCTCTCCAAAAAGTCTCAACCATCCTCTCTCTTCCTCTGGTCTTTTCTCATTATGAAACAGTAGTTATCAAAGCTTTTTACTAGACGAGCCTTTTTTACATCATCTTCCACTGTGAAGGAGCATGACCGTCGCGAAATTATCAGTATAATCTCAGTAAAACATGCTCATTATGGCTTCCTTGTGTGTGTGTGTGTGTGTGTGTGTGTGTGTGTGTGTGTGTGTGTGTGTGTGTGTGTGTGTGTGTGTGTGTGTGTGTGTGTGTGTGTGTGTGTATGTATGTTGTGTGTGTGTGAGAAATTTATGGACGTTGTTCTGATGGGTTAGTTGTCATTTTACGGTCTTATTGCATACTCTGCAACTCCGATATCGATTGGTAGTGAACAGAGAGAGAGAGAGAGAGAGAGAGTCAGACTGACAGATAGAAAGACAGAGACAGAGAGACAGAGAAGAAAGAGATGGGTGAGAGGAGGAGAGAGAGAGAGAGAGAGAGACGAGAGAAAGAGATAGTAAGAGAGAGAGAGACTGAGACAGAAACACAGACAGACAGACAGACAGACAAAGGCAGAGACTTAGAGAGAGAGAGAGAGAGAGAGAGAGCGAGAGAGAGAGAGGGGAGAGAGAGAGAGACGGAGACACACACAGAGACAGAGAGGAAGAGAGACAGACAGACAGACAGAAACAGAGACAGATATAGAGACAGACAGACAGACAGAGACAGAGAATCAGATATTCAATAACTTCCTTAAACTGAGCAGGTGATGGGTACGGCAACACAGGGGGGGGGGGAGGGGGGGGGGAGACGATAGGAAGAAAAGACAAACGCAGACGTAAAGCGAATACTAGAGAAGAGAAAATTTGTAAAACAGTATTTCCAGAAAGTGGTGACACTGAAAGATTCCGGTGTTCCCACATAGGAGTGGTGGAATGGGTCCAATGTACTGGTAAAGTTCTGTTTCTAAACCAGCAAAACGCAATAGAATCGCAGCATACATTGACAGCCAGATAATCCAGCATTTAGGTCCCAAGACTATAAAAAACCAGTGAAGAAAGATACATTTTACATGAAACGAGAACAGAAATGAGTTTCCAGAGACAATTCTAAGCTGCGATGAGAAACGATAGGTCCACAAGAAATGAATTTTCAAATGCTAAGTCTAAGTTGCTGCTTCAGTAATAATCAATTCTGTTTTCTCTTCACGGGTCCTGTATTTTTACTTGCAAATTTAATGACATGTCAGTGTGTGAAATGAGGTATGTAGTCAGCGTAGGCTTAATAATAATCATGCGAAATAACCCCGGCCCGGCTATTGACTGTAGAAGATTATTCCAACTGGGATGTCGCCCGCTGAAATCTGTCGTCACTGAATTAATCAGATCTCTTATTACAAGGTAGCTGAACCTTTTACCAACGAAATTAAAACCGCTAGCATCACACACCACCACCACCACCACCACCACCACCACCACCAACCTCTACATGTAAATATCTAAGCCAGAAAATAAAACATTAACAAACACGCAACTGGCATACATAAGCAACAACACAACTGGCGTGTATGCTTTTCTGCATATTTCTTTTCCTTGGTCTCGCATGACATGCAAGAAAATTCTCTGTGGACAGCTGTTACCTCTGTCATTCGATTTTCACAGTATTCAGACTTATGCATCTTTGATTCAGACATACGACTACAGAACTGGCAAATCTCCGCCCAGAAAAACAGAGAAAGCGTTTCTTTCTCCTATATTTACATTGACACCAAAGGTCGCTCAGAATCATATTTTGAAAAAGAGATCAACTACACTTTTGATTTGCATTGTTAGCACTGAGAAATTTTGGTAAATGTGTACGTTTCAAGAATGTGTGAAGAAACGAGCGTGGCAGATGGTGAAGCCAGGATAACAACGGTCATTCCCTATTTTTGATAGACCTGCATGAAACCTGAGACTTATTACATAGACTTGTAATCCTTACCATGGTCTGGTAGCTTTTGAAGCATACCATGACCATTTAGAATAGAAAGCTGTGCGGACGGTCTAGCTTATTCTGGAGAGAATATCTTCAAGCGCAATTTTGTCATTGTTCAGAAATTTTTGGGCGGTGTTCAGATTTATGGCCCTTACCATACCGATAAGCGTAATGGTGAAAATTACCAACATTTAAAGCAAAGAAATATGTCAATAAACATTACTGAAGTAATACTCGTAATTCTATCTGTATCAGAATCACCATCGTTATCATCACCATCACCATCACCATCACCATCACCATCACCATCACCATCACCATCACCATCATCATCACCATCACCATCACCATCATCACCATCACCATCACCATCACCATTATTATCATCGTCGTCGTCGTCATCATCATTGTCGTCGTCGTCGTCGTTGCCGTCGTCGTCGTGGTAGTAGTGGTCGTCATCATCATCATCATCATCGTCGTCGTCGTCCCGTCCCCGTCCCACCCTTCGCTCCAGATGACAAATTATAGTGATGGATATCTGTTGTCAGACCTAGCTGCGTGTTCTCTGTCCTCGGCTATGTGCAGAACATCAACAGTGCTGATCGAAGTCTTCACAGTCTTTGGTGTTTTCTGTCCATGACTTCTTTGATTTGCCTCTTTGTCGTTGGCCTGGTTCATGGACCCATGAACTGCATAGGAACAGCTCTATCCGTCACTTTCTCTCTCCTGATGCAGCTAAAACACTTGTGTGTGCTTTTGTCCCCTCAAAGTTGGACTACTCTAATTCTCTTTTGTCTGACCTTCCCAAATTTCTGTTAATTAGATTTAAACGAATCTGGAATAAAGCTGCCAGACTCATTTGCAGAGCTTCTGAATGTGACCACGTTTCTCCTCTTTTTCACTCTCTCCACTGGTTGCCTATTTCTGACCGAATAGACTACAAAACTACCCGCTCTGACATTTCTGCTGTCTGTGGCTCTGGACCAGAGTATCTCTCTGAACACTTCCACATCTATACGACTTCTGGCCAGTACGGCTCTTTGACTTCCCAGGATATCTTATGCCAGAGCTAAGGCTTATGGACAAAGATATCTTTTTTCTTTTTAAGACCGAACGACTTGGAACAGACTGCCTGACATCCTCCGATAGTCTGACTCCCTTACGTCTTTTCAATCTGGCTTTAACTCTTACCCTTTCTACCACTTGCCGTGGTATAGTGGTTAACGTAACGGACTACTGACTGGAAGGTTGTGGGTTCGTCTCCCCATCAGTACCTTCAAAAATCATTATGGGATTTTTCGGCTGTAACCGGCTCCTACCCAGAGTTGGGCGTGCTATGGGCTCATTGGGAAGACTGGAATCACACAGTCGAGTCTCATCCACTTCGCGGATGCGTCATCGAGGGTGTTGCTCAAATTTTCTGACCAACACCGCAGGTGTCTGTATCTCTCGGGCCTGGTTGACGCCAGGATATATTATGATAGTAAGCGTAGAGTACAACCCTGTCACACAGTCTCAATCCTAGATGGAACTCCATAGCATCATGATTATCATCCACATCGACATCATCATCATGGCATAATAAAAACTGTTTCAGCTTCTGTGGCCATTAAAGTGGCGTAGAAAATGGGACGAAAAAAAAGGTGAGCACAAAGGTAACCTCCTGAGCGCAGTGATACAAAAAAAACCCAAAAAACAAAAACGAAAAACAAAAACAAACTCTTACTCTTTCTCTCAGCGATAGGTCTGGTTTCAGCATGTTCATCTAAACAGTACATGCTCCTACTAGTGTAGTATGTTTGACTATGCCTACCTGTATGACGTATGTCCTAACCACTTAGCTATCGAGTAAGTGAATGCAAATAGCCGTGGCGACTTTTCCACAGAAGATTGAAGACTCCAAAGAGATAAAAACCAAACAGCAAACGATGGCAACTCTGATCTTGCCCCACTGTTGATTCAAAAGCCCAGCTCATCAGCTCCATTTTCATCTCTACCATAACATACCAGCCAGCGTCAGACTTGTACCCTGAACAAGTGAAGCCCCTAGAGCAAGTCACTACTTGTAAGATGCGTTGTTTTAGAAGAGCTGTCAAAAAGACTAGACGCCACTTGATCAGAAACATCAAGATAATAGAAATGGTGAGAACAACATCGGTCCCCATCACATTCATCAACAGAGATATAAATGGTCCGGTGATCAAACCATAATTCAACCCCATCAGCTGACTCAACAAGGTTATAACAAAAAGATATCTGAACTGAAAGCGAGAGGCAGACCAAGGAAGACCTGGATCGATGGTATGAAAAAGGCCATGAGATCACAGAGCATTTCTCCATTTCAGACGTTCTAGCTCGCCGCAGACTGTCAACATTTTCTATCCACAACACCCAAGGTGGTACAGGCGGACATACAAACTAACACAAATAAAAAGTTTTTAATTGATTGACTGAAAAATTAATTAAATAATTAACGAACCGACTTGCTATTTTATCATATATCAAGCTTGTCAAGAATGGTGATCCCAGAAAGCAGAACTGCCTCCTATCATTTGATATCCTGGTTTTTCAACTGCTACTCCTTCCCTCTCCCTTTCCTTCTGTCTGCTTCTCTGTCTGTCTGTCTGTCTACCTCCTCTGCCCCCTCTCTCCCCCCTTCTCTCTGTCTCTCTGTGTCTCTGTGTCTCTGTCTCTCTCTCTCTCTCTTATATATATATATATATATATGTATATATTTATTACTCTCTCTTTCTCTTTTACCTCTGCGTGTGTATATACGTGTACGTACACGTGTATGTACGTGTGCAAGAGCGCGCTCTTGCGTGTACTTTATTTTTTTACATTACGTTTGTAAAACTCTCAGGTCATTGACAGATAAACAAGCTCATGTCTGTCATACCATTGATCTCTTTGTGGAAATGATCACATTGAATGGAAACAGCTCAGATTTACCATATTAATGGTAGCCAACACATATTAACCAAATAACAAAATGATGAAATTTCTCATGGGTTATATTGCTCAAAGTTTTGCAAAGAGCAGATCGTTTAGGGGGTGGGGGTGGAGGTGAGGGGCATTTTCCAGTTGTTGATTTACTCGGGATGTCTGTCTGTCTGTCTGTCTGTCTGTCTGTCTACCTGCCTGTCTGTCTGTCTGTGCTGTCCATAACAAAAATATATTTTTCTCTGCATTTTCTGGACGGATCTGTGCCAAATGTGGATCATATATATGGGACGTTGAAGAGTCACTAATGCAAAAATCTGAAAGTCTCGGTTCCAAGGCCAAAGCCACAGGGACCAAGAAAATGCGTAAAATCACCCCTTTTTGAGAAAGGTAGTAGTAAGAAGGATTTGGAGCACCTGGTCACAACGGGAAAGCTGGAGGGAAAGAGAGCACCAGGTAGACCGAGGGAGAGAATACTGGACGAACTTGCAGAGTGGCTGGGGATGAGGAGGGTGGGGGGAGATGCTAGGGGCAACGAGAGATAGAGATGGATGGAAGTCCATGGTCGCCAACGCCATGCGGCAGGGCACCTGATGATGATGATGATGATGAGTAGTAAGAAAAGCTGGGGAGAACCAGACAGCAGAAAGTCCTCAGAGGAGGAACCGCCGTCAATAAAGCGTTTCGGCCTTGAACTCGTGACACTCTTGAGGGGACAGGGCCACATCCGGGTCATGACTCCCGGACGCCCTTCTGCTGTCACCATTTGTTTCAAAGCGATGTATCATCAGTGCGCTCCACCCAAATATGCCAGCGCTTCTCTGGCAGACTCCCTGGGCCTGTTCACAACCTTATGCACTGGCCGGGTTTTGAA
>CM060305.1:27836365-27848865 GCA_030674185.1 Monoplex corrugatus | reverse complement strand
CTGGCGAAGAGTTCACCATGCACGTCAGTCTTAAGGGATTAAGACTTAAGGGCAGCACGCCACAGCAAACGATCTCTGATGAAAACCTCTTTCAAATCCTTGATATAACAGTGTAAGAAGAACTAAGAACATTAGTGGAAAATGCTAAATGATATGGCTGACCAAGATCACGATCATTGGACAAAGACTCAGAACAGTTTTTGTACACTGACATTCAGTTGTGTAACGTGATTATCGCTGCCTCATCACAATTCGGGGCTTAAGTGAAGTCTAGTCACTCACGATGACGACCTCCGGTACGAACTCCATCACATCTGACAATGTCTGGAGGTCTTCTTCAGCTAGTGTAAGTTTCAATCACGCTGACCATACTATACCAGTGAGCAATCTGCAAAGATTGGGGCTGACCTCAAGCAACAACAATGTTCCAATAGAAGTGGGATCATGTGCGGAAGTGGCGGAGGTGGAGAGAGTAGAACGGATACTGACGCCTCTCTGTCTCACTGTTGTCACCCTAAGCAACATCACCCTTCTGCTGCATGAAGCACGAGTGATATGGCGCACCCGAAAACTCATCCCTCCCAAGTTCTTGGTTCTGGTGCTGTGTTCATCGGACCTCTTAGCTTCTGTGCTAGGCTTTTTCCCGCTCTGGGTTCTCTTCGTGCTACACAGCGACGTTGCAGATAGTGACCCTTCCCATACAGACCTACAAAGCAACAGATCACGCTCTGCCTTGCCGAAAGAGTTTTTGACGACACCTACAACAGTGTCACCTTGGGAAGAGACAACAGAAGTGTCAGCCACAGACAATGGCAGTCATTTTGAAGGACACGAGGTGGTCAACACTACTGTGTACTTTGTGTTTGTCTTTCTCCTCACGTCCTTCTGGACTCTGGCTCAATGTACGGTGGTGGTTATGGGAATAGAACGTCTACTGGCGGTTAGAGCTCCTTATTTCTACGCTGCACGTTGCACGTGCCTCGCCTTCCTGGTGGTGGTAGGCGTCCTGACTCTGCTGTCTTGCGGCATTGGAGGATTCCACCTGGCTGAGCACCTGGCAGAGGTCAATGATCACCGTCTGGTTTTCGCTGGCTTCTTGGATTCGCGGTCACTGGCCTATAACGTCTTCACCCTGGTAAAAGGGTTGGTGTGGACAGTGGTGCTGATCCTGTGTAACTGGGCGGTCACGCGCGAGCTGAAGCGGATGGAGCAATGCGTGACGGTGATGCGTATGAAGGACCAGAACGATTACATGAAGCAGCTGAGCATGGTGCATGGGGCAGGCAGGGAATTCGCCAGGTTCATGATGGCCGTCAACATCCTCTTCCTCCTGTCTCTCTGTCCCTTCCTGGTGAGCGATTTTGTGGTCTTTCTATGGGCCTGGCCCATTTCGTCATCTTCGCATAGATTGATTTTATAAATGTCAGGCCAATTCCGACACCATCATTATCGATCAGATCCATTTTGTTATTTTCATAAAAGTGTGTGTGTGTGTGTGTGTGTGTGTGTGTGTGTGTGTGTGTGTGTGTGTGTGTGTGTGTGTGTGTGTGTGTGTGGTGTTGTATGTTGTGTGTGTGTGTCTGTATGTATGTGTGTGTGTGTGTCTGTTTCAGTGTGTGTGTTGTGTGTGTGTGTGTGTGTGTGTGTGTGTGTGTGTGTGGTGTGTGTGTGTGTGTGTGTGTGTTAAGTGTTTTCATTCTTCTTTTTAAGCAGCCCCATTTTCTGCTTGTCTCCTGTGTTACTTTCCTTCACCACTTATTTAGGCTCTCCAACACTTCTCCAAACCCCTGAAACTGTAGTCACCAAAAAGCGTGGCATGAAAGGCCGTATAGACAAATCTTTAGAGAACAATAAAGATGAGAATGGGGATGATAGTGATGATGCTGTGGAGTTCCAATTTTGAATGAGACTGCATGACAAGTTTGTACTCTAAACCCCCCTCTATAACATATATAAGTTTGTACTCTAAACCCCCCTCTATAACATACCCTGGCATCAACGAAGCCCGAGAGAAAAATATATGTGGCATTGGTCGAGGAATTTGAGCAATATGTGAGACACAAGTATTTGGTCCCAGTCTTCCCAACAAACCCTTGACACAAGCAATTGTTGGTAGGAACCAATCGAGACTAATAAATCCTGCAACCTCCCAGTACCTGGGGTAAACCATTTCGTCACGTTGATTGGAGCTATCATATAGTACTTGGTATTGATGTAGTGCATGTGGTACCAACAACGTACATATAGTACTTGGTATTGATGTAGTGCATGTGGTACCAACAACGTACATATAGTACTTGGTATTGATGTAGTGCATGTGGTACCAACAACGTACATATAGTACTTGGTATTGATGTAGTGCATGTGGTACCAACAACGTACATATAGTACTTGGTATTGATGTAGTGCATGTGGTACCAACAACGTACATATAGTACTTGGTATTGATGTAGTGCATGTGGTACCAACAACGTACATATAGTACTTGGTATTGATGTAGTGCATGTGGTACCAACAACGTACATATAGTACTTGGATGTTAGAGCATGTAGTACCAACAACGCACATATAGTACTTGAATGTTAGCGCATGTAGTACCAACAACGTACATATAATACTTGGATGTAGCACATGTGGTACCAACAACGTACATATCGTACTTGGATGTTATGCTCTAACATAGTAGTACCAACAACGTACATATAATACTTGGACGTTAGAGCATGTAGTACCAACAACGTACATATAATACTTGGATGTTAGAGCATGTAGTACCAACAACGTACTTATAATACTTGGATGTTAGAGCATGTAGTACCAACAACGTACATATAGTACTTGGATGTTAGAGCATGTAGTACCAACAACGTACATATAGTACTTGGACGTTAGAGCATGTAGTACCAACAACGTACATATAATACTTGGATGTAGCACATGTGGTACCAACAACGTACATATAGTACTTAGATGTTAGAGCATGTAGTACCAACAACGCACATATAGTACTTGAATGTTAGCGCATGTAGTACCAACAACGTACATATAATACTTGGATGTAGCACATGTGGTACCAACAACGTACATATCGTACTTGGATGTTATGCTCTAACATAGTAGTACCAACAACGTACCTATAGTGCTTGGACGTTAGAGCATGTAGTACCAACAACGTACATATAGTACTTGGACGTTAGAGCATGTAGTACCAACAACGTACTTATAATACTTGGATGTTAGCTCGTGTGGTACCAACAACGCACATATAGTACTTAGACGTTAGCGCGTGTGTGGTACCAACAACATACATATAGTACTTAGACGTTAGCTCGTGTAGTACCAACAACGTACATATAGTACTTGGACGTTAGAGCATGTAGTACCAACAACGTACATATAGTACTTGGACGTTAGAGCATGTAGTACCAACAACGTACATATAGTACTTGGACGTTGGCTCGTGTAGTACCAACAACGTACATATAGTACTTGGACGTTGGCTCGTGTAGTAGTAACAACGTACATATAGTACTTGGACGTTGGCTCGTGTAGTACCAACAACGTACATATAGTACTTGGACGTTGGCTTGTGTAGTACCAACAACGTACATATAGTACTTGGACGTTGGCTTGTGTAGTACCAACAACGTACATATAGTACTTGGACGTTGGCTCGTGTAGTACCAACAACGTACATATAGTACTTGGACGTTGGCTCGTGTAGTACCAACAACGTACATATAGTACTTGGACGTTAGAGCATGTAGTACCAACAACGTACATATAGTACTTGGACGTTAAGCGTGTAGTACCAACAACGTACATATAGTACTTGGACGTTAGCTCGTGTAGTACCAACAACGTACATATAGTACTTGGACGTTAGAGCATGTAGTACCAACAACGTACATATAGTACTTGGACGTTAGCTCGTGTAGTACCAACAACGTACATATAGTACTTGGACGTTAAAGCGTGTAGTACCAACAACGTACATATAGTACTTGGACGTTGGCTCGTGTAGTACCAACAACGTACATATAGTACTTGGACGTTAGAGCATGTAGTACCAACAACGTACATATAGTACTTGGACGTTAGCTCGTGTAGTACCAACAACGTACATATAGTACTTGGACGTTGGCTCGTGTAGTACCAACAACGTACATATAGTACTTGGACGTTAGAGCATGTAGTACCAACAACGTACATATAGTACTTGGACGTTAGCTCGTGTAGTACCAACAACGTACATATAGTACTTGGACGTTGGCTCGTGTAGTACCAACAACGTACATATAGTGCTTGGACGTTAGCTCGTGTGGTACCAACAACGTACATATAGTACTTAGACGTTAGAGCATGTAGTACCAACAACGTACATATAGTACTTAGATGTTAGCGCATGTAGTACCAACAACGTACATATAGTACTTAGACGTTAGAGCATGTAGTACCAACAACGTCCATATAGTACTTAGACGTTAGCGCATGTAGTACCAACAACGTACATATAGTACTTAGACGTTAGCGCATGTAGTACCAACAACGTACATATAGTACCTAGATGTTAGCGCGTGTGGTACCAACAACGTGTTATGATGCCTGTTGGGCAAAAGAAAATGGCAGAAACCAAACACATGGAGAAAAAGAAGAAACTAAACTGGCAGAGTGCACACCTGTTTATTTGCAACACGTAGAGGCCTGTTGTCAATATGGGTCCATTGCGTGATCACCTCAGCCAAGATACTGCAGGCTCTTGACAAAGTACAGAAATAGACCCTCATACTCATTACTAGTGTAATGAAGTCTACATTTATCCAGAAAATGGAGACACTAACAAGAATCCAGCCTCAGGTTAAAGTGTTTGCCAGATGTCCCATGAAGCAGATGTTGAATGGTTTCACAAAAAAAAAAGAAAAAAAAAAGAAAGAAAAACCCTCCCGATCCGGAAAAGCTTTCAACGCGAAAGCAAGAGGCTACAGCAGCAGCATCACTAAGCCATGCCATGAAATATTTTCATTGCCTCCTTTCCAGCTGCCAGAACAGTGAAAACTAGAACAGCTAGACATTGAAGTTCGTACCACTGTCCCCCATTTCACCTACGAGAGAGATGAAAATACAAGATGACACAGCATCTGGGCTTTCATGTTGGCTAAGATTGGAGGCATGGATACATACATGTATATATATGGAAGGGTCATCCACCAATGTTATGATTAATGGGGGAGTCAGTATCCTCAACATCTTCACAGGGGTTCAAGCTACAACTGCCAGCGTTCATACGGGCCAACATTGCACCGAATACCCAGCAGAAACAGAGGAATTCACGCAAGCAGCCTCCATAATTCAGACAACAGCTCCTACAACCTATCGTATAGTTTGCCTCTTTGATGCCCTTTCTGTTTCTCAAGGCCCCGCACAAAATGCAAGCTCGTCCTTACTCTTCCAGCAAGTCAAAAGAATCATAAGAACAGTCATCCAGTGGATCCCCGTCCACAGTGAGACACCAGGAGGTAGATGAGAAGGCTAAAAGACAACAACGTATGCAAGCCGCTAGAGTAAAAAGAGGAGCACATCAGATCATTCCTTAAACCATCCCCCCCCCCCCCCCCGTGAGGATGCCGGGCCCCTTTCAGTATAAATAGTATTTCCACATTCTGGAAATTTTGTGCTTGAAATGTTCTCTTTTCTGTCACTCTCTTTGTTTCTGCCTTGTTCCTTTGCTTTCTGTCATTTCTTCCTGTCATTTTCTGCCTTGCTGGTCCATTCACCTGCATGTGTTCGAGAAAGTCTCACGTACTTTCTCCTAGCGTTGATAATTGGGTGCAAGTATTAAGTGCATTTTTGACTCTATGGAAATGAGACATGCGGAAGCAATTTCAGACAGTTTAGGTCCGTTTTGTTTGTTGTTGTTTTTTTTTTTTTGTAGATTTTTTAGTCTTTAGTTATGTTTAAATTTGTATTCAAGTATGTTTTTTTCAAATCCCCTGTGTGATAATTGGACTGAGTGGTCAACGCCAGGGGCATCTCCTTAGATTATGTGCGCGAATGCATTGATATGTGTACTTAATTTTCTTTTCCTTTTCCTTTTCCTTTTCTTTTTTTCATTTTTGTCCTGTTCAAGTATTGTGCATGTTTTGAAACAGTAATAGTCCCGATATGGCTCTACACAGTCAAATGGGCTTTAAACAAAATAACAAACAGAACCTAAGCCACGGAGAGAAAGGGACGACAACCAGACAGCCTCATGAGGCTCGATGCACATATGAACCACAAGTTCAAACTGACGCCTTCGCCAGCTTGCTCCTACCGTCAAGAGGACCAAACAGCTGACCATACATTGCAACAAAGTCGCCTTTATTCAGTGGAGCGACAGGTGGACATGGCAGACGATAAATTTGCTGACCAACATCTTCATGGCAGCTGAAAGGGCTGGAAAACAACAGGCTACATTCGTGGCGAGATGTGGCTTGACCATGTAAACAGCAAAAGGAAGAAGTTGTCATCACCTACCATCCATCCTCTCCAGTTAACCCGCGTCAGTGCTTGCACATCAGCATTTTGTTCGCTTCGTTAAGCCCTTGTCATGCTGCCTGTTCGTGTGCTCTGTATCATTGTGTCGCTGTGATTTTATGTCGCCAGCTTACAGCAGCATATACGCTCGTACTGTATATATTTGTGTGTGTGTGTGTGTGTGTGTGTGTGTGTGTACGTATGTGTGTGTGTGTGTGTGTGTGTGTGTGTGTGTGTGTGTGTGTGTGTTTGTGTTTGTTTGTGTGTGTGTGTGTTTGTGTTTGTTTGTGTGTGTGTGTGTGTGTGTGTTTGTGTTTGTGTTTGTTTGTGTGTGTGTGTGTGAGTGTGTGTGCGCGCGTGCGAGCGTGCGTGTGTGTGTGTGTGCGTGCGTGCGTGCTGGCGTGTTTGTTGTGTATGTGCAGCGTGCGTGCGTGTGTGTGTGTGTGTGTGTGTGTGTGTGTGTGTGTGTGTGTGTGCGCGTGCGTGCTGGAGTGTAATTGTGTATGTGCGTGCGTGCGTGCACGCGCGCGCGCGCGCGTGTGTATGTTGTGTATGTGCGTTCGTGCGTGCGTGCGTGCGTGCGCGCACGCGCGCGTGTGTATGTAGGCCTATCGTTCTATTCGAGCTGAAGTATTGTCGTGAGGTAATACATGTAGTTAACTTTCATGATTTTTTTTATCCATTATAGAAATCAGTGTCTGTTGTTGTCTGTTGTTGTGCTTTAGTATACAGTCATTGTCAGTCATTTGTTAGTTGGCAAAACTGTCAGACAGTTCACATACTGTATACGACCATCACACAGGGCCTGCTGTCATCATCATCGTCCTCCCACCCGCTCTAGTGGCCGGACGTCATAGCCTGAATATCAGTGTTGTTTTGCTTCATTTAGTAGCTATTGCCCGTGTACTTTATGTGAGCAGCCTACGCAGTTGGACTATTGTTTTATCGAAGGCTAATGATTATTATGTAATGTAGAACACTGATGATATCATGCGGCCAGAGTTCTAGGAAAGTTCTCCATCAAAGTAGTGACAGTTTAGTATGGTTCATTAGTGTACAGACCTTGGTGGTCTATCATGGGCTGATTTAGTAAAGCACATGTCAGAGGACAAGTTTTGTTTACATCACCATCAAAGGTCTGCTGTCCTCATCGCTTAGCGCTCATCACCCTCCCACTTCCCCGCCCACCGCCTTCCCACCCCCATTAGTTACCCTAATATCAGAGACAGCACATAATATTGTGTTTGCTTCATTAAGATTCTGAATCAATATCTTGTGTTGTGTGTGTGTAATAATGTCACTGTGATTTCCGTTTGCAGAAGTCTGTACTACTCACTCTGCAGATGTGTCTTAGTGACAGTATTTGACACTGTGATTTCCTTTCGCAGACGTCTACATTACTCATTTTGCATTCTTGCATTTCGAAAGAAAACAGGAGCTATAGAATGCAAACTCCAGCGTACAATCAGCTTGATGAGTCATGTGACAACGATTTTATTTAGAATAATCATGATGAGGATAAGGAACAGAATTAAAACAGAAATAGCAGAACAATATGGATTTTTCACACAGAAAGATCAAATGAATTGAATAATGATTTGTGTTTCTGTTTTGTAGATTATACTAAAGATTTTGATTGGGTAAGATACAAAGAATTTATCAACCAACTGGAAAAGCTCATTAATGATGAAAAAGATTTGAGAGTAACAGGAATATGTATTGGGAAGAAACAGCAGCAATGAGAGTACAAACTGATATGAGCTCTTTCCAAAATATCAACAGAGGCGTTAGACAGGACTGTGTTCTGTCACTAGATTTGTTTTTACTTTACTGCGAAAGTATCGTAAGAAACCCAGAAGAATGCTTTGGATAAAGGTTGAGAGAAAATGATAAACAATCTTCGTTATGCACATAACACCTGTCTAAGTACCGAAAACAAAAAGACCTTCAAAATCTTGTGGATATAATAGACATAGGAAACGGAAGTAAGGGCTAGAGCTAAACAGTAAAAGACTGGAGTCACGGTAATTAGTAAAAAAAATATCCCATCATATGAAATAACAGCAATGGTGCAACATTGAGACAAGCTGATAAGTTTAGATACTTGGGAACAGTCATCTGATCAGACGGCGGATGCATATTATAAATATTCAGCAGAAGTGGCCGAGCTAAAACAGCTTTCGAGAAAATGAAAAGCGTTCTTACCAGCAAATGCCTATCAATTAACATTAGGAAGATAGCTCTTCAGTGTTATATAGAACCAATAATGTTGTACGGATGCGAAGCCTGGACAATCAACACACAAAGTCAGGACAAGACAGCGGCAGTTGAAATGTGATTTCTAAGAAGAATGTTAAGAGTTCTATGGACACCAAAGAAAACAAACGAGGCAGTCTTGAAAAAGACAAACACAAAAAGAACATTACTGAAGAAGATTAGGACAAGACAAGCGACATTTACAGGACACTTTACGAGACAAATGAAATTTGAACACCTGGTCACAACAGGGAAAAAAAGGGAACAGAGTACCAGGTAGACACAGGTAGAAAATATTAGACTGGATGAGGACAGAAAGGGTAGGCAACGAAAGATAGATTCTTATGGAAGACCTTGATCGCCAGTTCCATGCAGCAAGGCACATGATGATGATGTTGATGATGATGATCACAATTATCATGTGCCCTGCCGCATGGCGATGGCGATCATGGCCCTCCATACGAATCTATCCCGTGTCGCTGCAAGTAGGCCTATATCTCCCACCCTCTCTGTCCTCAGCCACCCTGCAATTCCGTCCAGTATTTCCTCCCAGGGTCTAGCTGGTGTTCTCTTTCCCTCCAGCTTTCCTGTTGTAACCAGGTGCTCTAATTTCTCTGTCCTCATAAAATGTCCTATAAATGTTGCTTGTCTTTTCCTAATCTTCTTTATTTATGATCTGCTTGTGTCTGCCTCCTTCAAGAGTGTCTCGTTTGTTTTCATGTTGATGATGATGACTACCGTGAAAATCTGTTGCGGGGACCTCATTTGCCGAGATCATTTTGTATATGACACCGATGCTTTGAGAGTGGCAGGGAACAAAATAATCTTCCTTTCACGAGCCGTTGACTAAGAAGAATGGCAGTCCACTCTGGCCACTGATCATGATTGGTCTGGCATGAACGCTGTCCTTAAATCCAATCAGCTCTACACTGACACGACCGCTTCCGACCTCTTCCGCTCAGGAAATAAGGAGACGAATATATAACAAGATATTCAAGCCATACAAACCACAGAATTCTTTTTTTTCTTTTTCTTTTTGGCGAGATTTTTATGCAGCGTGTGCATAATTGTAACAACCCTAAATCACGCCATTCTCGTTTAAATGTTTAAAGTTTTGGACCTTTATATTAAAGTCTGGTGTATGTTCACATCTCTTTGTCAATGTGAGTTTAGACTACACGTCTAAAGAAATGGATATGACGTCCGTTTAGACTGATGGACCTACAAAATGGTAGGCCTATTTACATCAAATATCTGAATAAAAACTGATAGCTAGCCTAGGAATCGTACACGCACACACACACACACACACAACACACACGCGCACACAACATACAGACATACAGAAGAGAGATGAGAGAGACGAGAGAGAGAGGAGAGGAGAGAGAGAGAGAGAGAGAGGAGAGAGAGAGAGAGAGAGAGAGAGGTGTAGATAGAAACGAAACGTTACTAGCATACATGCTGATGATGACACAGATCACAAAATATGGAATTGTCTGAGCCCGATCTCTTTAACAAACTACAAACCCCTCAAATGCGATAGTTTAAAAAACAGTCAGCCACCCACCCATTCAGCGCGCACACACACAAACACACACACACACACACGCACGCACGCACTTATCACCACCACCAAACAAACAAGAACTTTGAATCAACACCGTGCTCTTGTCGATAACAATTCATATATTTTATATTCTGTTTCAGATTTGTGTCGTGCTCCGCTTGGCTAACAAGGCCCCAAGTTTCTCTGTTCAGTATTTCTGCTGGCGTATGTCGCACATCTCCGCTCTCCTCAACCCTTTCCTCTACGGCTTTCTGCGCAAGTCCCTACGCAGTCGCATTCGTCGTTTCCTGAACCAGCACGTGCCGTGCATGCGGCCACAGACAGTAGTGGACGACTCTCAGGAACCAGGACCGTCTGTGAGGTACGACAATCGTGACTCTCAACACAATGCGACGCCCAATTCAGCCATAATGCCGCGCGATCCTGAAGCCAGTCTGGTCCATTTCTCGGAATGATATACTCAATTATCATTTCTTTGATGTCTAGACATACGTCCATTCTCTTGTTTTGAATTTGGAAAGGGGAAGAAATCAACCAAACGAAAACGTGTATTTCTAAACGCAAAAAAAATTGATGACGTATTTAGCCTGCAAGTGAGGTATTTTGGAATGGTATGGTAGGCCAAAGGCCAAAGGCGAGAATTAGTTTCTTCATCCTCAACTGTCAGTCGTCATTATCTGATCACTAAGCGACGAGAGTGCAACACAAAACATTAAATGCACACCCTCAGTACAATAAACAGGCTGAGGATTTACATTTCGATTGCTTTATTAAGGGTTCTCGGACTGAAAAGACCAAGGAAAGATAATAAAATTGATACAATTTCAAAAAGGTGCAGATCTAAGCCTAGCCTGCCACAACCGTGTAAGATCTACTAAAGGAAATGATGAATCCCAAAAGATTGCATTATAATTCTAGAATATTCTTAAAAATCAAAATACAGAAAGAAAATTCAAAATCCATCCAAACCTACACGAAGTTTAGAAAGAAAAACCCACAGTATACACACAATCATCGACAGTTTAAGCCACCCGAGGATTATCTACTTTTAGCTATGTCACTAGCAGCTGCCTTTTGGTCGACAAATGATGTCGTTTATGGGAGCAAATTTCTCACTAATCTGCCGACGGGTCGGAATCTTTAAAGAAAGAGAGTTACGCTCTAATAGACTATGATACTCCGAACAGCTGTCATAGTCATCCCTTGACTAATACAAAAATAGAAATAAAATCTGAAATCTGAAAGTAAACTTATAAAACGAAATATATACTAGCGTACGATTTTCATTTTTAAAAGCTGAACGGTAAAAGCACATACTTAATTTGATGTAACGATATTAATGTCTTAAATTGATTGAACAGAAAACATAATGACTCCTGGCCTTTCATATTGGACTTCTTTCTGTTTTACCGAGTTCATGTATCACTAACTCTGTGTGTGTGGTGTGTGTGTGTGTGTGTGTGTGTGTGTGTGTGTGTGTGTGTGTGTGTGTGTGTGTGTGTGTGTCTGTGTGTGTCTGTGTGTGTGAGGGAGGGAGGGAGAGAGAGAGAGAGAGAGAGAGAGAGAGAGAGAGAGAGAGAGAGAGAGAGAGAGTTAAATTCCAAGTGTTGACTGTATTTGGAGGAAGCCGACATTCTGTTGATGTTTTCACATAGAATACTCTCTGTTTCCGGCACTTCCATCCTTATTGATTACCAAGTAGGTCTGTGCACCGTCTGACTGCATTGTGATTCACGAAGCATTAGCCTACACTAACATAGTTTGGCGAGCTTGCAGTTGGTAGTATCTCTTTTCGATAGAATGCTTTTTACCAAAAGCCCTGAGGCAACTACGCCTAGGAGCGAACGAGGAGCTGATGTATTCCTGCAGGTATCTACAGGAATGAGGGCGATATGTTTTTAGAACCTTATACCCTATACCAGTCTATATGGCAGAAGGAAGAGGTTCCTTAAGACTTTAAAGACTTTATGATCATTCACAGTTACTACAAGGGCATTAAGACCTTATGTGATAATCAAAGTAAAATATCCCTCCTGTACATTGTAGATACAGTATTATACTTAACAAGGTCATCCGAGCTCACCATTTCTGAGTCTCACTGTATCTTTCGTGATGGAAGAGACACAAGAGATGTAATGTTTGCAAAATGCCATCTGCAAGA
>CM060305.1:27748865-27831365 GCA_030674185.1 Monoplex corrugatus | reverse complement strand
AGTTTCATTGGTTGATTGCTTGATCGAAAGGATTGATTAGGAAACCGATAGATTATTATCGATATATTTAATTTGTTGTGTCACAGACGCACATGAGGCAAGATTCAATCTAAAACGTTTTTCTTCTATATTTGAATCGTGATGGATTAGCAAGAAAAACAGCCTTCATTGTGCATCCGTGTGTATGTATGGATGTGTGTGTGTGTGTGTTGTGTGTGTGCGTGCGTGCGTGCATGCGTGTGTGTGTATGTGTGTTGTGTACCCTAGCAAATCTGTGTTCAGGTTTATCTGTTCCTGTTACTGAGTGTTAGATGACATGTAGATCATACATACCGTGTGTGTTGAGTGTCGTATTTGGTTGTACCAAGTTCGGCTCTAGAGGTTTATATTACGTTAACTATACTGACTGAGCGTCAGAGATGAAATCACTTCATTGCGTGGGCAAGCCTGAAAGTCAGAAAGATCGTCAGTTAGCCTGACAAATCACCAGGTTATATTTGGACCAGTGTCCTAGAAACTGGAGGGGTGAAGGCATTTCAACGGTTCAATGTTTCATTGTGAAGCAGAATGAATGTCCAAGGTAGAAGGTGAAAAGCTCTGCGACATTTTGTCCTGTCCATGGACCTCTGTGTATTTCCACGTATTAACTTTGAGACGCCAAGTTCAATATTTTGTCTGGCATATCTGGATGAATATCTGTATCTGGCTGAAGGTGCGTGGGTCTCATAGTCACAGGTTTTGTCCTGTGTCTGATGTTTTGCAAGGGTTCCCAGAGAAGCGCTGTTGGCAAGTTCTGGCAACAATCATTGTTGTAAACTACATGCTGGGCGACGTCTTAGATGATGAACTAAGGCTTTCCGTATCATCTAAACGTGTTCTATGTAAATGTATGCAAATGAGTTGTATCACCAAGTGTAGTGGGGCTAGAGAAAGAGTCGAAAGGATGGCGACTGTGAGTAAAAACAAATCATAGCAAATTAAAACCTGAAAATCATAAACTGGAATATCAACTGAAAATTATAAAAATGTACTGGGCCGAATCACACACACACACACACACACAAAAAAGTAAAAAAGATAAACATCTAAAATCACAATTGTAATACACGATGAAAATTATGAAATATATACCGTGCAGGGAATAATAAAATACTAAACCTTTGGAGAAAACAAATGATAAACTAAAACCCTAATACAAAATGAAAATAAGTCAAATACACCGTACGGTAAATCACAGAAACATGAAACTTGTGGAGATAGAAAAATGAATAACATAAAACTGTGAAATCATAAACTGATGTGCTGACCGGAAATAAAAAAGAACATACGGTGTGGGGAATCGCAAAGTCACAAACTTGTGGAGAGAACAAATCATAAAACTGTAAATTGTAAACCGAAGTGACACCATAATAAGATGTATTACCATGAGGTGTGGGACTGAAAAAAATGTGAAGTTGTTGGTACTGTGGATTGTGAAACTGCAAGTTTGTATTGGCAACTGTGAACAATAGGACTTCAAACTACGGGTAATATACGAGGCTGTGTGAAGTGAAGACTGTGTGAAGATTATTGTGAAACTTACCTTATAGTGTACATGTACATATGAATATTATGGAGTAGTGGATTTGGTTAGATATCGTCTCTCTGTGAATTTGTGTAAATATGAGTATTCCTGGACACCACTTGCTTTGATATCTGTTGAATTAACCTATTTATTTATCCAATCGTTTTTTCCCTTTGTATGTGATTTTATGAAAGGCAATATCAGGGACGCTACTCTCGTCGTAGGTCTGATGTCCACTGAATAACCTATTTGTTTATCCAGCTGGTGTTTTTTTTTTCTGTGTCCAATTATTGTACCAGGGCCACCACTTTAGTGGATAAGCTGACACTTGAAGAAACTGTATATAAATGTCAAATTACATAATATTTGTTTTCGGTTATATGTTTATATAAAAACAGTAAAAACAGGGCCATTTCTGTGAGGATTTTGTGACGGTTTGTGGCAGTCCTTATCATCAAGAAGCCCATTCATTGTTAGTTTGACGGTTTGTAGTCTATGGAAGTTGGACTAACCATTCGGTTTAACATTTAAAGCGCCACATTGTTTGTTGTTTTCTTTTATTTGTTTTGTTATATGTTATTTATTTAAATAAAACTGACTTGGTTTGTCAACTGGTCATCTCAGGAGTCGATTTGATGTGTTGTTATGTTTATGTGATACCGGATAGAGTTAAATCTTGGAAGTTTTGTTGTTGTTGTTATTCAATCCATGCCAATGGTTTGATAGCTAAGTTCTGGTCTTTTACACGTCCAAGATGAATTAATTGACCAGTTCACCGGCTAATCTACAGTCTTTTATACTACCCATGGTTCTAAGTAATTAACAAACAAATGGTATCCCAAATGATACTTCACCACACGTCCCTGTTCCAGTGTGCATCACAGTGTGTGTGTGTATGTGTGTGTGTGTGTGTGTGTGTGTGTGTGTGTGTGTGTGTGTGTGTGTGTGTGTGTGTGTGTGTGTGTGTTTGTTATGTTTTGTGTGTGAGTGTGTGTGTGCATGTGTGTGTTATGTTTTGTGTGTGAGTACACACATGTTGCCTGTGTGCGTTGTGCGCGCATGTGTGTGTGTGTTCATGTGTGTGTGTGTGTGTGTGTGTGTGTGTGTGTGTGTGTGTGTGTGTGTGTGTGTGTGTGTGAGAGAGAGAGAGAGAGAGAGAGAGAGAGAGAGAGAGAGATGCTTGCGGGCATTTTCTCTCTCCCTTGCCTCTTGGCTTTTTTTTTTCAGTGTATATCTGCCTGTCTGTTTGTTTTTATCTCAATCACTGTATGTATGTATGGGTACATGGTTATACATGCACCTTGTGTACATGACATGTACAGTACACAATATGTTTACCTTATGCATGTATGACTCGTACAGGCTGGTTGACTTGTTTTGATAAAGCTACAGACTCAAAATCTGATATCTCGAGTTCAATCCCAGCCCCAAACAATAAAAACTGACCTGTTTCCTGATCATCTTTATGTTTCCATCAACCTCATGATGTCAGTTTAAGCTCTTTCAAAGGTCCTCCCTCCCCGTTTCAAGATTTTGAAAGCACATAAGGTGGGGTTTGTGCAGGCTCAGAACTTTGCTTGATAATTGCTGGCAAATTTGGGTGGGGGCGAGCTGCTAGATGGCAAGAGCCATGGATTCAAGTTCTGATATCTTGAGGTCAGTTCCAGCCTGCAACATTAAAAAACTGGTCTGTTTGCTGCTCATCTTTATGTTTACAGCATTCTGGTGGTTTCAGCTTAGTGTTTGATAGGTCTCTTCTCCCCTTTCCCCGTTTCAAGACCTTGCCAGCGTATAAGGTTTTGTGCTGGTTCAGGAAATCTTGTCAGATACTTATTGGCGGATTTGGGTGGAGCACATCTGGGACTCACTTGGGTGGAGCGCATTTAAAATTGGACGACCAAATACCATGAATCCTTCTTGAACAAACTACAAACATGTTCATATCGCTATGTTGTATTATATCTGTGCGATATGTTGGCTATATGGTGTGTGTATTGCATGAAGGTAATAATATAATAATAATTACAATATTTACATAGCGCAAAATCTTGATAAAATCAAATCTAAGCGCTGAAACACGCACGCACGCACACACACACACACACACACACACATACACACACACACGCACACGGCTATAAATGGGAAGAAAGAATAAAAACAATGGAAAATTATAGAGAGCATATTATATACAATTAGGTAGAAAGAAACTCTAGGGAGAGCTAGACAACAGAAGGTCTTCAGAGAAGTAACCCCCTTTAGACAAGTGTTTCGGCCCTGAATTCCTTACACTCTCGGGGGGCCGGGCCACATCCAGGTCATGACTCCTGGATGCCCTTCTGCTGTTGTCTATTTTTTTTTTTTTTTTTCCCACGCCGGGGAGCGAACCTGGGCGATTCTGCGCTTCAGAACTGGGGTACGCGGTTTTACCAATGTGCTAACGGGGCACACATCATCAGTAGGGGGAATTTAATCCTTATGAAGTTCACTTTTGGTTCCTCCTTGCCCAGATCCAGCTTGAGCTCCTTTCTGCTGCCTCTGCCATCGCTTTAAGGGCTCTAGTCCTCTTCTTCCCAGAAATGGCGAGTTGTTTCATGAGATCATAAGCGGAGGTGCCCACAAACCCTCTTGCCCCGACCTCTATGGCGAAGATTTTGACCCGCAGACCTGCTTTCTTCAGGGTGCTGGCAAGACCGGCGTATTTTTCGGTCTTGTAGATATGTGCTTCTTCCATTCTGCTTTCGTATGGCACAGTGAGTTCTATCAGAATCACTTGTTTCGAGGAGTCAGAGTGGAGAGCGATGTCTGGTCTCATGCCTGTCTTGCTGATGACATCTGGGTAATTTCTCCACTCTGTGAGGTCTGCTGTACACTCCCAGTCGACTGCTCCATCCAGAAGACCCTTTGGCAATGTGCTGGTTGTCATAGCACTTTCGGGCCAGACCTGTTTCCCTCCTGCTTTGTAGAACGTTGTCATAGCAATTGGTGCGTTTGGGGTCATGGGTTTTTCGCTAACCACGTCTGTGATCACTTTCAGAACTTGGTTGTGCCTCCATGTATACCTTCCTTGGGCTAGCGCTACTTTGCAAGAGCTTAGGACATGTTCCACTGTTTGTTTCTTCTGACAGAGCGGACATGCTGGGTCGTCTGATTTCCCCCATTTCACTAAGTTTGCATTCGAGGGGAGCAGGTCATATACAGATCTGAGGAGGAAGCTTATCCTTAGAGGAGCCATGTGCCACATATCGTTCCAGCTGAGATTTCTTTGGAGTGCACTGTCCCATGTTGTCCATTGCCCCTGTTGACCTTGCTGGACTGCCTTCTGCACTCTTTTGACATCTTCTTCTTCCTTCAACTCCTGTATGATCATGTCTCTTTTTTCCTTCCCTTTGGCTTTGGACCACCACTGCATTTTTGTTGCTCCCAGTCCCTGTCTGTTGGTTTGCGTGTGTCCAATTATTTCTTTGATGCTGAGGTTTCTCTTGGCATTGTTTACAGCCTCTTGGACTTTCCACTTTCTGCCAGTTCTCAGCTTTGGATGAACTGATCTCACGATCTTGTCTTCCGATTCCTCCAGCATGCTCAACAGTCTTGCTTTTCCAACTTTGTATTCCTCCACTATGGATTTGAGAGGTAGCTTCAGCATTGCTTGACGACAGTAGAATGCAACATCAGTGAGACCAGGTGGGACACCGAGCCATTTTCTTGTGTATTTGTTGATTTTGGCTTCCATTGCTTCGACTGTGCTGGTGCAAATGTCATAGATTAGCAGTGGCCACAGCAGCTTTGGTATCAGCATGAACTGTAGACACCAGACTTTGTATTTGCCTGGCAGTCCGCAGTTATCTATTTTCTTCAGGCCTTCTTCTGCTGTTAGCTTGGTTTCACATCCCCTTTGTGTGTCTTTCAGGGAGTCATCATACCATCTTCCGAGACTTTTTACTGGCTCTTCTGTGACAGTGGGGATGGCTTGGTTGGCTACCATGAATTTGACTGAATCTGCCACTTTTCCTTTTCGCAGTGAGAGACTTCGGGATTCTTAGGTTTGAACCTCATTCTTGAAGAGGCCACCAGCTCATCCAGCTGCTTTAAGATTTGGTGTGTCTCTTCCTCATCCGTGGACAAGACTGTTGTGTCATCCATGAAAGCTTTCAGAGGAGGCATCTGGTATCCATCTCCCAGATTCACTGGACCTGAACTCTTCATTGCAGCTTTCAAGATGACTTCCATTGCCAACACGAACAGTATGGGAGAGATTGCACAGCCCATTGCAATGCCCATCTCTAGGTCTATCCAGTCCGTGGTGTATTCTTTGGTAGAGAACCGCGTTGAGAACCCTTGGAAATACTTCCTCAGCATTGTTCGGATGTTTTCTGGGATGTGATACATTTCAAGAGCCAGCTGGATCATATCGTGTGGAACTGATCCATATGCATTCGCCAGATCAAGCCAAACTACGTCAATGTCTCTCTTCTCTGTTCTTGCTTTTTGGATGGCATCCCAAATCAACATGGCATGTTCCAAGCATCCAGGCATTCCTGGTATGCCTCCCTTTTGGACTGACATATCCAGATACTTGTTTTCAGTCAGGTATTTTGTCAATCTTGCTGCCATAACAGAGAAGAAGATTTTCCCCTCGACGTTCAGAAGTGATATTGGCCTGAACTGATTGATGCTGCTGGAGTTCTGCTCCTTCGGAATGTACACTCCTTCAGCTCTCATCCATTGGTCGCTGATCTTCTGGTTCCTCCATGCTGATCGAATCATCTTGTGGAGCCACTCGAGCACTTTTGGGCATTTCTTGTAGAGCAGGTATGGCATTCCGTTTGGTCCAGGTGCTGACTTGGCTCTTGCTTTCTTTACTACGTTCTTCACTTCATCCAGTGTTGGTGGTTTGTTATTGAATTTTCCTTCTGGCGCTGCAGGCCAAACCAGATTCTGGATTTCAAGTGGTGCCTCGCGTTGAGAATCGGAATATGTTTCCCTGAGATGCTGCTCTAGGGTGCTGCTCAATTATATATTACAATGTGATTCCCCCGAGCGGAGACAGGTTGCAGAGGTGATTGAGTGAGGTCAGGATTTTATGCAGAGGAGAAAAGGTGAGTTTTGAGAGCGGACTTGAAGGAGACAAAAGTAGGTTGCTGACGGACTGAGAGAGGAAGTTTTTACCAGGAGATGGACCAGAAACAGAGAAGGCTCGTGGACCATAGGTATTGAGCTTAGTGCGTGGAAAGCGAAAAGTCAGAGGATCGGAGACAGAGTGGAGGGTACGTGAGGGAACATAGATCTCAAGTAGGCTTGACAGGTAATCGGGGGCTGCGTTATTGAGGCTTTTGTAGCACATGGTGTCTAGTTTGTACTGTATGCGCTTTGATACAGGGAGCCAAAGTTGTGCCAGGAGAGGAGATATGTGGTCAGCTTTTTTCTTTTTGAGTACAAGGCGTGCAGCATTGTTTTGAATGCGCTGTAGGATGTGAATGGTGGAGGCAGGAAGACCAGACAGGAGTGAATTGCAATAGTCAATACGAGACATTATGAAGGAGAGAACAAGTTTTGCAGTTGTTTCGACAGAGATACTTCCTGATCAGGCTTATACGATGGAGGTGATAGTAGCAAGATCTGGCAGTTAGAAACAAAGTTGTTCATGGAGAGGGTAGAGTCAATGCAGACACCAAGTTTTTTAGCTGAATCAGAAATTGGGACTGATGTGTTACATAATGGGAGAGAAAGAGGAGGCAGCTGAGAAAGTTTCTGACGGGTGCCAATGAGGATAGCTTCTGTCATGTCGTCATTAAGCTGAAGTTTATTGTATGTCATCCAGTTCTTAATGTCCGAGTAACACTCAGTGGTGCGAGTCAAGAGGCGCTGTATATTGTCAGGTGAGTCACTGTCTTGAAGTTGGGTGTCATCAGCATAGAAGTGGTGTTTTATAGAGTAGGAGTTGATGATGGTGGACAGGGGGAGGTGTAAAGAGTGAAAAGAACAGGGCCAAGGACAGATCCTTGTGGAACAC
Organism: Monoplex corrugatus; assembly: GCA_030674185.1. NCBI lineage: Eukaryota > Metazoa > Mollusca > Gastropoda > Littorinimorpha > Ranellidae > Monoplex > Monoplex corrugatus. The sequence continues at coordinate 27,823,788 of CM060305.1, read as the reverse complement.
CATAGGTCAGGTATGCAGGTTGAGAGTGCCATTGATGAGAAGTTTGTTTTCTGTTTGATAGATATGAAGTTAACCAGGAGAGAGCAATGCCAGAGATGCCAAAAGTATGATTAAGTCTAGAAAGGAGAATACCATGATCAATGGTATCAAAGGCTGCAGACAGATCAAGGAGTGTGAGGAGAGAAACTTTGCCAGTATCAGTTGCAAGGAGGAGATTGTTGAGAATGTGTAGCAGGGCAGTTTCAGTGCTATGGCACTGGTGGTAGGCTGACTGGAAAGGATTGAGGAGATTGTTGGCAGACAGGTGAGAGTTCAGCTGGTTGAGGACAACTTCTTCGATGAGTTTTGACAAGAAAGAGAGATTAGATATAGGCCGGTAATTTTTCAGTTCATTTGGGTCTAAATTGTATTTCTTGAGGAAGGGTGAACAATAGCAGACTTGAAAGAATCTGGGACAGTTCCAGTTTGAAGAGAAGTGTTGATGATGTCAGTGATGAATGGGAGGAGAGTGGGGAGACAGTCAGAGTAGAGAGAACCTGGAAGAGGATCCAGTTCGCAGGTTTTGAACGACATGGATCTGATTGTGTTGAGAATTTCTTCTTGTGAGACTGGGGTAAAAGTAGTAAGAGGTGTGCCAGAGAAGGAAGGGTCAGGTGGGCATGGTTGATAGGGTGTCCTGTCAAGCCTGTCACGAAGAGTTTGTATTTTGGTGGTGAAATACTTGGGAGTTCTTCATTTGTGTGTTTTGTTGGGAGAGGTAAATCTTTTCGTGTGCCAAGGAGATGATTCATGGTTGTAAAGAGTTCTTTTGAAGAAGAGGCATTCAGGATTTTGGTTTGGAAATAGCTTGTTTTTGCAGATGCAATGAGGGTGGATACTTTTGTTTTAGAGGCTTGGAAAAGTTGCCTATGTACAGTGAGTTTGGATTTTGGCCAGCGGCGCTCTGCTCTGCGGCGGGCACGTTTTGCACAGGCAATCTCATGAGTGAGCCAGGGGGTAGGGGGGCAGTCAGGTAAAAGGTCTTTATGAATGAACGCATGTGTGCATATACTCTGAGTAAATGAAAATACTGCTCATAGAAAAGGGATCTTGTGAACAATTTCCTTAACTTTTTTCGTCCTAAAGCATATGGGCATTGTAAGAAAAAATATTCAAAAATAAAAAAAAAACAGGTTTAAAACAAAAAAGAATATCATGCTGTGTTGTTCCCACCACTTCTCTGATCTTGTTATCTCTGATCATCTCACTAGTGATCCTATTGTATGCCTCTTCAAAGCATCTCAAAGGCGGTTATTGAATGCTCCAGGGGCTTGGTCAAGGTCACGGTCTGGCACTGATATTTCAAAATGAAAATGAAACTAAAAGTGATGAACTAAGCTTTTTTTGCTTTAGTCAGAATACTTGGGTGTCTCAGAAGTGCAGCAAACTGATGAGGCCTTGTCTGCATTCTGGATTTGATCTCTCTACTGAGACTCTTATCTACTGTGAAAATTGCCTTATTGCAATTAGCAATATATATATATCTGATTTAAGGTATGGTTATCAAACTAAAACGAAAAAAAAGCTGTGTTTGACACCTTCAAATTTATTTGTAAGGTTTACTTTTTCATCCTGAATTCATATGCATATTCATAAAGCGTTCCTTGAAATGTTCAATTAATCCAGAAGTTATTTATGCAAGCATCATCCTGGAAACTAATAAACTATTTTCTTATGTTCAATTTTCCATTCAAAAGAAAAACAATGTTTTCTTGCATACAAGAATTTTATGACCAGTTCCTCACAGGGAAATATCAAAAACACACGTACAGACACATGCTATCTGCATAAATCTGCTACCTTTCCCCCAAACACAACCTCCTCCCAATCTTGGCCTTATCTTTTTTTTAAAGACAGGTTGACTTCTTGGTATTCTTGGTGATAATGAATGATTCCTGCTTTGGTGGGCTTTATGGATGTTGTTTTATTTCAGATAAATTTACCGTTTAACACAATGTATTCCTTAACCTAGAACAGCACATATATATATAACCAATGTTCACAGAGACGAGAACAACAAACACTACAGAAAGGAGCACTCAGTCCCCAGTCGCTTGTATATCAAAACATGGACAACAGTCCCATCCATTCACCATACAGAAACACACAAAATAATGTTACAACACTATATATATATTGCAGTTGGTTTAATCCAATCTTAGATACGAACAAGCTCCATGCAATACATCCATCAATCACTGTGAAGTAAGAAAGCAAAATCAAGTAAAATTATAAAAGATCTTTTCTTAGAAATGTATGTATGTATGTATATATATACAATATATAATATGTATATGTATTTTATATATACACACACACAGTTGTAAACATCCCTACTTCACAGTGACTACGTTTTTACCTTTGATGTATGGATCTGCTCTTTCTTTCTACCCAACAACTTAAACCGCTGGTCAACACAAACATATGTCATTTATTCCATCCAAAATAACAATCTCATTATTGCAGTTCACATACCGAAACAAGTTTTAATCCTCTCAAAACTTATATGATCAATAATCTCACATTCCAACCATCTCTTTTTATGATGTTACTCACCTATTTACACAATATTGTTTTAATTGATATTTATTTACTGTTTATTTTGTTACTTTTTAATTAATGTTGGTTGTTCAACATCTACAAGTCAACCAACTGTCATTATATTCACAGTGAAACAATGATAGAGTGCTGATCTGACAGGTCCGACATGGCTTATAAACAACATTGAAAATGTAGATGAAACAAATGGTCACCTTGCCGGATCTGTTATTTTATTTTTGACAAGCTTTCCAGCTCTGTCACGGAGCCTTCTTCAAGTGCATTTACTGTCCCCTGCAATGGTCACTCAGAGACCTTTTCAGTGCACTTTTTGACATAATCCCTGATGGTCACTCATAGAGCCATCTTCGTATGCATTTATCTATGTTGAAGAATGAAAAAAATCAAGCAATGACCAAATGAGGTAATTCTGAAAGAACAGCATTAAGGCAACAATGAGGAATTCTTGAAGACTACATCGTTCTTCCAGAACAATGGATTCACAATCTGAGGTATGGATATGCTCAAACGCAAAGCGATTACGCACTTTTGACATTTCTCATCTGAAGAAGGCTCTGTGTTACTGCTGAGGGCTGGTCAGAAATAAAACAAAGATTGTGGAAGATGATCATCTCTCTTCTATATGTCAATGGCAGAATAAGAAATTAAATCCTGTGCAACAATGAAAATGTCTTGTCCAACATTCACTTCAAATGCTATTTGATACAACGCATTCTTGATCAGCCATCAACATTTTTTATCTCAAAGTCTGCTTACGTAGGATCCAAAGCAAACAAGCGTTAACAAATGCAGGCTATTATTAAGTACATAGACACAGTGCCCTGATACACACTACAATATCTAGCTCAACAAAACAAGCATGGTAGGAGGGCAGTCACAAGCACAATAACAACAACCATGTGGTCGTACAAGGTTTAATCCAAAGGCACACAATGAACAAAGAAAGATGTCAAAAGCTATTTCATTCAATTTTAATTTGTAAAAATAGCTGCACCGATTTCTACGCTGGCTTTACAAAAAATGAGATGATGGTCCCAAATGTTGGGTCAAATGAACCAATCACATTATGTTCTCTACAGCAAAGTACTCTAACACATCGAGCATAACTTAAAATACATCCTGAAACTTAAGATTTATCACACCATATATATCCACAAATCTTCACAAGTAAGTAACAAGCAAAAGAATGCTCAAAATAAATAATACATGGGCTAATCAATGTACAGATAAGCCAAATACAGTGCTCTTGAGTGCCTCTCACATATATCCAATTCCTGTTCAGCATTGCTCAGTTATGGCATACAGTAGATACACAAAGGAACAAATTGATGTATAACTTACAGAAGTCAAATGTAAGTTGTTCATAACAGCTACGCTCACATGATAAGCACTTCAGACCTTATATTCAACTCTTTCCTTATTCTTTTTTACACAGTTCTATTCTGCATCCATATAAGTGCACTGCTTATGCGTGTGTTGTGTGTACATGTTATAAATATGGACAGTACAATCCTATATAAACAGTAGTAATATTGGCAAATGCTAAATGTGGTGCTTTTCCTGCTTTACACTTACAGGTGCTCTTACAGCAAGAATGTTGGTAGAAGGTATCACTTGTGCCTTTATAGCTGTACTCTTTTTCATACAATTACGAAGAATTTTGTATCAAACTTTCACAGCCATACAGCTGACATGGAAAACATGTAATTTTATCTTTTTTACTCTTTTTTGGACGAGGATGGGGGGGAGGGGTGCATTTTTTTGTGGATGCGTGTATTGCACATTCTGTCCACATTATGCAGTTGTTACTCTGCCTACTCTGCCTTCAGAGGGCATGCACACTTGGTGTTTTCATGTTTTCAGGAGTCATCCACTGACAAAACTTATAGGATCTTTAACATGCTTATCAGACATTCTGCACGTGTACACGCATGAGAGATGTTTAGGCACTGGAAAGTCTGCTAATATGTTGATCTGAAAAAATCTCCACCCTTTACGCCACCTGGCAGAGATGTCTCAGTGGATCGAACCAGGACCTTTCAACTGGAAGTCAGACATTTACCCACTTGACTACCACACCTGTCATTGATCTTAACTGTTCTTTTTTAATTTTAGCACCAGTCATTAATCTTATCTAAACTGTTCCTTTTTTAGTCTTAGCATTATTAAAATGTAATGCACCATGTGAGGTCTCTTAACACCAACAGATTTGAACTGGGATGAGCAAAGCACCAAGAAGTTATTGGCAATCAATTAAGATGATGCTCACATTCCAAAGAAGTTCGAGTATAATCTGATGTTGTAATAGGATTGAGTGTTTCTGATCAATGTTTTCAATGTTAACAGAAAAGGTTGCAATGCATTACTCGTGTATTTATGTACTCCTGATCATAGATGTAAATTTAAATGATTTTAGTCAGCATGTCATGTACTTTTTTCACAAAGAAAAAATCCACACTGGAACCAAATCAATGACTGCACCAACTGTAAGACAGCTACTGTTGCTTTTCAGAAGTGATGTGCATGATTACGTACGCACAAAAAAGAACAGTGATGATTTATTGTCTGAAAATATTCAGTGAATGTGATTTAGACCAAGCTGCTCGTATCAACTTTACCTTTATGTACCACATTGAGACGTAATGTGAAAAAGCACTCAAAATACTGTAACTCTGGCTTTCAAACAGTTTTAAGCACCAAGCAACAAAAGAGAAAATAAATCCAAGAAATATATGGCCTGTCTATCACAAAATGAGTAAATTGTATTTTTCACAAGAACTCATAAAAGTGATCACAATAATGCAGAATATGAGAAGACATGAGCAACAGCTTACTGAAGAACAAACCCTCTCACATGTCTTCAAAATAAATGTTCCCATCTCAAAACGAACAAAAATCAACAGCATCAAGATCATGTATGTTATATGGGAGAGTGAATGATGGAGGGCACAGACAGACAGTGGACCCAAGACAGATAGACAAAGGTTAAGACAGAGATGCAGACAGACAGACATACATACACACATCAGAGACAGACAGAGCAGGCAAGCTGAAGCAGATTTTTCAAGCCATGGCATAATAAATTAGAGATACAAAATCATAGAAACTGATGACAAGCATATCAGCCACAGAAGACATTTATCACAATATTACAAATAATGGACCCACTCAATGAACAAAGGCTTAAAAAAAACACAAAAAAAACAGCACGTCTGAGCAAGCAAAACCAAGCATACTAAATAAAGCGCATAGCCACAGTCTTACATTTTTTTTTAAGATTAAACACATGCCTAAAAGTATCAGTTTGTTTAAAGGAGATAAAAAACAACAACAACAACAACAACAGAAAGATCATTACCAACACTGACACCTATTTACTACCAGCAAATCTTTTTCTGAACACATTTTTTTCTGTTAATAGTATAGTAAAACACACACAACACACACACATACACCACACACACACACACACACACACATAGAGTAACAATATATCAATAGGATTTGTCTTAAGCAATATTACTTTAGGCTCTATGTTTATGTCTCATCATTACGAGCTAATCATTATTTTCAAGACTGTTCAAATAACAAAACTTACAGTTTTAAGGACTGTAAGCATGGGAGTTCATATTCTAACAACATTCATCATGGAGAAGAAGCTAAAAACCAGTTCTTTAGTAGCGTAAATTTCTATACAGTTTTGGAGGCATACACTACAAAAATGACATTCTGATTCTCATGTGTTGATGCACAACCTGACACAAACCAGAACAAGCCCAGTCTTGTACACTCTATCCTTACCCACTCACATCTGACAGAAACAGGCAAGTTGTAACATTTTATGCGACATATGTAGGTTGGCAATTTTTTCCTGTTTCAGTTTCACTTTCTCGAGACGTCTCCTCGTGTGGAACGAATTCCGTATGCCCTATACCCACAGGTGCCTTGTGCATAGTGATCATGGTACAAGCCCTAAGCCTGCACATATACCCACGAGCTGGCCAGGTCCTGGGGCTCTACTTAGCCTATATTTTATCTAGTCTATATTTTTTATACTAGTCTATATTTTTGAGATGACTGATCACAATGTCCATGTCTGTTTGCCAAAGAAATTGTCATATCATGTAGATGATTCTATATGTGCTGCATTATATATAAGCCACACGAAATAATATCTGAAATAAGCATAGCACATCCTGTAAATCAATTAAATAAATGCTCTTTACATTTTTTTTAAAAGACAAATTTTTCCATGGAAAATCCTGTTTAGCTAGTACACTTAAAATATCCAACTCGATGTTAAAACAGTTTTCTTTTGTGTTCATTTGTTCACACTCACATGGTCAGTCCAGTGGATATAAAATAAATGAAGGATGGGGTCTTCTTCAAATCCTCTGTTTCCCCGAGATGCGTTCTTTTGGAGTTGCCCTATTTGGTTACTGCTCATTTCTTCTACTTCTGAAGACGGAGCAAACTGCAGAACGTGTTCTGGAGACAGTGGTGCTCTCTGACACAAGAGTTCATCTGTGTGGGAGAATCTCACATGGCACATATGCTGAAGTAGGGAGCAGTATCCAGTCTTCAAGTGGAAGACTGAGATTTGTTGTATTGCTACTAGCGACCATTTATCAAAGCAAATGAACAATCAGTGTTAAGTCCTTCATAAGACTTTTAATGTGGATTTTTCTTTTAATAATTTCCTGAATGTACTTTTGAATACACCCTAATTTCTCAAAGGTCCCAAATCCTAAATAACCTCTTGGAAAAGCTTACAAAGATTGTAATTATTTCAAGAGGAAAAGCATAAAAAGAATGTTATAATTTCTAAAATGATTTACTTATTGACATAAAAAAAGAAAATAAAAAAAGAAAATAATAAAAACCAATGCTCCATACACAATCTCTAATACAACAGTAGTTCCATTTTTTTTTTTAAATAGAATTTTATAAACTTTATGTGATGGAACTATTTTTCAACAGTTCACACAAATGTATCCTGTAAACATAAAACATTATGATAAAAATAAAATCATAGTATGTCAAATCTGACAGTCCTTTATAAAACTAAGTATATTTATGTGTATGACTGCAACAGAGTGAGGTTCAGCAGAGATATTAGTAACTTGTTGCAATACTCAAATTGTGCAGTAAATGTCAAATGTTCTCAGCCAGAACTTGTGACACATGAAGTTTAGATTTTACAATGGAAATTTAAACACACACCTAACTAATCAACCAACCAACTGACCAATTAACCGATTGATCAACCACCTGGTCAACCAACCAACCAATCAACCACCAAGTGACCAACCAACACATCCACACATTAATCAACCCAACCACCAACCCAATAAAGTTTACTTTTCTGCTGACTGAAAAACAGTGCACATATAGACAGATTAATGTTTTTCAAGATTATCCAAATGTTTCTTTCAGCACACTATGGCTGAAAAGTAAATGTGACAAATGCACAGTTTTCTGGTAAGATGTAAGATTTGGGACAATCTAATGCACAATGGTCCCTTTTATATACTCTCTCTCTCTCTCTCACACACACACACACACACACACACACACACACACACACACACACACACACACACACACACACACACACACACACACACACACTCACTATACACCATACAAACACTTACACATATACACACTGTTTTACAAAGCGATTTTCACACTGAAAATGGAGACTATGCTCTGCAGTGAAAGAGGGATTCCCTTTCTACACAACCAGTAGCAAAATTTCCAAAGGTACACAGCTCAGTACTACTGTATACCACTAGCCTCAACATCAGAATCACATAAAGTTGATTATTCTATATGTGCTGTGAACAGACACAAATTTACAGTCGATTTATTTTGGAAAAAATGGATATGGACGTTAACAATTTATTTGTTTCAGCAGACTACATTTTCATTATTCAGCCAAGAAAATCAACAGTCTAAATAAAGAAGCCAGAAAACAAAAACAATACATTTTTTTTAAAAGCATCATAACTGTAAACTTAAGGCATTCCCACATGAACAATACTGAATATCTAGAGAAGGAAGCAAGCACTATATTACATAAGCTTTCAGTAAATTCAGTGGCTTGTAATAATTCTAGCTGTTACTTTACATTAAACTATACCCAGCTACCCTCCCCACCCCACCCCTTTTTTTTTAGCCCAATAAAAACCCGAGCTTCAACATAATCCTCTTGCTCAATATCTTGAAAATGGAAAAGATTCAAAACTTATGTGTATTCTTTTTTCCTTAATGTGAACACACCTCAAACCATGAAACTGACTGCTCTTAAACATAAAAAAATCTCTTTAAATGTTTTCTCATTCTGACAACTGGCCAAGCATGATTCAAAATTAAGATGTATTCATGACTTTTACAGGGATCTATTAAGATATGGCAATGCTCTTTTCATTTACAGCAGGAAAATCCATGTGGGCATAGTTCTGTGCATACAGAATAACTAATACATGCACAACTCAGCATGAATAGGTCAGTGTGTGTATAAATATTTGCCTTTGTTGTCTGAGTGTGCACTGTAAATGTGCATTTGACTAGGTAAACCAAAACCTGTGCTATTAGACAACGTAATCACAACTACTACAAACTAATCGCAACTGAGCATTCTTTCTGCACATTTGATTTTGACATTGCTAGATATCACCACAGCCATCTTAATGATACACTTTTGTATTCGTTATCTGACGTCAAGCATTTATCCACACATTGTACAATTTGTCTGCTTGCTATGACACACAATTTTTGTCATATCTATCAGCCAGTAAGATTACAAGAATAAGACTCTTTCCAAAAGCCCTGTGACAACATATTAAAAAGCCAAAACAAAAGTCAACAACTAAAATGTGATAGTGCTATATTCATGCCAGCCTTAAGAGAATTTGACTGGAAATTAACAAGATTTTTATTCATTTTAAGGTTGTATGCTTTCACAGGGCATGGCATAGCACTCATATCAAAGGATGTGCTATTCTCCACTAAAAAATATATCCCAATCCTTGCCATGACCTAATGAATCTTTTTTTTTCTCTTTTTGGCAGGTTTTATCAAAGTAAAGAACAATCTGTCCTTACTTTGTCACTATTCTGTAACACTCTCTGAACAGAATATGTCTTAGATGATATGAAATAACCGTCAGTTGGGACAGGATTTTATCATTACACATTATATCATTATACAGTATTTTACAAAACTTACAGTAAGTTTCTGGGTACAGACTACAAATGATAAGTGTCTGGGTATAGTTTACAATAAATACTGTACAAGCTATGACAATATCAAACAAAGAAGGAGGGTCTTTCATCAGTACAATCATCAGAGTCATCATCCAGTCTAGTGGCCTCCACAACTCTGACAAGGATGTCCTCTTCGGCAGCCTCCTCCTCCTCCTCCTCCTCCACCGCAGCTTTATCACAGTCAGCAGAAAGCACCCCATCTTCACTTTCTTCACTCTTGTTCCCACTGCTCTCCAAGCCAGTGCTGATGGGAGCATCTGTCCCCTCGCTCGACGCGAGTAATGGAAAGAATCCACATCAGCATCTTGTCCCGCCTCCTCTAGGTCTTGAACAGCCAAGTCCTCAGGCACAGGTCTATTACTGTGTATATGGGAGTGCATTTCTGCTGTCATCTGAAGCAGATTCTCAGCCATCTCCAGCAGGGACACATGTTCATCATCATGTTCAGATGCTGCTGTGCCCAGAGACCTCTTGGTAAACAGGCCACCTGCTCCTTTGGAGGATCTGTCTGCTCCTCTAGGGGATCTCTGAGACTTACTCATCAGGCTGGGATCTTGCAATGCTACTGGGGTTTTACTTTTCCCTTTTGATGATTTACGCTGGTCCAATGGGGTGTTGTACTTCTTCTCCAGGAGGGGCCATGAAGGCACAGGGTTGTGAATTGGGGGGCTGGGTAGGAAGGCACAGTCTTGGAAGTCATGGACAGCATCTGCACTGGCTGCAGGGTGGGATGGTTCTGATAATGACACAGACATAGCAGTGGAAGAGGAAGAACCATAAGAGTCTGGTTTGGACAGAACAAAGGCACCAGTGTCCTCGCCACTGATATTGGCTTTCCTCAAGGGCCTGTCTGATGATATGCTGGGGCTAACTGATGGTGATGGCAAAGAATACGATTTGCCCATTTGAAACAGAGAGTGGAAGTCCTTGCTGAGGAACTCGCTGGTTTTGTCCGAGTCAGTGGCATGGATGTTGGCAACAGACAGGTCCTTGATGGTACCAAACATGCTACATTCTGCAGACGATGCTTCAGGTGACAGCTCAGAAGATTCCTGATCTTCCATCAAATGGCTGCTGGCGCCATCAGGAGACACGGACGCAGAAGACAAGGTGGCCAAGTCAGAGGATGTGCTGGGTCTCTGTGGTCCTGGGCTGAGATCAGCTGCCTGATGACGCTCCATGCCCGGACTGAGCTCAGAGAAGCTGGAGGTGCTGCTGCTGTGGCCGGTGTCTATTTTGGGTTTGGGTCCACAGTCCAGGCAGTACAGGTCTTCCACGCTTTTGTTGGGCACACGCGTCACCACAGTGGATGTGCTTTCCTCAAAACGGCTCTGGCTGTACTTGCGTTTGTGGCGGGCTCCTTTTGACGCCATGTCTCCCTTACCTGAAGTATCTCCGTGGCCACCTGATCACAGACGTTTATTCATGGAAGACTACAATAAGAGAAAAATGCTGCTGTTGTTTTTGTTGTGTGTATGTGTGTTTTTGTATGTGTGTGTTTACAGAAAGCTAGAATGGTAGAAAAGTGATGTTGTGCGTGTGTGTGTGCGTGAGCACATGCATGTGTGTGTATGTATGTGTGTGCATGCTTTTGTGTGTTTGGTTGTATATGTGTGAGTGTGCATGTTTGTGTGTACTTATGTGTGTGTGTGTGTGTGTGTGTGTGTGTGTGTGTGTGTGTGTGTGTGTGTGTGTGTGTGTGTGTGTGTGTGTGTGTGTACATGTATGTGTGTGTGCGCGGGTGTACATGTATGTATTTTATTACATAATATGCTCTCTATAATTTTCCATTGCTTTTATTCTTTCTCCCCATTTATAGCCGTGTGCGTGTGTGTGTGTGTGTGTGTGTGTCTGTTTCAGCGCTTAGATTTGATTTTATCAAGATTTTGCGCTATATAAATATTGTAATTATTATTATTATTATTATTTGTGTGTGCGCGGGTGTGTTAATGTGTATGTGTGTGTGTCTCAGGGTTGTTCAGGGTCGGTAATGATTATAAATAAGATAAGTTCTGTAGAAGTCAGGACAATGCAAACAGGCTTTTTAACAACATCAATTCATTTCAAACACAAAATGTTCACTTATCCATGTAGATCCCATTTCTTATTAAATAAATGATACAAGCAGACTAAAAAAAAACCAAAACACTATTTTATTACATAAGAATCTGTCATGGTAGCCATGTAATATTCTTATTCAAAGTGCATTTTGAATACTATCAATATTTAAAACAAATGTGATAAACTTTTGTAACTCAAATTCCTATCTGTCACAGGCAAGAATACACGCACACACAGACATACACATTTTGCTCCACAAGACTCACATGGAGGGATGGAGGATGACAACTCCAAAACTCGCTGTAATTCCATGTCTAGTTCTTCCATAGGGGTCATCATTGCCGTTTGTTTCTTACGTTCTGCTCCAGAGCTGTTGGCTCTTGGTCGGCCTGATGCTGTTGATGCCTGCTGTTTGGGGGAGGTGGTGGCCCTGAAATGGATCAGCACACACACACAGATGTCTTCATTCTGTGGTCAGATCAACTCAGTTCAATATTTGTGACCGAACTAGTCTTGTCACAATTTGCTATTTTTCATTCATGCATGTTCAGCAGCTGAAAACAACTAATATGTCTTATCCTTTCAGTAGAGCTGCTGAATGCAAATTTGTTCAATTCTCTTACTCACAGCTTTGTGATCGGAAAATTCTAAAGTTTCAGGGTCTCACCTGTCTCACCTGTCGGCGTCACCGGGAACAGTGTTGGCCGCTGCACATGATGTCCTCACAAGTTGCCTCCAGCACTCTCGATCTTGGCTAAGTCTGACCACCTCCTGGAGTTTCTTGCCACTGATGTTTGTGATGTTTCTAGCAAGTGATGCAGGTGGCCGTCCTCTGTTTCTCTTTCCTTCCACTTTACCTTGGAGGACAGTGGACATCAAGTCTGTTCTCTCATTACGGATTGCGTGTCCGACATATTTCAGTTTCCTCCGTTGTATGAGTACTAGAAGCTTGCGTGTAGTACCCAACTCATTCAGTATGCTTTCATTTGAGCGCCTATCCGTCCATTTGACCCTCAGCAGTCTTCGGTAAAACCACAGCTCTGCTGCTTCCACTCGTCTTTCATCCTCTTTCTTCATTGTCCATGCCTCGCAGCCGTATAACATCACTGGCCAGACAAGACATTTTAAGAGTTTTATCTTAAGGTCTGCTGTTATGCTGTGGTCTTTCCAAATATTGTTCAATTGAACCATACTGTTTCAGGGTAATTGTTTAAAAATTCATAGAAAGGAAACATCTAAAGTTTGAGGGTAATGGTTTTAAAAGTTCATACAAATCAATCTACGAAACATATGAAAACAAAATGTTCATCAAGAATAAGCTATCAAAATTATCATGTCCAATTCTTCTAGCCTGATTCACACACAACACACACACACACACACAACTGTCCAATTCTTCTAGCCTGGTTCACACACACACACACACAAAACACTGTCCAATTCTTCTAGCCTGATTCCACACACACACACACACACTGTCCAATTCTTCTAGCCTGATTCACACACACACACACACTGTCCACTTCTTCTAACCTGATTCACACACACACTGTCCAATTCTTCTAGCCTGATTCACACACACACACACAAACACTGTCCAATTCTTCTAGCCTGATTCACACACACACACACACACACAAACACTGTCCAATTCTTCTAGCCTGATTCACACACACACACACAAACACTGTCCAATTCTTCTAGCCTGATTCACACACACACACACAAACACAGTCCAATTCTTCTAGCCTGATTCACACACACACACACACAAAACACTGTCCAATTCTTCTAGCCTGATTCACACACACACACACACAAACACTGTCCAATTCTTCTAGCCTGATTCACACACACACACACATGTCCAATTCTTCTAACCTGATTCACACACACACTGTCCAATTCTTCTAGCCTGATTCACACACACACTGTACAATTCTTCTAGCCCGATTCACACATCATCATCATCATCCTCATGTGCCTTGCCCCATGGCGTTAGCGATCATGGCCCTCCATACAAATCTATCCCTTGTTGCTGCAAGTACTTCTCCCACCCTCTCTGTCCTCAGCCACTCTACAAGTTCGTCCAATATTTTCTCCCTGGGTCCACCTGGTGCTCTCTTTTCCTCCAGCTTTCTATTCACACATACACTGTCCAATTCTCCATGTACTCACTTCTGTCCTTCAGGTTCATGCAAGAGTCCTGTGTCTCTGAGGTACTGCAGGCGAGACATTTCCAATGCGCGCAACAGATCCATATGCTCATCCAGTATCACTTCAGGTATCTCCTCTGTAACAGCCACAGTCACTGTTGACAATTTACATAACACTGTCTGTGTGTGTGTGTGTGTGTGTGTGTGTGTGTGTGTGGTGTGTGTGGTGTGTGTGTGTGTGTGTTGTGTTGTGTTGTGTTGTGTGTGTGTGTGTGTGTGTGTGTGTGTGTGTGTGTGTGTGTGTGTGTGTGTGTGTGTGAGTGAGTGCGAGTCTGTGTATGAGGCAGGCAAGATCACCAATGCTTCTGTCAAACCAGTCACCTGAACAACAATAACAATCCTAATGAAAATATCAATAACAAACATCATCATCAACATTTCAGAGAATTCTCTCTGCACTTTACATGCAAAAAAAAATGTCAGGGGTGATGGAAGGACTGCCATGTCAATACATTAATGCTGTACATAGTCGCATACACACACCACCATATCAACGCAGCATAAATAGATCATCAAAAATAGTGTATATATCAAACCATGAAACTGGAAAGAGTTGATAGTGGTGCCTGGAAAAAAGAAAAGGTAAATCACCTAACACATATAATTTTTCAGACACACACTTAAGAAGGCAAACACAGAAAATTACATACACTCACATACAGAGGAGGGGGTTTAACCTCTCAACTGTGCACCAAACCTGCATGTCAGTGATAAGGCTGTAATGCAGCATGCCTGACAAACCTGCTCATCACTGATCCCTACTGTTGATCTTTTGCCTATACAATGGCCCGCACTGCTGTACATGCAAATAATAAGACCAACACCTGAACCTAGAGTTATTTCCTGTCTCACTGGTATGCAACATGTAGTGTTTCTTTGTGTCTGAAAAAGTCCGGAGGCCCGTTCAAGTGTTCTCTTAACTCAATCGAACTGTGCCGTACACGGCTGTACGTCAGCTTTCACACTGCATGGATCTGTGCCGTACGCAGGTGTACGTCGGAGTTTCAACTTTTTTTGTGGCCGTAATAAAGGAATAAGGGAAGTAAATCATGCACTAGAGTGATCTTGGGTCTTTTATTTCACAGTTCCTTCCCTTAGACCGTGTTGTGATTTGTATTTTTGCTTTAGTAGCAGTTTTTCGATGCTATATGTAGTTCTTTATTTTCGTCTGACTGTCAAGATGGCGTCAGGAAGCACCCGCCGATTTGCACGCAAATTCACTGTTCTTTTTTTTTTTTTCAAACTTGTTTTTATTTATTTTCAAATATATAGCTCTTACAAACATCTTGAAATGTACACAATGCATAATCAACAGATCTAACAAAATGTAGAAAGAACAAGCATTCATTGCAATATGTAGACATATAAATATATATATACATACACACACACACACATACACATACGCACACATATATACATATATATACACACGTATACACACATCTACATATACATCCATACATATACATACATATATATATATATATATATATATATATATATATATATATATATATATATATATATATATATATATATATATATATAAAATTCACTGTTCTTGATTACACCAAGTAAATAGGAGGTGGTGTTTGTGTTATTGCACATAAACTGTACATTCCTGTGTAAATATTCCTGTGGATAATTGATTTCATTGGTGGAAAAAAACAACATATGGTGTAAATATATGGACTCGGCAAGAGGATATTTACCCCCTTATGAGGGATCTGTGAGGGAGAGAGACTTCACCCTGTTCTGGCAGGGCAAACCATCAGACGAGGTCAGAGAACACGGCGTGGGATTCGCAGTTAGAAACAGATTATTGGGATCCATAACCCCACCAGCAGAAGGAACAGAGCGAATCCTGTCTCTCCAACTCCAAACTACCTCAGGACCAGTCAGTCTAATCAGTGCCTACGCACCAACTTTGGCATCCACAGCAGAAGCAAAAGACAAGTTTTATGACGACCTCAGTGCTGCTATAAGGAGAATTCCTGACAGAGAACTACTGTTCATCGCCGGCGATTTCAACGCCAGAGTGGGTGTCGATTACAATTCCTGGCCCACCTGCTTGGGTCAGTTCGGCACTGGGAAAATGAACGAGAATGGCCAGCGCCTGCTAGAGCTCTGTTGTTATTATGGGTTGTGCGTCAGTAACACCTTCTTCAACACGAAGCCTCAGCATCGAGTCTCCTGGAGACACCCGCGATCCAAACACTGGCACCAGCTCGACCTGATCCTCACCAGACGTGTCAACCTTTCTAGCATCAAGACCACTCGCAGCTACCAGAGCGCCGATTGTGACACTGACCACTCTTTGGTGTGCAGCAATGTGAAGCTCCGCGCGAAGAAACTGCACCGTACGAGAAAGGAGGGCCGACCTCGCATTGACACCAGCAAAACACGCGATCAAAGAAAAGTGGAGGAGTTTGCGCGTGTGTTGGAGGATTCTCTCCCTGGCCCACCCACTGCAAACGCCCAAGACCGATGGGAACACTTCAGAGATGCTGTCTACAATGCTGCCATGTCTACATTTGGCAAAAAGACCAGCAAGTCAGCTGATTGGTTCGAAGCCCACTCAGAAGAAATGACACCAGTCATCGAGGCCAAGAGAAACGCCTTGACAGCATACAAAAGCAATCCCAGTGAGCAGAACCTCCAGGTTCTCCGCGCTGCTCGCAGCAAAGTCCAGCAGTGTGCCAGACAATGCGCCAATGGCTATTGGCTTCAGCTTTGCTCCCAGATTCAGATTGCGGCTGACAGAGGCAACATCAAGGCGATGTATGAAGGCATCAAGCAGGCATTGGGCCCAACGCAAAAGAAAACTGCCCCTTTGAAATCAGCTACAGGGGAGGTGATTCAAGACAGAGAACAACAGATGGAGCGCTGGGTAGAACACTACACTGAGCTATATGCAAGGGAAACTGTAGTCTCAGAAGACGCCCTGAATGCCACAGAGTGCCTACCAGAGCTGGAAGAGCTTGACAGAGAACCAACCATAGATGAGCTCAGCGAAGCCCTGGACTCTCTTGCCTCTGGCAAGGCACCAGGGAAAGACGGTATTCCCGCCGAAGTACTGAAGTGCTGCAAAGAGACACTCATCACCGAGTTGCATGAAATCCTCTGCCTCTGTTGGAGTGAAGGCGAAGTACCACAAGACATGAGGGATGCTAACGTCGTCACACTGTACAAAAACAAAGGTGACAGAAGCGATTGCAATAATTATCGCGGCATATCCCTCCTCAGTATCGTTGGGAAAGTCTTCGCACGAGTAGTACTGAAGAGGCTCCAGGTACTCGCAGAGCAAGTCTACCCTGAATCGCAGTGCGGGTTCCGTGCCAACAGATCCACTATAGACATGATCTTCTCCCTCAAACAACTTCAGGAGAAATGCAGGGAGCAAAGGCAGCCACTCTTCGTTGCCTTCATAGACCTCACAAAGGCCTTCGATCTGGTCAGTAGGGATGGCCTCTTCAAAATCCTTCCCCAAATTGGATGTCCACCCAAACTTCTCAGCATCATCAGATCCTTCCACGAAGACATGAAAGGCACCATCGTCTTTGACGGCTCAACATCAGCTGCCTTCAACATACGGAGCGGAGTGAAACAGGGTTGCGTCCTGGCTCCCACCCTGTTTGGAATCTTTTTTGCTGTGATGCTGAAACACGCATTCGGTCCTGCAGCTGAAGGCATATACCTCCGAACCAGGACAGACGGTAAGCTCTTCAACCTCTCCAGACTAAGAGCCAAGACCAAAGTCCAGCTGAGGTGCCTGCGTGACTTCATCTTTGCAGACGACGCGGCAGTAACCGCCCACTCAGCTGAGGACCTACAGCAGCTCATGACTCGCTTCAGCGATGCCTGCCAAAACTTTGGGCTTACCATAAGCTTGAAGAAAACACAGGTCATGGGACAGGATGTTGACTCTCCCCCAGCCATCAGCATCAATGACCATGAACTGGATGTCGTCCATGACTTTGTTTATCTGGGCTCAACAATCTCAGACACCCTCTCACTTGACATAGAGCTCAACAGGCGCATCGGCAAGGCAGCTACCACCATGACCAGACTGACGAAGAAAGCATGGAACAACAGCAAGCTGACTGAGCACACAAAAATCCAGATCTACAGAGCCTGCGTCGTGAGCACCCTCCTGTATGGCAGCGAGTCCTGGACTTTGTGTGCCCGACAAGAGCAAAAGCTCAATGCTTTTCACATGCGTAGCCTCCGACGCATTCTAAACATCACCTGGCAGGACAAGGTCCCGAACAACACTGTCCTGGAAAGAGCTGGGTGCACCAGCATGTACACGCTGCTGAAACAGAGACGCATGCGCTGGCTTGGCCATGCCGTGCGCATGGACGACGGACGGATCCCCAAAGACCTCCTCTACGGAGAACTGGTGCAGGGAAAACGTCCCACAGGCAGACCACAGCTGCGATTCAAAGACGTGTGCAAGAGGGACCTAAAAGCCTTGAATATCGACAAAGACAACTGGGAAGCAACAGCCCTCGAACGGTCAGCCTGGAGACAGACTGTGCAGAAAGGTCTCTCCAAGTTCGAAGAGACACTCGCTCAGCGGCACGAGGAAAAGAGAACGAGAAGAAAGGCTGCAGCCCAGGCAGACAGACCAGCGTCAGACTTCATCTGTGCCCTCTGCCACAGGGACTGTCATTCCCGCGTCGGACTGGCCAGCCACACCCGGCGCTGCACCAGAATAGGCACCCAGAGCGCAACTCCATAGTCTTCCGAGACTGAAGGACGCCTATGAGATCGTCACCTGTTTCCTTCACCCCTTCTATCAAGATGATCAGACTACCAGTTTTGAAGCTAGTAATGTCTGTATGTGAACACTTCAATGTTTCCAAAACTGTTTTCCTTTTGTGTATGACATTTGCTGTTAATTTTTAATATTTTTTTAAAAATCATCGAAAATATTGCGATTTCAGGGGTTGTCGCGGTGCGAAATGTTGCGGCTTGAATGAGTTAATCTCTATGGCACAAAGTTAATATTTTCTCATGGCAATCAAGCACTGGTTTACATTGATGAAGCTATCACATGAAACTTCAAGCAATGGAAGAGAAAATGTTACAGTATACCATAACTTTGTGCCTGTAGGCATGATCTGCAATGCTCTTAAACTTAACTCTTTGACTCCCTCACCCTATCCACCAGCTTTTCGCATGAAGCTGGTGGCTAGGGTGAGGGAGTCAAAGAGTTCAGTTTCTACTTCACTAGTATGGTTGACAATGCAAGGTGCTGGTGGACAGGGTGTGAGAGTTAAAGGGTTAAGTGGGTCAACAGAGTAATACAGTAACAACAGGTACTACTACTACTTCTTCTTCTACTACTACTACAACTATTTCACAAGCTTCAGCATGACAGAAAGCATGTGTATTGTCATAATCAGCTAGTGTATCACGTACCTTGCTGTTGTTGCTGTTGTTGTTGCTGCTCTGCCTCAGCCATATTCTGCATTTCATCATGATGCTTACAGCGACGACTGCAGTACTCATGCACTTCTTGAGTGCGTGGATTGACAGCATTGGGACGATTACAGCCCACCCTCCGACATTTACCTGCACACAGACAAACTGATAATAGTATGTCACCTTCAACTTCACTGCATGTGTGTGTACACACCTGCATGACATGTTACGAATGTAAGCATGGAAGAAACATATATCTAGTCAAATGGAAAAATCCTGTGCAAGCAAACTATTCATTCTGTTTGTAACCAAGCGAACAAATCACTTATGTAAAGCCCTGGATCTTAAAGCATCTCTCTCCTGCATTTTCAGTCACATGCCCATGACAATGGAAATTCTGTTGGTGCTAATATAAACACATTGTGCTGCACTTCACTACATATTTGTTACTATGAACTTGATAAGTTTTCATGCAGTGGAATAAAGGAGGCAGTTTATATCGCCGCAAGGAACCCCACCCTCAACCGTGACCAGGGCTGACACAACTTGCCATCGGTGTACTCCTCACTTATTCAGTCGCACTGTCGTGAGTTCACTCACGGCGGTGCACACTGAAGCCAGTTCTCAACCCAGCAGTTGCGCTGAAGAAGTCGGCCGGATCGCCGATGAAAGCTACGCAGTAAGTAGCTTTTTTGTCAATGAGAGACAGGTTCAGCCAGGTAGCCCATAATGTAATATACCTTTTGTTAAAAAGAAATTTGTCTGCAAGTGTGTACTTCATACCGCACATCCAACAGTCTAATTCAAGAGGATTCAGCATGGCTGGAAGCATGTGGATTATCACCAAGAGACTGTCTTATCATCTACAGTACAAAACAAACTCAAAAATTACACTATCATTACCATATTCTCTGAGGGCAGCAACAGACACTTCTGAATCCGAGTCATCAGAATCCTCTATGGGCCACTCCAGCAATGCCATGACATTGGTGTGACGACCTGATGCATCCTTGATCCAAGGATTGCCAGGATCCACTTCCTGGATAGATGCCATGATGGCCTTCCGCAGATCCTCCTGTCAAATAGAGTCACACCAGAATTGTAGAATGGACTGATATAGCATGCTACTATTCCAACAATACTGACAACAGAAAAAAACTGATGTGATGTACAATTTTCTAGTCAGGAACAGTTCACCATCCATTTAATTAATCAACTGAAAATTACTAAAAAATTTCCTATTATTACTTTATGATAGCAATCAATTAAATAACAATATAATAAAATTTATCTCATTATAGTAAACATAATCTACTCAAATAAACAACATATCTTCTGTATGGAGGTCTGCGAAGATCTGTTTACTGTTTCACACCCAACTAATTCAGCCAACATTACACTAAAATTAAAAAAATCACAGGTTCTGCAACATATTAAGCCAATACCTAACGAATGAACGCATGACAAGCCACTAAGACGCATACCTCAAAAGCTATTTACATTCAGCACTGAGTGCAACAGTTAGTCGACAAAAAGCAAATTTTTTCATCACTAACCCACATCACAAAAGCCTATCCGTCAACGTCAGAAAGAGAGTTCTTAAGTGCTAAATACAACCAATACTGTTGTATGGATGCAAAACTTAGACAATCAACGAGCGAAGTCAGAACAAGATTGAGGCAGCTGAAATGTTTATAAGAAGAATGTTGTGAGTTCCATGGACAGCAAAGAAAACAAGCAAGACAGTTTTGAAAGAAGAAAACACAGAAAGAACATTAATGAAAGAAGACTATGAAAAGACAACCAACATTTTTAGGACATTTTAAGAGATAAGAAAAATGTGAGCACCTAGTCACAACAGGAAAGCTAGAGGGAAAAGGGGCATCAAGCAGCAGACCCAAGGAGAAGACATTAGACAGTTCTGCAGAGTGGATGGGGATGGAAAGTGTAGCAGATAGATTTGCAGCAACAAGAGACAGATTCATGTGCAGGGCCATGATCACCAGCACCATGCGGCATGGCACAATATGATGAACTCACATCTTCAGTCTCCATGCTGTATTTTCGTCGACGTCGTCCCTTCTTCATGGAGGGTGGAGTTTCAGGGGCACTAATCCTTTAGCAATGGCTGCCGTGAACTCGAGACGGCGTCGCTGCACATTGTGAGCTTGTTCAATGATACGTGAGCGTGGTGTGCGTAAATACAGTCTGTTGACCATCTGTGATAGGATTTCTGTGCATTCCTCAAGCTCCGTCTGTAAATATTCAACAAAGTTTTGCAGGAGTCAGGAACATAATCTTAAAAGGTTAGTAAGTTTACTTCCCAAACTTAGCTCTAAAAAGTCATTTCACTGTTTAGTTCTATATCTTAAGATTTTCAATTCATTGCTTTTAAATCAGTTACAACACACACACACACACACACACACACACACACACACACACACACACACACACACATAAAGAGTCATACATACACATATCAGATTTTGAAAAGTCATAAATTTCCACGCTGAATTCCCCCCCCCCCCCCTCCCACCTCAAGAAAAAACTGACACCACTTTTCTTACCTGCATGAATTCAAAAACTATTTTCTTGTAGCCAGGTCCGTCCAGGTAATAGCCATACACATAAGAACATTTGAGCACACGACGAGCTTTTAACAGTTGTCGTACAGCATCTTCCACAAACCTGGTCTCAGCTTTGGCGGTTGCTGTAAACATCATCAACTTTGTTTAATGAAATGCAATGCCTTAGAATATTAAAACAGTGAGGTTCAAAGAAAAATGCAATGTCCCTCTTACAAAAGCACAAAAAATGAATTCTGCAACTGTCATGCATTTATATATATAGGAATTTGCTTAATATATTTATATAACATTCTGAATTACTTAAAATACTTTAGACTCACCCGAATTGTATATTAGGTAATAATCTACTGGAACTTAAAGACAGCTGATAACTTGAAAATATGTTTATATAAGCATTTGGTAACATGAAAATACATTTATACAAACATTCTGGCTTACTCAATTTATTTCTGACTCACTTGGATTATAAATCAAAAAAGGAATTTACTGAAACTATACCTCTCTATGTTAAAAGATAGTGACAATGACTCTAGTATCTTTGTACACTAATGAAATGAAACTTTATTTTCCACTGACTTATCCTCATACACATATCATGTTTACATAATCTGCCATTGCCAATCAACTTGTATTAACCCTACCAGACCTTAGCCCCTGAGCGTAATTGTGCCCCCTGCCTGGCCTCCTGAGCAAAATTTTGAAAAAAATGTATATACGTTAGAAAACTGTTCATATCATGCACACCAATGGTTAGAATTATATGAAACGTGGAGAGATTGTAGAAAATAGGCCTATCTTTCATCTAACGCCAGTCCAACCCTCAATCACACAAGCATTTCCCCTATCACTTGGTTGGGGGGTACGGGCATGCCCCCTTCTTCCAACACTCTGTCTCGACCTACTTCTTTCATTGTCAGAATCATCACTTTCACTCAATGCTTCATCAACGTAATCATCGTCACTTGAATCGGAAACGTATTCCTGATCAAATTCTCCAATCTGCCAAATGTCCACCACTTGTTGAACTGTGAAGCGAGTTGGCCTCGCCCGTTTACCTGTTGAAGTGCTTGGTTCATCACTAGCTCGCTTCATGGTCAATTTTGCACCCAAATCACCTCAAAATACCATCAACACAAAGGCAGACAGTTGCAATAGGCTGAACACACGCTCACGCGACGCTTAGCAACGGTCCGGTAGCTATTTTTAGCTCTTGATAAAGTGACGATCGTGTGAGTGTGCTATTCCCGCTATAGCGGGAACTCGGTATATAGTCATTTTCGTCATAGCGGGAACTCGGTCTGGTAGGGTTAAGGCAAAAGAAAGTAATATATTTAATGAAAGTTGTGTTTCCCTGTCTTTTTTGTGAAACTAAAATGATAAGCATGGATGAACGAATCTGCCCAGAACTATTAAGCAATACTTCTCATTAAAATTAATCATGCATACAGTCTGAGTCTTGAGTTCACATAATTATATGATAAATCTGACCTATGTCTGTGACAGCTTCTGCCAATTTCATCATTTTGTCTTTGGCCGTTTGCAGCAGTGGTTCTTCCAGCTGCAACACATACATGCATGTGGGCACACACATACTCCATGTGCACAAATGTAAAACACAATTCCCAACTACAATTCTATCATTAAACCAACTGACGTATATACATATACTATCTCGCATGCTATAACACAGACACACACAGACACACACATACAAACACACAGACACACACATACACACACATATATTCATTTCATTTCATCAACATAGACTTTGCAGAGTCAGTTCAATGAAAATGGCATCCTACTCAACACTGATCCTTAATATTATACTCTATCTCCTAAATAGTACAGTCACAAAATAAAACCCTGGGAAATAGTGCCTGCGTGCTGTAAACATGTGGCGAGAGTGGTGTAATGATGTTGCTTGTGACATATAAGGAGAGACAATAACAACAGGAGAATTTTGTGTAAGTGTGTGCATGTGCGAGAATCTGCGTATGTATGAGTACATGCATTGATGGACATGTGCCTGCAGATATCTAACTATACATAGTCTGAGCATGTGCATAAGTACACACCTGTTTTTACATTTTTGCAAATGCTAAAACAAGCACACTAAACTCTGAACATAAATCATAACATATCACATCTGGAGGAGGTATACACCAGAAATAAAACATGGTTTTGACACAACACACTGCAAAAACCTTACTACATACCTTGTAACTGTTTTCATGATTTTTGAAGCGTGTGTAGTAATGTACAAAGCGATTCAATTCCTGCATCTTTGCATTTTTCTCTTCAGCCTGTCAACAAACACAGAACACTGTTCGCATTCACGTAGACTCAGTCATTGTGCAGTACACATTTGACAAAACACAGGGTGTAATATAATACACATAACAGAATACAAACATTCATAACCATGCACAAATGAATGTATAGTAACAATGTCTAACCATAGATACACACATGTGTATGGTCATAAACATGTGCATATATGGATGATGACATGATGCTATATGATCTACAGATACAAGTGGAAGAGCAACTGGTGGATAAGCATCAACAATGGAATGCCTGGGTGAACAGGTAAGTCTAAACTGTGACTTGACATGCAAAAGGGTGAGCTGATCCCTCAGATCTGCTGAAAGTGATATCCAATCCAATGGCACAGTGAAACTGAAACATCTCTGAATGCAATGAAACACACACTTGACTCAATCAATTTTTATAATTCAAAATGGGGGAGTTTAATTCAAATCCCTTTTTGATAAAAACCCTTACGATATCTTACAAGTGCATAAGCTCAGTTCATCCGAGAAACCATACTAACTGCAAAATAGTCAACCACGTGGTTGAGAAATTGGTGAAAAGACATCCACTGCCAGGTGCTGCTGTCTCACCCACTTCTATCCTGATACCCAGTTCCAGCCTGAGCGTCTGTCTTTTCTTTGACAAAATAGGTTAGAACAGGAGATCTGTTGCCAACCAATAGGTAGGAGAGAGCAGGGTAGGTGGGCAGGTGTTATTTGCAAGATATGATAAGCACGTTTATTAAAAGGGGATTTTATGCTGCTCATATATTTTGACCGACACTGCAGATATTTGTGTCTCCCAGGCCTGGTTGATGCCAGCATATATCATGACAGTAAGTGTAGAGTGAAGTCTTGTCATGCAGTCTCAATCGTCGATAGAACTCCACAGCATCATGATTGTCATCATCATCATTGCATTGTAAAAACTGTAACAGGTTCTGTAGCCATTAAGGCTGCGTAGAAAATGGGACAAAAAAAATACACACACACCAAAACCAGTAAGCACAAAGGAAATCTTCCTGAGTTCAATGATCCTTTTAGAAAAATCATACAAACCTACCTACCCAGTAGAGGGAGTGGATTTTTGTGTGTATGACTGTTCTTTATCCTACCTTAAAGGCAATCATACTCTGTCTCTAGGAAGCCAAGTAGAAAATTGGAAGAAATACAGGTGAATGACTGAAAGGAAGAAATATGAAAGATTCTTGTGAGGAAAAGAAAAATGATAGGAAAGAGAAACCCTTTCTATCTAAAAGCAAAATAGAGAGCTCTGGTTCCAAAACAGGATAGGACTTTATACTATTTGCATAGTTAAAACAGTGAAAGCTGTGAATGTTACTGACATCAGTGACCAGTTCAGCAGTTTGCTCTTCTACTTTCTTGACGACCTCGTAGCGGTTACATTTGAAGTATCCCCCGGTGGAGGAGTTGTGTCGTTTCCACTGCTCCAGGCACACCCAGCAAAAATCATGCTTACACTGAAACACGATAAATGTGAAATTAATAGTAATACTGTATGAGTATATTTTTTGTTTGTTTCCGTAGTTTTGTTTGATGTGTGTGTGTGTGAGAAGTGTGTGTGTGTGTGTGTGTGTGTGTGTGTGTGTGTGTGTGTGTGTGTGTGTGTGTGTGTGTGTTGTGTGTTGTGTGTGTTGTGTTGTGTGTGTTGTGTTGTGTGTGTGTGTGTGTGTGTGTGTGGTGTGTGTGTGTGTGTGTGGTGTGTGTGTTGTTGTGTGTGTTGGTGTGTGTGTTGTTGTTGTGTGTGTCTGTGTGTGTGTGTGTTGTGCTGTGCTCGGTGTTGTGGGTGTGTGTGTGTTGTGTGCTGTGTCTGGTGTGTGTGTGTGTGTGTGTGTGTGTGTGTGTGTGTGTGTGTGTGTGTGTGTGTGTGTGTGTGTGTGTGTGTGTGTGTGTGTGGATGTATGTGTGTCTGTGTAAGTGTTCCTTATGAGTGATTTTTTGCCAACAACCTTAACTACTTGTTTCATGTCACTTGGAAAGAACAACAGCATATTTTGAGGCCAAATTCAAGCATAGATCCCTTTATCTCAGTTCATCCATCTGTCCACCACCTAACCCAATAAGCATTACCAGAATCAGTAATACAATTGATGTTTAAACAATTCCAAGATAAATATTTGTAACCTAGTCAACTCTTAGTGACCCTTAACCTACAATTTAGTATGATCATGTACCTGAAACTCACTGTCCCGAACTAAAATCACTAAAACAATCGAAGTCCAAGCAATCCCTCACATAAAAATCAAACATACCCCAACCTGACTGTCTGAATCACCTATGCCACTCATAATTGAAGTGACTGTTGTTTTACCTTGGAACATTTCATGTGGTTGCAGCCCTCGTTCTTCTGTATGGGAGATTTACAATTGGGGCAGGGTTTAGAGTTGGTCACCAGCCAAAGACAGTTGGCGGCCATCTCCGTCTCTTCCTCAGTGCCACTCACTGCATTACAACACAATCATAGCAACAACTCAGTATTGTTTTATGAAATACATGTCATTGCTTGACAAAAGAGACAGACACGTTTAGGAGACAAAGACAGATACAGACAGATAAAGAGAAGACAGACACAGAACCAAGAAAGACTTAACATTTCAAATAGCTTGCTAGATAATGATCCACATTAACCAACAGACACACCAACAAACAAATGTGCAGATGAAAGGATTAATAAAAACAAAAACACAGAATTAAACTAAAAAAAATTATTCAGGTCACAATTTTCAATGATAACAGTGATATCACATCAAATAATATAGAGTAAGGGACAACAATACGAAATGACAGTAAGAAGGAGACACAAACCAGAGGCAAAGAGAAAGAAATGACAGACATGAAAAGATTGAAAAAAAGAGGATGAATGGAGACTGAGACGGAGACAGAGACAAGACAGGAGAGAGACAAACATAGGAGGCAACCACACAGACAGGACACACACACAGGCAGAGGATAATTTATAAGCAAGACTGCTTACATGTTTCTGGCCTGATGTCAGAGATCTTTTTCTGCCATTTCACCCAGTTTTCACAGCTACACGGTTCATGAGCCTCACCAATACATTCCCTGAAACAGTACCAATATATATTTGTTATTGTTACCACTTTCTTATTCTTAAAAGACCCTCCCATTTACTGCATTCTCTTTTTAAAAATTACACGTACAGATCATCAGCACTAACAAATCAACCAAATTTTAAAATGGTGGTAGTGATCTTTCATTCCAATTCTAAGTGAAATACTTCTGGACCAAGACCAGATCAAAATCTGCGAATGCAAGATACCATCAGCAATATTGCTGTCATTCTTATCTAGAGCTCAGGAGGATCGCTTCCATCAGACTGTATCTGTCAGAAACACCAGGTAAACAACTTTGTCTTGATACAGTAACTTCCCAGCTAAACTATTGTAAATCTGTGCTAGCTGGCATACCAGCAGAGCAAATTTCTCAATCCAGCACGTCTGATCCTGAAGAAAAGAAAGCATAATCACATAACATATATCCTAACTGCTTTGGAAAACAAAACATTGTCATACAATACTGAGATTGTAGGGGAGAGAAGAAGTAGAGACCTGAACTTTTCTGAGGGTCAGCATTATAATACTAAATCACAGGACATGACAGCCAAGCAATTAGGACTTCCAATCAGAAGATCTTAGTTGAGGAATTTTTAAGTAAATTTGCGTTCAGCAAGTACACTTACGCCAACCAACTAATGCTGAGAGCCACTCGATCACTCTTTTTTTGACCATAACGTAACCCAGTGTTTACCAAAAATTCGGTCTGAAGATACCTCCAGCTGGCGCTCCACCCCACCTGACTGCTCAGGTCGTGCGAGAATAAGAATATCCATCTTCTTTTTGAGACTTTGAATGCCAGGCAAAAAAGGAGTCTTGAGAAGGTAGGGCAGGCCTAAGAGTTGGATATAGCAAGTGTACTAGCTAAATGGGAAAATACTTGAAAATTCTACCATATCCAACTAATGCAGAATTTAAAGATTAGAAGGAGGCAGAGGTCTCCTACTCTAGTCTATCTGTCTGTCTGTCTGTCTGCTGCATTAGCTGAAATAAAAAAAATGCAGAAAACATGGAATAGACGGTCTGTGGTGGAGATCTGCTGATCTCTTAGATAATGGTCGATAAAGGTGGATTCTTTGTACCAGTATGCTGTTTCTAGGTCATCACAAATGGACAGTGTGGGATGGAAGGCAGCTGAGGATGAGAGGGCCTCGAGTTCATGGGCCTGGGGATGCTGTGAAAAGGATGATGATGGAGTCTCTTTATATGTCCTGGTGACTGTTTCAAAGAGCCATCAGGATATGGTGGTTGCTGCAATGTCTTTGGTGTATCGCTCATTAACGAAGATAAAGAGTCCCCATTGAAAGGATTTAAATGGGGCTGAGCGATGCCAGTCGTGTTTGAAGCAGCGGGCGGGAAATAAGAGTCTGTCCTCTCCTTTGGTGTTTCTGGGGTCCAGAAAGGAGACCAGAGATGGGATTCTGAAGGAATGAGTTCTGGAATCTGGTTGCTGGATCTTGGCCAGGAATTCTGGCAAGAAAGCAAGAGGGACGCCCCCAATGCTATGGAATCTAATGTCTTCCTTGGCCACACTTAGACACTGGATTTTGCTGTGGCAGCAGAAGATAACGAGGGCCAGGAGGAAAGCTGTTACAAGAAAATCACACCAAATGGCTTAGATGGTGGGCACATGAGAGCATCTAGGATAAGTGCTAGGTCCAGTTTACGGATGCTAGAGGGGATCTTAGCCTCTTGGGCTGATGGGCCTCTGGAAACTTCCTAAAGAAGGAGGTCGTCGGAGAGATATGCGACCCCCCCCCCCCCCCCCACCCTTCCAAAAAGTTGTTGTAGAATTGTGCAGATCTGTAACCCTTTACGGTGCTAGAAGAGAGAGTTTTTTAGTTTGAAAGAGATGGGTGAGGAAAAAAAGACTGATCATTTACCATTAGTTTGATGTGTTAGAGTGTACGACACTAAACTGGTTGGTAGAGTGTATAACCCTAAACTGGACAATGCCTGGTAGGCAAAAGATGAAGACTTTCCTGATTTTCCATACACCCTCCTTGGTATACCCTCACAGAACACCAAATACACATGTTTAAGACCCACAGGCCATAGCGTTCGGTGGCTTATGAAAACATGAAAATACTCACCAAAGATAGAATGAGCAGACTGTGCAGCAACATTATGCCTGCATACTGTAAGCTAAACAATGTATGTACACACATCTGAGAAAATAAAACAAAATAAAATAAAACAAAAAACGCTCATCTTCCTCAGTCCTCGTTTGCAATTAAAAAATTCACTGCATCAGTATCAATATATATGAGACAGCTATGGCTTCATCGCATCTAAATATCACTCACTTCCAATTTCATTTATTTACATGATAGTGTTACAGGCAAAATCTTCATTCATTTCTTTAATTCATGTCATATACACCTACTGATGTTGTATTCAACAGTCTCGTGATATAAATGATGAGAGTAGGCGCACTTTCTCAATTCATCCTAAACTTTTCTCAGCATACACCGTAGCAAAAAGTGAGCAGCAAAGAGGGCTAACCATTAGATGAAGCACAAGGACAAAATCCTTACCAGCAGAAGTAATGACCAACTCCACAGTCAACACTGCGAGATGTGTCACTAGGGATGGAGGCTCGGGACTGTGAACTGCCAGATGTGATACCATCAATTTCAGGCAGCTTGACCGCTCGACCACAGCCGGGGAAAGGGCACCATTTCATGTCTGGGTTGCTGTCCACGAAAGCCTGCGCAACCACCACACCCCATAGATGTTATGTTGGTATGATAACTAAAAGTAAAATAACATTTATAACGAAAATTAGATCATTTATAACATTGTAAACAGCACAGTGTTCTACTCTCCACCCCACCTCCCACACCCAATTTCAATCCCCACAAAACAGATAGCATAATCAGCATTTCAAAGAGCCCAAACCTCATTAGAAAGGAACAATATCATCAAGCCATACTAAAACTGTTCAGTTTTATCATATTTTGTCATGTGTTCTATTGTAAACAGAGGCCTGATTGGAACAGCAATTGAATGTTTGCCTTCCAACTGAAAGTGTTGTTTCAAGTAGACTCCTGATATGAAAAAAAAAATATATATATACAACAAAAGACTATGTGCAGGTGCTGTCTAACCAGCAATGAATGATTACCTGGAACCTGTTAAAAGCTGGGAGGCAAAGCAATCAAGAAGACAGTACTACTCAGAAACAGGTGACCAGGAATATCAAGGTTTATACCACCTCAAGTCTTGAAACACTATATTTTTACAAACAGTATGATGCAACAGTTAACCTTCATTTGATCAATACAGAGCAAAATTGTAGGGGAAAAAATAAAAGAAAACGAAAGAAAAAGCCTACCTTGATATCAAACTGTAGATATCGGCGTGCCATGTCACGAGACACAACATTCTCGATGATTTCAACAGGTACCAGCATGCAGCAGTCGAAACCAGGGCAGGTAATGTGATGAGCATCACCCTCCTGGATCTTCATGTTCAGGTATCTGTTTTTACAAAAAGGAGGAACTAAAAACAAACCTGTATTATTCACATCTTATTAAATTTTGATAACCCACTGAAAAAGCAAAGTAAACAACAACAAAACTGAATTAAGAGCAAGGCAGATGAACATAGACTAGCAAAAATGAAAACGAAACCAATTAAGAGAAAGGCAGATGTATGTAGGTTAACCAAAAATAAGAATTAAACAACTGAATGTAGGATAACCAAATATGAAAATCAAACCAGTTAAGAGCAAGGTAGAAGAATGCAGGATAACCAAAAACAAAAATTACAAAACGAATAGGTAGGATAACCAAAAACAAAAATTACAAACGAAATAGGTAGGATAACCAAAAACAAAAATTACAAACGAATAGTTAGGATAACCAAAAACAAAAATTACAAACGAATAGGTAGAAAACCAAAAACAAAATTACAATAGGTAGGATAACCAAAATAAAAATTACACAAATGAATAGGTAGGTATAACTAAAAACAAAAATTACACAAATGAATAGGTAGGATAACGAAAAATAAAAATTACACACACGCATAGGTATGATAACCAAAAAACAAAATCAAACTAATCATGCAAATCCAAACAACATAGATACCAGTTATGAAACAGAAACAACATATTCATTAATATGTTTAACAAATATATGAAATAGAAATTACATATATTCATTAAAATATTGACAGAGGGATCTCAATTTTTTTATGATATAATTAGATACACTGGATCTGTGCAGCAGAAGGGAACGAGAAGAGAGGGCAGAATCAATATGATATAATATCAGAGAATAAGAAAGTATATTTTAATGAACATCTCACAAAGTTCAGAACAGTGTATCAGCATCAACACTGAAGAGTTGTGAGTAAGAAAAGGGCACCCTGGTTTATTTCGCCCTTTTTTTTTTTTTTGCTCTACTAACTATTCCTAATGATGAGCTATTTGAAATGAAAAAGAATACTTCTTTTATCAGTCAGCTCACCACCCACAATTCTTCTTACTTTCAATTTCAGGCTATTTCAGCAAAGGTCTTTTTTATAGTGTAGTATTTTTCCTACATGGGAAATTTACTGAAGATCTGAAACTGAATGTGCAGTTTCACCAACAGAAATGACCACCCTTTTCCCATGGATTTTTAATCATATGAGACATCTCATCTGAAAGTGGCAAATGTTCAGTTGGGTACTTGTGCCTTGATTTTTAAACATATGTGACTTCTCACCTGAAAGTGGCAATTATTGAGTTGGGCACTTGTGCATGGTTTAATAGATTACAAGGTCATGTCTCCTCAAACTGCCAATAAATGAAAGTACCTTCACTCTCTCGATACGAGCGTCAGGATTTCCCGATCATGTCTCAACAACGCTTGTCTGCGAGCGTCAGAGAAATCCGACTTGAGTTTTGAAAATTCGCGGGGCTTTCAGTATTTCCATTAACCAAAACTAATAGCCTGAAATAGATTCTTTGGTCATTCTTAGCCTCATTTCAGGCCATGAGGTCACTGTACTACTCAGTTGGTGTGTGGACAGTGCAAAGTTCACGACCCACTATCTCCGCAGCAAACCAGACGACGGAAAAGCAAATGGCTGAACAATACTCAACAACTCAGCGCTGTTCAACACGATCTCTTCCTTCAGTGCACGTGGGGTGTGTGCATGTTGGATTTTATGAAATTTCATTCAAAATGTGACTGTAGGAACTGATGTATTGACCTGACTGTGTATTTTTAAGACATTTTTCACCTGAAAATTTCTCTAATTTTACTTGTACCATTACTCAGCAACCATGGGTTAGACAGTTGAAATTTCAGCATTTTGCAGGTTGCACAGTTGAAATTTCAGCATTTTGTACACCAATCTTTTAATATATGACCTGCAAAATTTCAAAACTCTCTGTTTTCATTTGTTTGTATGAGAATTGGTGCGTATCAGGGGAACGGCAAGGGGCATAATCGTTCGTAGCGAGTGAGTTAACCATTCAACTGGGAAAAAAACAACTTTTTTTAAACTGCAGTCCACATCAACAAAGACACAAGCTCAAGCACTTCCTGAAGCTAATGTGGGTAATGCATGCACTGACAGTTAATGTCTGTAATAGAAAGCTGTAGGTGAAGAGTTAAGTACTTTTCCTTATGCAGAATGATTACATCAATAACCCTTTTGCTTTTACATCGTCAATTATAACATATTTCCCATCTTTTAACACAAATATAGTCATGCTGACAAACATACTATCATTAACTTTGAATTTAAAACTAAAACAGAATTTTTTAACGTTTAAACATAGCCACTGTTTAACTATTTACAGTCATAGGGAAAAGACTCACACAGTGGTTCACACAGAGGTTTCATGAAGAGCATGCCAAGTCTTTGTCATGACAGTATGGGTCACTTGGTGTTTTCTACACCATGTACAGCACAGAAGGCATTTACTGCACCCCATAAACTCATACTTGTTTCTGAACCTCTCTTGATTTCATGACCAAAACTCGACCTTTTTAAAATATATCTTGACTCTATGCACACACCATGCAGATGAATACAATGCACACCTTTAAAACAAAACAGCCACTATATTTACCATTTATAACAAACAAGACTTCTTCTGTCTATTCAAATATTAATACAATCGCTGTCAGTGTACATGATGGTGATGTAATGCGATAATGAGTCTGATTTTTTAACATCATATCCATGTATGCATTTTTCTTCTTTTTTGTTACTGCTGTCATTAATGTTATAGATTTTTCATTGCTGACTATGCTTCATGCAGATGCATGGATACATATTTTTCGAACATATGGATATTTTGCATGAATTCAGATTCACTTTTACAATGTGACTGCAATTACACTTTGCTGTTTTGTATTCCGTTTGTTTGTATAACTTGTTTAAGATGAACTTTTAAAAAAGTTTGAATGGAAAAAATCTAACCCTATGCAATAGGAGAAGTATGGCCAGTCTGTAATGAAAAATACTGGGAGAACTGGGATGACGCAAAGAATTCTGAACAGATGCTTCCATTCTACTGTCAGGTGATGCAATACATCATGAATGCAAAAGAGGGACAACAGCACTCACCTTTCCCAGCACTGGCGACAGAACTGATGCATGCAGGTCATGTGAACAGGTTCATCAGCCAGGAGGAACACGGACATACATATATGGCACTCAGCTTCTACGGAAGGACAACTGGCATGGG
The DNA here is from genome assembly GCA_030674185.1 of Monoplex corrugatus. NCBI lineage: Eukaryota > Metazoa > Mollusca > Gastropoda > Littorinimorpha > Ranellidae > Monoplex > Monoplex corrugatus. Next base: position 27,789,514 of record CM060305.1, on the reverse strand, counting down.
AGGGGCTGGGGAGGGGGCTGGCTAAGCTTTCCTGCACCTGGGGCTTTTCGCTGAACAGAGACCCAGGTGGTGTGACCCCACACTTATGGCAGCAGGCAACAGGATCTTCCATCCAGGCTTCCAGCAGTGTTTCCCTTGACCATTCTGATGTAAAGTAATATCAATATATAATTTGTAAATTATACTAGTCAATCCTGCTAATAACAGCCAGTTTTAGACTTCTAGTCACACACACACACACACACACACAAGTACTTATACAGAGAACTGAAGAATGAAGATAAGCAGATATTTCTTGTATTTGTGTCCCCTTTTTCCATGTCATGCAAAAGTACACTTATGCAAAGGCATGTGCACAAGCCTGTTTGTCTGAGCAGGTAAATACATGCAATCATATTTAAATATGTTCTGTTGAGTTTGTAGATTTGATCAGTTCAGAGATGTCAACTTTCTAAGGATAGAAATTTTTCAAACAAAGGTGAAGGATCCTGCCTAAAATTAGCAATGCCGCATAAAAAATTGAAATTGGGTTTTGAGTTAAAAGATTTATATGGTTTTGAAGATATTGTTGTTCTGAGTAAAAAGCAGTTTAAATTTTTCAGATCGGACTATTAGTTCACGAGATATTCGAATTTGAAGCGTCAAAAATTTCTTAAATTTTGGTACCACGCTTTAGTGGGACAAAGAAGGACCAGCTGTCACAGAACAAACCCATCAAATGGCATGGTATGCTGATTTTGCTGGAAATGACATTCATTTTGTAATTGTGAGAGACAGACAGGACCAAATGTCATAAAATATTGATCGTTGATGTATTTTTGTATGCCGAATTGAATGAAACCATTATCTTAACTCTGCGATGAGCCATTTTTGTCTTATTACAGGAAACATGTGATATTTGGCATGTTTTATCTGTTTTTCATTAATAATTGCCCATATTGTATTAATAACAGACAAAAATGAAGCTAGAAACAAAACAAGGATATATAATCATTTCATGAGATAGATATAAAATCATTTTGCTCATCGTTCAAGTGCCTTATTACTGCAAATTAAACCAAAAAAGTCACGACTCGCTACTTCAGTAGTCTTATGAATAATTTGTAATATTTCATCAGTTTCTGTACATATAAAAGGAAATCTGAGAATCAATGACTTCTGGAATCACTTAAAAGTTAAATAGTTGAAATATTAAAAATTACTGCATGCTTTTATGCTGCAGGCTATCCAAAAATATCATCTGATCAATATTCTACTAAAAACTAAACACACACACATACACATACACATACAACACATACACACACACAGAGGAAAACATATCAGACAAGATTTTTGCACAGTACATTTGATTTTTATTTTATTCATCAGTGCTTAGAAAACTGACTGACTGACTGTGGATGAGTCAAGTCCCCGAACACTTAGCACAGCCAGCGTCCAAAGAAAACTTCTGGAAGGATATGGGACCACTCGCCATTCAGGAACAGGTCACTTAACTCCTACAATAGAGAAATATATGAATTTCTGCATAATATATACTATTCATTGAGAGACTGGAAAGGAAAGGAAACCATAATGCATAGTCTCCACATCAATATTACTTTAACATTAAGCCCAAACTCGCGACTTTGATTTTTAGCATATTACTGGTAAAAATCCACCAAAGTAGAGCAATCCTGCTAAGTGTTTCCAGTGTACTCTTGCCCTATAATGCGAATCAATAATAGGCTACTACTAAATAAGATGCAATCTTCCCGTTAAAACAAATTAATGACAACAGGCATATCCTTTCCAGATACTGACTACAAATTGAAACAATTACGTAAGCTAATGGATGGCCTACTTTACAAATAATACAACTCATAGCCTTCTATTCAGTTTCAAAACCCAAATAAAGAATATTATAACAATGAACAGAAGATTTTGTTTTGTGACATTCTAAATCTCTGTGTGTATTAGTGTGTGTGTGTGTTGTCAGAGAGAGAGAGAGAAAGAGAGAGAGGATCATGCCTGTTAACAATGACTTGGATATGAATGTACTGGGGCCTATTTACTTATTTATTCATTTCTTGTTCTCTGAGAGAGAGAGAGAGAGAGAGAGAGAGAGAGAGAGAGAGAGAGAGAGAGAGAGAGAGAGAGAGAGAGAGAGAGAGAGAGAGAGAGAGAGAGAGAGATTCATGTCAAGGAAAGTACAATGACTTGCACAGAATTGTTTGCTGATTTGAAAAAAAAAAAATTATTTAGATCTGTTTATTCATTCATTTAAAATTTGAGTGAGAGAGAGAGAGAGAGAGAGAGAGAGAGAGAGAGAGAGAGAGTTGGAGGAGGCGGGTATGCGCATCCCTCTGTTTGGGCAAACCCATTTTCCACGGCCCCGGGAAGCCCGTCGATCACATAGTATTTTTAGTAGTAAGCTCGCCCGTCATGGGGTGAGCAGGTCTACACAGCAACATGCAAATTAGCATGACCTCGGGACACGGCTGTTTAAACCGGCCGCCGGGCGATCACTTAGTTTTCGGACACAGTGGCAGCGATTCGCACGCGAGAGGCGTTTTTTCCTGCTTACCCGCTGCGCTACACGGCCCGTCAGCGGTTTTGAGCTGTGAGTCATCGGTAGGCAAGCAGGACTGTGTGGCTGCCTTTGTGTGCCGTGATTACTACTGTTTCTACATTTCCCGCAATACTGCTTTGGTCATTTAGCCATATATGTAATTATCAATCTTACCGAAAAGTAGACTCTCTCCCCTACACATAGATATCAAACACGAACTGGTTTGTTGCCATAATGCGTAACGGGATTACACAGAAAAGGAGGAGAACGATTCTGAAAATATCGCGCCTTCACTGTTTCATGAGAAAAATAAGCCAACTTCCAACAACGAAAACAAGAGTTCACCAGTTATTACAGCAGAAAGAAACACATACAGAGGAAGAGTAAAGTATGTTTTAACAGACTGACTTATCGAACGGATCTTTTTTTGCTTCTTGCGGAGGTAGCGGTGGGTAAATCGAGATCACTGATAACGGCATGGACTCCATTATCTTTCACACTAGCACCAACATTTCACTTATAGTCTTGTATAGGGCAATCTCCTTACTGCCATAGTAGGAACGTATACACACATGTCCATGCAAGAGTCAAGATTGGGATCACGATACCGAGACCACCATTCATTAAAAAAATGGAAAGACAGAGAGAGAGAGAGAGAGAGAGAGAGAGGGGGGGGGGGAGGGAGAGAAAACTTAATACATTTATGGGAACTTTAGGTTCACTGGTATTAAAAAGAAATAAAAACTCCTGAATATCATACCCACTTAACTACACTTAAATCTTTCTGGTTACCTGTCTGTCGCCCCCCCCCCCCCCCCCCCCCACACACACACACATACACAAACAAACAAACAATCAAACAAAAACAAACACACGCACAAGAATACTATGTATTTTGCTTAACAATGATAATAATACTCAAAAGTCTTTACTTATTTCATCCATGAAATGCATACACATAAACATCCAAGCAGACAGACAGACAGACAGACAGGCAGACAGACAGAGAGAGAGAGAGAGAGAGAGAGAGAGAGAGAGGAATACTTTGCACTTTGCTTAATGTATTTGGGCCCTTATTAATTGTCTCATGAAATGTGCATGCACACACACACACACACACACACACACACACACACACACACACACACACATACACACACATACACACAACAAAAACAAAAGAAAATAAACAGAGATAATCAACGACTACAACATGCAAAACCTGACTCTGGTCGTCTCAGTACACTTATATTTCAAACGAAAATGTCCAAGGCAACACTATACACAATTATCAAGCACAAAGGAATTCTGCCACAGTGAGTACGTGGTAAGCGTTATCCAGAGGACTGAAATGATACCAACATTCACTGATGACTCTAAAGATTAATGAGCTACCAGAACCAGTAACCACCAACCGCCTCGCCGGCATCCCTGTTTACCTTAGCTGTCACATGTGTTATTACGATACGCTGTACGTGGCCCCCGAGCCCCGAAACTTGAAAAATGAAAAACAGCCGTCCTCTACAGACAACATTCTTCTAATGTGTGCCTTTACTTTTATTCGAGAACTGGCATTTGGATTTTACCGGCGTTGGAACATTGATCATTTCACGGTCGAAGATTGAAAATCATGTCAACACCGTCTTTCATTCTCTTTCTTCTCTGTGCGTTTAGTTAGACACTTATATGCACGTAACGTGTTGAGTTACATATCATTTTATTGAGAAAAATCTCATCTTTTTAATGATGCACATTACAGACCAATATAAACAAAGCTCTTGAGAAAATTAGTGGAAAACTGAAGTTACTTGTTTGTAATAGTTACTACTGCGCTTATACGGTGTAGCGAGATCGCCGGAAACAAGGCGGAGCTACGAGCTCGTATTTCTAGGTCAGGGCAGCACTCAGTGGGCTTCGCGCTGCTACAGCTGCCGCCGCGGGACGAAACTAAGTGATCACCCTTAAACAGCCGTGGGGAAGGAAATGGTTGACAAACCAAGCTTCGGCTACCAACTCCGAATCGAGTTCAAACACAGTTGTCCTTTTCTTGAAAAATACAATGTTACAGATAAAACAGAACTTGATCTGTTGATTGCTAGATCTAGTCTTTGACAGCGCAAAACTTGCCGAGCTGAAACTTGCACAGCGTTCTGTTTCGCTTTGTAGGCCTACTCAGGCTACTGGCGTCGGCACATTCCGACGTTGATCTGGTACAGATCCTCATGTAAAAAGTTGGCGTACGGCCGTATTTTACATCAAATTGATTTCATATTACACTAATATATAGAAAAAAGCATGTAAAATCGAATCCCGCCGCCGACAAGTTCCAAAAATGGCGACTTGCCTGCAAACTTTTCCGATGAAAAAAAGCAAAACTTTGGAAGCGTCGATCTCTGTTCGAAACTGGCACACATAGCTGTCGTCGGGATATATCATTCTGTTACATTAATTCTCACTGGCTGCAAAATTACAATGTGATTGGTTCACAAATATAGCCGCACCGACCGAAATAGTGAAGCATCCCGAACAAACTTCGATTCTAAACGCATATCGTCGCTGCGATTGCGCCCGAAACGCGGATTTTCGACTTTCTCATCAAATAACTAATTCCATTTTCGCTCTAAGTATATAAAAAGGCAATCATTCAAATCTTTATTCATTTCTTATTCACATAAGACAAAAAATAAGAATGAAACACCGATTAAAGAGGCAGTAATACTTGATTGAACTGAAGACCCCCCAGTTTTGCGGCCGGCCCCGGTTTTCCCCAGTTTTTGGTACCACAAATTTGACGTCGCGTTTCGGTTCGCACGGCATTGCTACTAAAATGATACTGCACATACACAAACGTAACTGATCAAAACAAATTTAACATGGCTATTGCAGTGAAACACCATACAGTATGTGTAATCAAACACATTTTACAAATTCAGTAATCCAAGCAAATCTAAAGCCTAAAATTTGATTGTACCTTCATGAAAATGCAGTTTTGTAGAGCAAAACATGAACAATTAAATCAAAAGCATCTGCTGACAATTGAAAAGAAACTTATCTACACTTTCTGACTGACCATGGTTACGCAGCAGAGCTTCAGCAGTAAACAGGGGCACACTCAACATGTCAGCTGTCTCCACCAGCAGTTGGTCTTTGGCTTCTTGTAGATCTTGAGCACGCAGTCCACAATACTCCTCTATTGGAGGTAATGCATCTGTTTCCATATCAGTCTGAAAAGAATAAACCAGAACAGTATAACATTCAAAATAATACAAAGAACTTATCGCTCATGGCTATGCATGAAATGGGCATATTCTAGACATCCACAGTGTAAAAGGCCAACATGGGTCACCCAAGATCTATCGCTTATGTATTGTTTTATTACTGTAACATGCTGCTGGACAATTAAAACTGGTGTTTTCATTTTACCATGTGACAATGTCCTGTCAACCCATACATGCTTATTCTATATTTGATAACTTTCAACAACTCAACACTGGACTCAAGTTTAACAGACGCCTCCTGATAAAAAAAACAAAAACTTAACAAGACCTGATATAGCTGAATGCTGAAAATGCAATAAAAACCAATATGCTGGTGTTTGTTAACTGTTGGTTGCTGTTGACCGCATTTTTGTCTTTTGTATTAGTTTAGTTGATCTTTTATTTCATATCTACTCATCTCTGATCCTTCTAATTTGTAGGTTCTGATCATAAATTACAAACACATGATTTCACAAGCAAGCTCTTACCAACAAGCTTTCCAGGAAAGTTTACTTTCCAAAATAAAAGTTCCAATGAATAAAACAAGTAAAAAGAATAAAAACAAACAATACACTCACTGAAAAAACAATTTTGGACTCCAAAAATCTGGCTATCTTGTCATGGCCACTTTTCTCTGCTGATTCACAAGGTGTCCAGTTGTCTTCATTCTCCACAGACAAAGGAGCACCATGCTGAACAAGAATCTAAAACAAATAGAAAGCTGTGACGTCAAACTGCTTACAAGTGCAACCCCTGACTTTCAAACACTTACATGCTAAACTGCTAAATTCACACTACAAGCTGAAATGTATAAAGCTGACCATTTGCAGAAATCATACCAGCACCACTTGAACAAACAAAAGATGGTCCCATTTCAAAACCGTTTCAAAATATACACAGGTAAAAAGTCTCATGACTAAACACTACTGTGAAGTGACATAGTAAAGACTACAGTACTCTTGTACCAGCTTTTATTCAGGCTGTGTCTACTTTTCTACTGATGCTTTACCTTCCACAATTTTTTGAGGTAATCTGAGTGTGCCAGAAACCACACACCCATGTTTTTGTGGGTCTGCTAGTTTTTAACACAAACTAAACATGCTATGCTTCATGCCTTTAGACTGGAAAGCATCATTTCAGTTTTCTTACAACCTAAATAGGTTCTGCTTCATGATATTAGAATAGAAAGTAGTTGTGTGATCTCTATGCCAACAGGGCCATACGCACAGTACAATTTCCCAACATAAATGGGCAATAATGACACAGAAAAAGCATTAAACCACTGATAATTAGTAACATGGGAAATCTACCACGAGAAAGGGAATAGTCAACAGGTGACACCTGACTGTTCATTTTCATTCCAGTTCATTAATCAATGTGTGTGAAATTTATAGTTAACTACTCATCTGGTAACAGCAAAATGGCTCATTTTCGTCAGAGTATGTAATGACATCAGCAGCTCAAATGATTCAATAAAGTATGCAACTGCATTATCAAAAATATGCTGACATCAACATCTGAAAGGATACAGCAAGCAATAAGCTCTTTTCAAAAGCACAAAAATTTCATACTCGTAACCCCTTCAACTGTCATCAAATTTACATACGGAGCGTAGCTTCATGAAAACAAATGGTTATTGCTAAATGGTAAAATATGGAAATGACCCAATTAAAAGCAATTCAACATTCAGATATGTGAAAATCCAGAATTAGGTCAAGAAAGAGCATCTCTTACATTTGTGCTGAAACTTTTTATATGGTTCTATGACCCAGAGAAAACTAATTATCATCACTTAGCACAATAAGATTGAAATTGCCAACAACAACAAAATGTCACAATGTACTTTTCATCGTAATGTAATATAATGCATAAAACTTTAGGTCATTCTACTCACTGACAACATATCAGTGTTATTTATACTAAGTGAAGAACTTAATAGAGTTTGACAACCAGTTAAGAATGCCAAACACAGTAGTATGACTTCACCTCCTAACTGAGCATAAAAAACATTAACAACAAAAATCAGACACACAAACACACACACACATAGAAATCTAACAATAATAACAATAATAATACAAACAAATTAAACACTCTATATCAAAACGAAGACAAGGCAATGTAATATTAATTCACATCAGTACCTAGTACTTTTGATGTTCATTCACAAAAAATATGCGCAGCTGCATAAACAATCAAATATATTATGACTGCATAACTCTCCACATCAACATGAACGCCTGAATAATTCTTCGTCCATATGCATACAATTGCGCAATAAAAGTCCCCAAGAAATGTTCATACACAAGTATATTGTGCAGTAAGTGAAGGGAAAACAACACAAACCTCAACACACTCCTTGAGTCCTGATGCTGCGGCATAATGTAGTCCTGTGTTCTTTTTCTGCAGAAACAAAACAACAACACTGAGGTCAAGAAGTCAGTAGTTTGTTAATAGCAAAACAATACAAAGATGACACCAGACAGAGGAAAAGAAACTGTCACATAAACAATCTCCCTTTCTCAGCATGAAGTCACCTTCTCTATTTTCCTATCTGTGACCATAAACAAGACATATCTATATCAAATTTAGCTATGATCTCCCTTTCTTTGCATTAAGTCACTTTCTCTATTTCTGTATCTGTGACCATTAAAAAAAATCTAATCTACATCAAATTTAGCTACAGTTCCTGATTCAAAACTGCCTAGACCAAATTTTGACAGAAAGCATCCCACAAACAGCAGAGACACTGCTAAAATATTTTAGGATTTTTTTTACTGCCATTAACCAAAACAGTATGTCACGACCATTCAAACTTATCAGCTGGTGAATTCCCAAAAATACCAAACCTATTGTCAAAATCAAGTAAAGATCCATCCATAAACAGCCAAGAAATCCTCGCTAACACATGCGCGCACACACACACACACACACACAGACACACAGACACACACACAAACACACACATGCGCACATGTATGTTACACACGCACACACGTACAACCGCAGAAAAAAAATAAAGAACTGAAAGCAGGCTGGGGTCCAGGAGCTGCTTTCACCCAAATATGATTAAGAGGCCGTGTCTTTTTTGGGGAATCCATGAGGGCAACCCTCCCCCCCCCCCTCCCTTTCCAAGAAGAAATTGGATATGACCTCCCTCTCTCCCTCCAAACCCCACAAATCTTACACACACATAAAAACAGAATTCTGTTTCCAAATGGAGGAAGCTGCATCCATCCCCACCCTGCTACCCACCCACACACACACCCACCCACACATACCAATGCTATTTACCGTTTTCTTAGTATATCAAATAAGCTTCAACCTCAATTTTTGTTGAATTCTGATAGGTAGGGGCTTTAAAAAAATGAAGACATGAAAAGAAAAAAATGCATATGCACACACACACACACATCTCATTTAGAGCACCAAGTCTAATCTTCTCCACCTGCCCCTGCTGTAAGGTGACCCCACACAAATTAAGAATGAACTAAAGGCACTCCCCTTATACACATACACACTCACACATATATACACACACACATGGATACAATCACCTCACCTGGAGCACCTAGTTCAATCTTCTGCACCTGCCCCTGCTGGTGGGTGACCCCATACCAATTAAGAATAAACTACAGGCACTCCACTCATATGTACATGCACACACACACGCACACAAATATACATGGATACATACACTTCAGCTGAAGCATTACGATCAGATTTCTTCACCAGCCCTGGCTGGAGAGTGACCCCACAACAACCGAGAGCCATGTAAGGCAGGCACACATACAGACAGACAGACAGACAGAAAAAAGACAGACAACAGACATAAACACAGAAAACACACACACACACATAAAACACACACATCACACACATGGAGCATACACAAACACCACTCACACAAAGAACCACACACACACCACTAGCACACAACACCACACCAAGACACAACAAACCCTATCTGCAGCAACAAGATCTTACACTAACACACACCTCATCTGCAGCAATAAGATCTTACATTAACACACACCTCATCTGGAGCACCAAGATCATGCACTTACACACCCTCATCTGCAGCAACAAGATCATACATTAACACACACCTCATCTGGAGCAACAAGATCATACACTAACACACTTCATCTGGAGCACCCAAAATCATACACTAACACACACTTCATCTGGAGCACCAAAATCATACACTAACACACACTTCATCTGGAGCACCAAGGTCATACATACACCACTTCATCTGGAGCAACAAGATCATACACTAACACACACTTCATCTGGAGCAACAAGATCATACACTAACACACACTTCATCTGGAGCACCAAGATCATACACTAACACACACTTCATCTGGAGCACCAAGGTCATACATTAGCACGCACTTCATCTGGAGCACCAAGATAATACATTAACACACACCTCATCTGGAGCACCAAGATCATACACTAACAAACACTTCATCTGGAGCAACAAGATAATACATTAACACACCTCATCTGCCGCAACAAGATCTTACATTGACACACACCTCATCTGGAGCACCAAGATCATACACTAACACACACTTCATCTGGAGCACCAAGATCATATACTAACACACACCTCATTTGCAGCAACAAGATCATACATTAACACACACCTCATCTGAAGCAACAAGATCTACACTAACACACACCTCATCTGCAGCAACAAGATCTTACACTAACACACATTCATCTGGAGCAACAAGTCTAACCTCATCTGGAGCAACATCTTACACGAACACACACTCATCTGCAGCAACAAGATCATACATTAACACACACTTCATCTGGAGCACCAAGATCATACATTAACACACACCTCATCTGGAGCACCAAGATCATACATTAACACACACCTCATCTGGAGCACCAAGATCATACATTAACACACACCTCATCAGGAGCACCAAAATCATACATTAACCCTCTTAGCTTCGTTACGACAGCAGCCGACAGTTCCGCCCGCACTGCCTAATGCTTCATAACAACTGCACACGACCGTAAAAGTCGGCCACGAGCATGGGCTATTTTGATCACGTACTGATCACATGTTTCTGGCACTGGGAGACTGACAATTGGTCAAACATTCTTGGCATCATCCAATGAGATGATCTTGGGAAAATTAGCACCACACACACATCCATTCACTTATGCTTGGGCGCGAAATGTGGTTGGGGTATTTTCATTCATGCCACGTAGCGTGTGAAATGACGATGTCCTTTATAGCAGATGTTTTTCAGGATACAGATGATTCTCCAGATTATTCAGAGGAGGAATTAAATACTACTGTTCGTGAATTAGAAAACCATGAAGAAGATGTAGCTGAGTCAGATATTGAGGTTGGTGAGGGGGAAGATGATGAAAACTGTGATTTAGGAGAGCAGACCGACACAGAAGATAACGCACCACTGGCCGCATTCCAGCGAATGTGGCACCCGGCACTGGTTCCGCTGACACTAGTGACAGTAAAGAAATTTGATCTCCCGGTCAGACCAAATTGTTCATTGCCAGCTGATGTCAAACCTTTAGATTATTTCTTTTTGTTTTTGTACAGCAGACAATTAGTATCAGACCAAATTGTTCATTGCCAGCTGATGTCAAACCTTTAGATTATTTCTTTTGTTTTTGTACAGCAGACAATTAGTAAACTGTATTATGAACATTGAATGTAGCTTTGTAGTGGAAAGAAAAATAGTGACAAAAACTACCTGAACAAACTGTGTAAATACATGAGGAGTACTTGATGACATTTGGTGACCACTGTGAGTACTATCAGATGGAAATGCTGTTAGACACTTTAGCTAAGGCATACTCTAATTCATTACTCATCTGTATGTGTTGTGGTCACGTATAGGTGTGCTTCTCTTGTTCTTTATATGTGTCACTTATTTATTCATGTTTGGTGACATCTTTGGTGACAATGACATGACAGGCAGTGGTTAGAAAGACATATACTTGGATATTTCAAGTAAAGCATGTTTACTGACATCTGACAAATTTCTAGCTTTATATCTGATCAGACATGCTCACAGTCTACTCATGAACAGAGAAACCCTATTTTGGGGGAAAAAGCTTGAGAAAATGTGAAATCTAGGGGCAGTTCAGCTCTCTAGAATACAAATACAAGAGCGTTAACACACACCTCATCTGGAGCACCAAGATCAATTTCTCGACCTGTCCTTCCTGCAGCGTGGCCCCCCGCCAATTGAGGACCATGTTCAGGCACTCCACCCGCCTCTTCTGTACATTGTAGTATTGAGCATTCTTTTCCATGCACACACAGTGCAGTGCTGTCTCCTTTTTGGCATTGGTCTTGTTGGGGTTGCCTCCTTTGTCATACAAGAATATTCTGGGGCAGGGAAAGTACAAAATAAGTCACAAATACATAAAACAAAACAAAAAAAATTAACAAATCACTGAGGTCTCCAAGTGTAGTTGAACTAATAAAGAATGACAATGGTCTCCAAGTGGAGTTGAACTAATAAAGAACGACTGAGATCTCCAAGTGGAAATGATAAAGCTAAAACTGTAATCTCTATATCTTCAGTTCAACAATGTTGTAACTGTCATACAGAAGATTCCTCTGTTCAAAAATGCAACTGTTATGTTTCAAAACAAAAGTTAAATATTCTGTTTGAATTAAAGCCAAAAGTTAATATTCTGTCTAAAATCAAATCAAATGATAAACAGTCATCTCCCCATATATATTAACTCCAAAGTGCCATGCTGATGATGCAGGGGCATGGGTTTGAGCCTCAATGGGCATACTTATGGCTTCATTAGCTCAGATAGTAAAACAGACAATGACATCATTAGTTACACACGCACACAAAAACACACATGAAATAAAACCAAAGTAAAGGGGAAAATGTACCTCTTACTTTATATATTGTGAAACAGGATCATGATTAATTCAAACAACAGACACTTGTGCAGCACTTGTGGAAACTGGCAATGTGTTATTGGTTCGCACACACACATGCCAATAACAATTATGTAATCAAAACACACACCACATATGCACATACGACAGATAACACACACAACAACACACACACACACACAACACCCCACACACACACACACACACACCACACACACACACACACACACACATCTTTTAATCAATGCCAAGTCACATCCACTGCATTATATCTAATGTAATTCATCACGATCACAATGCTGACATTTAAAAAAAAAATGTTGACCCAACTATCAATTACAAGTGAACATACATCACAATGTTTTCATTTAATTACATCCTCAACTCTTGTTGTAGTCTCCACACATCTCTGCCTTTTAAAACTGCAGAACAACTGAGTTGTGAAAATGAGTAATGTTGTTGCAATGACGTATCTACAGTTCTGTCAAACTCCAAGGACAGTGCATGAAAAAGTTGCGCCTGCATGTACTACTGTACAAATGCAAAATGTTCAAATATGTATAAACAGCATCCTACCCTTACAGCTTACAATTGCTCATTAGTCTGCTTAGTACACTCAGGTTTTCATATGATCCTAGAGACAAAAGCAAATAATGTAATGTCTGTACCGTAACAATGTCTTCATTCCATGCCGTGAAGCATAGTGTAAGGTGTCTCATGCTGATGCGAGTCACCATATGAACAGTTGGGATCCAGGCCTTTCTGCAGATCAGTGTTGTTGGTATACAGCTGTAGAGCCTGCACCTCATCTCCATTCTGTAGGTGTTTTCGAAACTTAGAAGAAGAGCTTCCCATTGTCTAGACTCTGGAGAGCAGTGTCTGTGATGGCAAACACCACACAGGACACTTCAGTGCCAAGGGTGAGGTATGGAGGCCCACTTCACCAACACCAATCTGCAACACATAATTAAAATCAAATGCTGGTTAAAGAAATATGAACTGACAAGAACAACCAATGGTGGTTTCAGATCATGGCAATTTAAGACAATAAAAAAACAAAAAAACAAAACAAAACAAAACAAAACAAAACATCAAAAAATGTCTAGGTAACGGCTATGGTCACCAGTTTAAAATTTTAACCTGAAAATTTGCATTATAATCCTCTGGGAAGAAGAGGCAAAATCCACATCAGAAGACGTGTGGTTGACAAAGTGGTGGGGGTAATTAACAAACAAACATACACCTAATCCTCAATGCACAGGCCTGTAACTGTAGTATACAAGTACAGATAAGCTGAACTTTTTACTATGTCCAGCATTAATGCACAAACAACATCCTGAAAAAGCTATCAACTCTGATTAATATATTTTTATATAAAAGCCTATCATTGATTTTATAACTGTACTAAAATCAGACATGCACATTTCAACATTCACTCTAATTTTGTGCAGCAGAAAATAAAGCAATCTCCCTACAGATAAAACAAGTACAATTCTATATCTACATTCAGCACCAAGACATTATTCAATACTCATCACAAAATAATCTTAGTAAGATATGTCATTGCAGTTAATAAATCCCTGCCATCAACTTTGTCAGTGAGAGTGAAAAAATACAGATGCCGAAGGTTGGCTTACAAAACAAAACAAAGACAAAAAATTCTTGACATTAAGTAAACGGACGGTGAGCAGATACTGATCTAATGATTAATGCTTTTATTGCTCACCAAATGGACTGAGAACAATTCGGATGGTGTTGATATGGTATCAGTAGAACTTCAGTAACATGTGAGGGGAAAAGATCACCACAGTATGCATCTTACGTCTGATTAATGTTGATTCTGATGATTGTGCTGTGCTACAAAGCGGTGTGCAAAATTGATATTCTTGCAAGACACAACTGTTTGTCTGGCACTTCCCACACTTAAATCTTCTGAAGATTGTCAGAAACTGAACTGAGTAAATCTGAGTAAATCTGCTGAAGACTGTCAGTAGAAGTTTCAGAAACTGAACTGTGGAGTGAGTAAATCTGAACTGTGGAGTGATAAATCTGCTGAAGACTGTCAGTAGACGTTTCAGAAACTGAATTGTGGAGTGATTCCTGACTCTTAGTAGGATATGGGAAAACTATTTCAGCAAGTTTTAATTGATAGGATGGGAGCTGCACCTACTGAGTCCCCTCTACACGTGGCAATCATTGCACATGTGGAACTATAAGCATCAGTATGCAAGACAGTCAGGACAGGAGTGCATGCCTCCTCCACACTTTACAAATTTCCTGTGCTGGTCAGGCATACAGGCATGACTGATCTCTGAGGTACTAGAACAGATCACCAAAACTGGCTGCACAAGATATATAAGACGACATGGCATGATTGAGCATATGAACTTCATGTTCACAAGATAAGAAGCTTGCCAAGCAAATGCCAGCTTCACTGCATGAAAGGCAACAGCATCCCATAGATGCTCCTGTATAGATAGCTGAAGAAAGGACACAGTGACCAGAACAGAGCACTAAAGCAACAGAAGATACTCAGAAGGCCAAACTTATTAGCAATGGTATCCACTATCAACCGGGGAGACACTGCCCAAAACAGAGCCTGCTGTATCAGTTGGTGACAGCAATGTATGCAGTGAACAACCTAACTTGAGCAGCCATAATTCAACAGATGTAGGACTGCAGGAACACAACATGTGCCTCTAGGATTATTTTCTCCATTTCACATAAAAACCAACAACAGGAACAGAAGAGCAATTGATGAACCCCACTGGATAAACTGGACAGTCCATCATTAGGGTTTGACCACTGCTGGAGGAGTGGAATTCTGTTCCAATTAGTTCCACTGACAGGCAGATGTAAGGACTAACAATACTGTTTATTGCTCAGAATCGGTAAGTTATGTAAAACCTTCAGATCTCACCAGCATGCATGTATTATTCAGAGGCGTATGACATTTTCCACGACCATTTTGGAGTTTCCACCATATGGCATTTACAGTGTAGTGCATACAGATTCATCCATCATTCCATGCCATCTGAAATGAAACTAAACCAAAATGACAACAGATTTGATGGATTAACTGTGCTATTTCTGATGAAGGATATCCCAAGCTAATGTCATCAAATCAAAATGATAAGAGCATTTGACTGATTAACAGTGCTATTTCTTATCAATGACATCCCACACTAATGTTATTAAACCAAAATGATAGAACATTTGACTGATTAACTATGCTATTTCTTATCAAGGATATCCCACATTAATGGCATTAATCAAACTGATAAAACACTTGATGGATTAACTGTGCTGTTCTTATCAAGGATATCCTACACTGATGATACCCACTAAAGAAAACTTCAAGATTCTCTCTGCAACAGATTCTTTCGGCCTGTCATGTTCATGAACAAGAATTTGTCAGTTTTCTTTCCTTCTGAAGTCAGTGCCTCAGCAATGTCAAAACATTCTTAAGCGCAGAGATAGGCTAAAATGCTAAAAGCAAACTGTTTTTATGTTTGGATAAAATGAAACAATGCTGTGTGTGTGTGTGTGTTTTTAGTGTTTGTGGTGAATGTGTGTATGTGATGTGATGTGTGTGTGTGTGTGTGTTGTGTGTGTGTGTGTGTGTGTGTTGTGTGTGTGTGTGTGTGTGTGTGTGTGTGTACAAGCACACATGTGCATGCACATGTGTAACTGTGTATCTAGGTAGGTGAATATGCGTGGGTGTGGGTGGATTGGCGCTCGGATGGCGAGCCTGACTGTACATGAGGAGCATAATTAACAATATATATATTCACTGCAAAACAAATCTACATATTACACTTTTCTTTTCGACACAAGATTAGAATAAAAGTAACTTGTCATAAACACCATCTTTTTTTTTTTTTTCTTTTCGTGCAGTCTTAATCCTCGCCTTTGACTGCCATACAATATAGTGAAAATATTTTGCACAGTACAGCCACTGGTTTTCAATGTCACTGAATAAAAAACAAAATGCACAACCCACACATTGAAAACACTCTGTGCAAAAGGCAAACTCTATTAAGTATTATGATATCCTGATATCAAAAGACAATAATCTGTAATGTTGTCCAAAATGGAATGAAAAGCTAAACTGAACAACTGTACAGAATCATCTTTTGCAAAACACAAAATTAAGGACAAGGAGCTTATGTGGTTTAAACTTCAGATGGCCCACAGATTACTTGCAATAAATGTTGTTTTAAAAAAATAAAAATTGTCAACAATAATCTATGTAGTTTCTGTGGGGAGCATAAAGGCAACACTGAACCATTTTCTTTTTGTGTAGGGGTCCTCACATAACACAATTTCTCAAAAGTTTGAAAAAAAATTGTTGGATGTAAGATGTTTTCTATCATTTAACACGAAACTCAACAAAAATATGGTTTTATATGAAGCAAATTTTAGATTCAAGATAGACGGCTGAGACGCAGTTCTTGAATTCAAAGCACTGTTTGCAAAAGCAAGTATTTATAAATTTATACAAATTAGGCGATACTTTACCAAACATTTTTTGCTTCCCAAAAAGAGGTAAGATATCATTGCAAATTTGTCAGGTTGCAGTCGTCTGGGTGCTGACTTTGTTCTTGCTAAGCCTTGATGGGTATCGTTTCAAAACCAAGGTTGGTTTTGTGGCCCACATGGTTGCCTTGGTTACAGGTGGAGTTTCAGGGATGCTATCTTGGTTGTCAAGGGAGACTAATTTCTGTTATGGGAAATATTTCTCGGTAGGGCTTGTTTTCCTTGCTGTTTTTCCTCATGTGTGTGAAGGTTAATATCTGTATGTCTGTGTTTCAAGGGGCGAATCACTCTCTGTTTCTTTTGGACCTGTGAATCATGCTTTACATGCGGATTCGGTGGATTGTGGGGCCAACCTGAGTTCAGGTCTGATTTTTGAGTTCTCGTTATACTGGCTTGAAAATTTCTGGTCAGTTGTTGGGTGTCTGTGTTTCCGGAAGGGTGCTAGTCCCTTTTCTTCGAGATAACCCTGTTACTTTGTAACAGGTTATATGTGAACTTCTGGTTCACTTCAAGATTTTTGTATGTTTTCTATGTTCACCCTGTAGTCCAGTTGAGTGTACTTGGCAAGGGTGATGTGGCATCTGTACCAGTTTGTGCTGTTCTGTGCTGTTTTGGCGTCTATGTTGTTTGAGGATCGGAAAAAATTCTGGAGGAGACCAGTATGGTTCTGCGACTCTTTTGGACAGGTGAGGAGTTTTACAATATCTGTGTTTATGGAAGGGTGTTAGTGCCTCTTCTTCGAGATAACCTTGTTACTTTGTAACAGGTTATATATAAACTTCTAGTTCACTTCGAGATTTTTCTATGTTTTCTATGTTCACCCCGTAGTCCAGTTGAGTGAACTTGGCAAGGGTGATGTGGCATCTGTATCAGTTTGTGCTGTTCTGTGCTGCTCCAATCTCTATGTCGTTTCGAGGGAGTTACGTTGTTGGTCGTTGTGTGGTGTGTTGTTCGCGTTTATGGTTTAATTTCTGGTTTCCCTAGGTTTCAAACTGGTTTGAGAGGATTGCCCAACCGGTTTGTGTGGCATTGTAACGTAGGTTTGGGTCAGGGTTTATTCGTCGTCGCTGAGAGTGAATTCGCGATTATTTTCGATTCTCTGCGCCTTGGGTTGTTGATTAGGCCTGGCGTTGTGAATCCAAGTCGTGAGGTTAAGATAACCAATTTAATTTACTGATAATAAGCACACTGGGCTGTTTACTGTTTGGGGATAAACGTAGAGGAGCTTACCGTTTGAAGATAAGGTTATGTGTGTCATGTGGCAGACTGACAGACAGTTGACGAGGAAGTTAAAGATAAAATGGATATTGTAACTTTCTTATTGAGTGCCAGTATGAGTGTGTGGCTATTGTCAAGGGCCGGTTAATGTTTTTGTATTTTGGGTCCATGGTCGTGGTTACGTTCTATGGTTTTATTTCATGTTCATTTGTTTGTTCTTTAACATCTTTTCACTATGAGTGATATTAGACGGGGAGGAAAAAAGAAAAGAAAAAAAAAAAAGGATGAGAGATGGGCGGGTTGGATTTGGGGCAGAGGGGAGACAGAGTAAGAGACATAAGTAGGGGGAAAATAGAAAAATGGAACAAGAACTTAACACTAACAATTAACATCAACAATGTGTATGGGAAATTTAACTCTAAAGTACAAACTTCATAAACTTAAAGTAATGCATTAACAGGACTGTGAACCAACAATTCTGAAATTTTAACCGACAAAAATTGATCGGAAGCTACTTCTTTAAAATGAGTTTCAGAATAATTTTCTTGTGTAAACATTTTTCATAAAAAAGAATGTAGCATTTTGCAGTAAAATAGACAGTGAAACAGTGTGAATTGTTCACCGCAAATACACTTGACATTTTTACAGTATTTTGTTTTCAATGCATTTATCTGAATACGAAAATGAACAGCAACAATCAATCTCAAATGATATATGGAAGAATACTGCAATTTTTTCATACATTTTGAAATGAAAGTTTTATCATTTGTTGCGACACAAACTTTTCATGGAAATGTTCATGAAAACGAATCCATGAGGCTGATTGTAGCAAGATGCAAGCTTCTTTTACGGAAGCATTAATACCTAATTCTATAGTATTATCAGAGTTATGTGCACCTTGCTTAGCGGCTCTAGTCAACTACTTCGTTTCGTGAAGGCCAACGCGAGAAGGCACCCAGCATAAACTGAGATCTGTACCTTTTATCCTTAAATGATGTATTTCATGTGGATCAATTATGTGTGTGAGTTGTCATAGGTAACGAAATTGTTACCTTCATATATTTGTAAAAATTTGTCAGGGTTAAATTAAATCATCCACCTTGCCTTGGGCAATGTGATGGTTACTTATACCTGACTTCAAGCCCATTTCGGTTGATAGCTCAACAAAATTTTAAGGGTTTATGGTTTTTTTTGGTTATTATTTGATTGTGCCCTTGTCTGTGAGATGCCCTGTGGATGATTTTTTTGTGTATCTCCTTGTAGTGATGTGGAATATACAACGTCAGTACGCTGTTGTGTATTTGATGGAATTTGTGGTATTAAGCTTATCATAATTTGATTGTGCCTTTGACTGTGAAGTGCTGTGGAATACACAATGTTAGTACATTGTGTGTGTATTTGATGGAATTTATGGCATTAAGCTTGTTTTGAGAACCGTTCATGGGGTTTAACCAGCCTGGGACTGCCAAGCTGGGTTAGACAGCATTCTGGTTAAGACTGCCGATAGCGGACGCTATCGTCAGGTCGACCGTGCAGACAAGTAGCTCTGTGCGTTCGCTGTTAGAGTCTGGGCGCTGTGGTGTGTTTGGATGTGATTTTTTTTGTGTGCAGTGAATAATTTTGTTTGAGATATATGTTATTGTTAATGTGTAATTTGTGAACTCCTGTATTGTTGAATGACAGCTATTAAATATGGGTGAATGAAAAAGTAGTTGTTTGTTGACCATTACTGTGTGTTGGGCGATAGGTAAATAGGTCTGTAAATTCTGTCTATTCCTCTTAGCAAGATCATGTCTTAGTGAGCCTGACATATGGTGGAGATGCGGAGATCTGTTACGACCCTTCTTTGCATATTACGTAGAATTTGTCAGTTCCAATGTATTGAATGCCTCACGCTGACAATCCACAAGCAAAACATTATTGAGTCAGATATTGTCAGAACTGACCAGTTGCTCTATATTTCATCTCCTCATCTATGGTTGTTTTTTTCTTCTTTTTTTATATTTTATTCTTTCACAGATTTTGAATCTTCCCATGGATTAAAATGTGTCTGATGTTATACAATTTCTTATGTCATCCAGTTTTCTTTGTCTTTTATCTTCAGCTATAAGTGTTTCTTCACAAGCTTCATTTATTGAGTTTTTCAAATCTATCCATTGTACTTCACTGTCCTCCAGAGCATGAATTTGTTTTGAACATATATGCCAAATTTTGCTTGAGCTGATTCATCTGTTTTTACAGGTCCAAGATCTAGTCTGATGTTATTTTTGGTTTGTTTTCTTTTGTTTTCTTCTCTTTAATTTCAACATGAATTTTCTCGTTAAAGGATTGTGGTCACTGTTGCAGTCTGTGCCTGGTAATATATTTGCTATCAGTAAAGAATTTCTAAATCTCTTAATCAATTTGATTTCTTGTGCTGTCTCTTCAATTCCTCCATTTTCATTTTCTTTTGTTAGATTGCTCAAACCAAGTGTTTTCTATTATGAATTCATTTATCTGTGCTCACTCAACAAGTTTCTCTCTCTTGTCGTTTCACATGTTATGGCCATGAGGTCCGACTATGTCATCTATTTTTCCCTGTCCCTCTTTAGCATTAAAGTCTCCTATCATTATTGTAGCATCCTGTGATTTATATTGAGCCTTGGCTGTCTCAAATTCTACATAGAAAATGTCATTTTCTTCCTAAATACTTGCGGATGTTGGTGCATGTACTTGGACGATGTTTGTATCAAATGGCCAAATGGCTTGCCCAAATAAAACGCTTTCTGATATAGCCCAGTATCCTTTGACAGACCGACTTGTCATCGTCCATTATCATGCTTATCCTTCTTTCATTTTTATCCCCTCCAGAATAAATAATTCTATGCTTGCCTGATATTTATCATGCCTGCTCCCTCCCATCTCACTCTCCTAGTCCTAAAATACTGATGTTCAATCTTTCCATTTCTATTTTCACATTTTCTCAATTTCCCTTCTGGGGTATCGTTCTAACATTCCATGTTGCAGTTTTTATATCTTTTAATCTGACTGCAATAGCCTGATGACGGTCTGGTGTCAGCTGCTAGGCATGGCTTCCCCCAATTTGTATTTCAATTTTTTAACAAGCACAATAATTAAGTCAAATGCAAAATACAGGACACGCAATGGATAGGCCTATCTGTTTTTCAGCTCTAAATAACTATTTTGTATAATTTCTATTTTATGATTTCAAATCTGTGAGCAATAGCGCTGCTCTGGGCATTATTCTTTTTAGTTCCCTTTCATATATAAAATATAAGAAACTGGAAATGGCATATGCTGTTATCAACGCTTATTGCTAGAGAAGACTTGGAAATGGCATACATGCTATTACCAATGTTATCATCAGCATCTCTACTGCAGTTACATGTAAAGACAGAATAGTTCACACACACACATTTGTCATCAATCTACCTACATTAACATGTAATCTTTTCTCATCCCTTTTCACTGATGGACACTATAAATATAATCAACATACGTGCAGACTTGCTAATGCCTGAAGCCTCCATGTCTGTAACTGTTATTTTTGTTTAAAGCCCAGCCGACTGTGTACAACCATATCAAGGCTATAATCATTTCAAAGCATACTGAATATTTCAACAGAAAAAAAAAAGAAAAGAAAATTAAATACAAATATCAATGCATTTATGTACGTAATCTAAGAATATGCCACTGGTGTTGACCACTCCATACAATTTATCACACAGGGGATTTAAAAAACATACCTGAATACAAATTCAAACATAACTAAGGACACTAAAACACATATAAAAACGGGCCAAAGTTATCAAAAATTGCTTCCACATATCTCATTTCCCTAGAGCCAAAAATGCACTTAATACATGTACCCAATTATCAGTGACAGAAATGAGTAAATTTCTAGCACAGAATTTCCAGAAGGTGGGGATACTATTTACTAAAAGAGCCCTCGGCATCCCAACAGGGGTCCCTCTATGTCTACATATGTAAGCAGAACATCAAATGTGTACGTTAAAGATTCTGTAAGTCATATTCGTCTTCACAGCTCAAGTAAACACAAAAACACCCCGTAGCCATGCCTGCTCACCGAAAACAGAGTATGCAAACTGCAACAACACAATGCCTGAAAGGTGTAAGCAAAACAACATGCATACACATATTCAAGAAAACACTGCTCAGAAAGAGGAGAAAACTCCCTTGGTACTGTGCTCTAAAGAATTAAATTTGTGACAACTTTCTGATGCACCATCCTCAGTTCTCAACACACACACACACACACACACACACACACACACACACACACACACACACACACACACACACACACACAAGAAAAAAATGACATTTTTTTCTTCAAATAAACACAACAAAATTACAGTGGCCATTCAGCTCAACAGAAAAGCTAGTTAGTTGACAATGCTATTAAAAAGTCTCAGTGCAGGCCAACTGCACATTGCTTATAAATACTTTCCCAACGATATCAAATTATTTCACAGAATCATTGTTTTTCACCAGTACTGTATAATATCACATGAAGCATACAATATTTTTCATTACAATTATTTCTTGTACAGTTCTGAACAGTATGGAGTCCAGCATCTTTGATTTTCCAGGAACAGCCTATCTAAATGTAATGAAATGAAAGGAATGCAGATTTACAGAATTCAATGTTGTGAGCACTGGAAAAGCAGCTGTTCAGCACACTTTTGCAGCAATTAAAATCCCATCCTTATTTCTACACTGCTGCTTTGCCAATGCCTTCCAACACTGACTCACCTTACCAGGAACTGCTGTTAATGCTATACATATGCGATCTTTGCATGCATCAGCATGTAGTACTAGTCTTCTAAGTAAAATGTGAAATATTATCCAACGTTAACAACCATCAGTTGTTAACAAGTCTGCAAGTCCTTGTTTTCCAGCTGGGACTGTACACTGAGGTAAAGTCAGCATGAAACATGCATTTACTGGTTTCTGTACTGGTTTATGTAAACTGCAACAGCTGGCATGAACTGTCACTTTGTCACATGTTCCTCCATCACATACTGCTCTACATCTGAACACAAGAGCATTGTGCATATGAAACCCAGTTAGACATATTATCTTACATATATGTTGCATATGAAACCCAGTTAGACATATTATCTTACATATATGTTTCCTATTATTCGATTTTAAGATAATCTATGCCCAATCTGTTCATAACATCCATTAGACCTCTACATTTTTAAATGATCTGTCAAAAGAAATTACCACCACTGATTTGTTGGTGCCATGCTGTCCACCAATCAATGTCAGAAAATATTTAAAAAAAAAAAAAAAAGAAAATAATCAATCAATGATATTCAGTGAGATTAGGAGTGAGATAGGGGGAGGTTGTGGCAGGGAATGGTAGATTAAAGTATTCTAGAGTAATGCAGTCTCCACATGAAGCATCAAGAAATATAAAAGGGTGGTCTTTGTCGATTGATTGTATGCGTATGTCTGGTGCGTGAGTGCACTTTGATTTGAATAGTCAAGATTTGGCACCGTATAAATACTGTAATTATTATCATTAATATTAGACAGCAATATGCATTTTACATGGACAAATAGTTTTTGTGTGTGACCATACACAAAAGAAACAAAACAACACGAAAGAATAATAACGTATATAGTAATCAATAATTTTGTTCAATCCAATGTAATCTAATCCAAAGAATTTTGTCTTTTAAGTGGATTGTATGTGTCAGTATGTATTGCATGTTCACCTGCTACTTCAACGACTTCTGACTATTATGCAGACTGAATGTATTGGCATGTACTGCATGCTGAGGATATATTGCTGAACAGACTTTCAACATTTCTTATTGTAGTATCACAAATATCTGACCTTATTCAAAGAGGAAAAAACCACTAGGCAATGATCTGTCACTGCAGTAATCATCGCTGGGGGGGGGGGGGGAGATGATATCCTACTCATATGTAAGTATGTACAATGCATGCCAACGTGTGTACATGTGTGTGCATGTATGTGTTTGTGCACATATAAGAGAAAGAGAAGAAAAGCAAGTGAGATAAGACACAAGGAGGAGTGGAATGATATGACTTATGAGACTGAAATTTTGACATGTACATGTACTTTCTTTCCAGTGATAAAGCCATTCAAACAAAGACAGAGGGACTGAGACAATGAGGGCTTGGTTATAAGCAGGTATGCTCAGATTCAGAATATGTGTGTGTGTGTGTGTATGTGAATGTGTGTGTGTGTGTGTGTGTGTGTGTGTGTGTGTGTGTGTGTGTGTGTGTGTGTGTGTGTGTGTGTGTGTGTGTGTGTGAGTGTGTGCATGTGTGGATGTGACTGGGGGGGGGTGGGGGTGAGAAAGAGGTAGAGTAAGGCATACATATACACATTGACATGATGACAATGAGCTAGTTTGTATCCCTACACAGGTTCAATGATAAAGCCATTCAGATTTAGATAAGGAGGGTGGGGGTGGAGGTGGGGAGCTGAGAGAAAGAGAGAGACAGATGGCATACCCATATGCTTGCATAAGCAGGGAAGAGAGAGTGTATGACTATGAGTGTGTTTGATAATGAGAGGGAGATAGACATACATACAGATATACGATGAAAACAGAACAAAATATATGCATTTGATTATACACAACTGCACACACATAAAACTAACATTTGATTATACAAAACAGCACACACATAAAACTAACTGATCCAGTGGAGATTTATATATATATCACACACAATGTGCTCATGACTTCATGCATAAAGCACCCACATTTTTCCTTTCAACGACCAACGACAACTGCAATAGTGCCAACTTGCAGCAGTATCTGGCTCGTGCCTGTAGGCAATGTGTATGTGTAGGTTTGATTGAAAACTGTCAACCCCAAAAGACTGTTCCTCTCAATGTTTGTATTGTAGTTTATAATTTTACAGTTATGCTTGTATTTTTTTTTCAGAGAAGGCTAGGAGAAAAGAAGATGTAGAAGATATGGGAACAAAAATTCAACATCACAAATGTACAATATGCTCATGAAACTGCACTGACATTGCACAATACCACTGCACTGACATTGGACAATATCACTAGCATGAAAAGAATTCGGTGCAAAGAAGCTGCAGCAAGCAAGATGACAGGTCTAAATCTAAATACCAAAAACTTTACGAAGACAAAAGTTCTGCACCTAGAAGGAGAAAAAAGTCAAGCATATATTTGATATATTCAAATCAACACGACAGCATCAAAATATAAAACGTCTGTGAATGACTAAATACTGAGGCCCGGTTAAAGCTCAAGATGACACCTAAATGCTAATAACCTTAAGAAGACAAAAGTATTGCACCTAAAAGGAGAAGAAAATCAAGAATATTGATATAATTTTTATATTCAGATCAACACGACAGCATCAGAATATAAAAAGTCTGTGAATGACTAAATACTGAGGCTCAGTTAAAGCTCAAGATCACACCTGTGCTAAGACATCAATATAAGAGTAGGAATGGCAAAACAGAAAATGATCCAACTCAATAACATTTGGACAGTCAGATAAAAATACAGCTTTTGGCTTCATATTACTGTACCCTGTCAGACTGACTGTAAAATTTATAGATAAATGCATTAGAATTTAGAAGATGAGTTCCTTTTTATTTCTGCATGTCCAAAATATTCTGAAAAAAAAACAACAACCCTTGTACAAGAATGTTATTCTATGTTTTTTATTATCACGTAGTCTTCTGAGCACTGTTGTACTGAAGTCTGTTGTACATTAAAGTCTGCTGTTGCGCTGAATGTAATATCCGCAATTACAGGATGTTTTTTTGCAATGTTTCATTTGTTTCATTAAGTTATACTTATAGTTTGTGGGTTTTTTCTTTTTGTTTTTTGTTTTGTTTTGTTTTTTTTGGTTTTTTTTTGTCCTCACATCTTTACAAGACCAAGTTGGTAGCCAGCCAAAACACTACTAACATCACTGACATGAAGCTAGGAACTGTTCAACAATTCACTTAACTGAGATTCATCACAAGCAATAAAAGATCAAAATCGGAAATACTCTCAAGGACAGCAAAGACAACATCAGCACTGTCCTGGCTGAAACCTGTATGGAAGGATAAGAACATCTCCATGAAACACAAGATCATATTTCTACCTATATCCATCTTCCTATATGCATGCAGCCATTGCAGACATGGACCTTCACAGCAGATTTGGAAAGACAAATCAAAGACTTGAATATGAAGAGTTGTTGCAAGATATTAAACACTTGATACACTGATCATATCACCAATGAACAATTGTGCCAAATCATCAAGCAGCATATTGGACCATACGAAAACTGGTTGATTTAGTTAAGAAATGAAAAGCATGTTGGTATAATCATGTAACAAAACCCTATGGCCTTACTAAATCAATTTCAAGGGGTCTGTTGAGGGAGTGAGATGGAAGGGAAGATGATGGACTGACAACATGTGGAATGGACAAAGAAATCATCTACAGAAACCCTGGCTTTGGCACACAACTGACGGATCTGAAAGAATCTACTTATCTAGTGAACAATTCTTTAGTGCAGCGCTCAATGACTCTTTCAGAGTTAAGGGAGAAGAAAAAGATACCCCAAAGTGGGGTTAAAGGATGAACTGCTTTGGCCTTTATCTGCATGTATCATACGTGTATGTGTATACCTCTGTGTCAGAGTTGTGTTATGTGTGTGTGTGTGTGTGTGTGTGTGGTGTATGTGTGTGTGCATGTGTGAGTACTCTGTGTAGTATGCATGCATGCAGTCATGCATGTTGCAGTTATAACTTATGGGTGGGTGTGTTTGTGCGTGCATTCATGGAAAGGGGTGTACGTAAAGGTGTGGATTTGGGTGGGTGTCACCGTGTAGTTATCCTATTCACCATGTAGAATTATTCTTACACAGTGTTATCATTACTTTATATTACTGACGGCATACGAAACTACCCTTTAAAAGAGAGAGAGGAGAGAGAGAGAGAGAGAGAGAGAGAGAGAGAGAGAGAGAGAGAGAGAGAGAAACCTGAGGCAGAACGACGCCAAGCAAACATTAGTCAACAAGTCTAGGACTAGATATCTAAACGCAAGATGATGTCATAAGACCCCTTGATCAACAAGAAGAAAATAAATGTGGTGACCATTTCAAGCTATGACATTTCCCTGTTCCAATCATAAATACCTTTACATAACACTGTCGCTAGATACATATCAAAATATGCCAATTATTTTGACTGTAAATATCACTGAAGGTTGTCCTACTTCGCCGATTTCTGCCAGGCTGCCCAGACAAAACACAGCGGCAGGCATGCTTTTGTTTACGTCTGCTGTCTGCCCCCGATTCTCTTTGTTCGGAACACACAGTTTTCTTTGTAATTGCCATAGAAACCATTGTCACCGTTCAGTGACTACGTCGTTATCATAACAACCAACCTGCCAGCTCCAGTATAGTCCGCTGATCAAGATGAATCAACAAAATGCAAAGAAGCAGGATGCCTACGGTTCTTTCGTTTCGGGCACCTGTGCCTTGATCTGCCTTTTTAGCGGAAGTAGCCGAGCAACCGTCGGACCTTAACGG
Source organism: Monoplex corrugatus (assembly GCA_030674185.1). Taxonomy (NCBI): domain Eukaryota; kingdom Metazoa; phylum Mollusca; class Gastropoda; order Littorinimorpha; family Ranellidae; genus Monoplex; species Monoplex corrugatus. The sequence goes on along the minus strand of CM060305.1, from coordinate 27,761,440 downwards.
AAACAACCGATTGGTACCGTACTGTCGAGGTACCTTCGATATAAACTATCTCGAAAGCCCGCAAAATCACATTCTTTGTATAAATCAATATCATATAAAAGAAAATACAGCATTATGAACAGAAATCTGTTCATAAACATGATGCTGACGTCATTATCTTCATTTGCTGATGTGCTGCCAACAAGATCTATTTTGGGTAAAGCGTCTCTATTATTAGAAATCACTGCGCTTCATACAACACAGATTTGCTAATTCTCACTGGACGAGTTCTTTCTCCATACACGCCTTATTTCACAAGTTTCATACATAAGGGCCTCAGATTATATCCCGAAGATTTTTTATAACAGATTGCAGGCTTCAGCGTGTATGGCACGATCGATCAGTGCATTTTGTCTCAATTGTACATGTAGTTTCCAACAAAAATTTGTTTTTGAGTTAAATTTCATTTATTTCGTTATTGATCAAACACAAAGTAAAAAATATATATATATCTATTAAGAAAGCACTGAAAATCATTTGTATTAAAGATTTATAGTTCAAAATACGTAAAAGACTCACACATCTTTAACAAAGGGTCAACATGCAAGAGGCACTGTCACTGTTAAAATTATCATAAACGGTGTACTATGCAAACAAAGGCCTACACAAGTAGGTCATAGAGAAAGCATGAATGTATTTTTTGTATGTCATAAGCAAGCGAGGATAGGGAAAGAAATGGCAGCCATTTTCTTATTTATTTATTTATTTTTTGCTTAACAAGTGTGCTAGGCCTAATCACAGTTTCGCAATATATTCTTCTAAGCCCGCTGTCTGGTATTTTGTGGTGAGATATCTTGTCAAAGAAACGATATTGGTATGTTTTTGTCAAGCTTGCTTTTATAAGTCTACACTTTTCCAAGTAGGATTATTAAATCAAATATTGGATTAGCGCACATATTTTCATTCAGCTCCAAACAAGATTACGTTTTCATGCAGTCAATCTGTTGTTTGCGCCAGTCAATGCTGCATTTGACTTCAACAACTCTTCTCAGCAAATTTTGTGGTCTGCTAACTGTCGAGACTGTATAGTAAGGGGAACAGAGCTGGCAGCTATGCAGGCTGGCGGCTGGGCGGACTGCCCAACAGAGAGATGAAGGCCCCAGAATAAGGCAGGAGAGGGCTCTTCCATTCTCTCTTGGGCTGGACCTAGTTGGCACGTTGTGTGGCTATGTTCGGTGGGGGGGGGGGGGGGTCATCTCCCCACCTTGCCATTCAGTTTGTTAATAAGGTAACTGATGACTGGGTCCGAATGGTCATGCAGCGCATGAACAACCCCCCCCCACCCCCACCCCCTTTGCTCGATGAAAAGGTTACCGTGTGGTGTTTGGAGCTTGAGAAGTGATTGTCCAGAGAGTGGTGAGGCAATGATGTTCTGGGTCCCATCCAACACCCTCGTGTTTTTCTTGTTAACTTTAACTTGTGGCTTGGCCGTTGATTTCAGGGAATCAAGTCTGATGACCACAAGGTAAGATCTGCTGGTGGCTCGGAAAGATGGTTAACTTGAGATCCCCTTGGGGGGTATATCAGACCTAGCCGAACAGCAAAATGGGCTGTATCCAGAGCATCATGCGGCTGTTTGAACACTCACTGTGGTTGTAGTAAAGTAATGTTGGAAGTTTCCGACTGCTAACTGACTAGACTATAGTAAGGGGCTGGCAGTTATGCGAGCTGACTGCTAGGCGGGCTACCCAATAGAGAGATGAAGGCCCAGAATAAAGTAAGCGAGGGCTCTTCCATTCTCTCTTGGTCCGGTAGCTGGGCTGGACATAGTTGGTGCGTTTTGAGTGGCTATGTCCCAGGGTTTGTCATCTCCTCACCTTGCCATTCGGTTTGTAAACAGGGTAACTGATGACTAGGTCTGAATGGGTCATGCAGCGCATGGACAGCCCCACCCTTTGCTTGATGAAATGGCTATTGTGTGGAATCGGGAGCTTGGGAGGCGACTTTCCAGAGAGTGGTGAGGTATTGATGGCCTGGGTCCCACCGGGTACTCTCTGGTGTTTCTTGTCAATTTTGTTAACTCTGATATTTTGTGGTGAGATATCTTGTCAAAGAAACAAACAATGTACGTTAGCTGGCGTTTATAGAGGCGGCGGGTTTCGGGAAATCGCACGCGCGAGTCGACCCGAGCGAACTCGCGCGAGGAATGTTGCTATTTTCGGTTTGCAAGTGTTCATAGAGGACGCGGGTCTCTCGAGGCGGCAAATCTGCCAACCGGCGCGGGAAATTACCAGAAAGAGTTGCCATTTCTTGTACGCGGGGACGCGCCGAACTTTGTGTTGGCTGTACTTTTGGTGGCTGTGTTCACAGACATCTCACGTCCATTTGTTGATACACGACGGCTCAAGATGGATGTTGACCAACTGATCACTGCAGTTTTCAACAGACCGTTAATATGGGACAAAAGAATTAAAGAATATGCCAACAGGAATCTTGTGGACAAAGCGTGGAAGGAAATCAGCATGGAGATGAACATTGAAGGCAACTTTGTGAAACTGCTGTCTAACAATAAAAATTCATCAAGAAAAGAAGCCATTTTGTCTGTTTGCTACTGCAAGGCCTGGACTGCATGTGAAGTGTGTGTTGTCTCCTCTCGTCTCGTCTGGCTTTTTCCCGCTTTTGCTATAAACACCAACCGCGCGAGTGATTAGGCGCGGGTTTTCTAGCGCGAGTAACCAGCTCGCGGCAACCCGCTACCCGCCGTCTCTATAAACGTACACTAAAATGTTTTTGTCCAGCTTGCTTTTGTAAGTAAACATTTTTCCTAAAAGGATTACCGGTATTAAATGAAATATTGGATCTGTCGTATATTTAAATAAGCACCAAACAAGATTACGTTCTGATGGCGGTCAATCTGATGTTTGCACAAGTCAGTGATACATATGACGACAACAATTCTTCTCAGTATCCTTTCCCAGGATCCTCTGACATGTAAACACTTCAAAATTATACGATCGTTACTAACTTTAGTTTTTAAGCAGAACCGAGTCACAGCAAACGTTATTTACGAGTCCCACTTCTTTTTCTTTTTCATTTTTTTCAAAACTTTTTTTTAAGTGATGTTAATTGCTAGAATTTTATGCACAATGCCCATTGAAACCATTTTAATATACAATCATGTATTTCATGGACTTAAGTTTTCAAAAATACCCTTCTTCTATGGAACGTTTGTTCCCAATTTCTCTAATCATTTCAAACTCAAGAATTTGGAAGTGTATCATCTGTTGTTAAAGTGTCATAATAATAGTCGTGCTCCTTTTGGTATGGCGTAAATTGTTTTCAGCGCGGTTGGAATATCATAAGAATAATAATGGAAATAATGAGACAATTTCTACAGCGCCTATCCTACAATAACCAAGGCTATTGCATGGGCATTTTATAGATATGACCACACTGAAGTCGAACAACACTTTTGTGTGCGCGCACACGCGCGCTCACACACACACACACACACACACACACACACACACACACACACACACACACACACACACACACACACACACACACAACATGCACACGCACACACACAATTCACACATGGCCACACACACACACACACACACACACACACACACACACACACACACACACACACACACACACACACACACACACACACACACACACACACACACACACACGAACAGAGAGCAAAACACGGGTAATCAATCACATACGTTCATACACGAGTAAAATTTGAGATTGCTGAGAGATAGTCCTCAATATATTTTAGCTGGAGGTTAACAACTATCTTTTGAAGAGATGCTAGTGGTAATGATGACCTGAGAGTCGGAAAGGAAGGAGCATGACGAAGGTTGAAGAAGTGGAGCGAGTTCCAGAATGTTGCGGCAGAATGAGAGAATGCTCTGGGCCCGTTTTATTTCTCTCTCTCTCCCCCCCCCCCCCCCCCCGATTGAAAGGGAGTTCTAAATATCAGGTCGTCAGAGGAAGAACGAAAGGATCAGGCAGGAGTGTACATTTCAAAGAGTTCAGAAAGACAGATAGGTAGGCTACTTCACGTGTGATAATTCTATAATAGAGGCATGCACAGTTATATTGAATATTTGTGCTTGATTTTGATCCAGTCAAGCTGTCTAACAAATCTGATGATTGATGTTGTTTTTGGTGCATTGTAAATAAGGCGGGCAACTGAATTTTGCATTAGCTGGAATAGTTGGAGTAAGGATAAAGCTACACCCAAAAGAGGAGCGAAACAGTAATCCAGTCTAGACAGGTTGCAAGAAAACATCGGTATTTAAGTGAACAGTTCTGTTAAAAATGGTCTGATCAAGCTTATGCGGCGGAGATAGAGAAATGATGCTTGCCAGATTTTGGCTATGTGGTGTTTCAGAGTGAGTTCACTCCGAATCTAAAGAGAAACCAAGATGACAAGTATGAATGTGATTTCAGTGGAACCGAGCACTATTGACGGAAGAAGATGGGGATCAGTTTCTGTGCTGTGTCCAACACGATAGACTGACTGACTTGTAGGAGCTGAGATTGCTCGATAAGAAATGCTGAGGTAATTTATGGACAAACACTTTCTCTAAAATTTTGACAGGAGAGGGAGACTGGAGATTGGTCGAAAGTTTTTAAGTGTGCTTGGATCAAGCGATGCGGTTTTTAAAAATTTTTTTTAATTGCACTCTTGAAATCATCTGGTACTGAGCCACTCGATAGAGAACTGTTATAGACAGTTGTTATGACAGACAGTAAGATTTCGAAATGTTCGTAGAGAAGAGAGATAGGGATATGATCAAGTTCACAGGTTTTTAGCAGTTTTCTCGAGAATTTATTTAAGAAACTAAGAGATAACAGATTGTTTATTGGAGAGAGCTTGACTTGAATAAGTGAACGTAAGTACTGAAGGACGGGTAGAGGCAAATGCATTACGAATATCATGTGCACAACCATTTGGTATGTTTAGTTTGCTTTCTTGCATGTGTTTCTTGACTGATACTTTGCATCCGTCATAGAATGCTTTCATTTTCTTTATCTTTTCTTGAAATTTTCCATACAAAGAAAGAAAGAGAGAGTAGGTCATTTTGTATACAGCCTCTTTCCACAGTGAACCAGATTGCAGTTTGGATATCAACAATGATTGTTAGTTTTACGATTTTAGAAAGATTTCTATTCATTTACATATATTTTGACCAACACATACGCTGTTAGGACTTTGAACATAAATTGCTGGTCTTGGAAATCAAACACTCTCTCAAAGTATAGGTAAAGTAAGAGTCTAGGACATTTTTTTTTCGTCTGAGTGATCAGTTACATCGCACATAATAAGTCTTATATTGTCTATTTTCATGAATTAAATTCATATATTGCCTTGGTTTGTCAGGTTTTGAGATACAGGTTCAAAGCCTTTCTTGTTGGGTTGCTGAAAGTTCTCTTTCTCGAAATAACTGGTTCACAGCTCTCACAAAATAAGAACCATGCTTTCTCCAAGAGAATTTGAAAAATTCTGCTGCAAACCCATCTGTTCCCGAGCTCTTTCCATTTTTCGTGTTTTTTAATGGACATTTTGTTGCTTCTAAATTCATTTGTGCTTTTAGTGAGTTTCTCTCATTAATGGATAACTTTTGGTGTTCTTTTATTAAATCTTTTATTTCACACGCTTTTAATTTTTTTGTATATCGGTTTCTACGAAATGTATCTACCTCTTGATTTTTAAGTTCATCAGTTAGACTTCCATTTCGGTCGATCAGTTTGATCATATTTTAATCATAAAGTGTCGTTCTTCCAATTGACAAAAATACCTTGTTATTCTTTCCTCATCAACAACTCATTTTGCCCTTGATCTTAATATACTTGCTCGTATTTTCTTTTCTCTGTAATCGACAAATGTAACCTATACGTCAGCATGATATCTCGTACTAAAGTACCTTTACGCACAATCTAGTTTTTGTGCAACCTTTGAAAATAAAGATCTGCTTAGGCAGAATGCACCCACACAACTATATGCCATGATTAAACTAATGAGCTAAACAAATAATCGTTTTACTGTATAAACTGCTGAAGACCAACCAGCACAATCAAAAACACGAAACAAAAAATACATTTACTTGATGTCAATCAAAAATAAAACTAGCAGATGTACACATTATGTAACGTATCTACATACGTTATGCATACCACTTGTATTATTAACAGATGTATTTTCTCAAAGCAGGATACACAGTCCACACGAAACTGTAAAACAATTGTTACCACATACTTGTGTGCCACTCTCAAGTCTACAAACAACAGCACATAATTGATACAGAAAAAACCCCACCAACTATTATCAGTTCTATGATGAAATATTAGTTTCCAAGAAACCTGTTTTAAAGGTTAATTTCAACCAAATGAAAATGCCGTTTTACCAACCTCCACCTGTTCTTCATTCCACTCACTCCCACTCCTAACCCTCTTATCCAAAGAGTCTCCTTCAGACGCTGCACACGATTCCAGTGTTTATCAATTCTTCATATACAAAGATCAATGGTCAACCCGTTGAAATAGAATATAGTGCATCATCATACGCCTTAAAAAAAAAAAAAAATAAAGAACTAACCCTCGACTGAAATCTACCTCTCACTCTGTCTCTCTCAGTCTCGTCTCTCTCATGCTCTCTCTCTCTCTCTCTCTCTCTCTCTCTCTCTCTCTCTCTCTCTCTCCTCTCTCTCTCTCTCTCTCTCTCTCTCTCTCTCTCTCTCTCCTCTCAACGCCAACTTGTATCACCAGTTCGCCTCAGGCGCGTTGTTGCCATAAGATGTACTACTCTTTCAAGACAAAGAAAATGCGAAATGCAACATTTATCTCCCTTCCACCTGGACAGCTGATTGCGTTTTCGCGTGTTCGTATACGGTTATTGCAAAATGAATGCTTTGTATATGTGTGTATGTGTGTGTATGCATAAGTGTGTGTGTTTATTTGCGTATGTGTGTGTGTGTGTGTGTGTGTGTGTGTGTGTGTGTGTGTACGCGCGCGCGCGCGTATGTGTGTGTGTGTGTCTGTGTGTGTGTGTGTGTCCCACATGTGGCAATAAACAACAGAAAAAACAACAACACCCAAACCTATTAGAATCCCTTTACCTTCACAGTCAGTGCGCACTAACATGGAGCATGCAGGAAACTTGGAGTCTGCACGTGAGTTGGGAGTTTCAAGTGGCCCATTAGCTATGTCGTTAGATCGCTATACTCGTAACGCCGGAAGGGACTGTGGGCCCGTCGTTTGGGTGGGCTACCTTTGTCGTTTTCTTTCTTTTTGGTTCTTTCTTTCTTACTTTCTCTCTTTCTTTCTTTCGTTGTTCCTTCTTACTTTCCTACTTTCTCTCTTGCTTTCTTTCTTACTTTCTCTCTTGCTTTCTTTCTTATTTTCTCTCTGCTTTCTTTCTTTCTTACTTTCTCTCTTCTGTCTTTCTTTCTTCTTACTTTTTCTCTTTCTTTCTTTCTTACTTTCTCTCTGTCTTTCTTTCTTTCTGACTTACTTTTCTCTTTCTTTCGTTCGTTCATTCTTACTTTCTCTCTTGCTTTCTTACTTTCCTTTTCTTTCTTTCTACTTTCTGTCTGTCTTTCTTTCTTTCCTTCTTACTTTCTCTCTTGCTTTCTTTCTTTCTTACTTTCTCTCTTTCTTTCTTACTTTCTCTTTTGCTTTCGTTCGTTTGTTCCTTCTTACTTTCTTACTTTTCTCTTGCTTTCTTTCTTACTTTTTCTCTGTCTTTCTTTCTTTCTTACTTTCTGTCTTGCTTTCTGTCTGTCTGTCTTTCTTTCTTTATGTTCTTTCTTCCTTACTTTCTCTCTTTCTTTCTTTCGTTCGTTCCTTCTTTCTTTCTTACTTTCTCTCTTACTTTCATGCTTTCTGTCTGTCTGTCTGTCTTTCTTTCTTTTTTTCTTTTTGTTTCTTTCTATTTTTTCTTTCTTTTTCTGCCTGTCTTTCTTTCTTTCTTTCTTTTTTCTTCTTTTCACGTGGGCAGGTTGGCTCTTTTGATAGAACCATAGACTCAAGACGTGACATCACGAGGTCAATTCTAGCCTGCCGTGGCCATTGGCAGAATGGTTCAGACGTTGTCCTGCCAATAACTAAACTCGAGGTTCCCCTCCCTCCCTGTTTTGTGTGTGTGTGTGTGTGTGTGTGTGTGTGTGTGGTGTGTGTGTGGGGTGTGTGTGTGTGTGTGTGTGTGTGTGTTGTGTGTGTTGTGTGTGTGTGTGTTGGTGTGCATCTGTGCTGGCGCGAGTGCGAGTAACCTATATTTTTATTTTTGTTTTTTTTTTGCATCATTTAAAAATTCTTCTATTTGAGCCAGCAATGTAACATTGAAGTGTTGGCACGCCACCAAATCATTTAAGCACCTAACTGTCAAAGAAAGAAAGAAAGAAAACAGTGAGGGAGACAGAGAAAGCCACGAAAAAGGTCAATCCTTGTCTGGACGGGCACCATCTCTGAAAATACGAGACACAGGGGATGATAACGTCACCCACACAGAAAATGTGGGAATGAAGGGGCATGGTAGTTAGACGTGGGGGTGGGGGGTGGGGGGTGGAAGAAGACGAACACGTCAGCAGAAGCCCAAAGGCGATTATGCTGGTGACATCAGGCATGACATCAAAAAGTCTGTTGAGACAGGCAATGTTTGAACCCTTGGGAGAGCCAGACAGAAGAAGGTCCTGAGAGGAAAAACACTGGTTGTTCGTGCGTGTGTGTGTGTGTGTGGTGTGTGTGTGAGCGTGTGTGTGTGTGTGTGTGTGTGTGTGTGTGTGTGCTTGTGTGTTTGTGTGTGTGTGCACGCGCGTGTGTGTGTGTATGTGTGCGCTTGTGCGCAAGTAACCTATCTTTTTGCATCGTTTACTTTTTTCTATTTGTAATTTTCTACTGAACCAATAATGTAATATTGAAGTGCTGGCACCCTACCAGACCATGTAAGCTCACTAACTGTCAAAGAAAGAAAGAAACAAAAGAGGTGAGAGAGACACAGAAAGCCACTAAAAAGTTAAATCCTTGTCTGGGCGGATACTACCTCTACCAAAACGAGACACAGGGAATAAAAACATCAGCCACTCAACAAGGGTGGGAGTGAAGGGGGAATGGGGGGTTGGGGGAAGGAAGACGAACACGTCAGCAGAAGCCCGAAGGTGATTATTATGCTGGTGACGTTAGGCATGACATCAGAAAGTCTGCTGAGACAGGCAAGGTTTGAATGAACCCTTGGCCAGTGAGAGTGTCAGCAGAAAGAGTGCAGACATTGGTCTTGGTGTTGGCCTGGTTCTCTTGGGTGGTATTGGGTTCACGGGTTAAAGTGGAACAGGAAAACAGCGCTGACAGTTTAGGCTGGATAGGTCATTTTACGACCGATTGTTGGTGGGCTGTTTGTCTGACCGGTTGACCACAGTTGAGAACATGTGGCTGTCATGTGTTTTGATAGGAGGAAGTGGAAGTGGATGTTTGCAGTAGTAAGAAACTCTGGGGAGAGCTGGACAGTAGGAGGTCCTCAGAGGAGAAACCCTATCTGTCTGTCTGTCTGTCTGTCTCTCCTTCCGTCTAACTGTCTCTCTTCTCTCTCCCTCCCTCCCTCTCTGTCTCCCTCTATGTGTGTGTGTGTGTGTGTGTGTGTGTGTGTGTGTGTGTATGTGCGGCGTCATGCGCGCTTGATGTGCGCGGTATGTGTGTCCCACATGTGGCAATAAACAACAGAAAAAACAACAACACCCAAACCTATTAGAATCCCTTTACCTTCACAGTCAGTGCACACTAACATGGAGCATGCAGGAAACTTGGAGTCTGCACGTGAGTTGGGAGTTTCAAGTGGCCCATTAGCTCTGTCGTAGATCGCTATACTCGTAACGCCGGAAGGGACTGTGGGCCCGTCGTTTGGGTGGGCTACCTTTTCGTTTTCTTTCTTTACTTTTGTTCTTTCTTTCTTACTTTCTCTCTTTCTTTCTTTCGTTCGTTTCCTTCTTACTTTCTTATTTCTCTCTTGTTTTCTTACTTTCTTTCTTTCTTCTTTCTTTACTTTCTCTCTTCTTTCTTTCGTTCTTCTTTCTTCTTCTACTTAACTACTTTCTCTCTTGTCTTTCTTTCTTATTTCTCTCTGTCTGTCTTTCTTTCTTTCTTTTTTACTTTCTCTCTGTCTGTCTTTCTTTCTTTCTTACTTTCTCTCTTTCTTTCTTTTCTCTCTGCTCTTTTTTCTTTCTTACTTTATTTCTTTCTTTCTTTCGTTCTTCTTCCTTCTGTACTCTTCTTTCTTTCTTATTTTCTCTCTCTTTCTTTTCTTTTTTTCTTACTTTCTGTCTGTCTTTACTTTCTATCCTTCTTACTTTCTCTCTTGCTTTCGTTTCATTCGTTTCTTCTTTACTGTCATTACTTTCTCTCTTTCTATTTCTTATTTTCTCTCTGTTTGTTTTCTTTCTTTCTTACCTTTCTGTCTCGTTTTTCTGTCTGTCTGTCTGTCTGTCTTTTTTTTTCTTTCTTTCTTCATTCTTCCTTTCTCTCTTGCTTTCTTGCTTTCTGACTGTCTATGTCTTTCTTTCTTTCTTTTTCTTTTTCTTTCTTTCTATCTTTTCCTTCTTTCTTTCTTTCATTTTTCTGCCTGTCTTTCTTTCTTTCTTTCTTTCTTTTTTTTCTTCTTCTTTTCACGTGGGCTGGTTGGCTCTTTTGATAGAACCATAGACTCAAGACGTGACATCACGAGGTCAATTCTAGCCTGCAACATTAACCTTTTGACTCCTGTGGCCAGTGGCAGAATGGTTCAGACGTTCTCCTGCCAATAACTAAACTCGAGGTTCCCCTCCCTTCCTGTTTGTGTATGTGTGTGTGTGTGTGTGTGTGTGTGTGCGTGTGTGTGGTGTGTGTGTGTGTGTGTGTGTGTGTGCGTGTGTGTGCGTGTGTGTGTGTGTATGTTGTGTGTTTGTTTTTGTGTGTGTGTGTGTGTATTTGTTTGTGTGTGTGTGTGTGTGTGTGTGTGAGTGTGTGTGTGGTGTTTGTTTGTGTGTGTGTGTGTGTGTGTGTGTGTGTGTGTGTGTGTGCGTGTATGTGTGTGTGTGTGTGTGTGTGTGTGTGTGTGTGTATGCGTGTTGCATCTGTGCTGGCGCGAGTGCGAGTAACCTATCTTTTTATTTATTTTTTTTTTTTTGCATCATTTAAAAATTTTCTATTCGAGCGAGCAATGTAACATTGAAGTGTTGGCACACCACCAAATCATTTAAGCACCTAACTGTCAAAGAAAGAAAGAAACAAAACAGTGAAGGAGAAAGAGAAAGCCACGAAAAAGGTCAATCCTTGTCTGGACGGGCACCATCTCTGAAAATACGAGACACAGGGGATGATAACGTCACCCACACAGAAAATGTGGGAATGAAGGGGGCATGGTAGTTGGAAGTGGGGGTTGGGGGGTGGGTGGAAGAAGACAAACACGTCAGCAGAAGCCCAAAGGCGATTATGCTGGTGACATCAGGCATGACATCAAAAAGTCTGTTGAGACAGCAAGGTTTGAACCCTTGGGAGAGCCAGACAGTAGAAGGTCCTCAGAGGAAAAACACTGGTTGTTCGTGCGTGCGTGCTGTGCGTGTGTGAGCGTGTGGTGTGTGTGTGTGTGTGTGTGGTGTGTGTGTGTGTGTGTGTGTTGTGTGTTGTGTGTGTGTGTGTGCACGCGTGTGTGTGTTGTGATGTGTGCGCTTGTGCGCAAGTAACCTATCTTTTTGCATCGTTTACTTTTTTTCTATTTGTAATTTTCTACTAAACCAATAATGTAATATTGAAGTGCTGGCACCCTACCAACCATCTAAGCTCCTAACTGTCAAAGAAAGAAAGAAACAAAAGAGGTGAGAGAGACAGAGAAACCCACGAAAAAGTTAAATCCTTGTCTGGGCGGATAGTACCTTACCGAAACGAGACACAGGGATGAACACATCACCCACTCGTATTGTGCGTGTGCGATACTCTTCGTTATTTTTTTATTTTTCTATGAACCAATAGTAAATATCGGCCTACACATCTATCCCTAACGCAGAAAGAAGAAACAAGTGAGAGACAGAGCCAAAGTAATCCTGTTGCGTAACCTTCCAAGAGACACGGAAAACTCACATCAAGGTGGTGAAGGATGGGTGGGAGGAGCGACCGTCAGCAAAGCCCAGGGATTAGTATGAGTAGCTGATCAGAAGTTGCGAAGCAAGGTTGAATAACTTGCCAGGTGTCAGCGAAGATGCACTTGGTTGTGTTGGCTGTTCTTGGGTGATTGGGTTCACGGTGAGTGGAAGAACAGGCACATTTGTGGATAGGTCACTTACACATTGTTGGGGCGTTTCTGACGTTGACCAGTGGGACTGTGGTGTCAGTTTGTGAGGAATGGATGATGTTGATGTAAGAACTGGAGAGGACATAGGAGTCTCAGAGAACCCTATCTGCTGTCTGTCTCTCTTCGTCTAACTGTCTCTCTTTCCCCTTGTTCTGGTGTGTGTGTGTGTTGTTGTGTGGTGGTTTGTGCGGTGCGTGTGTATGAAAGTGGGTGTTCGTGTGTTGTGTGTTGTGTGGTGCTGCCGCGCGCCTATGGTGTC
>CM060305.1:27741365-27743865 GCA_030674185.1 Monoplex corrugatus | reverse complement strand
CATATATGTATGTATGTATGTATGTATGTATGTATGCACGTATGTCTGTTGCTGTCTGTCTGTCTGTCTGTATGTATGTATATATGTATGTATGTAGGTAGGTATGTATGTATGTGGGTGTGTGGGTGTGTATGTACACATGTATTTATGTGTACGTACGTACGTACGTACGTATGTATGTGATGAATGTTGTATGTATGTATGTATGTATGTATATGTATGTTGTATGTATGATGTATGTATGTATGTGTATATATGATGTGTATTTGTATGTACGTACATATGTATGTATGCATGCATGTGTGTATGTGTATGTGTATGTGTATGTGTGTGTATGTATGTATGTATGTATGTATGTATGTATGTATGCATGCATGTATGTATGTGGGTGTGTATGTGTGTGCGTGTATGTGTGTATCTAGATATATATATTATATATATATATATATACATATATGTATATATAAACATATACATAACACACACACACACACACACACACACACACACACACACACACACACACACACACACACATATATATATATATATATGTGTGTGTGTGTGTGTGTGTGTGTGTGTGCGTACGTTTGCGCGTGTGTATGTATGTATGTATGTATGTATGTATGTATGTATGTATGTATGTATGCATGTATGTATGTATGTATGTATTATGTATGTATGTATGTATGCATGTATGCGTGTATGTATGTATGTATGTATGTATGTATGTATGTATGTTTGTATGTATGTATGTATGCATGTATGTATGTATGTATGTTTGTATGTATGTAAATATATATATATATATAATGAATCCCAATTAAGGATTAGTATCATAATTTGATACCACAGATTATCGTGGATGCATAACATGTAATCATTAACATCATTGATGTTTATGTGCTTATGGGCATTGACCGAAAGAGAATATCAGCCATTACTGAATTATCGAAAAGGAAAGTAAAAGGAAGTCTGATGTATCCATTATCTATTCTATCATTATGGTAATGTGACCATACTGTATTTGTCTAGACGTATTTTCTCCCATTGGGGATGCCAGGGGCTCTTTCAGTATAACGAATATCTCCATCTTCTGGAAAATCTGCGTTAAAATTTTCCTCTTTTCTTTCACTCTCTTTGTTTTTTTCTTTCTCCTTTGCTTTCTGTCATTTCTTCCTATCATTTTCTGCCTTGCTGGTCCGTTCACCTGTATGTGTTCTATAAAGTCTTACGTAGTTTCTTTTAGGATTGATAATTGTGTACATGTGTAAAGTGCATTTTTTTGCTCTAGGGAAGTGAGATATGTGGAAGCAAATTTAGGTAATTTAGGCCTGTTGTCATATGTTTTAGTGACCTAAGTTTTATGCTTAAATTGGTATTCAGGTATGTTTTTCAAACACCTTATGTAATACATTGGACGGAGTACTCAACTGCAGGAGCATCTCTTTAGACAATGTGCGTGAATGCACTAATATGTGTACTTAATTCTTTTCTTTTTTCCTGTTGAAGTATTGTGTATGTTTTGAAACGGCAATATGGCTGTGCGCAGTCTGCTGGGCTTTAAACAAAAATAACATGAACAGCAGACGTATTTCATGTACGAGTCTGGAAGCTTACAGGTTTACCACTAAAACAAAACTGGGAGAATGCTAAACGCTTGAACAGCTACAAAGGATCTGTTCACTAACACCACGTTCGATATGATGGACATGTGTTTGATCGCTTTTTGCTCTTAGTTAAATTTGCTTTACTCATATGCTATCTTTAGTGTGTATATGCTATGTGATTTCAAGCAGAGTCCTTGATATATATGTCTATGTACGTACGTAGTATGTATGTATATACGCACGTACGTACGTACGTATGCATGCACGCATGTATTTATGTATGTATGTACGTATGTATGTATAGTGTATGTACACGCGTATATAAGTAAGTACGTACGTATGTATGTATGTATATATGTATGTATGTATGTATGTATGTATGTATTATTATTATGTATGTATGTATGAACGTATATGTTTGTACTTATACGTATGCATATGTATGTGTTTACGTATACATGTGTGCATGTATGCATGTATGCATGCTTATATGCTTGTGTCTATGCATGTAAGTAGGCAAGCCAGCCAGCAAGCAAGCCAGGCAGGCAGCCAGCTAAACCCACAATATAAAGGTATAGACAGAATGTCTATTTGTCTATGTGTTACATGTATCTATGTATCATCATCACCATCAGGTGCCCTGCCACATGGCGTTGGCGATCATGGACTTCCATCTGTCTCTATCTCTCGTTGCCCCTAGCATCTCCCCTACCCTCCCCGTCCCCAGCCACTCTGCAAATCGTCCAGCATTTTCTCCCTGGGTCTACCTGGTGCTCTCTTTCCCTCCAGCTTTCCCGTTGTGACCAGGTGCTCCAAATCCCCCTTCGTCATAAAATGGCCTATAAATGTTGTCTGTCTTTTCCTAACATTCCTTGTGGGTGATCTACTTG
>CM060305.1:27721365-27728865 GCA_030674185.1 Monoplex corrugatus | reverse complement strand
AAACAAACAAACAAAAACAAAACAAAACAAAAACAAAGGAAAACATCACATATCTGCTCCAAGTGACTTAATCTACAACCAACTCATTTACTTTAGATAAAGATCGATCCAAGACCGACCACAAAAGTAACAAAAACCAACATATAAGTACACATCAATGCTGAGCTAGACAAACATACAGGAACTTTGGATCAACCATCATGACAGACATAAGGCTTGACAATCTTGGAAAAGAAGTGCATGCTGTGAAGTTAGCCATGACTCTCCCATCAAGTCCCTGAACAACATAGCGCAAGGCTTTTCCATCGTGACCCTCCTGAACTTGCACGACAGCCATGTGAAAAATTAATGTGTTGTTCTGGCAGACACTTAACCAGAAGACACAGTGACGATACATCATACACAGTTCCTTCCCCTCCCGGCACTGGCAGTGGTGTACAGGGTAGATAGTTTCCCTTTGACAGCCAACGGGACTTGCAACACAACAGGTCAACGTTTGTCTGTCGTGTTTCGAACATGTAGGTTTATGATTTGTTTCTGGGCGTTTTGTTCGCCAGTGATATTCATTGTTCTTTTAACATATTTCTTTTCTGAGCATGGTAAATGAAAACGAAGGCCAGGAGGGTGTTTGGAGTTTTGGTGAGATTGTTTGATGAATGATGAGACGCAAAAACGATGTCCTTGTATCTTGTGTCGATGATTAGATAGCTGCGAGTATCTCAGTTTTAAAGGTCAAGTTTGTGTGTGTGTGTGTGTGTGTGTGTGTGCGTGTGTGTGTGTGTGTGTGTTTGGTGTGTGTGTGTGTGGGGGGGGTATGTGTGTGTGTGTGTGTGTGTGTGTGTCTTTTCCTAACATTTAGATGCACACCATATACCAGTAATACACCACTTATCACCAAGAGACCACCACCCTACCAGCACTGCCAATAACAATAATGTTGCATATAACAGAATATCCTCACATCTGCAATTACGATCGTGTACAGCACTAAACTTTTCCAAATGATAAAAGAAAATGTTACACACACACACACACACACACACACACACACACACACACACACACACACACACACACACACACACACACACAACTACACACACACACATACACACACACATAATATATATATATATATATAATATATATGTGTTAATGTGCTAGAGATTTTGTCTTTGATTTCTGTTTGTGAACTGCAACTCTTTTTCATAAAGCTGTGGAACAGAGTTTTTTTAAAAACTAATATGCTACATATTCTCTTGATTTTAGGGAACGCAAAACAAGGGATTCAATTCTATTCCGTATTTCTTTATTAATCCAAATTCAGAAATTAATTTCATGTGTGTGTGTGTGTGTGTGTGTGTGTGTGTGTGTGTGTGTGTGTGTGTGTGTGTGTGTGTGTGTGTGTGTGTGTGTGTGTGTATGTGTGTGTGTGTGTGTGTGTGTGTGTGTGTGTGGAACATTTTCTGTGTGTCTAACTGTTTTACATGTGTATGGATTATCCAGCATCTTGACAGAGATGCGTATCAAATTACTCGTCTAACAAAAGTCATGAACAGCATTATCATCATGATGTGTCCTGCTGCATGGTATTGGCGATCATGACCGTCCATATGAATCTATCCTTTGTCGCTGCAAGTACTTCTCCCACCCTGTCTGTCTCCAGCCACTGAGAAAGTCCGTCCAATGAACATCAGTTATCAAGAAACACCCGAAGTGCTTGGTGGGACCCAGAACAATAATGCCCCGCCACAGACAATCACGTCCCTAGTCCAAACGCCACAGGGAAAGCGGTTGTCATTTCGTTAAGCAAAAGAAGACTGTCCATGCGCTGAACGACCCATTCGGACCCAGTCATCAGCTACCGTGTTCACAAGCCAAATAGCAAAGTGCAGAGATGACAAACCCCGTGACATAGCCACACAACGCCATCAGCAAGGTCCAGCCAAGCCGCAGAACAAGACAAAGTGAAAAAGCCCTTCTATGCCTTATTCCGGGCTTTCCTCTCTCTACTGGACAGCCCGCCCATTCGTCAGCTCTACTCCCCTTACTGTAGTCACAAGACTGTTGTATTTTGATAACAACGTAAACAGAGTGAAATGACATTGCAACGTTGGAGTTAGTTGACATTTCATTAAAGGAAATGTGCAGTCCTTATTCCAACATCACTCTTTAATGATTGTAAGAGGGTGAATCATGGAAGGTGATGAATAGTGTGTGTGTTATTGGGTGGTTCTAAGGGCAAATAGCAATGATAGTGACTGTTGTGTCGGTGATTGTGATGATGGTAATGGAACACAAACGTTGTGATAGTGATGGTGGTCAAGTGTTTTGGTGATGATAGTAACAAATCAGTAGTAGTTGCTGACAGCTGGGTCAGGACGGGCACTAGTGGTCGTTGTATTTTGGGTACCATGTTGAAAACAATCATACACTGAGGATATTTCATAGACACAAACAGTTCTTACACGTATCTGGAATCTGGTGTCCAAGCACTGAGAAACTGCGGATGGAAACTGTAACAATGCTAAAAAAGACATGATACACAAAGCATGCAAAATGTTAATTTTCTTCTGAAAAAGACAAGTTACGCAAAGCATGCAAAAATACTACTTTCCTTCTGAAAAAGACAAGATACACTAAGCATGCAAAAATGTTTAGGTTCCTTCTGAAAAAGACAAGATATACAAAGCATGCAAAAATGTTTAGTTTCCTTCGCTGCCACAAAGGAGGTATATTCTGAAGGTATTTAACAACATGCCTTTTTGTACATTTGTCATTGCCGTGTTTGTTCGTTTGAAAAAAAATTGTTGATAAACACATACTCAGTTTTAACAACATTTCAAATGTATGTCTGCAGGCTTAAGGCTTGTGCCATCATCACCATATACATGGCACCTGTGATGTTAGTGCGCATGGAATTCATTTCCGAGCGCGGATACGTCATCTTGAGAAACTGAAACTGAAACTGTCTCTGCCTGCACGCTATCAAGTGGTGTCTTACTGCAAAATGTTGTCAGTACTCTGTGGGAAACCCTCACTGATGCAGTTTTGAGAAGTCACATACATATCTCGCTCTTTTATCTGTTGACTTGTACCATCTTGGATGTTGGGGGAGATAGAACTGGCGGTCAGCAGCAAGCTTAAAGGCCTGAAGGGGAGAAATACTGTCCGACAGCAAAGTCTCCTACTCACCATCGATTCAGGTCAGGTCATCCTTGGTTTACCTCTCGCTTTAAATTCAGGTATGTGGAACTCAAAGTTACTATTTGTGATAATCATTGTTTCAGAAGGACTGTTAACCAGATCACACATGACATAATCAGAAACGCTAACACCAAGATCAGAGGAATGGAGGAAGCATTTCAAATTCACCGTTCGCGTTATACTCATCAGCAGAGAATTAATTGGTCTGGTTATCTGACATAATGACAACTCCAGCAAACATATACATGTAACCCAAAGTACATGTAACAGAAAAAAATTATGTTATAACCATCTACATGTAAACAAATTTGAACAAGAAACAAAGAAAGAAACAAAGAAAGAAATAAACGAACAAACAACACCTAATAACCCCAACAACCAACCAAATCATGAGTCATATATGATTAAGCAAATTTATTCTTTATTCACGTGTATTCGTAAACTTCTACGAAATTTCTCGCTGATATTTTGTTGTTTAAAAGATAAAAGGACAATTGAACAGACTTACAGACACAGTTGAATAGACTTACAGACACAGGCACGAAGATACACCGAACCAACACCTCCATTGAAAAAAAACGTTTCGCCCCCTCCTACCCTCGACATTTCCCCATACCTTTCAAAACCTATCCTCCATTAACTCTTTGCCTCCTGCACCCTATCCACCACTAGCAGAAATATAACACTTTGACTCCCTCACCCTATCCACCAGCTTCTTGCATGAAGCTGGTGGATAGGCTGAGGGAGTCAAAAAGTTAATTTCTTGTTTTGTCATCATGGTTGACAAAGCACCGTGCTAATGGATAAGCAGAGGGAATCAAAGGGTTAAAACAGATAATTAGGTGAAGAAAGATGAAAGCTGACAAACTCAAAACAACAGCTTGTTACATACGAACGTATGAGTGTTTCGATCAAAGGTGTCCATATGTGTGTGTGTGATTTCTGCACTCTCCAGCATCAACTGATTTGGAGACTGTAGAACGTTCTTCCTTCGGCAAAGGGGGGAAACCAATTACTTTCCATCTGTAAAGGTCAGCGAAGGGTGAAATCGTACGAATTAGTTTGGTCGACTTGCCCTTAAGCGTCACTTTCATGTTGCTCGATTTTTTGCCGACTGGCCCAGGAAAATTATTTCTTGTGTGATCTGCTTCTGCTGACGAGGTTGTCGCCACATGCAATTTGAGGAGATCAAGGGACAGTTTGCCACAGGCTGGTGTTATGTGTAGAGCTACAGCTTGACCAAGAGTTGTCTCCCCGTCTCTTCTACAGTGTCAAAGGACTTTTTTTTGGTCCTAAAAAGTCCTCCTCCACAAATATAAACACATATACATCACCCACATACTCTAAACCAGGTTGATTTGGAAACGTTTTTTTCGTAAAACCCTTTTCTGTATGGTAAGCTTAAAAGATATTTTGACCATACGAAAAGTATATAATTAGAAGAAACTGCCAAAAATGCACATGATCAAAGCCATCACATATCGCCTAGGGATTATGCGGACACTACAAGCGACACATCTATCACTATATCAGTATCACATGATTAAACACGTTTTTGATGACCCTCTTCTAAGGGGGAAAAAAGCCTAAAACAAACACATAAACAATTAAAATGCTTGCAGAGCATAAGAACAACTGTTGTTTTAAGACATATTCAAGACTTGTAAATATTTTTGCCTAACGTTTTCTGGTTATAAGTTTTATATGTTAATATGTCTGGAATCTAAAATTAACGCGATGTTGCTGTTATGTTGAACACGAGCAAGCAGCAAGCAAGCGAACCGTCTAACAATAATATATCGCGTATTTACTCACACCTACAGTTCATGTATGTGTGCACGGGCTCACATGCTATGATTAAGCTGTTGAGATTACCTCTCTTCTAGTGAACGTTTCAAGGCTTTTTCCAAAATAAGTTTTTAAAAATGAATCATACAAACTTAGCAAAAACAAGACCCCAAATCAAACCAAAACAGAACGAAAAAGCAAAGCAAAGAAAATACAAAACAAAACAAAACAAACCATACCAAAAACCAAACCAAACCAACCAAACCAAACCAAACAAAATGATGATCCATTGGAAAGGTCAGCCTGCATTTTAAAGATGGACTAGAAGCTGAAACTTTTCACCAGTAAATACTAAAAAATAATACAGATAACTGATACATATTTTAACGTTTTCTTTCATGAACTTCAAATTCAGAAGGATCATAAACGCACTTATAAAAGAACTATTTTATGCAGGAACATTAATTTCCATATATGCATACACACACACGCACGCATCCACACACATACTAAGAGAGAGAGAGAGAGAGGAGAGAGAGAGAGAGAGAGAGAGAGAGAGGAGAGAGAGAGAGAGAGAGAGAGAGACACAGAGAGAGACAGAGAGAGAGAGAGAGGTAATATTTCTAGTACCAACCGTACTGAACTAAACAATGGGTTGCAAGGCAAAGACCATTAAAGTCAGCACCCCAAACCCAAAGCATGTAATTCAGATGTTGATTGCTAATTTCTCTGGTGTCCCAAAGGAGGACTTCCGGAGGTAAAGAGCGGAGGTAATTTCTTTCCTAATTTAAAAGCAGGGAAGAATTATACCCCCTCTTCTTGTTTTAAACCCAGCAATTCGGTGTTCTTTATACATGTAGTGTGGAAGGATAGAGCAGTTTTAACGCTGCTAATGATGTTACGTGGTAGATCGGAACCTGCCTGTTATAAATGAAGGGGTCTGGAATCCGTTCTTCGTTTCTGGAGTTTCAGTGAGGGAAGAAAGACTTCCATTTGTAAGTTAGTTGAAATTGAATGGATTGTGTATGCAAGTGTGTGTAAAATGGAACTGATAGGGTACGCAACAAAGGATTCTTTTTTTTTGAATGAAAAATAATCCAGTTAATGCGTACTGTGTAAAACTGCATCCGTATGTACAAATAGTATTGTTTACATGATGACACTGCATAAACGTATTGGTAATAACACTTGAAACACACAGACACAGACACGGACATAGACACACAGACACACACGCGTGCGCGCACACATACACATACACACACAAACACACACAAAGCATACTTACATATATGCATACACAAATATTCTCTCTCTCTGTCACACACACAAACACAAACACACACACACACATACACACACACACACACACGCACATGTGCACATATATGCAGATACGCATACATACACATGTGCACACACATATGCACACGCATATACACACATGCATGCACACACACACACAAAGGAGAGAGAGAGAGACAGAAAGACAGAGAGAGAAAGAAAGAGAGAGTCAGTCAACATAGACAAGGTAGCCTAGAATGAATACAGTACTCACCCCCCACCCATCCCCACCCCCCCACACACGCTCACTCTAACTCGGTCAACACTGACAAATTGGGCATCTCATCAATTTCATTTGCATACAGAGAGACATCAAAGCAGTTGGATATGTTCATAACCGTTAACCGAATTACATGTCATGGGTGTTGAATTGACATATTCCTGACGGATGCTATCAAATGTACACACTTACAACCTTTTATGTCATGGGATGGAAAATTTTGTATATTAATTGCAGATGCTATCAAAGGCATGTGCGTATGATAGGATAAGAATTAACATATTCATGGCATATGCTACCAAGTATACACACCTGTCACAGGATGGCGAATTTACGTATTCAGGGCAGATGCTGAATACACGCATCATGGGATGGGAAATTTACGTATTCATGACAAATGCGACTAAATGTCAAGAGAAGTCAAGGCTGTGAATACACCCGGGATACCTTACAAACGCTGACCCAGAGCAAACAGGAATGGAGGATTTGCAGTGCTGTCCTGTATGCCATTGATATAATGGACAGGAATAAGTCCAATGGACCTCGAGTGTAGGAGGGTACTCGTGTTTTCCATGATATGACTTCATAGGAAATCTGTTGCTACACGTATCATCGGTACAAAAACAAATGAAAGAAAATAAACAAATATACAACAGGCATAACAACAACGCATACAATCAACTACGATACAACAAATACATAATAATAATAATACATAATACATCATACCAACCATACATACAACCATACATACCATACATACCATACCACCAGACCATACATACCATACATACCATAATCCATACCAACCATACACCCATACCATACCATACCTACCATACCATACCATACCATACATACCATACATACCATACCATACCATACCATACATTCCATATCACCATACCATACATACCATACCATACCATACCATACCATAC
>CM060305.1:27706365-27716365 GCA_030674185.1 Monoplex corrugatus | reverse complement strand
AGCAAACATGGAAATTTCTCGCCTGGCAGTAAAGAATGAAAATTTCTCGCCTGGCAGCAAAGATGGAAATGTCTCGCCTATCAGTAATTAATGGAGATTTTTGTGATCTCCCATGTCAACACTTTGTTTCTTCTGTGTCATCTCACGTAGGTTTTGATAGAAATACAAACAGCGGTTTACCCACAGATGTCTCAATCATGTGACCCGGAGAAGACTCGTGACGTCGAGCGTGGCTCCTACCACCAATTCCGGTAAAGGAGAGAGGTGAGGTGTGGTGCAGTCAATATGTGTATAGACCTTTTAGTGCGTAAACTCCCATCGTGTCTATACGCGAGCAGAACATCAAATATGCATTTTAAAGAACCTGTAAGTCATGTTAATGTCCCGTGGTTAATGAAAACATGAAAATACCCAACAAGCACACCCACCAAAGATGGAGTACACAGACTGTGCAGCAACATACCGCCTGCACAGCGTGGGCAAAAATAACGTGATACACACGTCCGAGAATAAATCGGAACACTAGAAAAACAATACAAACTAAACTAAACAAACAACGAAACACACACACACACACACACACACACACACACACACCACACACACACACACACACACACACACACACACACACACACACACACACACACACACACACATACACACTACACACTCACACACACTGACACACACAACAAGATAAACACGCACACACATTCACACATACACACACAAGCACACACACACACACACACACACACACACACACACACACACACACACACACACTACTACACACACACTACACACTCACACACACTGACACAACAACAGGATAAACACGCACACACATTCACACATACACACACAAGCACACACACACACACACACACACTACACACACACACACACCACACACACACAAATCCAACCTCAACTATCGTCACATTTATTTTGTTCACTTTTTTTTTTTTTTTTTTTTTTTTTAATAATTCCCTCCCCCCCCGCTATACACTTATATGAAAGACGTTAATAAAGAAGACACACACACACACACAACACACACACACACAACACACACACACACACACACACACACACCACCACCACCACCACCACCACCAGATAAAAAAATCTCACACACAAATCGGTCTCGTTTCTGGTGTGAAGAGGGAGGGAACAGGGCCGCTAATTATGTTACTTGGTGGTTCTGAACCTTGACTGTTAAGAATCAACGATAGTCTGTAATTTGTCTAGGGATCTTCGAGCAGCGCGTAGGAGTGTTCAAATGGAGAACAAGAACCATCCACCCATTAGTACGTTGAAACTGAATTAACCATACTCTCTTTTTTCAGTCGATTGGGTTTCGACTGGAAGTCTTTTGCTGCATACGTTTGTGGACTGCTGACATTTCGTTGCAGCAGTTGTAAGTTTACCAGTTGAACTAGAGAGGTGTCAAGATGTGCCACGTCAAAAAAAAAAGGCTGAGCACGAAAAGTGATGTATCTGTGATAGGTGATGAATTTTTATTTTGTGATGGAATGTCTTTAGTATAATTCTGGTCGAACAGTTTCGATTTCTCCCTCCTATTACTTGTTTTCACTTTGCCAGATTACTGTTTCAGATTTGAAAGAAAAGACTGTAATTGTTGAAGACCTCATGAAGACATAGCGTCTGTTTACTGACTTGTGTTCCATCTGATTACTGACACTGTGCAATTTGGATTGGAGTTTGAGTTTGCTTGGAATTTGTGTATGAAGATTTCATAGCGCTTAGACAACTGCATATGCGATCCACCCAAATCTTCCAGCAGTTGTCTGGAAGACGCACTGAGCAAGTGCAAAACCCTATGTGTCGGCAAGGTCTTGAAGTGGCACGAAAGGAGGCCAGAAGGGACCTAAGAAACATAAAGTTGACACTACCAGAATAATGGAAACATTAAGCTGGACAGCAGACAGGCCGGTTTTAAATGTTGGAGGGTGGAATTGAGCTACATATATTGATCAGATCTTAAGTCTACGGCTGTATCAAAAGAATAAACTAGTCCGCGTAACCATGGCCTGTCCTGGGGTTGAACTCAGAATCCCTACGTTATGAGCATGAGGCTGTGGATGAAGACAAGTATTTCCGGATCCCACAGGAACTTCTATCCATCTCCGCTACACCTTCAGTGGTATTCTAGATGTTTAATCGTTTGGATGAGACTTCAGACGTCAGATTTCAGAAGACTTTATTACTCAAGGATAATAGTATAGGTCCCATTGGCTCTGTCTTACAGGCAGTCCTTGCTACTCTACACACAAAATATGAGCATAACAAACAAACAAACAAACAACAACAAACAAACAAACAAGCAAACAAACAAACAAACAAACAACCAAGCACGAAAAGAAACACAAACAAACAAACAAAAAAGCAAGAAATAAAACAAAGATATGAAAGCCCTCTAATATTGTCTGTTTGATTTGCATTGTTACTCAATGTCTGACTGAACTTAAGCAATCACTCAACGCTTTTTGCCCATGACGGCTCTCCACCGACATCGCCTGCAAGCAATCAAAAACGTTCTAATGGCAGACGCGATTTGTCTCCCTTAGGTTGCTTTCCTGCAAATACAGGCAAATGACTGTCGCTGAACAATAGCGCCGTCTTTCCTCAAAACTGTCTTAAACGACACTTGTTTTTACGAGCTTTCAAGCAGATTGGTGATTGTGCTCGTATATGGTTTGCTTCAGTGTCGAACGACCGGTGTTTGACAACAGAGTATCTGTCTTTAGGAGTCTCGTTTGTGTTTGTTATCTGTGTTATGTTATTTGCAGGAGTGGCCCAGTAGTTAAGAGGCGCCTGCTTAGAATACGAGAAGTCCTGAGTTCGAATGATGATGTGGACAGGGATCATGTCTCCTCCATTAGACTTTGTGAAGTGATCTGGGTGATAGTCTTTCAGAAGAGACACAAACCGAAGTAGTCCGTGTGTACAGCACACACTCACTGAATGTAAACAAACACACAACAATAAAGTTGTCCTTAAACAAAATGTGGAAAAATCCACCCACACAGGTGAACAAACTTAACGCAGACTACAGGAGAAAATAAAGAGAGAAAGAGAGAAGGGAGAGAGAGAGAGAGAGAGAGAGAGAGAGAGAGAGAGAGAGGAGAGAGAGAGAGAGAGAGAAGACAGACGGACAGACTGACAGACATACAGAGACAGACATACAGACAGAGAGACAGACAGACACAGACAGAGACAGAGGCAGAGACAGAGGGAGAAGGCGGGGAGCTTAGACAGGTAAATGGTTTGATTGATTGATTGATTGATGATTGGATTGAGATGATTGATTGATAGATTTGATTCAGTATGGCATCAGCATCAACGTCAGGTGATACAACCATCTGCCATGTTAGTGGGGAAAGAAGGCTTCATGTAATCTACATTGATACCAGAACAAAATCATGTTCAGATGGACAGTTAACATGGCAGTTTAAAGTGGGGGAATCCTAGGCTCGAGGCCACAACCATCAGTATGCGAATCTGACCTCAACCAAAAAGCTACGGAGGCTCATCACAGACGGAAAGAGAAAGGAGCCCAGATTTCACAGGCTAAATCTGTTGTGGCAAAAACAGCACCCGACCACAGAATTTATAATAGCAGAAGAATATCAAAACTTTTGCCAGTGGACGGGGCTTATGTACAGACTTCTTGCAATTGCCAGTACCCACATGGATCCTTTCACACATAAAAGTTAATGCCCCTGGCGCTGAACGCTATCTTGGGAGAACTAAATGTTGAAATGTAAAACTGTATTCTGTAATGTATTCGTGAGTGATCGACATTCGACAAACATACCATGTAAATACAAATAACGCAATAATGTAAAGGGAAATACACCACAAGTGTAAATGTCACATTTTAAAGGAAAGGAAAGTAAGACAGCCAGCCAACAAGCGGATAACGAGTAAACGAAAGACAGACAGACAGACAGACAGACAGAATACAGACAGACAGACAGACAGACAGGCAGGCAGGCAGACAGACAAGCAAACAGTTCACTTGACAAAATAAAAACAACAGACAGACGCACCACTAAAACTTTGACCTTGATCTTTTCCTCTTTGTTTTATTTGGTAGGAATTTAAAAGTCAAACCCACCACCAAAAAGTTCACTGTAATTTCAGCTAATGTCAGAACCATCAGTAAACTGAAAAAGTAAAAGTAGAAAGAGATGTGGCTATGATTGTCTCGGCCTTTCCAAGTCAGTATTTATTGACGGTAATCTTGAAGTGGAAGCGCGTCTTTCTAAAGCAAAGGAACTTTCTGTGTTGAAAAGGTGTTCCTTCCTTTGTCAACATTTTTACTTTTGTGAAAAAAAGTACGAAAAGTAATAGCAATTCATTGCCTGAAAGTTGAGTGTGTGTTGGAACAAAACAAACCCAAACGCACAACGAAACAAAACAAAACAAAAAACAACACCCCCAAAAAAACACGCTTTCATAATACATCGCAATAGTCTGAAATTGAATATGTTCTAGATTTTGTATATCGTGTGTGTGTGTGTGTGTGTGTGTGTGTGTGTGTGTGTGTGTGTGTGTGTGTGTGTGTTGTGGTGTGTGTGTGTGTGTGTGTGTGTGTGTGTGTGTGTGTGTGTATGTGTGTGTAAGAAGGCTGGATGATTCAAGCACAGGGACGCTGTCCATATGTTCCATGACCCAATCGGACCCAGTCATAAGTCATAATGTCAGGATCTGATGTCTCTAATTCAATCCCAACCAAACCATTAAAAACTGGCTGTTCATATTAATGTTTCCATTAATTTGGTGATGTCAGTTCAATGTTTTATAAGTCCCTCCTCCTTTACCCATTTCAAGACTTTGCCAACATAGGATTTTGAGCAGGCTCAGTGGTCTGTCCAATACTTGATGGCAGATTTGGGTGAAGCGCACATGGATCTGTCTGAGTGCGATGAATCTCCCTTGAACAAACTTCAAACTTCAATCTGAATACGAGGTAAGAAATATTAGTGTTACGATAAAAGTTATGGGAACACGTCATTGTAGTTCTGGAGCGTTCTACTTGTAACACGTATTTTACACATTACATTTTAGCGTCCGGTGTATGCACGTGGTTTTGCCAACATTGTGCAGGCAGTATGTTGCTGCACAGTCTGTGTACTTCCACTTCGGTGGACCTGCATTCTGGGTATTTTCATGTCTCTATAAGCCATCGGACACTGACATGACTTACACGCATCTTTAAAAATACACATTACATATTCTGGTGCGTATACACACGTAAGGTCAACAAGAAACACCACGAGGTGCGGATGGGACCTGGAGCACCAACGCCTCGCCACTTCTCCGGCAATCACCTCCCAAGCTCCCGACGGCACTCGGTAGTCATTTCCTCAAGCAAAAGGGGAGAGGGGGCTGTCCATGCATTGCAATGACCCATTCGGACCAAGTCATCAGTTACTTTGTTACAAACCGAACAGCAAAGAAGGAGATGACAAACCCCGGGACATAGCCACACAACGCGCACCAACCGAGTCCAGCCCCGGACCAAGAGAGAATGGAAGACCCCTCTCTCGCCCCACTCTGGTCTTCATCTCTTTCTCGAGCAGCCCGCCCTGCCACCAGCTAGCATATCTGCCAGCTCTTTTCCTCTTACTATAGTCTCGATAGTTAGCAGTGGGAAGCTCCCAACGTTGCCTTACTTCAACCACAGGGGTTGTTTGAACTGCCGCGAAAGTGGTCAGACATGATGCTCCAGACACAGCCCATTTTGCTGTTCAGCAAGGTCTGATATGCCCCAAACGAGATCCCAAGTTTTCCGTCCTTCCGAGCAGCCAGCAGGTCTTTCCCTGCAGTCATCAGTACTTATTCCCTGATGTCAGTGGCCAAGCTACAAGCCGAAGTTAATTAGACATTAGATATTCTGGTGTGTATACGCACGTATGGATTTATTGCAGTAACACGTCTGTAGACATGTTGAACTGTGAGATCGAAAAAATCTTCACTCTTTACTCACCAAGTGGGAGGTACTCAGGCAGGATCAAACTCAGGCTTTTCGACTGAAAGTCTGAATATTCTATCAAGCCTGACTGGTAGCAGTTTAAAGCAAAATTATTCGTCTGTTATGTTAGTCCTCAGTACAACGTCAGAAATATCAATGGTACAATGAATGTTTATCGACAGACACAATTGTCAGGTCTGGATCCTTATGCTTGCTCAATAACTATTCATGTACACCATCAATACGGAATGATCGGGGTTTATAGTAGATTCATTCATCTGTTATGTTAGTTTTCCAGTGTTGTTCAGAACAAAGATTTTATCGAGATTCCCATAGAACCACACTACATCTGTCCAGTTTTGTTCAGTCTAGTTTTGCCCAGAGATTTCTTTCGTCAACAAAGATAAAAACTCTTGTGAGGGACAACGATCGAAGCTAGATGTTTGTTTGCAGACATCAGTAAAATGTACACCAGGGTATAATGACAGCAACAAAAGGTGAAACAAGTGTAACAGAAAACAAAACAGAGAGAAAGAGTGAGAGAGAGAGAGAGAAAAGAAAGAGAGAGAGAGACAGAGACAGAAAGACAGAGAGACACAGAGAGGGAAAGAGAGAGAGAGAGAGAGAGAGAGAGAGAGAGAGAGAGAGAGAGAGAGAGAGAGAGAGAGAGAGAAAGACGGCGAGAGAGACAGATAGAGACAGAGACAGAGAGATACGGTGAGAGAGAGAGAGAGAGAGAGAGAGAGAGAGAGAGAGAGAGAGAGAGAGACGGCGAGAGAGAGAGAGAGAGAGAGAAAGAGACAGAGAGAGACAGAGAGAGAGAGAGAGAGAGACAGACAGACAGACAGAGACAGAGAGAGAGAGACAGACAGACAGAGACAGAGAGAGAGACGGCGAGACAGACAGACAGAAGAGAGAGAGAGAGAGAGAGAGAGAGAGAGAGAGAGAGAGAGAGAGAGAGAGAGAGAGAGTACGCGCGCGCGCGTGTGTGTGTAAATCAAAGAACAGAAAATAAAGATAAGACACTTAGTTGCCTTTTCTCAGTTAAGATGGTCCTGTTGTCGTTTAAAAAGAAAAGCAATGTTCTCTGTCTTGTACTCAGTATTGTGTTTTTGTTTAGCTTAAGCTATCTTATATAGTCAGCATCCTTTCCGTAATAATATCTTTGTACTCTGTCTTGTACTAGTACAGTGTTTTTTGTTCAGCTTAGTCTATCTTGTGTAGACAGCATCCTTCTAATAATAAAACATTCTGTATAATGCAGTGTTATATACGTTTCTACTTTGCGGTTTTTGCCTGGATCATTTCCAGAAATCTGTAATTTTTGGACATTTAATTTTTTTTTTATACATATGTTACGCACGCTTTCTGAATGATCCCTCTGTGGTGGATGTAACATCGAGATGTGGAATTTTTTTCGCATTTTCTTCTAGCTTTCTGGCCTGCGATTCTCGCGTGTTCCCATATTATGAAAGAACTGTAAAGTAAACGATCGTTTTCTCAGCTGATCATGTAAGCACACACCATTTTCCCTGATGCGCACGCTAGTTGGTTTTGATTCCATAATTCACTGAACAACGCTTGCAAAATTTTTAACAAAAAAAAAAATTTTAACAGAAGATTTGACGTTTGTATGCGTATGCACACAAAAGGTGTTCAAATACTAGCAGATCCTCATATATTTTATTTTGCCTCCAACATCCTATTTTCTCCATTTTTTCTTTTGTTTTCTTTTGTGTGGTGCTTTCAACCTCCTATTCCCCCCCCCCCCCACTTTGTCTTCTTCTTTTTGACCTTTCTTTTCAATGGACACACTTTAAAACAATTATTCCTCCCAGATGTCCACATAATTTTGTTGACCGGAAGATTGGAAAAATGTACATCACCCACCAGGCGCTACCAGACAGGGCCGAGCACAGATCTTTCCATTGGAAGTGTCATTTTATAACTACTTGACTATCGCGCCCATCTTATTTCATTGCCAACCCTTAGCATACGTTTGGACTGCATTCTTCTGGTTTTAACTCTTTGACTCCCGCACCCTGTCCACCAGCATCCTGCATTGTCAACCATGCTAGTAAAGCAAATACTTAGTCCTTTGACTCCCTCACCCTACCCACCAGCTTCCTGCAGGAAGCTGGTGGGTAGGGTGAGGGAGTGAAGGGTTAAGTATTCGCAGTTGGTGGGTAGGGTGCGGGAGTCAAAGGGTTAACGTATATGGTGATATCACCTTTTTTGGTCTGGTACCTAACCTTTTCTGATCTATCTGTCTCAAGACTTCGTTTGTTTATTTATTTATTTATTTATTTACTTATTTATTTATTTATTTATTTATTTATTCATTTATTCATTTATTCATTTATTTATTTTTATTTTTTATTTTTATAGGTTCGGTGAGTCTATCAAGCAGTGCGAATACTAACAAATTTTGGTGAAGAACATGTGGATTTATTTAAGTGCGGCGACTCTCTCTTACACGTTGGGGCTGCGTTGTCTTTGAAGCAGCGTTATGTTCAGTCTTTTTACAACAACAAGAAACGATTTCGTGAAACTGCATCGTTTCAAAGGCAGCAGTCAGTTTCTCAAAATGGTGCTCAGTCGTTTTACGATGGTACTTTGAGGCAAATTTGGTTTAAATTAAACGCCCGAAATAATTTTCTGTATCCTTTTTTTGTGAATTATTTGACGACGGGTAAAAAAAATCACAACTGTAATATTCACCATTCAACAGCATTGGTTCTCAGCTTTGAACACAAAGGTATTCTTAAAAGACAACCCACTGTATTTCAGTCATCTGGATTTCAGTTATTCCGAGTCACACTTTACACTTTGTCTCTTACCTGCTGTTCGGTTTTTGTGTTAAAAAATCTCTACCTGCCAACGTTAAAAAAATCACAGAACACCTTAAATGAACGCATTACACTTGCGTTATTGTAAATTTGATTAAATCTATCTGTGGCAGATTCATACAGCGCCATATTCTGACAGATAGACGTATAGTAACGGACGCGGTAGTGAAGAGGGCAAACGTCGGGAAGAAACCAGAAAAAAAAAAAAAAAACCCACGAGAATACGATCACAGCGTGTATATAATACAAACAGAAAACAGACAAGACAGACGCAAATTGTCGACCAACTGGCCTTTGTCAAGTGTTTAGTAAACGTAAGATCACAAACGAACAAACAACAAACACAACAAATTAGCAGAAAAAGTGGGGAAAGTGGACAAAGCAGCAGGGAAGTTTTAGTCTTTCTCCCCAAATTCTCCGTATTTGGTGTTTGTTCGTTTGTGATCTTAAGTTTACGATTGACAAAGGCCAGTTGGCCGAAAGTTTGTGCCTGTCTTGTCTGGTTGTGTTAAATATGTGTTCTGATTCTATTTTCGTGTTTTTTTTTCCCCTTCTGTTTCCTGTTTGCTTGAACGCGGGCGGTCGCACTTGTTTTGGATTCTAAATGTAAGGTCTTGGGTTTGATCTGCCTAGACACTTCCTGTTGGCTGAAGGGTGGAGATCTTTCCGATTTCCCAAAGTCAACATGTGTGCAGACTTATCAGTGCCAAACCACCTTTCGTGTGTATACATATGTGGAA
Organism: Monoplex corrugatus; assembly: GCA_030674185.1. NCBI lineage: Eukaryota > Metazoa > Mollusca > Gastropoda > Littorinimorpha > Ranellidae > Monoplex > Monoplex corrugatus. The sequence goes on along the minus strand of CM060305.1, from coordinate 27,706,766 downwards.
AATCAAATATGCACGTAAAATGTGCTGTAAGTCATGTCAGTGGCTGGCTTACGGAACCAATAAAAGACCCAGCAAGCACACCCACTGAAGACGGAATATACAGACTGTACAGCAATATACCGCTTGCACAGTATGAGCAAAATGACGTGCATACACGCATCTGAGAAACATCAGTACATTTAAAACCATAAAAAAAACCAAAACAACAATAACAAACTCAGACACAGACACACACTCAGACACACACAGACACACGAACACACACACACACACACACACACACACACACACAACACACACACACACACACACACACACACACACACACACACACACACACACACACACACACAACAATTTGCAAGACGTCAATGTGTTTTAGCTACATTTTTTGATGTAAC
>CM060305.1:27693865-27701365 GCA_030674185.1 Monoplex corrugatus | reverse complement strand
AACGAAGCTTTTGAACATCACCTAACATGCGTAAGAGCAGGCGTGAAATGAGACATCTGTTGTAATCGACAATATCCTTTGTGTCGCGTTGTCTTGTACATACCAATGAATATGTCTTTTTTTTTGTATTTCATGAATATATGTGTATAATATGGCATTTGGAGAATAAAAACAACTTTCATTGCAAGGGGAAAAGTATTACGAAAATGACGATCACTTTGACTAAACAGATGTTAAACTTGTTCAACTTTCTGTTGGGAATGACATCTCTGAAAACAATTGATATTGCTTTTTGGTTCTGTCTAAATCGTCATCCAATAGTTCACTGGATAGAAAGAAGGAAACAGCTTTTCCTGGAGTATGGAATGATTTTTTGTGCGTGTTAATTGTAAGCTCAAGAACACTGAACGTGATTTTGAAAAAACAAAACAAACAAACAAACAAAAAAACCAAAACAAACATAACAAAACAAAACAGAACAAAACAATCTCCATCTTCGAACAATCTGCGGATAAACAAACTCCTTTGTAAATGTCAGGAAATTCCACGACAACTCTCCACGCAATCAGATCTGGGTGGAGCGCATGCAGAATTGTCTGAATGCGATGAATCCCTCTTGATTAACCTACAAACTTCTGCAAGGCTGAGACAAGCGACAGCATGATGCTCCATCGGTGTTGTATTGTTGTTTTGAATAACATTTTGTTTGGAATGAAAAACAAACAACATTACAAACAAACGAACAAACACAACCACCAGCATCAACATCACCGCCACCACCAACAAAACAATGACAACAACGAAACCAAACACAAAAAGACTCCTGCCCAAAACAAACAACAAACAAACAAGCAAGCAAGCAAGCAAGCAAACAAACAAACAAACAAACAAACCACCAACAAAACCCAAAACAAAACAAAATAAGAAAAAAATCAACAATAAAGGCACAGGCTCTGAAAGCTCGCAATTGTTCTTCGGCTTGAAATGACAGAATCAGAAACTGATGTGATAGAGTATTTTTGTGTCTGCTGTTCACTTCTTGCAGGACGTGGGATACACATACCAAGCAAAGGGGAAAATATTTCTGCAATTGGAAAATAAAGGAAATTGGTCAATGTCTCAATATTTGAAATATACAAGTATATTTTCCTTATACTCTCTGTCAAGTTCATCACTTCAAATTTTATCCACATCCTAACATATAGTGGTAGGCCTGGACCATGACCGAGCACCCACAGCACATAACCACCACCTGTGAGATGCATCTCTTAAAGAGCTGTTAATAAGACCAGATGCAACGTTATAAAAAAAAACCCCACGAAGATCAGAGAAATAATGGAGACAACACCAGTCCACCATCATATTCATCAACAGAGAATCGATATGTTTGGTCATCTAACCACAATTGCGACTCCATCCAATTCGGCTCAACAAGCATATAGGCTAACAGTTAGCTGAGTTTTAACCCTATCCACTGGTATCCTGCGTTGTCAACCATGCTACCAAAGCTAATTTCAAGCATGAAGCTGGTGGATAGTGTGTGTGTGTGTGTGTGTGTGTGTGTGTGTGTGTGTTGTGTGTGTGTGTGTGTGTGTGTGTGTGTTGTGTGTGTGTGTGTGTTCGTATGTGTGTGTGTGTGTGTGTGTGTGTGTGTGTGTGTGTGTGTGTGTGTGTGTGTGTGTGTGTGTGTGTGTAAGTGTGTGTAAGTGTGTGTTTCGTGTGTGTTTGTGCGTGCATGCATGCATGCGTGTGTAAGTGCATGTTTGTGTGTATAGTATATGACTGTGTGTGGGTGTGCATAAGTGTGGGAATGCTTGTGCATATGTTTATAGGTATCATCATAATGGCCTTGGTATATACATACATGAGCACACGCGCACGTACGCACGCACACTCACACACTACTCGCATAATCAGTTTGACCGAGCCCCAGTTTAAAAAGAAACGTCGGGTCTGACAGCAATATGAATGCACGCGCAATGATTCATGGGATCATAAAAAGCAATTTGCAAACTGAGACCAGGGTTACTGATATATATGTCGAAACACTTTGCAGACCAAGTGATTAATCTGACTGTAATTACACTTGGCTTGACGGAATGTCACTCACAACACAGAAACACAGATACACAGATACACACAAACACACACACACACGCACGCACACACAGACACACACACATACGCACACACACACAAGCACAGACATACATATTTATGCGCACAAACACATAAACATAATCATGAGAAATTTGAGCATCTAGTCACAACAGGAGAGCTAGAGGGGAAAACAGCACCAGGTAGACCCTGGGAGAAAATGTTGGACAAACTTGAATAATGGATGAAGACAGAGAGGGTGGGAGATGTACTTGCAGCGACAAAAGTTAGATTCGTATGGAGGATCATTATCGACAGCACTATGCGGCAGGGCACATGATAATGATGACCCAATGCACAGACCTATAATCACATTTTACACTACAACCCATACACAGACCAACAATCACATTTTACATCACAGCCCATACACAGACCAACAATCACATTTTACATCACAACCCATACACAGACTAACAATCACATTTTACATCACAACCCATACACAGACCAACAATCACATTTTACATCACAACCCATACACAGACTAACAATCACATTTTACATCACAACCCATACACAGACCAACAATCACATTTTACATTACAATCCATACACAGACCAACAATCACATTTTACATCACAATCCATACACAGACCAACAATCACATTTTACATCGCAACCCATACACAGACCAACAATCACATTTTACACTACAACCCATACACAGACCAACAATCACATTTTACATCCAACCATACACAGACCAACAATCAACATTTTTACATTCAATCCATACACAGACCAACAATCACATTTTACATCACAACCCATACACAGACCACAATCACATTTTACATCAACCATACACAGACCAACAATCACATTTTACATCACAACCCATACACAGACCAACAAATCACATTTTACATACAACCCATACACAGACCAACAACACATTTTACATCTACAAACCCATACACAGACCAACAATCACATTTTACATCACAACCCATACACAGACCAACAATCACATTTTACATCACAACCATACACAGACCAACAATCACATTTTACACACAACCCATACACAGACCAACAATCACATTTTACATTACAACCCATACACAGACCAACAATCACATTTTACATCACAACCCATACACAGACCAACAAATCACATTTACATACAACCCATACACAGACCACAATCACATTTTACATCACACCCTACACACCAACAACACATTTTACATCATCAACCATACACAGACCAACAACACATTTTACATTACAACCCATACACAGACCAACAATCACATTTTACATCACAACCCATACACAGACCCAACAATCACATTTTACATTACAATCATACACAGACCAACAAATCACATTTACATCACAACCCATACACAGACCCAACAATCACATTTTACATCACAACCCATACACAGACCACAATCACATTTACATCACAACCCATACACAGACCACAATCACCATTTACATTACAACCATACACAGACCAACAATCACATTTACATCACAACCCATACACAGACCAAACATCACATTCAACATCACAACCCATACACAGACCAACAATCACATTTTACATACAACCCATACACAGACCAACAATCACATTTTACATCACAACCCACACACAGACCAACAATCACATTTTACATCACAACCCATACACAGACCACAATCACATTTACATCACAACCATACACAGACCAACAATCACATTTTACATCACAACCCATACACAGACCAACAATCACATTTTACATCCAACCCATACACAGACCATCAATCACATTTACACAACAACCATACACAGACCAACAATCACATTTACATACAACACCTATACACAGACCAACAATCACATTTTACATCACAACCCAACACAGACCACAATCACATTTTACATCACAACCCATACACAGACCAACAATCACATTTTACATCACAACCCTACACAGACCAACAATCACATTTTACATCACAACCCATACACAGACCAACAATCACATTTACATCACAACCCATACACAGACCAACAATCACATTTTACATCACAACCCATACACAGACCAACAATCACATTTTACCATCACAAACCCATACACAGACCAACAATCACATTTTACACTACAACCCATACACAGACCAACAATCACATTTTACATCACAACCCATACACAGACCAACAATCACATTTTACATTACAACCCATACACAGACCAACAATCACATTGTACATCACAACCCATCACACAGACCACAATCACATTTTACATCACAACCCATACACAGACCAACAATCACATTTTACATCACACCCACACACAGACCCACAATCACATTTTACATACAACCCATACACAGACCAACAATCACATTTTACATTCACAACCTACACAGACCAACAATCACATTTTACACTACAACCACATACCACAGACCAACAATCACATTTTTACATCCAACCCATACACAGACCAACAATCACATTTTACATACAACCCATACACAGACCACAATCACATTTTACATTACAAACCCATACACAGACCAACAATCACATTTTACATCACAACCCATACACAGACCAACAATCACATTTTACATCACAACCCATACACAGACCAACAATCACATTTTACATACAACCCATACACAGACCAACATCACATTTTACATACAACCCATACACAGACCAACAATCACATTTACATAAACCCATACACAATTTACATCAAACCCATACACAGACCAACAATCACATTGTACATCACAACCATACACAGACCAACAATCAATTTTACATCACAACCCATACACAGACCAACAATCACATTTTACATCAAACCCAACACAGACCAACAAAACACATTTTACATCAACAACCATACACAGACCAACAATCACATTTTACATTACAACCCATACACAGACCACAACAATCACATTTTACATACAACACAACACAGACCAACAATCACATTTACATCAACAACCCACACACAGTACCACTAATCACATTTACATACAATCCATACACAACCAACAATCACTTTTCATCACAACCCATACACACCACAACACATTTTACATAAACCCAACACAACCACAACACATTACATCACAACCATACACAACAAACATACACAACCATCACGACAACAACCTTTACATACAACCCACAACAGACCACAACACATTTTACATACAACCCATCACAACCAACAATCACATTTACATCACACCCCAGACAACATTCACACAACCCAACCAACACAATCATTACTCACCATACCACCACACACATTACATCCACCACACAGACCACATCCATTTACTACACCCAACCAACACAATCAATTTTACATACACACACAACCACATCACATTCATCACAACTACCACAACAATCCATTACTCAACTACACAACAACAATCACATTACACAAACCCACAACCACAATCACATTACTCCAACCACACAGACAACAATCACAACCCAACACCAAACAATCACATACTACAACCAACACAGACCAACAACACATTAACAACCCATACACAGACCAACAATACATTCACACAACCATCACAGACCAACAATCAATTACCAAACCATACACAACCAACAATCACATTACAACAACCATACACAGACACACACATTTACATCACACCCTACACAACCAACAATCACATTTTAAACAACCCATCAAGACCACAATCCATTCAAAACCACCACACACCACAATCACATTTACATACACCAACACGACAACAATCACTTTTACATACAACCCACACAACCAACAATCACATTGTACATCACAACCATACACAGACAACAATCAATTACATCACACCCAACAACAAAACACACATTTACAACACCAACACAACAACATACAACTACAACCTACACAGACACAATCAACATACACAACAACAACAATCACATTACATTACAACCAACACAGACCAACAATCACATTACATCAACCCATACAAGAAACAATCACATTTAACACACCCAACCAACAACATCACATTTACATACAAACACGCCACAACTTTTATACACCTCGACCACAATCAATTTACACACAACCCTAGCCACATCCATTAACACTACACTACAATCATCACATTTTACAAATCACTCGCGCATACACAGACCAACAATCACATTGTACATCACAACCCATACACAGACATACAATCACATTGTACATCACAACACCATACACAGACATACAATCACATTTTACACTACAACCCATACACAGACCAACAATCACATTTTACATTACAACCCATACATAGACCAACAATCACATTTTACATCACAATCCCATTTATTTGTCTATCTATCTGTCTATCTATCTATCTATCTATCTATCTATCTATCTATCTATCTATCTATCTATCTATTATCTATCTATCTATCTCTCTATCTATCTGTCTGTCTGTCTGTCCGTCTATCTATCTATCTATCTATCTACCTACCTATCTGTGTGTGTGTGTGTGTGTGTGTGTATGTTGTGTGTGTGTGTGTGTGTGTGTGTGTGTGTTTGCGTGTGTGTTTGTGTGTGTTTGTGTGTACCTATGTATATACATGCGTGCTTGCGTGTGTACTACTTTAAAATATCAAATCTTCATGTGTGCTACTTTAAAACATGAAATCAACGAAAGCGACATTTATCAATAGCTGCTGCTGCTGCTGCTGCTGCTGCTGCTGCTGCTGCTCTTCTCTGTCTCTCTCTGTCTCTCTCTGTCTCTCTCTCTCTCTCTCCCTCATCAAATCAAATGATATATCAGGGGAAAATTAAATACAGTATTGTTAGTTCTGTGATGTATCCGTTTTATTTCTATGACTCATCGTATTGTAATGAGAGCGGCTCACACATGCTTTAAACTGGCTTCACATGGAACGGAATCAAATGTCAATATGATTAACTGAAGTGTGTTACAGACGGTAATTGGATGAAGGCACGGTAGTGGTAATGATTGATATCAATTTGGGAAACAATTAAGCCTCACCGCAAGCTTAGCATTCACATGTATAAATTAACCCAGTTTGTTATTTTGCCCTCCATGTTTTCAACCCCAAAGAATCTGTTGTTACATTGCTTGTCTTTGTCTCGGCATGGTATGAGTCCTAAACAAGTGTGACTGCCCGCGTTCAAGCAAACAGGAACCAGAAAAAACAAAAAGCAAAACAACACGAAAATAGAATCAGAACGCGTATTTGATATAACCAAACAAGACAGGCGCAGATTTTCGGTCAACTGGCCTTTGTCAAGCGTAGTAGACGTAAGACCACAAACGGACAAACACACACACACACACACACACACACACAC
>CM060305.1:27673865-27688865 GCA_030674185.1 Monoplex corrugatus | reverse complement strand
AACTCTGATATATCTTTTTTTCCAGTATCAGTAAGTATGCCTTTCACATCAGTGCTCGTACTTTTATTAGCAATCCAGTGTCAAAAATACTTTTCTGTTGGATTTCGTGTGCAAACTTAAGCAGTCGAACAAAGAGGTCAGTATCTGGAGACCTCACGGTGATGGTAGATCCATCTGCTTAAAGAGAAGCTGCATGGAAACAGCTGAAAATGATCTTAGCGTCTGCTTCCTCTTGCGTGCATTGAAATTCATCAACAGATTCTGATGGGATCATTAATCCGCTAGCAAATATCGTTCAAACAAATGCCATTTTGACAGCTTTCAGTGCAGTAGGCACACTCTTTCAGTCAGGATGGTGGTTCATCTTTCCTGGAAAACGACCTCAGAGGAGACAAATCGTGTCAGCCATTAAAAATTTGATTCCTGGCAGCTGATATCAGTAGAGAATCATCACAAGCAGGATGTGTTGAGTACCCAACAGGAGTTCAAACACATGTGGAAATTGAAACCAAACAACATGTAGCAGCTGTGACACTGAGCTACTGTTTGATCCAGTGTGTGTGTGTGTGTGTGTGTGTGTGTGTGTGTGTGTGTGTGTGTGTGTGTGTGTGTGTGTGTGTGTGTGTGTGTGTGTGTGTGTGTGTGTGTGTGTGTGTGTGTGTATGTGTGTGTGTGTGTTCAGAGATAATAGGATTCCTTTCAGTACAAGTTTTCGTGTTGTATTTTTGTTTGCAGTTTTGTTTCCTCATGCGACCATATTAAATTTTTTAAACGCTTTTATAACTACCATCAATGTCTGTTTGCCTGTTTTCTAATAGTTCCTCTTGTTGTTTTCATTTCTAGTTGTTTTCATTTTCTCTTTGCCTCTTTTTTTGTTTGCAACTGTTTTGTTCACATTCCTTTCTTTTCTTTCTCATCTTCTACGATTGTTTGGTGGGCATTTAGCCTGTGACAATGTTTCACAATGCTATGATAATGCATGACGATGGGGATGATGATGATCGTGATGAAGTGGAGTTCCATTATGGATTTTGACTGCTAGACAGGGCTGTACTGTGCACTTCTTTTCATTATGTATTCTGTTGTTAAACACGCCTGGCGGTTAAAGGGGAAAGATTTACCGATCCCCCAGGTCAGTATGTGTTGCCAGTGCCTGACCCTCCCGGCCCCCTACATCTTCGTGTATATATACGCATGCAGAACATCAAGTAAGCACGTTAAAGATCCTATATATCACGACAGTCTCCCATGGCTAATGGAAAGACGAAAAGATCCAGCATGCGCACCCACCGAAGAGGGAGTATTCAAACTGTGCTGTAATATATTCCCTGTACAGGCATGAGACCAGACATCGCTCTCCACTCTGACTCCTCGAAACAAGTGATTCTGATAGAACTCACTGTGCCATACGAAAGCAGAATGGAAGAAGCACATATCTACAAGACCGAAAAATACGCCGGTCTTGCCAGCACCCTGAAGAAAGCAGGTCTGCGGGTCAAAATCTTCGCCATAGAGGTCGGGGCAAGAGGGTTTGTGGGCACCTCCGCTTATGATCTCATGAAACAACTCGCCATTTCTGGAAAGAAGAGGACTAGAGCCCTTAAAGCGATGGCAGAGGCAGCAGAAAGGAGCTCAAGCTGGATCTGGGCAAGGAGGAACCAAAAGTGAACTTCATAAGGATTAAATTCCCTACAGATGATGTGTGCCCCGTTAGCACATTGGTAAAACCGCGTACCGCAGTTCTGAAGCGCAGAATCGCCCAGGTTCGATCCCCGGCGTGGGGAAAAAAAAATATAGACAACTGCAGAGGGGCATCCAGGAGTCATGACCTGGATGTGGCCCGGCCCCCCGAGAGTGTAAGGAGTTCAGGGCCGAAACACTTGTCTAAAGGGGGTTACTTCTCTGAAGACCTTCTGTTGTCTAGCTCTCCCTAGAGTTTCTTTCTACCTATTCCCTGTACAGTGTAGACAAATACAACGTGCATACACGCGTACAAGAAAAGTCGGAACGCTGAAAAAAAACCCCAACTCTAGTGTCAAACTTTCAATCAGCTTGATTCAAGGTAAGTCAGAATGTACGCTGAATACTTCTGGTCTCAAAATGTTTTAATATTTCAAATTACTGAATTATACTCCACTCTCACTATAATGTCACATATGTAGTCCAGCATCAACTATTCCACGAAAATGTACCATACATTAAATGCCACCAATGATGCTCAACGGAAAGTAAAAACAAACAAAAAATAACCACCATTATTGTTTACATGCTTAGAATACGACTATCGAGAGAGAGAGAGAGAGAGAGAGAGAGAGAGAGAGAGAGAGAGAGAGAGAGAGTGTGTGTGTGTGTGTTTGAGTGTTTGTGCGTGTGTGTTTGTGTGTGCGCGCGCGCGCGTGTGTGTGTGTATGGGTGGTGGTGGTAGGTGCCACTCTACAGAAACAGGTAGAAAGAAACTCTAGGGAGAGCTAGACAACAGAAGGTCTTCAGAGAAGTAACCCCCTTTAGACAAGTGTTTCGGCCCTGAACTCCTTACACTCTCGGGGGGCCGGGCCACATCCAGGTCATGACTCCTGGATGCCCTTCTGCTGTTGTCTATATTTTTTTTGTTGCCCTTCTGCTGTTGTCTATATTTTTTTTTCCCCACGCCGGGGATCGAACCTGGGCGATTCTGCGCTTTCAGAACTGCGGTACGCGGTTTTACCAATGTGCTAACGGGGCACACATCATCTGTAGGGAATTTAATCCTTATGAAGTTCACTTTTGGTTCCTCCTTGCCCAGATCCAGCTTGAGCTCCTTTCTGCTGCCTCTGCCATCGCTTTAAGGGCTCTAGTCCTCTTCTTTCCAGAAATGGCGAGTTGTTTCATGAGATCATAAGCGGAGGTGCCCACAAACCCTCTTGCCCCGACCTCTATGGCGAAGATTTTGACCCGCAGACCTGCTTTCTTCAGGGTGCTGGCAAGACCGGCGTATTTTTCGGTCTTGTAGATATGTGCTTCTTCCATTCTGCTTTCGTATGGCACAGTGAGTTCTATCAGAATCACTTGTTTCGAGGAGTCAGAGTGGAGAGCGATGTCTGGTCTCATGCCTGTCTTGCTGATGACATCTGGGTAATTTCTCCACTCTGGGAGGTCTGCTGTACACTCCAGTCGACTGCTCCATCCAGAAGACCCTTTGGCAATGTGCTGGTTGTCATAGCAATTTCGGGCCAGACCTGTTTCCCTCCTGCTTTGTAGAACGTTGTCATAGCAATTGGTGCGTTTGGGGTCATGGTTTTTTCGCTAACCACGTCTGTGATCACTTTCAGAACTTGGTTGTGCCTCCATGTATACCTTCCTTGGGCTAGCGCTACTTTGCAAGAGCTTAGGACATGTTCCACTGTTTGTTTCTTCTGACAGAGCGGACATGCTGGGTCATCTGATTTCCCCCATTTCACTAAGTTTGCATTCGAGGGGAGCAGGTCATATACAGATCTGAGGAGGAAGCTTATCCTTAGAGAAGCCATGTGCCACATATCGTTCCAGCTGAGACTTCTTTGGAGTGCACTGTCCCATGTTGTCCATTGCCCCTGTTGACCTTGCTGGACTGCCTTTTGCACTCTTTTGACATCTTCTTCTTTCTTCAACTCCTGTATGATCATGTCTCTTTTTTCCTTCGCTTTGGCTTTGGACCACCACTGCATTTTTGTTGCTCCCAGTCCCTGTCTGCTGGTTTGCGTGTGTCCAATTATTTCTTTGATGCTGAGGTTTCTCTTGGCATTGTTTACAGCCTCTTGGACTTTCCATTTTCTGCCAGTTCTCAGCTTTGGCTGAACTGATCTCACGATATTGTCTTCCGATTCCTCCAGCATGCTCAACAATCTTGCTTTTCCAACTTTGTATTCCTCCACTATGGATTTGAGAGGTAGCTTCAGCATTGCTTGACGACAGTAGAATGCAACATCAGTGAGACCAGGTGGGACACCGAGCCATTTTCTTGTGTATTTGTTGATTTTGGCTTCCATTGCTTCCACTGTGCTGGTGCAAATGTCATAGATTAGCAGTGGCCACAGCAGCTTCGGTATCAGCATGAACTGTAGACACCAGACTTTGTATTTGCCTGGCAGTCCGCAGTTATCTATTTTCTTCAGGCCTTCTTCTGCTGTTTGCTTGGTTTCACATCCCCTTTGTGTGTCTTTCAGGGAGTCATCATACTATCTTCCGAGACTTTTTACTGGCTCTTCTGTGACAGTGGGGATGGCTTGGTTGGCTACCATGAATTTGACTGAATCTGCCACTTTTTCTTTTCGCAGTGAGAGACTTCGGGATTTCTTTGGTTTGAACCTCATTCTTGAAGAGGCCACCAGCTCATCCAGCTGCTTTAAGATTTGGTGTGTCTCTTCCTCATCCGTGGACAAGACTGTTGTGTCATCCATGAAAGCTTTCAGAGGAGGCATCTGGTATCCATCTCCCAGATTCACTGGACCTGAACTCTTCATTGCAGCTTTCAAGATGACTTCCATTGCCAACACGAACAGTATGGGAGAGATTGCACAGCCCATTGCAATGCCCACCTCTAGGTCTATCCAGTCCGTGGTGTATTCTTTGGTAGAGAACCGCATTGAGAACCCTTGGAAATACTTCCTCAGCATTGTTCGGATGTTTTCTGGGATGTGATACATTTCAAGAGCCAGCTGGATCATATCGTGTGGAACTGATCCATATGCATTCGCCAGATCAAGCCAAACTACGTCAATGTCTCTCTTGTCTGTTCTTGCTTTTTGGATGGCATCCCAAATCAACGTGGCATGTTCCAAGCATCCAGGCATTCCTGGTATGCCTCCCTTTTGGACTGACATATCCAGATACTTGTTTTCAGTCAGGTATTTTGTTAATCTTGCTGCCATAACAGAGAAGAAGATTTTCCCCTCGACGTTCAGAAGTGATATTGGCCTGAACTGGTTGATGCTGCTGGAGTTCTGCTCCTTCGGAATGTACACTCCTTCAGCTCTCATCCATTGGTCGCTGATCTTCTGGTTCCTCCATGCTGATCGAATCATCTTGTGGAGCCACTCGAGCACTTTTGGGCATTTCTTGTAGAGCAGGTATGGTATTCCGTTTGGTCCAGGTGCTGACTTGGCTCTGGCTTTCTTTACTACGTTCTTCACTGTATCCAGTGTTGGTGGTTTGTTATTGAATTTTCCTTCTGGCGCTGCAGGCCAAACCAGATTCTGGATTTCAAGTGGTGCCTCGCGCTGAGAATCGTAATATGTTTTCCTGAGATGCTGCTCTAGGGTTTCCTTGCCCACTGTGAGAGTCCCTGATTTGGGTTGTTCAAACAGCTTTCTTGCAAAGTCAAAGGGATTTTTGAAGAAACGATCTTGAGTCTTCTTCTTTTTGCTCTTTCTTCGCCTTGCTGATTCCACTTTGCTGAGAGCATTGTGTTTGGCTTTCAGATCTTTCCAGAGTTCCAGGAGCCCTTGCTTCTCGAATTCTGAGGCAGTTTTCATTCGCTTTTTAAGCTTCCTTTTCTCCCCCGGATGCTCTCCATCTGTTGCTGTCTTCTGGATTTTGGGGAGGCGTTTTTGTCTTTGGCTGCTTCACTCCATAAGTGTCCCTGCAGATAGAGTATATGATGTCTCCGTATGTGTCAAGTCTGTGTTCCAGCGTACTGTTCCCTATTAGCGCATTCAGCTTAAGGACAAGTTCCTCATCTAATTTCTCCCATTGTTCTTTTGCACCGGCAGGCGGCAAATTGAGTTTTTCACGTTTGGCGTTAAGAGCTTGTGCAAAATCCGCACCAGAACCATCAGCGTGGATGTCCTTGGCACTATGGTTTAAATCCTGGCCTTGGTCATCCAACGTCTCACCTGCTATCGCAGTGCGCTGCTGCTGGTTCGTATGAGTCTTCAAACAGCCCATTTTTGTCCTGTGGATCTTCAAGCCGCGTTTGGTGGTGAATCTCCTTCCACACGCACACGGAAATTCCATCTGGTCATTAATCATGATCCGTTGTGCGTTTCCAGTCGTGATGGAGTCAGTGCCGATGGATTCATCATTCTCTCCCCCTTTCGGTGAATCCTGGGAGCATCTTTCATTTATGGAACTCGTGGCATGTTATCAAAGGCAAGGTGGGAAGCCAACCCACAAAGCCCGCAGATCTAGTCTTTCCCAGTGTCCTTCGGTCTTTCCCGAATGTCCTCCGAACTATTCCCGGAAGTCAATGGATTGACCATGTGCAGGTAGAAAGAAACTCTAGGGAGAGCTAGACAACAGAAGGTCTTCAGAGAAGTAACCCCCTTTAGACAATATAGTTAGTAACCAAGACAGGCAAACGGGCATATTATCATTCCCCTTTCCCTTATTCATCATCATCATCAGGTGCCCTGCCGCATGGCGTTGGCGACCATGGACTTCCAACCATCTCTATCTCTCGTTGCCCCCAGCGTCTCCCCCACCCTCATCATTCCCAGCCACTCTGCAAGTCCGTCCAGCATTCTCTCAATGGGTCTACCTGGTGCTCTCTTTCCCTCCAGCTTTCCCGTTGTGACCAGGTGCTCCAAATCCTTTCCCTTATTGTCATTTCAAAATAATGCAGCCCAGAAGAATCACGAACAGATGAGACTGTGACAGACAGAACAGACACCGACCAAAGAGTCTTTCGTCAGGATGCTTGTGGCAGACAAACAAAGTAGATATTATCACAAGCACAGCTTGGGTTTCGGTTACTGTTGAAACAAGCGTACAACAACGATCGTTCCATTCGCAAGCAAGCAGTCCATGTCAAAGCATGCTCGTTGCATTTTACATAGTGTTATATTTGAAAAAAAAAAACGTGTGTGAGTGGATGTGTTTGTTTGTATGTGTGTGTGTGTGTATATTCGTTCGTTCTTAATTTAACGTCTTTTCACTATAAGTGATATTAGACGGTGTGTGTATATGTATATATGTATGTGTGTATGTAGATATGCAGTATGTATGTATGTATGTATGTATGTATGTATGTATGTACGTATGTATGTATGTATGTATATAATATATATATATATATATTACGTACGTGTATGTCCATGTATGTATGTATGTATGTAGGTAGGTAAGAAAGAGAGAGAGAGAGAGAGAGAGTAGAGAGAGTGTGTGTGTGTGTGTATGTGTGTGTGCGTGTGTGTGTGTGTGCATGTATGTGTGTGTGAGTGTAGTGGTAGGTATCACCGAGTAAATTACATAATCATAATCCAGTCTGAACAGTGTCAGCCGGATACATAGTAACATATGAACATCAATGCAGTGCAAACAGAATCAGCTTATCAAAAATGACAGGTGATGATATGAAAATGAAATAAAACAAACAAACAAACAAACAAAGAAACAAACAAACAAAGAAACAAACAAGCAAACAAAGACAAAAACACCGACCGCTTGGTGAATCAAACACTGTGTTAAGAGTTATGAGGAGACAGAAACTACACGTTCGTTAAACAATCGTCTGTTTCATTTCCTTCTTTCTTTTTCATCTTTAATCCGCAAGAGCATGCCCTCAGGGGAGACAATTCAGGTCGGCCATTAAAACGTTTGTTCACGCGCCACCAAACCTCCCATGGAGATCCGCTCTCAGTCGTGCTTGTTTAATCCAGAGGTAGTGCATAGGAATCTGAACCGCTGTGTTGCTTCCTAATAGCTTGGCATGGCTGAGGCTAGTCGTGTGTTGTGTTGGTGTGTGGTGTGTGTGTGTGTGTGTGTGTGTGTGTGTGTGTGTGTGTGTGTTTGTGTGTGTGTGTGTGCGTGCGCGCGCGCCGCGTGGTTGTGTGTGTGTGTGTGCGTGTGTGTGTTGTGTGTGTGTGTGTGTGTGTGTATTGTGTGTGTAAATATGTGATAATATTGGTGGTAGCGGTGGTGGTGATGATGTGTATGTGTGTGTTAATATTGATGGAGTACGAGTGTGATGTGACTATGTGTATCTGCTATGTATATTTGCGTGTGTGTGTGTGTGTTGTGTTTGTGTGTGTGTGTGTGAGTGTGTATATGTGTTTGCGTGTGTGTGTGAGTATGTGTGTGTGTGTGCGCGCGCGTGTACATGTGTATGTGTGTATGTGTGTGTGTGTGTGTCTGTGTGTGTATGTCAGTGTGTATGCATGTGTTATGTATGTTTGAGTGTATATGTGTTTGCGCGAGTGAGTGTGTGCATGTGTGTATGTGTATGTGTGTGTGTGTGCGTGCGTGCATGCGTGCGTGCATGGTGTGCACGCGTGTTTCGTGTATGGATGTGTGTGTCGGTTTGTCTGTCTGTCTGTGCAGCTAGTTTTGCAAAACAGGCAATCTGTGTGTATGACTGCATGTTAGAACATTGACACAGGTGCATCCAAACATGTCTGTCTCTATGTGGATGCAAACAATTCTGATTGATTACCTGTGGTTCACGACTGTCTAGATCAAAGCATGCTGGCTGTGACACCAGATCATTTTGTAAACACGATTTGGACACCGAACATCGGACTGCTCTATTGAAAACGGAACTTGAAATAAAAGATTTCACACTTTATCGCCAGAACACGAAATAAGGGGTTTCATACTATATCAACGGAACATGAAATAAGGATTTCACCCTATATCAACACAACATGAAATAAGAGGTTTCAAATTATATCAATGGAACATGAATTAGCGGTTTCACACACAATATCACCGGAACATGAAATAAGGGGTTTCACACTATATCACGGAACATGAAATAAAGGGTTTCACACTATATCAACGGAACATGAAATAAAGGGTTTCACACTATATCACGGAACATGAATTTAAGGGGTTTCACACACTATATCACCGGAAAATGAAAAAAGGGGGTTCAACGGAACACGAAATAAAAGGTTTTACACTATATCACTGAACATGAAATAAAAGGTTTCACACTATATCAGCGGAAACATGAAATATGGATTTCACACTATATCAAACGGAACATTAAATGAAGAGGTTTGCACACATATATTCATTTCGGAACATGAAAGAAGGATTTTACACTATATCAACCGTACAAAAATAAGGGGTTCACGCATATAATCAAGAATCTTCCCTTAATTCACAAGCTTTTACAAGTGATCTGCAAACTGTAGTTTTAAAATGGTATCACCTATCATTCTTGTCGATTTTACGGCCCAGAATGCTACAGAAGGACAGACAACGACCTTACAACGCTACCATCCTTCCACACAAAGAAACACTGAGGAATCTTATGAATCTTCTGGTCCAACACCATCTCCAACCAACGAACCACAACCATGAAAAGACATGTATGTATGTATGTATGTATGTATGTATGTATGTATGTATGTATGTATGTATGTATGTATGTATGTGTGTGTATGTATGATGTATGCATCTATATGTATGTTCAGTGTATGTATGTATACACACATATATATATACATAGGTATGTGTGTATATATACATATATATACATGTACAGATAGACAGACAGACAGATAGAATAGATAGATAGATAGATAGATACATTGTAGATAGATAGATAGATAGGTACATACATACATACAACATACATACATACGTACATAATACATACATACATACATACTCATACATACATACATACATTGATAGAAGGCACTAACAACTAAAGTTTTGCTCTCTCTGTCTGTCTGTCTATCTGTCTGTTTGTCTGTGTGTATACCTGTCTGTCTGCCTGTCTGTCTGTCTGTCTGTCTCTCTCTCTCTCTCTCTTTCTCTCTATCTTTCTGTGTGTCTCTGTCTGTCTGCCTGTCTGTTCTGTCTATCTCTTTCTTTCTCTCTCTCTCTGTCTTCCCACCTATCACCTCTGTCTGTCTCTCCTCCAACACATCTTGGCATTGAACTGCAGATGGTTAATGTCCGCTGGCCTCAAGCAGTCCAACGCCTCCATGCCTATGTCAGTCATTATTGCTTTTAAAGGTGGACAGAGGATAAGAGTCGTGGAAGTAGGGGTCAGTAACGAAAGATTTCTCAATAACTGATGAAATACAGTGTGTCTAAATTGTTACCTGATGTGTGTGTGTGTGTGTGTGTGTGTGTGCGTGCGTGCGTGCGTGCATGTGTGTGTGTGTGTGTGTGTGTGTGTGTGTTTACGAACTCAATACTACACTACACTACACTACACTACACTACGCTACAATGCAATACAATACAACGCAACGCAATGCAACGCAACGCAACGCAACGCAACGCAATGCAGCACAACACAACACAACACAACACAACACAATATCAGTACAATACTATGCAATACCATGTAATACTACACAATACAATGAAAGGACATATACGTTACAGTTTCGTTAAGAAGTCGCTATGTGCATCTTTTAGAGAGAGAGGGGGGAGGAAGAAAAACAGCACCACCACCCCTAAAAAGAGGAAACAAATAACAAAACAATAACAATAACGACAAAAACTTTACAACAACTCCACGCACATTAACCAACCAACCAACCATAAATAAAAGAACGATAAAACAAACAAAGGAAGTAACTAACATATATACAAAATAACGAACCAACCAACTGACCTAAAACTGAAACTGAAACTAATCAAATAACCAAAAGCTAAAGAAAATCCAAACAAACCAACAAACCAACCAACCAATAAACTAACCATTGAATCAATCAGCTAAAACCTAGGAAGCTGACAAACTCATGGAAACCATTTTTCCAAGTGATGGATAAATAATGTTTTTATTTTAAGTCTTGCTGTTAAGCAATGACCAGTTAAGCACCTTATGCACTGATAAATTCCTCGCTATGATTGAGGGGGAAAAACAAAGAAAAAACAGCGTACCAGAAATAGTATCGATCTGTATCTGAACAAGCTAACGCGTTTATCATGCTGCAAAAGTTAGACATTTATTGGATAAATTATTGAAGCAGAACCTTGGAAATGGCCCGTTCATCACAAAGCTCTGTAGACAGTGGGATAGAAGGGGAGAGAGAGAGAGAGAGGAAGGGAGAGAGAAAGAGAGAGAGAGATAAAGAGAGAGAGAGAGAGAGAGAGAGAGAGAGAGAGAGAGAGAGAGAGAGAGAGAGATGGCGATCAAGCTACCGAACCAACCAACCAACCAATCTACCGACCAGTCAGCCAAACCAACAAACTGACTTACCAAATGTATAGAGAGAAGCCCGATGATCTGGCTACCAAACCAACCAACTAACCAATCAAAACCAGCCAACATGCGCAGCAGAACCAATCTTCGAACTCTTCATTCTTCTGTTTCACTGGGGTGGTCAATAGCAAAAGACAAATTTGCTCTGGAAGTCAGTTTATCACAGTTGTATGTCATCACAAAACGCACGCCAGAGTGTCTCTGGGGACCTCGTTGCCAGAGAAACCAGACAGTCACAATGGAAATGCATATACCAAACAGGACTCGTCTGGTCTCAGTAAAGCAGATGTCAGTCGCATAACAAAAAAACAGTTCACGATTTATTTCCTGGGCTGATGTCAGACATGGCTGTAACAATGACTTGTGCATTTCCCACTTCCAGTGGGGGTTAGGTTGTATAGATTCTTTTAACTTTCCGTATTGAACTAGTATGGACGTTATGTTATATAAATGATTTGACTTCCTCCACTGAACTAAACACGAACGTTATGATGTATGGATGTTTTGATTTCCTCTATGGAAGTTAATACGGATGTTAGAATGCGTGGATGTTTTGACTTCCTGTCTTGAACAAAATACGGACTTGGGTTGAATGAATGTTTTAACTTCCGGTATTGAACAAGATATCGAAGCAAACCTGCAGAAAAATAACAGCAAAAAAGCCTACCAGCTTGTGAAAGAACTAGCAAGCTCAAAACAAGGCAGAACCACTACCATACAGAACAAAGCAGGGAAATGTCTCACAGAAGATCAAGAGATTCTGCAGAGGTGGACAGAGTACTGCTCCGAATTATACACACACACAACAACAGGAGATCCCAAGGTGCTAGACGTTCCTCCACCAACCAACAACGACAGCTACCCCATCGTGCGAGAAGAAGTTGAAGCTGCAGTAAAATCATTGAAGAAAGGCAAGTCGGCAGGAATGGACAACATTCCCTCAGAACTGGTCCAGGCAGGAGGAGAGGCCATGATAGATATGCTACTCATCATCTGCAATAAGATCTGGCGGACAGGTGAGTGGCCAACACCTTGGACCCAGTCCCTGATCATCACTCTCCCGAAGAAAGGCAACCTACAACTATGCCAAAACTACCGTACCATCAGCCTGATCAGCCATCCAAGTAAGGTCATGCTAAAAATCCTTCTGAGTAGACTGAAGCCACAAGCTGAGGAGATAATAAAAGAAGAGCAGGCAGGTTTCAGACCAGGAAGAAGTACCACAGAGCAAATTTTCAACCTCAGATTGCTCTGTGAGAAATACCTGCAACACCAGCAAGGCCTTTACCACGTCTTCGTGGACTTCAAGAAGGCATTCGACAGAGTTTGGCACGCAGCCTTGTGGGCAACCATGAGGCTGTACAACATCAATGCCAACCTGATCAGAACCATAGAATGCCTCTACGAAAAGGCGACCAGTGCAGTCTACCATGACAACAACATAGGCGAATGGTTCCGAACCACAGTTGGAGTACGCCAAGGATGCCTGCTCTCCCCCACTCTCTTCAACATCTTCTTAGAGAGAATAATGGCTGACGCACTTGAAGACCACGAGGGAACAGTCAGCATCGGAGGTAGAACAATCACAAACTTGCGTTTTGCCGACGACATTGACGGACTAGCTGGGCAAGAGCAAGAGCTAGTCAGCTTGATAAAACATCTTGATGAGGCCTCCACATCATATGGCATGCAGATCAGTGCAGAGAAAACCCAGTTGATGACAAATAATACCAATGGCATCAGCACTGACATTACCATAGACAACAAGAAACTTGAGACCGTCCATAGATTTAAATATCTGGGAGCTATAGTATCAGATGAAGGATCAAAGCCCGAGGTACTTTCCAGGATTGCACAGACCACAGCTGCAATGACCAAGCTAAAAGTCATCTGGAACGACAAGAATATCGCAATCGGCTCCAAGATCAGACTGATGCGTTCCCTGGTCATGTCAATATTTTTGTATGCATGCGAAACATGGACCATAACAGCAGACATTGAAAGAAGGATACAGGCAATGGAGATGAGATGCTTCCGCAAACTCCTTGGTATCTCGTACATAGATCATATAACCAATAAAGAAGTGAAAACCCGAATCGAAAACGCCATCGGGCCGTATGAAGACCTCCTGACCTCAGTGAAAAGACGCAAACTGAGGTGGTACGGGCACGTCACACGATCATCTGGACTGGCCAAGACCGTCTTGCAGGGAACAGTTCAGGGAGGGAGACGAAGAGGCAGACAGAGAAAAAGATGGGAAGACAATATCAGAGAGTGGACTGGCCTTGAATGGAATATCATTCTGCGGAAAGCTGAGGACCGTGAGGAGTGGAGGAAGTTGGTTGCAAAATCTTCAATGGTGCCCCAACGGTCAACCAGACTACGGGACTGATGATGATGATGATGATTGAACTACACATGAATGTTAAGATATGGATGTTTTGACTTCCTCTGTTGAACTAAATACGGATGTTAGGATGTATGGATTGTTTGACTCCCTCTGTTGAACTACACATGGCTGTTAAGATATGGATGTTTTGACTTCCTCTGTTGAACTAAATACGGATGTTAGGATGATGTTTTGACTTCCTCTATTGAACGGATTACGGAAATTGTGTTGTAAGAGCGTTTTCACGTCCAGTGCTGAACTAGGCATGAACGTTACGTTGTCCAGCTATTATGACTTTCCCTATTGAACCCGATATAGACGTTTAAGGTTTTATGAGAGTTTTAACTTCTTCTATTAAATCAGGTATGGACATCAGGTTGTGTGGACGTTATGATTACCCTCATTGAACTATGCAATGAGGGTATCATAAGCGATGCTTTCTTTACAGAAAATGTTAAGGTTATTTTTCATTTCATAATGTGTTTTTTTCTTTCATCAGATATTGAAACTTACCGGCTGGGATCTTACCCTCTATCAAATGGACTTCTGTGCACACTTACATTAGCATATCCAGTAAATCCCTGACCGACGTGCAACATCCGCAAAAGTTTTGGTCTTACGATTGGCCTCAGCAAGACAGAAGCCACGTTTCAGTCAATACATTGTAGGATTCTGCCTCTTCGCCATTTTTGATAGTCATCCAACAACCAGGAGATTAAGATTACAGGCAAATTATGCTACTTGGGCAGTATAGTGAGCAGCGATAGACCTTCTGATGCTGATACGATGCTGAGAATCTTAGAGACTAGCTCTGCCTTTGGAAAGTTGACCAAAAGTTTGTTGCAAGACCATGGCGATCAAGTTCACCTGTGCGTCCAATTGTGCTGCTGGAAGATTTGGATTACCTTCCGACAACAAATGCAATAGCTGCAACAGTTTCACAGATGTCTGCGTAAGATCTTCAACACGCAAGACCGACTGCCAGCCTTCAAATCTGAAGGCGTGTGGCTCGCCAGGCATTGCGTGCCTACTTTGCCATGTGACAGCTTTGTTGGACAGGATACGTTGTCAGTATGGAAGGAAAAAAGCCCCACAAAGTGATTTTTAATGAAGAATTAGAGCAAAGACACCGTAACCAAACAAAAACCGTAAATGCAATAAGAGGACACTTTAGGGACAACTTTATCATCACGGCATCAACATCACCAACCGGAAAAACGTTGTCCGCAATAGACTATGCCAGCGACAGCAGTACAGGCACAGTCAGATTTCTGGGCAGCACAAATCAACTGCTGTTAAACAGTCAGAATTCTGCCGAAGCAGAACCCAAGACCGCGGGACACCCTGTGCATTGCATGTAAAAGAACACGTGCCTCTAGGATTGGTCTTCTATCCCGTATGAAGACCCAACCCAGCTGTTGAAGACCAGTATGCCTATTCATCTGTCGAATAGACGGAGTCCAACAACAACAACATGTACTTATCA
>CM060305.1:27666365-27668865 GCA_030674185.1 Monoplex corrugatus | reverse complement strand
AAGAACAGACGTGTCCTTTGGGTCAGGTATTACAGCTGAATGTCCTCACCAAACACACGTCTATTGGGATTCCGTTCCCACGGAAACAAAACAGGGAAATAAAATCACGTTCACCGAATACGTGTATCTGATTTCAGCAAAATAGAAACCAGCAAGAGAAAACCGCAGTCAACGGTTCATAATTTATCTGTTCATGTTGTTGTTGTTGCTGTCGTTGTTGTTGTTGTTGTGTTGTTGTTATTGTTTTGTGTCCCGATGGGTATGGTATATGAATGGTCAGGATATCGGTCTTCGAATTAGAGGGTCTGGATTTTGGACCTACTCGGAAACCGGAAACTACATGTACCTTGTAAGTAAAGAGTGGAGCTTTTTACAAATACACTCATTAAAGATCCTATAAGCCATGCCAGCATTTGGTGACTTTTGGAATATGAGAACACCTAGCATGAACACTCTTGATAACGGAGTGCGGCTGCTTAAATTGCAGGGTAAAAAACAAAACGCTCAGAGAAACAAAAGCAAACCAGAGAAACAGTATGTGTACGTAAAAGCCAAGTCAACTAGGTATTTGAATACAAAAATACCAACCAAATAACCAACCAAGCAACAAACCAAGCAACCAAGTAACCAACCAATCTATCTACCAGACAGCCAGTCATCTAGCCAGCCAACCAGCCAAACAACCAACCAAGCAAACAAACAAACAAACAAACAAACAAACAAACAAACAAACAAACAAACAAACTCTTTTATATCACTACCCTCATGCCATTCTTTTCGGCTTTCCAACACACCTCCAAATCTGTCGCAATTGAGGCCACCATGACAGCAGAGAATAAACAACCACAGAATCTGAGGCAATTTTTTCACAATACAGCGATGATGAGAATGAGGATGACAGTGATGATGTCATAGAGTTCTCTTTTGGATTCAGACTGCATCATGCAGTTGCATTATATTATTCCTTTCATAATATTTCCTGGTTTCACCCAAGCCCGTGTGATCCTAAAATTTGAGCAGCACACACAATGCCGCACCTATAAAGTGGATGAGGTTCGACTGAGTGATCCCAGTCTTTCCAACAAGTCTAGAGCATGCTCAACTCTGAGTAAAACCTGCAGGAAGCTGGCGGAGAGAGTGAAGGAGTCAAAGGGTTAACTTTTTGCAGCTGGTGGACATGGTGCAGGAGTGAAATGGTTAATGGGGATTCAAACCCATGACCGCCCCGTCTGCATCCATTCCATTAACCACTTCACCGCGTTGACTTGTTGGTTTGTACATTCCTTATATATTGCATATTGATTACTATGTAAGTTATGTACCTGAAACAATCGCTACACTCACACACACACACACACACACACACACACACACACACACACACACACACACACATACACACACACACGCACACACTCACACACACACACACACACACACGTACACATACACACTCACACACGACGCACACACATACACACACTCTCTCTTTCTCTCTCTCTACCATTTCTTTCCCCAAATACTGTTTTGTATTGAATTAGTGACCATAGTCATAATATGTGTGAGTGTTTTCCGCTGTAAGAAGATGAATGATTGATTGCTTTCTCTTCTTTTCTCATTGTGTTCTTTCCTTCCTTCTCTCCATGTACTTTCCATATCTTCAATCACATTCCTATTCCAGCTCAGTGTCATTCACCTTCATTTGCCTCTTTTTTCCCTATCTCTTCCTATCTCTGAATAATATATATATACATACCAGAGGCTGTCTAATAATGACAGATTCTAGAGATCATCATAATCTGTCTACCCAGAGTACTATATTCTCTGATCTCATCACTTTGAAAATTTATCAAATTATAAAAAACATCTTTGCTAATGAAAAGGTAAGAGAGAGACTTTCAGACTTCAGACTTCAGAAAACTTTATCATTCGGGGATAGAAACATTAGGTCCCATTGGGCCTGTTTTACAGATAGTCCTTGTTACTGTACATGCACAAAATATGAACATGAAAAAAAATCGAACCATAACATAAAAAGTGACAGATAAGAGAGAGAGAGAGGCAGAGAGAGAGAGAGGCAGAGAAACAGAGACAGAAAGACAGAAAGAGAGAGGCAGAGAGAGAGAGGACAAAGAGCGAGAGAGGAGGAAGAGAGAGAGAGAGAGAGAGGGAGAGAGAGAGGGGGAGGGATGGAGAGTGACAGAAAGAGACAGACAGACAGAGAGAGGAGAGGAAGGTGGGGTAGACAAGCTGTGGATAACGGGAGAGGAAACTTTACCCAACCAGAGGCTAGGGCAATTTCCACCTTTCGGGTTTGCACAACACCACGCACCACAGAGTGGGACCAGAAAATGTCAATGGTTGGCAAATTGGATTCGTCCATCATGGGGCCTTTCTCTCCGCTGTCATTCATGGGCCAGCCATCCACGCGTAGCACGTGCCTCCAGCGTTTGTAGGCACATGAAACGTGAAGTTTATTGTGCTGTAGGTTAATGTTATG
>CM060305.1:27656365-27661365 GCA_030674185.1 Monoplex corrugatus | reverse complement strand
GACAGAGACAACAGATCAGCTAATGTTTCTATGACTGTTCAGCTGCAGAAGACAACTGTAATAAACAGAACCTAAGGAAAAAAACAAGGCAAAGCAGCAACAACAATAATTACAACAACACATATACCAATTAACCAACAAATCAACCAACATGCTGACAAATAAGACCATCAGAGATAACTAGCTTTACACACACACACACACACACACACACACACACACACACACACACACACACACACACACACACACACACACACACACACACAGACACACACACACACACACACACACACACACACATTGTCCTTCAAGTAACAAAAACAAACACAAAAATATTTATATCGCAGGAAAAAATTTCTAGGTAGTTGGAATGTTTATGCGTTCACAAATGCCTTGCTGTAAGAAATACAAACTTGTGGTCTTGATCAGTCATTGATCAGTATAAAAAGCCCAACATTTTGCTGACAAATTTGGGCATTCATTGGGAAAGTTACTGAAGCCTAACAGTAGAAAGAAGCCATACTCATTAATCGTACGGCCCTGTGGAGAGACTATTTGACACTTTTACAGATCATTGTCCGTTCAGTGAGAAGCACATTTGGACAATGGGCGGGAATCCAGAAAGGATAAGTCGAATATATTGTAAAGTTTTATGTTGTGATTTTATGACTGTATTATCTGATAAGCAAACTAACAGAATAAACCAAACATTTAGAAACTTTTGAATCATTTCCATAAACTTTCCGTAACGTCTCCTGATTGCTCTTAATGAATCTTTGCTTGAGAGAGAGAGAGAGAGAGAGAAAGAGAAAGAGAGAGAGAGAGAGAGAGAGAGAGAGAGAGACAGAGAGACAGAGACACAGAGAGAGAGGGAGAGAGAGAGAGACAGAGAGACAGAGAGATAGAAAGACACAGAGAGAAAAGAGAGAGAGAGAGACAGAGAGAGAGAGAGAGAGAGAGAGTGAGTGAACCTATGACGAAACTATAACATCACCCAACCACAGATGAAGACCATTTTTACACTTTCAGCATTTTCATAACCAGGAACCCAAGTCCCTGTACCCAGAGTGTGTGGAATCAGAAAGTGTCAATGGTTGGCAAATTGGATCCGTCCATCATGGGGCTTTACGTCCAGTGATAAGCCAGCCAGTCATGCGAAGCACGGCCATCAGCGTTTATAGGTAACGGAATGGTGGGCGCATTGTGCTACAAATATCGCCGCGTGGGAGCCTAAACAGATACTTTTCACCATAACAGTGAATCTTATCATGTACATACATAGTTTACACCATAACAGTTAATCTTAACGTGTAGACACATCTGTTTTTTATTTTGTGGATCGTCAATTTGGAGGAAACAGATGAAGTTGTGTTTAACCACTTTAAAAGAACTAGACTATTTGGAAATGTGTCAAGAAAAAAGAAAGGAAGCCTACATCCCCCCACCCACACACACACTTAACAATTAACCCCAAATCAAAATGAACAGAGTAACAAACCAACCATTTGAGTATTTAACCTACCAACGTAATGAAACATAGCAAAGCCTAAGCAAAGGAAAGCAATGCAATGCATAGCAAAGCAAAACAAAGCAAAGCGAAGGCAAAGCAAACAAAGCAAAGCAAAGCAAAGCAAAGCAAAACAAACAAAAGAAAACAAAACAGAAACAAAAACAAAACAAGAACAACCAAAAACATGCCCAAAAAAATCCACCAGCCCCCCCCCCTCTCAACACATACTCTCTGTCAAGAAAAGGGAACGCATATTTGATTAACGAAATAAGACAAACCAATTAGCCTTTGTCAAACAAACACTACAGACGACAAAGAAGCATACTGACTAGATGTAAGACAAAGACAGATCAGCAAACTTCCCTGATGTCGCTATGATTGTTGAGCTGAAGGAGATAACGTTGATAAAACCTGAGGAAAAGCAAACCAAAACAAAACGAAACAAAACAAAACAAGACAACAACAGCAACAAACACATAAAATAATTAACAAACCAACCAGTCTACTTACAAGTGAAACTCTTTCAGGTAACCAGCCTCACATACACCTTTTCCTTCAAGTAACGATAAGACATTTTTATGATATTATTGCAAAAGAAAAAAGTGTGTGTATGAACAGGGACTGTGCCCAGGCAGTTAGAACGTTTAAACACCTTCCTGGAAAAATAAAAACTTGTGGTCTGGAAACATTATTGATCTCTATGAAGAGCCCAGTATTTTGCTGACAAATTTGGACAGTTATCATGAAAATTACTGAAGCCTAACAGTAGAAATGAGCCATAACCCATTAATTATAAGGTCCATAGAGAGACTGTCTGACACTTTGACAAATCATCGTCCATTCAGTGGAAAGGCCGTTTACACAACGGGCAGAAAGCCAGAAAATACAAGTCCAGTATATGGTAAGCTTTTAGGTTGAACTTCATCAGCAATAGAACAGAATCAGTCATAACTTTTAGGACCATCTGAATCATTTCCTTACAATTTCTATACATTGCTCTTTATTTATAAATCTCTAGTTAGGATAGGTAGATAGATAGATAGCTTGATAGATAGATAGATAGATAGATAGATAGATGGATGGATGGATGGATGGATAGATAGATAGATAGATACATGTAGATAGACAGATAGACAGAGAGAGAGCGAGGGAGGGAGAGAGAGAGAGAGAAAGAGAGAGACAGACAGACAGACAAAGAGGCAGAGAAACAGACAGAGAGGCAGAGAAATAGACAGAGAGGGAGAGAGACAGAAACAGAGACAAAGAGGGAGGCAGGTACAGAGAGAAACAGAGAAACAGACAGCGGCAAGCCAAAGATAAAACTATAAGAACAGTTACCCAACCGCAGAGTAAGACAATTTCCGTCTTTTTAAACTTTTTTCCTATACGCAGTCTTGAAGTCCCTGTAACCGGAATGTGTGGGGTCAGAAAGTGTCCATGGCTGGCAAATTAGATCTATCCATCATGAGGCCATTCTTCCTGCGGCTATTCATGGGCCAGCCAACCATGCACAGCACGCCCCCTAGCGTTTATAGGCACCGGAAATGTGAACTTTACTGTGCTGCAAGGTAATGTTGTGTTGGGGCACAAACAGGATTTTACACCAAAAACGGAGTGTTACTGTAGAGGGAGATGTGCAGAACAGATCTATGACATAAAAAGCTATCTAGTGAAGCAAATTTAACAATAAGAGAAACACAACCTTGTAATACCTTAAAACCTATCCTAACCATCAATGAGTGAACAAAATAATGCATGTTTAAATGAATAAAAGAACACTGCAAAAATATTAAAATTAACCATCAGTTGAAGGAACGAACGAATAAAAAACAAACAAACAAAACAAACAAAAAACAAAGAAATAAACATATGAACAAACAAGTGAACATGCCAACCGGCAAGCCAGTCAACCAAGCCTAACCCCAAATAGAAAACAAGTTAACAAACAAATCAAGAAATTAACAAGTCTGTTAACTAACCAGACCATAATTCAAATAATTATTTAATTTTAAAGCCTTCTCTAAAAATAAAATTTGACGAGAACAAAATAAATAAAAAAACAATATCCAAGAATTTTTAGATAAACTGTCAAATATTTTGCTGACAAATTCAGACATTTGTTGTCGAAGTCATTAACTCCTAACCATTGAGATGGCTCACAACTCATTCATCATTGGGTTGCAGGGGGAGAAAAAACGTCGCTTAGACAGTTTTACAGAGCCTTCTCCATTCAGCAAGAAAACCCATGAGATAAAGCGCTGGAGACCAGAAAACTTAATCCAATATATCGTTCATTTATACGTTTTGTTTATAGGCAGCAAAATAGGACAAATAGTGGGTCTTTGTGATCTTCAGAATTATTTCCGAATAATGGCCAGTGAACGTACTTTAATTGCTCTTCTTTTCTGTGAATTGTTTGAATTTTAAATTTGGTTTATCTATACCTAAATCTTGTGAGGTTTTCTCAAAACGTATGTTGTTATTTCTATACTGTTTGTTGAGGACTATATAGAAAGTAATTATTTGTTTGACAAGACATTTTTATATCATCAAAGGCATCTGTATGCATTATTAGACCTTGTCTAACAGCCGACTGTGTGCAAATTCTATGGACCAAGCTTATCTTAAAATCCAAAACAAAATGAAACTGGTATTGTCTGATTCAGCCATCCCATAACCCTATGAAATCCATTTTCAGAATAAACCTTTTGCAGAGTAAATATTGACTGAAATGGCAGGATTTATAGTGCAACATAACTAGTTTATACGCCGCCTGTGTTGTTATAGGAAACAAACCTGCTCTAAACAGTACACACGTCCTGAAACTTTATAGATATCTCTTGGTTTGTCTTTTGTAAAAAGTACGTTTAAAGCATGAAGGGTTATACTAAAATCATTTGATTTTAAGCACATGTGCCTATTCTGTTTGTAAACACTGATCTTCTAAGCCCCATACTTCGCTTGAAGAAGTCAAGACATGTTTAATTGGCGAGTCAAGTTCCAAAGCATATTCTGATCTGTTGAAACTAGTCGCCGTGGGAAGGTGGTTAGCGGAACGACCTACAGACTGGAAGGTTGTGGGTTCGAATCCCCATCAGTCCCTTCAAAAATCAGTGTGGGATTTTTCGGCTCTAACCGGCTCCTACCCAGAGTTGGGCATGCTATGGGCTCATTGGGAAGACTGAGGTCACACAGTCGTGTCTCATCCACTTCACGGATGCGTCATTGAGGGTGTTGCTCAAATCTTCTGACCAGCACCGCAGGTGTCTGTATCTCTCGAGCCTGGTTGACACCAGGATATATTACAATGGTAAAGGTAGAGTACAGCCCTGTCTGACAGTCTCAATCCTAGATGGAACTCAATAGCATCATGATTATCATCCTCATCGACATCGTCCTCATCGGACTGTAAAAACTGTGCCAGCTTCTGCGGCCATTAAGGTGGCGTAGAAAATGGGACGGGCGAAAACAAGAAAAAAAAAAGGTG
>CM060305.1:27648865-27651365 GCA_030674185.1 Monoplex corrugatus | reverse complement strand
GTGTGTGTGTGTGGTGTGTGTGTGTGTGTGTGTGTGTGTGTGTGTGTGTGTGTGTGCGTTTGTGTGTATGTGTGTGTGTGTGTGTGCGTTTGTTCGTTCGTTCTTTGATTTAACGTCTTTTCACTATGAGTGATATTAGACGAAAAAAAAAAAGTATGTGAGATGAGAGATGGGCGGGTTGGTTTTGGGGTATAGAGGAGACAGAGTTATAGACATAAGTAGGTGGGAAAATAGAAAAATGGAACAAGAACTTAACACTAACATTTAACATCAACAATGTGTATGGAAAATTTAACTCTAAATTGTACAAACTTCATAAACTTAAAGTAATGCATTAACAGGACTGTGAACCAACGATTCTGAAATTTTAACTGACAAAAATTGATCGGAAGCTACTTCTTTAAAATGAGTTTCAGAATAATTTTCTTGTGTAAACATTTTTGGTAAAAAAGAACGTAGCATTTTGCAGTAAAATAGACAGTGAAACAGTGTTAATTGTTCGCTGCAAATACACTTGACATTTTTACAGTATTTTGTTTTCAATGCGTTTAGCTGAATACGAAAATGAACAGCAATAATCGTTCTCAAATGATATATGGAAGAAAACTGCAATTTTTTACATACATTTTGAAATGAAAGTTTTATCATTTGTATGTGCGTCAGTGTGTCAGTGTGTCAGTGTGTCAGTGTGTGTGTGTGTGTGTGTGTGTGTGTGTGTGTGTGTGTGTGTGTGTGTGTGTGTGTGTGTGTGTGTGTGTGTGTGTGTGTGTGTGTCTTAATGGGGTGGTGGTTGCATTGAATCGTTGCAGCAGATAGAGGTGAAAAATAAATCCCTTTTCCACTTTCATTCTGACTTTTCTTATTCATCTCTACACATCACAAATCCAGCTAACCAGAAAGTACCAGCCACAAATGATGGCGATAGGGAAGTGAAACAAACCAGTGGGTGGAAAAAAACGATGAAGACCTTCATATTTGCCGTTGTTCATTCACTTTTCTTTCTATTTTGTGTTCGTCTCCTGCAGATTCTGCAGATTCGTTCATTACGATTTCTTATATAAAGCACACACAAACAAATTAAGCATCTATGTCATAAAAACGATACAAGCAAAGAAAAAAGCAGACAAAAGAAAGAAAGAAACCAACACATAAACAAAAGGTTGATTTAGATATGTGGGACTAAGACATATCATTTAAGACAGAGAATACTGTATTGGTGTTTCATATGAGGAGGATTAAAAGTACATGTCTTTCAACACTGTAGGAAAACGTCTGAAGGTTTTGGGTGTGAATACAAACAAATAAAGACAAATCGGTTTTTGTGAGCGGGAATTTCACGTCTCTGACTTGTGTTTCGCCTATTTTGTTGTGTCGATATCAATTCGAATTTTATCTAACTTATAAATAAACATCTCTCTCTCTCTCTCTCTCTCTCTCTCTCTCTATATATATATATATATATATATATATAATATGTGTGTGTGTGTGTGTGTGTGTGTGTGTGTGTGTGTGTATGTGTGTGTGTATTCTGCAAAGAGCAGTACACAATGAAATATTTAGTTGTACCTTGTGTACGTCTCAATCCTCGAAAGGATTACATTATTCAGTCATGTTCATCTAAGTTCTGGTTCACTTTGCATTCATTGATATGTATATAGCTTTCTACGCCTTTTAAAAGTATTGAGTAATACTATATTGCCAAATGTTCTGTGCCATTTTCTTCTGATTGCAGAGCAAACAATATTCTTACACCGTGCAGACAATTTTCTATCCCGTTCTTTTAACATGTTTTGTTATCTTAAACCCAGTTGTTTTTATTGGATCTTTGATCATAAGTTATCTTCAAAATTAATCATATTCATTGGATCTTTAACTATAGGTTATCTTAAAAAAAGTCAGTTGCTGTGAATGGATCTTTACATAAGGTTATCTCTAAAACCAATTGCTTTCAATGGATCTTTGACAATAGATCATCTTGAAAACCAATCGCGTTAACTGGCTTTTCAATATAGGTTACCTTAAAAACCAATTGTGCTTAATGGATCTAAACGATGAGTTACCTTAAAAAATCGATTGCGTTCACCGGAATGGTGGAAACATTAAAATGGGCAGCGAACAGGCCAGTTTACTGTTGCAGGTAGGGACCGAACGTGAGATATCAAATCTTGAATCTGGAGCACTATCGAATAACCAACCAGCCCGTTATGAATTACCTTAAAACCATTGCTCTCAATGAATCTTTAGGGATGGGTTATCTTACAAACCATAGCACTCAATGAATCATTATTTATGAGTTACCTTCAAAACCAGTTGCTCTCAGTGGAACTTTGACTTTGAGTTACCTTAAAACAAGTTGCTCTCAGTGGAACTTTAACTTTGAGGTACCTTAAAACCAGTTGCTTTCTATGAATTTTTATCGATGAATTACCTTAAAAAAAACCAGTTGCTCTAAATGGACCTCTAAAGATGAATGACCTTAAAAACCATTGCCACTAATGGA
>CM060305.1:27631365-27636365 GCA_030674185.1 Monoplex corrugatus | reverse complement strand
TCAAACCAAATCAAACCAAACCAAACCAAACCAAACCAAACCAAACCAAACCAAATCAAACCAAACCAAACCAAACCACTTATTTTTGATTTCGTTATCTATCTTTTTGTATTCTTCTTCTTTTCTCTTTTCCTTCCTGCGTTTATCCATAAAGCTTAAAATTTTTGTCATCCAATTCTTCTTTGCTTTTCTTTCAACCCTAGGGATTTCTTCACAAGCTTTATTTACTTAGTTTTTCAAATATCAATATTATTCCTAACTTTCCCATCATTTATAGAGCATTAAATTGTTTTGAATACACTAAATTTTGCACAAGCACGTCTTTGAGTTAAAATTTAGTTTGATGTTATTTTTGGTTTGTTTTCGTCTCTTAAGTTCCAGTCTAAATTTCCCAATACAGGAATATGGTCAATGTCGCAGTATGCGCCTGGCAATGTTTTTGCTATCAGTAAAGAATGTCTAAATCTCTAATTTATCAGGTTGTAATCAATCAGAATGTGCTGTAATTATTTCAGATCTTCATCAGATAGCACGTGTCATATAGTGCATTAGGAGCCAGTCACGCTTAAGGAAGTCCTTTTTTCAATAAACTAAGAACGAAATCTAAACTAAGTTGACATCTTTAAAATGTTGACTACATCAAGATGATTTACAAGCAGTCCAGTGTTATGTGTAAGTAATGATTGAAAGCGAGATATCTGATTTGTAGTCCACGGTTCTGTCAACTGGGCTCAAGCATCTTGAAAATGGAGGATATCAGTATGGCTTTTCCACAATGTCAGCTTTTTCGTGAAAGCGTGGATCGTTTAATCCAAACCGCTTCAATAATCAATTCCCATTGAATATGACCAGATTGTGGACATCAAGTCTTCCATTAATTTCTGTATTTTTATCATTGCAGGCGATTTGACTGATTTTTCACACTCTTTCTTTCCATGAGCCCTGTCTTGTGCGACAAATGTATTTTAACGAGAATAATTTGATTGTTGTTTTCTTTTCATTGTTAAGGTTTTTGACCATTATCTTCATTTCGTTGTTAATATTTCTTTGACTTTGAGTTCTTGATTAACATATTTGCACTATGATGTGTTGTGTGTGTGTGTGTGTGTGTGTGTGTGTGTGTGTGTGTGTGTGTGTGTGTGTGTGTGTGTGTGAGTGTGTGTGTGTGTGTGTGTGTGAGTGTGTGTGTGCGTTTGTATGTATGTATGTGTGTGTGCGTGTGTGTGTGTTTGCGTGTGCTCGTGTGTGTGTGTGTGTGTGTGTGTAAGTGTGCGTGTGCGTTTGTATGTATGTAGGTGTGTGTGTGTGTGTGTGTGTGTGTGTGTGTGTGAGTGTGTGTGTGCGTTTGTATGTATGTAGGTGTGTGTGCGTATGTGTATGTGTGAGTTTCTTTGTGTGTATGTGTGTGTGTGTTAGCGCGCGCGCGCGCGTGTGTGTATGTGTTTGCGCGCGTGTGTGTGTGTGTGTGTGCGTGTGTGTATGTGTGAGTTTCTTTGTGTGCATGTGTGAGTTTCTTTGTGTGTATGTGTGTGTGTGTTTGCGTGTGTGTGTGTGTGTGTGTGTGTGTGTGTGTGTGTGTGTGTGTGTGTGTGTGTGTGTGTGTGTGTGTGTGTGTGTGTGTGTGTTCGCGTGCGCGCGAGTACACGTATGAGGAGTGAAATGTTATCATTCAATCTCAAATGACAGTGCAATTCTATAAAATCCCTGTCATCTTTGTCATCCTTCTGATGATCATAACCTTGTGGTTATTTTATTCTATTTCGTTTTGCATCACTCGTTCGACATTATTTTTTATATCATTTTTATTTTATGTTATTTTCTAGGGTTCTGATTACAAGCTCAGAATCCACCACTCGCCATCAACGACCAAGATTTAGGATAGAAGGAGCAAACATTGCTCAGTTTCCCCTTTGCTGAATGCGCTACTCCTGGAAAAGATGTCATTGTGCTTACTAGTTTTTAAGTCCAGAATTGCGTCATCTAAACAAAAAAATGCATTCGTCTTATTTGGCAGCACGCTAGAATTATGTATTCATCCGAGCTTCAAGTGTATCCAGTCTTTCCGCAGTTTTTTTTTTTCACTGGACATTAATCTTATGGTTGATGCACAATGGTTTGGAAGTGTAGTGGTTATTACGCTAGTCTCACATAGGAAAAGGCCTGGGTTCGATTCCCAGCCGAACAATCTTTTTCATTAGTTTCTTTTGGGCAGACTGTCTGCCTCTGTTAATAAAATCGTGGACTCATAATTTGGTGTCTTGAGTTCAAATCCAGCCTGCAACATCAGTGTACTTAGTCAGTCATTCTGGTGGTGTCAGCTTAGTGTCTTATAAGTTCCTTCCTCCTCCACTGCCTTTCCCATTTCGAGACCTTGCCAACGCATAGGGTTTCGAGCAGGCTCAAGAAGTTTGCCAAATTATTATCAGAAGATTTCGGTGAAATGTGTATGGAAACGTTCAGGTACGATGGATCTCACTCTAACGAACTTTTAACCACGAACCCACTGAAGATACCAAAGTTGTGTTACAATGTTATTCATTACTACTTTTTGAGAGACCATTACTCTCTCTCTCTCTGTCTGTCTGTCTCTCTCTCTCTCTCTCACGTTTGTCGGCTTTTTATAAACAAACATTTCCCAGATTCGCCTGGGTGGCATGCAAATTGAGAGATATTGCCCAGGGTGTAGTGGATCCCAGCAAACTAAAGCATCCTATTCGAACAGGCATCTTTGCTGCTGCTTAACGTGTGTGTGTGTGCGTGCGTGCGTGCGTGCGTGTGTGTGTGTGTGTGTGTGTGTGTGTGGTGAGAGAGAGAAAGAGAGAGAGAGAGAGAGGAGAGAGAGAGAGAGGAGAGAGAGAGAGAGAGAAACAAACAAACAAATTAAACAACCAACAACCAAAACAAAACAAAAGATTAAACAGAGACTGATATTCTGAAAGAGTTTTTCAGTACTTTACTAAAAGAAAAATGTAAGGATAAGTCATGATCAATTTGGATCAGTCGATGCTATACAAAATTCCCATACTAGGTTAGTTTCCAGCTAAAAACATTTTTATAGGAATCGGAATAAGAATACGAATCAGAATTTGCACTTTCGTATCTCATACATACAGAAAGCAATCCAGCAAGAGGATTAATTATTGGTCAGCACGCGTTGGACCATTATCATCATCATCATCAGGTGCCCTGCCGCATGGCGTTGGCGACCATGGACTTCCAACCATCTCTATCTCTCGTTGCCCCCAGCATCTCCCCACATTAATCAACATTAATGGGCAACAGTGCAAGTACAGGCAGACATTCATATTCAAGCACTTTTGAAAAACAATGTTTGTCATGTATGGCTTGGCCATCTCTATCTGAATGCGGGAAGAAATTACAAATCGTGAATGTAAAACAGACACAATGGCATGTCACCTTGTGCTGTTTTATAGGCTGTGGCATAAAGAATGATGGGATGAGGGGCTGTGTGAATACATGGTGAAATGTGATTCACACAGTTTACGACATCTCCCTAAGCTGAAGGAAGAAGTGGAGTTTTTTATCTTGTTTATTTTCTTTGCCTTTCTTAGCACGCTTTGGCTTGTCCTTGTTAACATAAGTGTTTTTGAACCATGGAATACAACGATGTGAAATGTTACAAATAATAAATCAAATCTGGAAACGTAAAAATTAAACTTGAAACAAAAGACTTACTGTTTTTTTTTCTATATTCACTGTGATCCCTACAATTAAAAACGAATCTCATCATGATGAACATTAAAACTGTTGTTGCCATAGTTTAGTACTGTATCAGACAGTTTAATGATACAAATTAACAGTTCAACAGGCAATATTCAAAGGGAGGGAAGCTTACACAGCAAGAATGTTCAGGGACTTGGGCGATCACGGGAGGCTAGGGAGACTGTCATTTCTTCTAAGTGGGCGTACTGTGATGTAGATATAATGCAGAGAGAGTGGAGATCTAGTATGTATGTTATAACAGTGGTACTGATGGAATTGTTAATACCTTCAGCATTTGGCAGACTATTTTGTGGTTAAGGCTCAAGTCATGTTACATGCCGTGTTGGTCTCTGTGATTTTAGGAACCGTTGAATGATACCAATTGGCAGTTTAACAAACAGTGTTTAAAGAGAGGGAAGCTATATAGCAGGAATTTTCAGGGACTTTGGCGATCGTCGAACGCCTGCGGGATTGTCATTTCTTCTGTAGTGGACACTACTGTGATGTAGGTAAAAATCAGAGAGAGTGGATATATAGGATATATGCTAATCAGTGGATGCACGTTCTGGTGATATTGACGGTTTTGATAATACCTTGAGCATTTGGCAGAATATTTTGTGGTTAAGGTTCGGATCAAGTTACGTGCCGTATTGGTCTATGAGAATTTAGGAACAGTGCTTTGCTAACGGCTATGTGATATCTTATGGTATATGCTCAGTTGAAAAAGCATATGCTTACACCTCATTTCTGCTACAGCAATGTTGTTTGAGAGGTGGTTGTATTGGAATGGACCACGCATCGATCAGGATCAGTAGTGATATGTATGTAGACGCATAAACGGAACCGCTGAGAAGTGGATTTAAAATGGCTTGAAAAATGAACGGATTCACTCAGATGTTAATATGCAAGTTTTCGTATCACCACTTACAATGATTATTTTGGCATTCCCTTGCATGGAATTTGCAGTATAGATTATTTGGAATCATCCACAGAACGTGACACACATTGGGCAAATGAAAACCGTTGATATTGTGCGCCATCTGTTATTAAGCCAAAACTGAAACGTCTGTTCGTTATGATATGAGCTTTAGATAAGCGAGGAGAAGCAGATGTGTGAATATGATTTCCCATCAAACTGTCCGGGTCTTAGCTACATGGCGGCATCCTGGCCAACAAATCAAAACAAATACAGTCCTACTGATTGTGGTATTGGCTCTATTGACGAGAATTTGACTTTTCCCTTTGAATGTATCCCCACACATACCTCTACACACACC
>CM060305.1:27621365-27626365 GCA_030674185.1 Monoplex corrugatus | reverse complement strand
TTTATGTTAAAACAAGAAGAAGAACAACAACAACGGCAACAAAACCAAACACCAAAACAATCTTTTGTATTCTTCGTGATTATAACTACCCACTGGTGACAAGAGCATGCAGATGTATTGAAGGCACGGTTTAGAACCCATGGAAAAACACAAAGGTGAGAGCAGAGGCACTTGACGACCTTGCAGGCACGGATTCGAATCCAGGTGAAAAAAAAATCCAAAGGTGACCACAGAGACATCTGGCAACCTTGTAGGATTGGATTCGAATCCAAATGGAAAAAAAAATAGTAACAGCAAAATGGTATCCAGAAGTCTGTCCTGGATGTGGCTTTAAGTATAAGGAGTTGAAGCCGAAACATTTGTCTCTGGGGAACTTCTACTGTCCAGCTTTCCCCAGAGTTTCTTGTTACAGCTATGTATGTTGCCTACACTTACACGCCAAAACACTAGAATGATATGAATGCATGCATCGAAGACAACACTGTTCGGATGTTTAAGAAGCACCAAAAGAAGAAAAAGAAATGAAACAGTCACACAGGCTTGATTAAAAAGCAACAAATGAATGAACTTTTTTGGAACAAAGTGCCTGGTCTTATCAGCACTACAGTTGATTTCTGTGCATGTGTATCTCACCACTTAAATAAACCTGATTGCCGTATTGACACCATTTACAGGAATCATGTCCCGTATTCCTTCCTTTTTCATATCCCTCTTTCCACACTGTTTCCACCCCGCCGACAACACACAGCCAGTACTGATTGGGGAAATTGACTCAGATGGGATGTATGTATACTGATTGGCCAGCTTTGGTCACCTGGTTTTCTCCATTCATAAATCTTGTTTCTGGTTTGCCTGCCCGCAAAAGTCAACGAATTTATACAGGAATCTCTCTATTTTAGTTTCTCTCTCTCTCTCTCTCTCTCTCTCTCTCTCTCTCTCTCTCTCTCTCTCTCTCTCTCTCTCTCTCTCTGTATGTGTCTCTGTTTCGTCTCTGTACATCTGTCTCTGGCACTGTATGTCTCTACTTGTTATTGCCTTTGCATGTCTGTCTGTTTCTGTATCTCTCTCTCTCTCTCTTGAATGTTTTTCTTTGTCTCTCTCTTCGTAAGTCTCTCTTTGTCTGTGTGTCTTAAACGTGTCTCGGCAGGTCTCTGCGTGTCTATTTCTGTATGTCTACATCTGCTCTTTGTTTCTGTATTTCTCTCTGATTCTGTAACCTCTCCCTGTTTCGGAATGTCACTAATCTCTGTATTTGCATGGCTCCCTTTCTGACTCTATATGTCTTTCTCTGTCTCTGTTTCTGTATGTCTCTCTTATACTCATTTTCTGCAGGTCTCTCTTTTTTTCTCTCTCTGTTTGTTTCTCTCTCTCTTTCTGCATGTCTGCCTTTGTATCTATATGTTCTCTGTGTCTGTTGCTGATGTATTTCTCTGTGTGCGAGTGTGTGCGTGTGTCTGTGTTTGTGTTTGTGCGTGTTGTGCGATTTTATACAGATAAAGAAAGAGAGAGAGAAGAGAAGAGAAGAAGAAGAGAGAGAGAGAGAAGAAGAAGACAGAGAGAGAGGAGAGAGCAAGTATACTGAAAAATTTCGGTCCACTCTATCTGTAACGTAACTGGAAGTACTATCCTTTCAATCTTGTCTAACAAGTAAGATCAACAAGTTCTGAGACCAAACTATCAAGTTTCAGTTTTCTTGTGAAAACAACCAGACAAGAACACATCCGCGTACAGAATAAAGGGAAACAACTTGTCAGACCAAAGCAACGATTGTGGTGTTACGATAAACCGGCAGACAGCAGAAACGTGCTAAGACAAGTCACATAATAACATATATGTTTTTGTTCCCCAGCTCTCCATTGAAATTCATGTACTTTGAGCTGTTTTTTTAACATTTGCTTCACCAGGGTTCTCCCCTTTGAAACGCCGGCTGTGCTCCCTGGGAAGAAGCCCATCGTCACATAATGACATCTGTGTCCACTGTATTCGTGGGTCGCGTGTTTACCTATTAATAGGCCTACGTATTTTCTATGAGTTGTACCACTTTTTCTGTTTTTGTTTGCCTCTAAATAGTCCGGCCACATCTGGTGTTGCATGTGGCTGGTTTGATCTATTATTCTATTTCTACTTGCTGCCGTGAACTTAATGGTCAACGGAATTGTATTCAGCACTACCACCTGTCGGTCCACTCGACAGAGGCGACATCGCAGCATTATCTGTATAGGCGACATCGCAGCATTATCTGTATAGGCGACATCGCAGCATTATCCGTATAGGCGACATCGCAGCATTATCTGTATAGGCGACATCGCAGGATTATATGTATTGGTAACATCGCAGCATTATATATATAGGCGACATCGCAGCATTATCTGTATAGGCGATATCGCAGCATTATCTGTATAGGCGATATCGCAGCATTACCTGTATAAGCGACATCGCAGCATTATCCGTATAGGCGATATCGCAGCATAATCTGTATAGGCGATATCGCAGCATTATCTGTATAGGCGACATCGCAGGATATATGTATTGGTGACATCGCAGCATTATATATATAGGTGACATCGCAGCATTATCTGTATAGGCGACATCGCAGCATTATATATATAGGTGACATCGCAGCATTATCTGTATAGGCGACATCACAGCATTATATATATAGGTGACATCGCAGCATTATCTGTATAGGCGACATCGCAGCACTATATGTATAGGCGACATCGCAGCATCATATGTATAGGCGACATCGCAGCACTATATGTATAGGCGACATCGCAGCATTATCTGTATAGGCGACATCACAGCATTATCTGTAAGGCGACATCGCAGCATTATCTGTATAGGCGACATCGCAGCATTATCTGTATAGGCGACATCGCAGCATTATTTGAATAGGCGACATCGCAGCATTATCTGTATAGGTGACATCGCAGCATAATCTGTATAGGCGATATCGCAGCATTATCTGTATAGGTGACATCGCAGCATTATCTGTATAGGCGACATCGCAGCATAATCTGTATAGGCGATATCGCAGCATAATCTGTATAGGCGACATCGCAGCATAATCTGTATAGGCGACATCGCAGCATAATCTGTATAGGCGACATCGCAGCATTATCTGTATAGGTGACATCGCAGCATTATCTGTATAGGTGACATCGCAGCATTATATATATAGGCGACATCGCAGCATAATCTGTATAGGTGACATCGCAGCATTATATATATAGGTGACATCGCAGCATTATCTGTATAGGCGATATCGCAGCATTATCTGTATAGGCGATATCGCAGTATTACCTGTATAGGCGACATCGCAGCATTATCCGTATAGGCGATATCGCAGCATAATCTGTATAGGCGACATCGCAGCATTATCCGTATAGGCGATATCGCAGCATAATCTGTATAGGCGATATCGCAGCATTATCTGTATAGGCGACATCGCAGGATTATATGTATTGGTGACATCGCAGCATTATATATATAGGTGACATCGCAGCATTATCTGTATAGGTGACATCGCAGCATTATCTGTATAGGCGACATCGCAGCATTATCTGTATAGGCGACATCGCAGCACTATATGTATAGGCGACATCGCAGCATTATCTGTATAGGCGACATCGCAGCATTATCTGTATAGGCGACATCGCAGCACTATATGTATAGGCGACATCGCAGCATTATCTGTATAGGCGACATCGCAGCATTATCTGTATAGGCGACATCGCAGCATTATCTGTATTGGCGACATCGCAGCACTATATGTATAGGCGACATCGCAGCACTATATGTATAGGCGACATCGCAGCATTATCTGTATAGGCGACATCGCAGCATTATCTGTATTGGCGACATCGCAGCACTATATGTATAGGCGACATCGCAGCACTATATGTATAGGCGACATCGCAGCACTATATGTATAGCGACATCGCAGCACTATATGTATAGGCGACATCGCAGCACTATATGTATAGGCGACATCGCAGCACTATATGTATAGGCGACATCGCAGCACTATATGTATAGGCGACATCGCAGCATCATATGTATAGGCGACATCGCA
This sequence comes from Monoplex corrugatus, assembly GCA_030674185.1. Lineage (NCBI taxonomy): Eukaryota > Metazoa > Mollusca > Gastropoda > Littorinimorpha > Ranellidae > Monoplex > Monoplex corrugatus. The sequence continues at coordinate 27,622,290 of CM060305.1, read as the reverse complement.
GCACTATATGTATAGGCGACATCGCAGCACTATATGTATAGGCGATATCGCAGCATCATATGTATAGGCGACATCGCAGCACTATATGTATAGGCGACATCGCAGCATCATCTGTATAGGCGACATCGCAGCACTATATGTATAGGCGACATCGCAGCATCATCTGTATAGGCGACATCGCAGCACTATATGTATAGGCGACATCGCAGCATCATATGTATAGGCGACATCGCAGCACTATATGTATAGGCGACATCGCAGCATCATATGTACAGGCGACATCGCAGCACTATATGTATAGGCGACATCGCAGCATCATATGTATAGGCGACATCGCAGCACTATATGTATAGGCGACATCGCAGCATTATCTATATAGGCGACATCACAGCATTATCTGTAAGGCGACATCGCAGCATTATCTGTATAGGCGATATCGCAGCATTATCTGTATAGGCGACATCGCAGCATTATCTGTATAGGCGACATCGCAGCATTATTTGAATAGGCGACATCGCAGCATTATCTGTGTAGGCGACATCAAAACATTATATGTATAGGCGACATCGCAGCATTATCTGTGTAGGCGACATCAAAACATTGTATGTATACGCGACATCACAGTATTATCTGTAGGTGACATGGCAGCATAGTCTGTATAGGCAACATCGTAGCATTAGATGAATAGGCGACATCGTGGTATTATCTGTAGCATCGTAGCATTCTAGGTATAGGCGAACATCGCAGCATTATCTGTATAGGCGAACATCGCAGCATTATCTGTATAGGCGACATTAGATAGGATTAGATGAATAGGCGGTATCGTTGCTTTGCGGGTTGTGGTGTCTGGTCCTTTTGACCAATTAACTCAGCGACACGTTAGCTTTTGAGCAAAGTTGTTTTTCGTACACAGAGTGTACACTCC
>CM060305.1:27606365-27616365 GCA_030674185.1 Monoplex corrugatus | reverse complement strand
GACAGAAAGACAAGCACACAGACAGACAGATAGGCAGATAGACAGATAGAGAGAAAGAGAGAAAGACAGAGAGAGAGAGAGAGAGAGAGAGAGAGAGAGAGAGAGAGAGAGAGAGAGAGATTATTATGAAACACGTTAGCTGTTTCCTGTAAACTTCCAAATTACCCCATTCACCGCCAATGTATCATTACCCAGGCCTGCAAAGAACATGGAGACAGCAGTTCACCAGCGTCTGAGATGAGATGGCGCTCAAGGGCCAAGTACTCTGGAATCTGAGAGATGAAGCAGCATTCAAGGGCCAAGAACTCTAGACTGTTAAGAGGCTCTTTGATTACAGCACAGACAAGAGATCAGGTAAAGTTGGTAAGAAAATCACGACAGAAATATATAGAAACTGCACTGCATTAAATGCAAGAATAAATTAATTTTGAGGTAGGAAATTATCTAAGAGGGATTTATCGCAATCAGGCGATTCCACATGCGTTCCACCCAAATTGCAATCTGTTTATGTGGTGGAGAGCATGACTGCGTGCGTTTGTGGTTGTCTTCAAGGGGACTTGAGCAAACTTCAAAAGATCGTAATGGAGGTGAATTAAAAGTCAAAAAGTTATATAGTCAGAGAGAAAACGACATTGAAGTTGGAAATAGTAAGTGACACAAGCTGTTGGATAGCTTATAGAAAAATACAGAAAGAAAAAAACAGGAAGAAAAAACAACAAACAAACAAAAAAGAAACGAAACGAACACACGATTGAAGCTGAGTAATTTCTCCAGCAGGCGAATTTGACAATGAAATAACAGGGGAAAGTATTTCTCTGGAAAACAAATACCAGCACACGACAAAAGAAGAGATAGAATCCCAACACAGGTATCTTCTTTGCCATTAAGAGATATATACATCTGCCAACGTAGCATATGTTTTTACATGATTTAGAGAGAGGAAACAAGCTGATCTCCTTTCCCGCTCTCAGTTACATGCTTTAACACGCGTGCACGTGTGTGTTGTATGGTGTGTGTGTGTGTGTGTGTGTGTGTGTGTGTGGTGTGTGTGTATGTGTGTGTGTGTGTGTGTATGTGTGTGTGTGTGTGGTGTGTGTATGTGTGTGTGTGTGTGTTGTATGTGTGTGTGTTGTGTGTGTGTGTGTGTATGTGGTGTGTGTGTATGTGTGTGTGTATTGTGTGTTGTGTGGTGTGTTGTGTTGTGTGTGTTGGTGGTGTGGGGTGTGTGTAGTGTTTGTGATGTGTGTATGTGTGTGTTTGTGCATATGTGTGTACATGCGTGTATGAGTGTGTTTGTGTATGTGTGTGTGCGCGCACTCGCGCGTGCGCGCGCGCGTGTGTTGTGCATGTGTTGTCGTGCGTGTGTGTATGTGTGTGTATGTGTGTGTAAATGAAAATGCTACGATAGAAGTTTCTGTGTTCGTGTGTGTGTGTGTGTGTGTGTGTGTGTGTGTGTGTGTGTGTGTGTGTGTGTGTGTGTGTATGTGTGTGTGCATGTGTGTGTGTGTGTGTGTGCGTGTGTGGGTGTATGGTGTGTTGTGTGTTGTGTGTGTGTGTTTGTGTGTGTGTGCGTGTGTTAATGTGCGCATGTGTGTTGTGGTGTGAGTGTGTGTGTGTGTTTTTGGTGTGTGTGTGTGTGTGTGTGTGTGTGTGTGTGTGGTGTGTGTGTGTGTGTGTGTGTAAAAGTAAAACTGATACCATGAAAGTTTCTGTGGTTTTTTCTAATTATGTATTGTTTCCAAACGTAGATCTTGGACCACTGACTAGCCCTGATTTCATGGCTGAATGATCAGACCCTTCATTTTGAGTCACTTTTTCAAAAATATAAAACACCACATCAAACATAGCTTAACAAAAAGAAAAGGTGCTGGGACATGTTTCAGTACAAGGAGACATATCTTTATATGATGATATCATAAACTAGCATGTACCGACAAGTACAGTGGAGAATCTCAGTATGCTTCCATCACCACTTTATTTTTTCCATTTTTTACTCTTACATGCTTAAACAAAACGATCTCATAAGAGAGTGAAAGAAAGAAAAACAAAGAGCGAGAGAAGAGAGAGAGAGAGAGAGAGAGAGAGAGAGAGAGAGAGAGAGAGAGAGAGAGAGAGAATTCACACTTCACATTTCACAGTTCAGAACAAAAAATAGTAGCAAATGTCCTACTAGATTTGTATTACAGAGTGAGTGAGTGAGAGAGAGAGAGAGAGAGAGAAAAGAGAGAGAGAGACAGACAGACGACAGAGAGACAGAGACAGAGAGACAAAGAGACAGAGCGAGACAAAGAGACAGAGAGAGAGAGGGGGGGGGAGGAGACAGATATATATATATATATATATATATATTTATAGAAATAGAGACAGAGAAAGAAATAGAGGGAGAGATGGGGGTGGGCGGGGTGGGAGAGAAAGCGAGAGAGAGCTTGTTTATCAAACAAACAGAGTCTTTACTACGAATGGCCTCATTCATCTCTAACATATCGTCTTGTAGGCTCTGAAGAGAGCATGAAGCCGACAGTTTACTAGAGTTTGAGATGAGATCACGCCACGGGGCCTAATACCCCGGATTCTCATAGACGAGATAGTTTTCAGGGGCCAGGCAATTTGGATTTACAGAGTCCCTTCATGACAGCAGAAGTGGGAGGTCACGTGGAGTAATACCAACATTGATTTTGCTATAAACTACGTCAGACAGACGTAGAAACGGCGGTAAAGTAGCTCCCTTAATGAGGGGAAAAGACGGGTTTGCTGAACGCAGTTTTGTAGATAATTTCATACGCTGTGCTCATCTTGCAGGAAGAGATGACCAAAGATCAGGGAACAGTAGCTGAGGTAGTTTAAAAAAGATGTGTGGTTAGCGTACATAAGAAATAAGAGATGGTCATTTGTCTTAGTAAAACATAATTACAAAAACATGTCTTAGTAAAATATATTTTCAAGAACATCAGTCAAAACAAAGCAGTTTTGCCAAAAGCGTAACATTAATTTTATCAACAGTTAGATTTGGAACAAAAGTAAAAAATATGAGTACTCAGCCGACCTTAACAGTTCCTCTTCCTTTTGGATCAGAACAAAACTAAAGACATGAATGTCCATAGACAATTCATTTCCTGTTTGACTGGGAATTATATCTCTTGTGATTAAAACATGTTGTAAGGTTTAGATTTTGAACATGTGTGAATCTGATTTAAACGAACATAATTATGTTCTATACATAAACGTGGATAAAATATCTGCCAGGACAAGGGACTTCATATGAGACAGCTGAGCGGACAGTATCATAAATGATGATATGATCCTGTCCACATAAAATGCGTAAAGGTTACCTAGAACATTATTTCACGTCTTTTCCCATTTTTGTGTTTCTCAGACACATCTCTTCTCTCGTCCTCCCTTCCCTTTTACTCACACACTCACAAAAGAGGCGAGAGGGAGAGAGAGAGAGGGAGAGATAGGTGAGAGGAGAGAGAGAGAGAGAGTGAGAGAGATAGAGATATCTCAAAAGCTCTAGCTTCTACTAGGAACTATTTGATTATCTCATTCACCTCAAACATATCATTTGTTGCCCAAATCTTGGAGAGAACATTGAGTCAACAATTTACCGATATATGAAATGAGATCGCACTCATAGGCCAAGTACTCTGGATTCTTAGAGACGAGGTAGATTTCAGGGGCCAGACACTCTGGATTCTCTGAGACCTTTTGATGACAGCAGAGGTGTTAGGTCACGTGGGGGTAATACCATCATTGATTTTCCCATAAACCACGTCAGACAGACATAGCAACTGCAGTTAAAGGACTCCCTTAGTATGTGCGGAAAGATGAATTGGCCGAAAGGACAGCAGTTTTATAAAAACGAAAAATCATTGCGTTGTTGGTGTCTTGGAGAGAAAGTTGAACTGTTTCCAAGATTTTATGGTGGAGGCGGTTGAAGGGAATCATTGCAATTGGAAGGAGAAGGAGACAAGTCTATTACAGAGATTAGAAATGACATTTTTGAAAAAAATCAGTCAGTGATTTTTCTGAGGGAACCACGAGATTAATTTTACCATCAGGCAACTACGAGATTAATTTTACCATCAGACAAATTTGACAAAAAGGATGTTATGCTATACAAAAATTTCCTCCTTTCCGAGGAGCAAAACAAAAACAAAAGACAACAACATGCGTAGAAAATCTATTCCTTGCAAGTGCAATTTGCATCCCTTATAACTGTTAACGTTTTCTATGATTCTGATCTGGAAAATTAGCCAATTCCTTTGGAATGTGGGAAGTTGTGGTACATATATCAAGAATCATTTGTCACAAATATAGGAACACTATACAATCCTTCATCATTGACAGTGACCTATTGTCAGCAGCTAGGATCAGACATCTAATCTAGGCTCAAGGAATGATTTTTCACATTTTGATGACTCAATCATGATTTGACAGTAGACATTTTGTATTGAGCGTTATCGATTAATAATGGATAATCGTTTTATGGTATTAAGTGAGACTGTCTGAAAACAGCAAATAATAATAATATAGTATATCCTCTGCCGTTTATGAACAGATTTACAGAAACTTCGAGACAACACATTGGGGATATAACATTGTATTTTGACGTTCTGTGAAAAAATGTTCTGCGCATGAGCAGTTGAAGCCAGTTTGCAAATAAGTAACTTTTATTCTCCCCATTTTACAAAAATACGCGTACTGATATGCAACGTACAGCAGTTTCCAGAAAGATATCATGTCCTGATTCACAAGGCCAGGCAGTGAAATTTCAGTTTTGGCCTTTTCAAAATTTTTTACAAGGCATTAAAAACAATAAGAACACCAATACACACTATAAATTCAACACATTCTTGAGAATCCTTAACAATAATTACAGACAGAGGTTTTTGCTCTATCTTTAGAGGTAGTCTTGGTCTTTTACTTTTAGCCAACGACTTTCCAATCATCAGACCCTTGAGTAAGCACTAAGCTGCAGTGCAAGATATTGGATTTCAACCATTTGGTGCGGAAGATGGTCTGGTGCACATTTATTGCAGACGATCTTTCGGGAGTTCTTGGGTCGTCTTATTGGTCTTCTTGCAGTGATCTCAGGCGCGTGGAGAACGTAAGGAACAGAATGGGTCTCTTGCAAGTCGTTCTGGAGTTAGTTAATACGAGCAGGGGTTCTTTACCGGATGCCCGACTCAGCTTTTATTTGCTGTGGAATTGGATAGGAGGGAAGTGTGTGTTGTGTTGTGTTGTGTTGTGTTGTGTTGTGTTGTTGTGTTGTGTTGTGTTGTGTTGTGTGTGTTGTTGTTGTGTGTGTGAGTGCGTGCGTGCGTGTTGTGGTGATGTGTGTGTCTGTATGTGTGATGCGTGGTGTGTTGTGAAGTGCGTGTGTGTGCGTGCAAGCGTGCGTGTGTGTGTGTGCATGTGTGTGTATGCGCGCCCGCACGCGTGTGTTCGTGCGTGGCGGCCTGCGCGTGTGCGTGTGACAAGCTGGAAGAAACACAATCTTGTAAGGGCAGATAAAAAGATAAACGGCGGGAAGGGAGGAATGGAAACGAGTGAGAGTTCGAGGCTCTTTTTTTACTGTTCAATTGTTCTTTGCTTTGCCTCTGTGGCATCACTTCCACAGCGCTCAGTTTGGTTTTTCCAAACACACACCCAAACCCATGTCCATTCCGCAGCAGCCACGATACCAGGAAGTCATCAGTATCAAGCCCCCATGTGGACACACATCAGAGGCAAAACTCGGCACTCCTGCCATCTCTTTTAATGGAGTTCAGTACTGTCTGTTCTGGTCCAATGTGCTTCAGACAACCGTTGCCTGAGCCCCCCTGCCAGTGACACTCGTTCGGTACCGGATCCAGACGTGGTGAGTGTTCTTCATGTGGTAGATTGCCGTCATGTCTCTACAACAACATCCTTCTACCCCATCTCCCCCCCCCCACCACCAAAAAAAAAAGAAAGAAAAAGAAAACACACACACACACACACACAACGCACGCACCACACACACATACGCGCACGCACACACACACACACACACACACACACATGCACACATACATACACACGCACAAACGCAACATCTCTGCTGGTGTCGCCATTGTTTTGTATGTGGCAAGCCTGACGCCATACTCTTGCCACAATCCTTTGGTCAGCCTTTTGAGGGCAGAACAAGCATTGGAGATGCACAGTGCCGGCTCAGCATCAAGAGATCCATGTGATATACTACTACATTTACTACTATCACCACCACTACCACCATCACCACCACCACCACCACCATCACCACTACTATTACTACTACTGTTTCTGCTGCTGCTCTAACTACTGCTAGTACTACTACTATTACTGCTGCTGCTGCTGCTACTACTACTACTACAACTACTACTACTACATTACTAATGATTGCAATAGTCCTACTACAGTCGTTCGATCGTTTTAAACTCAAACGTTCTATCATCAAGGACAGTTCTATTTAAATTGAAAACAAGAACATTGACTGCAGTAGCTCAGAAGGAAAATTAATGTGTGTGTGTGGCTTGACAATGGAATGACCCTCTGCAGCCCTCAGCTTTAACTAGGTCAGCGGTGACACAAGCAAACAATGATCAATTCAAGAAATGCAATACAACAATATTCACAAATGGAAGATAAGCAGACTCTCTGGAATTACATCCTGCTGTGTCCCCCCCCCCCCGTGGGGATGCCGAGGGCTATTTCAGTATAAATAGTATCCCCACCTTCAGGAAATTTTGTTCTTTTCTGTCACTCTCTTTGTTTCTGCCTTGTTCCCTTGCTTTCTGTCATTTCTTCCTATCATTTTCTGCCTTACTGATCCATTCTCCTATATGTGTTTGATGAAATCTTACGTGCTTTCTCTTACGATTGATAATTGGATATATGTATTAAGTGCATTTGGCTCTAGTGAAATGTGATATGTGAAAGCAATTTCAGGTAATTTAGGCCAGTTTTATACGTTTAAGAGTACTTAGTTATGATAAGATTTGTATGCATGTATGTTTTTTTAAATCTGCTGTATGAGCGACTTGACCAAGTGGTCAACGCCAAGGGCATCTCCTTAGATTTTATGTGCGCGAATGCATTGATATGTGTACTGAAATTTCTTCTCCTTTTTGTTTCTTGTAGAAGGATTGTGTATGTTTTCAAACGGTTCTTGCCTTGACATGGCTCTACGCAGTCAGTTGGCCTTTAAACAAATATAACAATACCAATCCTGTTGTGTTTTATTTCATAGTCCTCTCCGATCTCTCCTTCCTTCTCCATCTTTTTTCTGTGTCTCTAATTCCCTGTTGTCATTATTTTCTTTGTCCCTGTCTGTCTCTGTCTGGTTTTCTCTCCCTGGCATGTTTTTAACGCTATTCACATTTGTGTTTTTAGATGATTGCATTAAAAAACGGGTCAGGGTAGATAATGTTTTGAAGTTAAAAAGGCATTGTAAAATTACATATCCGTATTTGTGGGTGCGTGAGTAAGAGATCTGCACGCTTGTGTGTGTTTTTACACATAAACGCAATATGTGCATTAGTGTGTGTGTACGTGTGCATGCGTATGAATATATGTCTGTGTATGTGTGCATGTGTGTGTGTGTGTGTGTGTGTGTGTGTGTGTGTGTGTGTGTGTGTGTGAGTGTGAGTGTGTGTGTGTGTGTGTGTGTGTGTGTGTGTGTGTGTGTGTGTGTGTGTGAGTGTTGGTGTGTTATGTATACGTGTGCATACAGTGATGTTTGTGTGTGCATGGGTGGGTGTGTATGCGTGTGTGTGTGTGTGTGTGTGTGTGGCGCGCGCGCGCGTGTGTACATGTGTGTAAGTCTTTGTATGTGTGCACGTATATCCATGCCTTTCTATTTTTTTTCTCTGGGGATGCAATTGTGTGCGAGAGCGTGTGCGTGCGCGTAAAGTCGCTTGCCTGGAAGAGCTGCCGTAGTCCACATAAGTTCAGTCAGTGGCTTTGCATTTTATGGGTCTCCAGCCTACAACCTGACCCAGGTTCTTGTAGGGACTGTGCCAGCATCCTAATACCCACTTGGGGACATCATGGAAAGATGTTTCAAATACATGACTCGCAACAAGCTAAGGACCGTTTCAAGACAGCATTCAGTAGCGAAATCAATGACACAGAATAATCCATTGCAGAATTTTGATGACATCCTCCAAGAAAAAGGTCAGCAAGAATTTAATTTTGATATATTAACCAGATAACATTTCAGAGTCAGCGACTCCTCTTTTAGAAAGTCACATTTTGTGTTACAGACTTTGTACAACAGACGCTATAGTCACCGTTCTCTCTGCACAAGTATCATATGGATAGTCTCATGCAAAATAACAGCAAATGGTACAACCTTGACACAGGTTAACAAGTTCAAATACCTCAGGAACGGTCATTTCATCAGACGGCGGATGCACATCGTAAATAGCTGGCAGAATCGGCCAAGCCAAAACGGCGTACAAGAAGATGACAAGCATTCTTACCAACAAATGCCTATCAATTAACATCAGAAAGAGAGTCCTTGAATGTTATATAGAACCAATACTGTTGTACGGATGCGAGGCGTGGACAGTCAGCAAGCAAAGCCAGAGCAAGATTGAGGCAGCCGAGATGTGGTTTCTCAGAAGAATGTTGAGAGGTCCATGGACAGCAAAGAAAACCAAACGAGACAGTCTTGATAGAGGCAGACACAAGTAGATCACTCATAAGGAAGATAGGAAAAGACAAGCAGCATTAATAGGCCATTTTATGAGGAAGGACGATTTGGAGCACCTGGTCACAACGGGAAAGCTGGAGGGAAAGAGAGCACCAGGTAGACCCAGGGAGAGAATGCTGGACGGACTAGCAGAGTGGCTGGGGATGAGGAGGGTGGGGGAGATGCTAGGGGCAACGAGAGATAGAGATGGTTGGAAGTCCATGGTCGCCAACGCCATGCGGCAGGGCACCTGATGATGATGATGATGAAGTCTCAGGGTCTGGAGAATTTCTAAGAGGATGGCTGCCTACGTTTGCATGACAGGATGGATGAGTTAAACGACATTTGTAGAGGGATGATTTGTATACTACAGCTCGATCCAGGGCGTCCCACAGATCTTCAATGGCAGCCAGACGAGCTGAAGGTAAGGAAAGTCCATCCTGTGGACCTCCTGTGCCAGCATGAAGGTTTGCACGACAGGGCCACAACGTAGGTTGGCTTATCATCCTGAATGTGGCCTCATAATCCAATAGTCTCACCTTTTTTGTAGATCTCGGTTGTAGGTACATGGACACCAGTTTTGTTGTTGTTTGTTGTTGTTGTGTTTTGTTTATTTTTTTAAAGTGTTTTACGTGCCTTTCTTCATTAGTCATTCCATTTTTAAAAGAAATGTGTTTATTTAGACACAAATTGGTGACACTATTATTCATAATCTAGAATCTGTATCTTTATCTGTAAATAGACATTTGATATTTTCATTAGTCTTTTACAACATAATGTCATACCTGTATGCTTATCTATAATAGATAGTTAACCATTTTCGTTAGTCTGTTACAACATGGTACCTTATCTAGGTTTCTTTGTGACCTAATATATATACGTTGGTGTGCCTAGTCGTGTGTTCTATGGCAAAGTGACACGCGTAACGCTATTTTAAAGACACACACTGATCATAGCCTGACTACTTATGAAAAGATCCCACATCTCATCTCCGTACATCGGACTACTTAGTGTACCTTGGAAGACATACACAACTTACAAAGCCGAAAAGCAACAATGGTATCTCGTTATCGTTATTTTTGTGTAAAGCCCAGCCGACTGCGTAGAGCCATATCAAGGCTACAACCGTTTCAAAACATCACAATACTTCAAGAGGAATAAAAGGAAAAGAAAATCAAGTTCACACATCAATATATTCGCGCACACAATCTTAGGAGACGCCACTGGCGTCCACCACTCCGTCCGATTTATCACACCGGGAATACCTGAATACAAATTTAAACACAACTGAGGACACCAAAAATA
>CM060305.1:27596365-27603865 GCA_030674185.1 Monoplex corrugatus | reverse complement strand
GACTAACTGACTGATAGACTAACCGACCAACCAATCGACCAATTGACCGACCGACTGACCGATCGATCGATCTGCCAACAGACCCACTAACCGACTGACCGACTAACTGACCGACTGATTGACTGACTGACTGACTGACCGACCGACCTACCGACCGACCGACCTATCGACCGAGCAACAAACCGACCGACCAACCGATCGACCGACCGACAGATCTACCGACCGACTGACTACCTACCTACCTATCCTACCTACCTACCTACCTACCTGCCTGCCTACCTACCTATCTACCTACCTACCTACCTGCCTACGTACCTACCTACCTGCCTGCCTACCTACCTACCTACCTACACTTACCTACCCGACTGACATGATGATGACTGACCAACTACTTTACAAACTAACCAACTAACTAACTAATCAACTAAATAACACTAACGCATTAACACAAGTAATCAACAAAACAAAAAACTGACGAACTAACAATTCAAGTAACTCAGTAACTAACTAACTTATTAACTAACTAACTGGACAAAGAGAACTCAGCCAATAAATCACATAACTGGGAAAATACAGAAGCTGAACCAAGCATTCGAACAACCAACCAACTAGCGAACCAACCTACCATGCAACTGACCAACCAATTCAAATTTGCTAAGTTGTCGTAGGAGTAAAAAAGGAGATAGAGGTGATAATAAGAGTGGAGACGAGAGAGAGAGAGAGAGAGAGAGAGAGAAGAGAAGAGAGAGAGAGAGAGAGAGAGAGTTCAGAATTAATTATTTCAAAAAAGGCCATAGCCCCTACTGAAGGAGTGCTTATAAGCATAATGAATAGAAAGAGAGAGAGAGAAGAGAGAGAGAGAAGAGAGAGAGAGAGAGAGAGAGAAACAGATAGATAGACAGACAGACAGAGACAATCTTATTTTCTCTCCCTATTTCTAGTTATAACTCATTATCACAACCTGGGATAATCTTGGGATATTGTTTGATGCAATTAAGAATATCACACACACACACAACACGCACAGAAAAACAAACAAACAAACAAAACTTCCACGAAAATATCTTTTCCCCCTCCAAGACATTTCTCAACCTGATGCTGCAAAGAGACAATTATTGTCTTCCTGCTGTTTTTAAGACTGCAGAAAAAGGGCACAGACTGGAGACAAATTAGGTGGAAAACTGACAAGAGTTGAGCTATTTACGGTTCCCAAAGGAGCAACACAATATATGAGCCATCGATCCACTCCATGCCTGCCATTTGCCGGAGATGACATTATTTTTGTCTCCCCGTGGCTATCGTCTTAACACGAAGAAAACAAGAAAAGTTAGAAAAAATGTCGTAGAAACGGGTATTAGAGCAAGGGGGGGGGGGGGGGGCAAAAAATTATAGAGAGTTACCTCGAGTCTCTTGTCTCTTATTTTACTCCTTGCCGCTCCATTACCAACCCATCTCTCTGTAGTCTGTGTTAGTCTGTCTTCTTGTTTCTAGTCTGCTTTTATCCATCTGGTCTATGCTTTTCTGGTTATTAGCTGTCTTTACATTTAGTGCCGGCTGGTTAGCTCGTGACAGAAGTGTAGGCTCAGGATCTCATATCTTGAGTTCTGCCCCTGCCCGCAACTTTTCAAAACTGGCCTGTTCGCTGCCCACCCTAATGTTTCCATCATTCTGATGGCGTCAGCTTGGTGTTTCATAAGTCCCCCCCCCCCTTCCTCGTACACGCCTCATTTCAAGATCTTGCGATCACATAGGGCTTTGTGCAGGCTCAGGGAGTCTGCCTGATAATTCTGGCAGATTTGGGTTGAGCGCATATGGAATTATCAGAGTGCAATGAATCATCCACTGAATAAACTCCACACTCAAAACTACGTTTTGCTGCCTACTTGTATTCTTTTTTGTCTTTCTAATCTCTGTCTGTCTGTCTTTCGGTCTGCCTGTCTGTCTCTTTCGGATATGGAGAGTTACCAACCTGAATGGGTGTATCTGTCTGCTGATACACAATTCTGACTAGTAATCATCCAATTTTCCCTTTTTGTCTGATCTAGTTAGACAATTCTGTATCTATATTTAATATTTTTTCCGTTTCTTTTTTTTTTTTTATTTTTTTAGTAAACTTTCCATTCATCTTTTGCTTCATAACAAACGGACATCAAACATATAATGTAGCAACGAAAAATGACACAAAATTTATACACATATATGAAAAGACATTGTTGAGTATGAAGTCCGTATAGCATACAGATTATTCATAATGGTATTTTATATATTGGAAGTTTACAAATGAACATCAAGATCTAAGCACGTGTCAACATTTCATGAATTTGATTTTCAAATTATATCTTTTTGCTGTACGATAAATCAAGCATCAACAAACAATGTGATAACAGAAATCATATCAGTTTATTCATATAAAACAAGTATCGTTCACATACAAACAACCTATAACATACGAAACATAAATGGTAATATTCTAATCAATGAAGGTTTTATTGTGTACATCAAGAATTAACAAGATGAATCTTTTACTGTATGTCAACCCTCCACTTTCATACACACTCAGTGTGTGTTTGTTTTTGACCGATGTCATCACTACCAATTATCCTGCTCCTTGCGTTAAGTTTGTATCCCCATCTTTGCCTACGTCTATATACATCTTCTCTCTCTCTCTCTCCTCTCTCTCTCTCTCCTCTCTCTCTCTCTTCTCTCTCTCTCTCTCTCGGAACCCTTTGTTTCTATCTACACTCTCTCTCTCTCTCTCTCTCTCTCTCGGAACCCTTTGTTTCTATCTTACCCTCTCTCTCTCTTCTCTCTCTCTCTCTCTCTCTCTCGGAACCCTTTGTTTCTATCTACACCTCTCTCTCTCTCGTCTTCTCTCTCTTCTCGAACCTTTGTATCTATCTACACCTCTCTCTCCTCTCTCTGTCTCTCTCTCTCTCTCTCTCTCTCTCTCGAACCCTTTGTTTCTATCTACACCTCTCTCTCTTTCTCTCTCTCGGAACCCTTTGTTTCTATCTAACCTCTCTCTCTCTCTCTCTCTCTCGGACCCTTTTTCATCTCCCTCTCTCTCTCTCTCTCGAACCCTTTGTTCTATCTACACCTCTCTCTCTTCTCTCTCTCTCTCTCGAACCCTTTGTTTCTATCTACACCTCTCTCTCTCTCTCTCTCTCTCTCGGAACCCTTTGTTTCTATCTACACCTCTCTTCTCTCTCCTCTCTCTCTCTCTCTCTCTCGGAACCCTTTGTTTCTATCTACACTCTCTCTCTCTCTCTCTCTCTCGGAACCTTGTTCTATCTCACCTCTCTCTCTCTCTCTCGGAACCCTTTGTTTCTATCTACACCTCTCTCTCTCTCTCTTCTCTCTCTCTCGGAACCCTTTGTTTCTATCTACACCTCTCTCCTCTCTCTCTCTCTTCTCGGAACCCTTTGTTTCTATCTACACCTCTTCTCTCTCTCTCTTCCTCTCTCTCTCTTCTCGGAACCCTTGTTTCTATCTACACTCCTCTCTTTTTCTCTCTCTTCACCGTCTCTCTCTCTCTCTCTCTCTTTCTCTGTTTCCGATTCTCTTTGACCCTCTCTACAGTTTACAGATATCAAAGAAAGAGAAAGAGAGAGAGAGAGGGGTGGATGGGGATAGAAAAAGAGAGAGAAATAGAGAGAGAAAGAGACAGACAGACAGACAGAGAGACAGCGAGAGAGAGAGAGAGAGAGAGAGAGAGAGAGAGAGAGAGAGAGAGAGAGAGAGAGAGAATTGGACAGATGGGAGCAGAGCCAAGAAGACCAGTTTCCCAAGCTTGTTTGCTTGATTGATTTATTTGTTTGTTTATTTCTCTTCTAATTAAATTATTCGTCTCCAGGCTCTGACACAAGCAGTGATAAATTCCTTATCAATTTTGACAAAATCAATTTTGACAGAGGAAGAAAATGTGATGTCCATGTCGAGGCTTAAGCCAAGAAAAGATGATAGCCAAGCCATGACAATAACAATTCTTATATCACATGATATCCTACATTCTGCCTTTTTCGTGGAATTGCTGGTGTCTGTGTGACATTGAAAAACTTAATTCATATGATCTTCTAGCTTATACCTTTTTGTTTGGAGTCAATGTAGTCTTTGTAATATTGAGAAGACTATGAAATATAACGCTCTATCATTTGTAGGAGCAGTGAGAGATTAGATAAAGAAAAACAGGAAAAAAACACAAAAACAAAAAGAGCGAAATCGCACACACACACGTATACACACACACACGTGGGCACACACACACACACACACACACACACACACACACGCACGCACACACACACACACACACACACACACACACCACCAAAACACACACACACACACCGCATAAATACACACACACACGCACACACACACACACACACACATACGCACAAAATTAATACTCGCGCCATCCCCCTGCTCTCCCCCCCCCCCCCCACACACACCTCGTCCACAATAATAATAAGCCAGAAGATTCGTTAGTTAAGGTTAATTTCTGTGTTCCTGATATCAATATATTTCAACGTTATGCGTTTATGATCCCTTCTGTTGCTCCAAAAGCTTGACCAATTCTTGACAAAGGTTCACCCCAATACAACAGAGAAATCCTTGCTGGCCCATGTAGGACGCTGAAAGACAGATAAGCATTGATACACAGATAGAGAGACAGAAAGACAGACAGGCAGGCAGCCAGCCAGAGAGACATACATACAGACAGGCAGACAGACATATAGGCAGGCAGGCAGGCAGGCAGGCAGGCAGGCAGGCAAACAGACAGACAGGCAGGCAGGCAGGCAGGCAGGCAGGCAGACAGACAGGCAGGCAGGCAGGCAGGCAAAATAAATTCAAGTACTTGAAAAGAAGCTGAAGGCAGAAAGCAAAGAAAACACACAACACACACACACAACACACACACACACACACACACACACACACACACACACACACACACACACACACACACACACACACACACACACAGCATGTCAGACAAGAAACTGAAATACAACCGGAAAAAAAAAAGAAGAGAAACAAAGGATGAAGCAAACAGAAGAAAAAAACAAAACAAAAACAAAAAGCGAACATAACAGTGCAACAAAAAAAGAAACAAAAAGTAAAAGAAAAACAAACAGGACAAAATACACTCATAAATAAAGAAGAAAAAATCAATTACAGGAGCAGGAAAAAGCGAAGCAGACAAGTGGAATTAGCTGTGTGAAGGGAGGTGTTAGATAGAAAGCTCTGGAGACTCTAAGAGATGGAGACATGCCGCTCAGTGTCCAGCAAGGGCTGCACACGCACAGGCACGTACATGCAAAGTGAACACACGTATAGCATCTTCCTCTTTTTTCACTTTTATCTCCCCTTCTAGTCCGCACTCATTCACATGCACGCACAAAATACTTGCACAGGTACACGCGCGAACACACACCGCACACACATGCACATGTATGTGTGTACCCACTCACTCACGTATACGTACACGCACGCACATATAAAAACACACAAGCCTATATAGCTGTTACGATTATGCGGATACTTCCACGCACACGTATATGCATACATACATATACACACATACAGACACGCAGACACACAATATATACACGCATGCACACATACACGTATTATCAGTCGCAGCAAACACATTGAAACATACACTGTATTTGCGAGTCTGGGGATTTTGTCCATAAATGAGAAAATGGAGAAGAACAACAACAACAAAAAGGAATAGAAGAAGAAGAATGCGAAGAATGCGAAGAAGAAGAAGAATGCGAAGAAGAAGAAGAAGAATGCGAAGAAGAAGAAGAATGCGAAGAAGAAGAAGAATGCGAAGAAGAATGCGAAGAAGAATGCGAAGAAGAAGAAGAATGCGAAGAAGAATGCGAAGAAGAATGAAGAAGAAGAAGAAGAAGAAGAAGAAGAAGAAGAAGAAGAAGAAGAAGAAGAAGAAGAAGAGAAGAAGAAGAAGAAGAAGAAGAAGAAGAAGAAGAAGAAGAAGAAGAAGGAAAAGAAAAAGAAGAAGAAAAAGAAAGAGGAGGAGGAGGAAAGATGAAATAAAAATAGAAAAGGGCAAAGGTTATGTTGGTTCCTATGGGATACAGATTTCACTTTGCCCATAGAATCGTTAAGACACGGCGGTGTTTTAATACGTGCTACACATACTTTGTGCATTTACTCTTTGTTGTGTTTACATACACTTGACAAAGGCCAGTTCTGTCTTGTCTTGCGTTTTGATTTGATTTTGTGTAGTTCTGCTTATTCTTTGCTTGAACGCTGGCAGTTTCTGTGATTCGGATGTTCTACACAACATACACAATATTATGGGAAAACATGACCCCTAAAATGAACATAGTTAATGCATAAATTCTTTATATTGGCGATATCTTAATTAATAAAATGTAGTTTGCGTACAACCAACAAACCAACCAACCAATGTCTTGTTGTTGATTCAAGCCCTGGAACTTGATATGATAACCACAGACAGCATGTAGCCATATTCTCAAGAACAACATAACTAGCTCAGAGTGAGCCGATAACCACAGACAGCAGCCATATTCTCAAGAACAACATAACTAGCTCAGAGTGAGCCGATAACCACAGACAGCAGCCATATTCTCAAGAACAACATAACTAGCTCAGAGTGAGCCGATAACCACAGACAGCAGCCATATTCTCAAGAACAACATAACTAGCTCAGAGTGAGCCGATAACCACAGACAGCATGCAGCCATATTCTCAAGAACAACATAACTAGCTCAGAGTGAGCCGATAACCACAGACAGCATGCAGCCACATTCTCAAGAACAACATAACTAGCTCAGAGTGAGCCGATAACCACAGACAGCAGCCATATTCTCAAGAACAACATAACTAGCTCAGAGTGAGCCACTACTTCACCATTCCTTATTCAACAACGTTTTTCACATATAATTAAAGAAAAATACCAAACAAATGTCAAATCAAATTTCACTGCTAGCAAGGGATTTCCTTTTTGTTTTGATCAATTTGTGTGTAATAAGGATAAAATAAGTTCATCCCTGTGAACTGATATGACAGGCAGAGAAAATACGGTAAAAAAAAAAAAGAGAAACATTAATCATGTTATTCTATTTTAATCTTATTCAATTGCCATCACAAGAACATGAATGAGAAGATGGAGCAGAAAAAGAAGAAAGAAAGACATTAAAAGAAAATTGAGGAAGTTTTGATCTAACTATCTGAAGAGACAAATCAAGTAGAAATAATTTTCTTACGTCTGTAATTTTATTTTTGTGTAGATTTTTAAAAATAGATACGAAAAGGAAGTACAGATTGAAAGTTATCTTCCTAGATTTAATCCATCCATTCCATCAATTCATCCATCCACCCATCGATCTGTCTGTCTATCTGTGCGTTTAATTAATTATCTATATATCTATCTATCTATCTATCTATCTATCTATCTATCTATCTATCATCTATATCTATCTATCTATCTATCTATCAATCTAT
>CM060305.1:27583865-27593865 GCA_030674185.1 Monoplex corrugatus | reverse complement strand
GGCAAGGAAGGGTGGAGATAGAGAATGATGATGGGGGTGTATGGGCGGGGGTCGATGGGCAGACAAGAAGTAATGGTGATGGCAATGTTGTGCTGTTTCTGACAACTCCCCCTTATTTCCTCAGCCTCACTCATTTTCAACAAGGTATTGTTGACGTCGATTTAAAATAGATTAAACACAAACTCTATACGAGCCAAATAGAGTTAACATGGCTCGGTTAGGTTTCTTCCTTAGTTTCTTTTGTTGATGTTGTTGTTGTTGTTGTTGTTGTGTTGTTGTGGTGGTGGTGGTGGTGGTGGTGGTAGTGTGTGTGTGTGTGTTTGTGTGTGTGTGTGCTTGTGTGTGTGCTTGTGTGTGTGTTTGTGTGTATGTGTGTGTGCATATGTGTGTGTACGTGTGTGTGTACGTGTATG
Source organism: Monoplex corrugatus (assembly GCA_030674185.1). Classification (NCBI taxonomy): domain Eukaryota; kingdom Metazoa; phylum Mollusca; class Gastropoda; order Littorinimorpha; family Ranellidae; genus Monoplex; species Monoplex corrugatus. The sequence goes on along the minus strand of CM060305.1, from coordinate 27,593,452 downwards.
TGTGTGTGTGTGTATGTGTGTGTGTGTGTCTGTGTGTGTGTGTGTGCGCGCGCGCGAGCGTTTGTGGATGTGTGTGTGTGTGTTCTCCTAGTCAAAGTCTCCAAAACATGTTTCAAAGCGCTAGTGTCACAACAGAAATCAATACATGAACACCTTTGGGCTCGCACCAACATTCACCTGGGAAGGTCTACTTTCCACAGAATGACTGAACTCAGCTACCTTTTATGTGAAAACTGTGTCTGTTTTCTCTCTGTCTGTTTCTATCTGTGTTACCTACACTAATTTTTTTTCTTTGTCTATTTGGTCTGTAATTGTGTGTCTTTGCTCAAAACTGTGGAGGAGTCGCCAAAAATTAAGTTCGGAAGGTAAAACTCCAAGGTCAATTTCACACAAAACCACAGAAGTGCCTGAATTCAGCTACATGTAAACTGCACTTTTTCAAGAGTTTCGGACAACATTCCAAATTTGTTTTCATCAATATGACAGTCTATCATTGTTCTAAATGCACTTCAAGTGTGATTTCAACGTGAATGTCTTTGAAGTTCACGTTTACCTTGAGAACAACAACATCTGAAGTATTTGTAATAATGTTTGTATAGAAAAAGAGATTGTTAGACTTAAAACTAATAAAAGGTAATCCTGTTGACTTTTAAGGTGAGTTTTTACTTGTCAGAATAGGGGAAGTAGTAAGATCATACAACTATCTAATTGGAATGCTTTTCATCAAATCTTTAATCATTAACAAGAGATCCAACAGAGATCCCTGGATCGAACCTGGATCGAGAAACCCAACATAGTCTGTGTGGTGAATATTGTCGTAAGATTAAGTGACCAAGTGTGTCAGTGTGGTGAAAGTTGTCGTCAGATTAAGTGACCTAGTGTGTCAGTGTGGTGAATGTTGTCATCAGATTAAGTGACCAAGTGTGTCAGTGTGGTGAATGTTGTTGTCAGATTAAGTGACCAAGTGTGTCAGTGTGATGAATGTTGTCGTCAGATTAAGTGACCAAGTGTGTCAGTGTGGTGAATGTTGTCGTCAGATTAAGTGACCAAGTGTGTCAGTGTGGTGAATGTTGTCGTCAGATTAAGTGACCAAGTGTGTCAGTGTGGTGAATGTTGTCGTCAGATTAAGTGACCAAGTGTGTCAGTGTGGTGAATGTTGTCGTCAGATTAAGTGACCAAGTGTGTCAGTGTGGTGAATGTTGTCGTCAGTTTAAATGACCAAGTGTGTCAGTGTGGTGAATGTTGTCGTCAGATTAAGTGATCAAGTGTGTCAGTGTGGTGAATGTTGTCGTCAGATTAAGTGACCTAGTGTGTCATTGTGGTGAATGTTGTCGTCAGTTTAAATGACCAAGTGTGTCAGTGTGGTGAATGTTGTCGTCAGATTAAGTGACCGAGTGTGTCAGTGTGGTGAATGTTGTCGTCTGATTAAATAACCATGTGTGTCAGTGTGATGAATGTTGTTGTCAGATTAAGTGACAAAGTGTGTCAGTGTGGTGAATGTTGTCGTCAGATTAAGTGACCAAGTGTGTCAGTGTGGTGAATGTTGTCGTCAGATTAAGTGACCTAGCGTGTCAGTGTGGTGAATGTTGTCGTCAGTTTAAATGACCAAGTGTGTCAGTGTGGTGAATGTTGTCGTCAGATTAAATGACCACGTGTGTCAGTGTGGTGAATGTTGTCGTCAGATTAAGTGACCAAGTGTGTCAGTGTGGTGAATGTTGTCGTCAGATTAAGTGACCAAGTGTGTCAGTGTGGTGAATGTTGTCGTCAGATTAAGTGACCAAGTGTGTCAGTGTGGTGAATGTTGTCGTCAGATTAAGTGACCAAGTGTGTCAGTGTGGTGAATGTTGTCGTCAGATTAAGTGACCAAGTGTGTCAGTGTGGTGAATGTTGTCGTCAGATTAAGTGACCTAGTGTGTCATTGTGGTGAATGTTGTCGTCAGTTTAAATGACCAAGTGTGTCAGTGTGGTGAATGTTGTCGTCAGATTAAGTGACCGAGTGTGTCAGTGTGGTGAATGTTGTCGTCAGATTAAATAACCATGTGTGTCAGTGTGATGAATGTTGTTGTCAGATTAAGTGACCAAGTGTGTCAGTGTGGTGAATGTTGTCGTCAGATTAAGTGACCAAGGGTGTCAGTGTGGTGAATGTTGTCGTCAGATTAAGTGACCTAGTGTGTCAGTGTGGTGAATGTTGTCGTCAGTTTAAATGACCAAGTGTGTCAGTGTGGTGAATGTTGTCGTCAGATTAAATGACCACGTGTGTCAGTGTGGTGAATGTTGTCGTCAGATTAAGTGACCAAGTGTGTCAATGTGGTGAATGTTGTCGTCAGTTTAAATGACCAAGTGTGTCAGTGTGGTGAATGTTGTCGTCAGATTAAATGACCACGTGTGTCAGTGTGGTGAATGTTGTCGTCAGATTAAGTGACCAAGTGTGTCAGTGTGGTGAATGTTGTCGTCAGATTAAGTGATCAAGTGTGTCAGTGTGGTGAATGTTGTCGTCAGATTAAATGACCAAGTGTGTCAGTGTGGTGAATGTTGTCGTCAGATTAAGTGACCTAGTGTGTCAGTGTGGTGAATGTTGTCGTCAGATTAAATGACCATGTGTGTCAGTGTGGTGAATGTTGTCGTCAGATTAAGTGACCAAGTGTGTCAGTGTGGTGAATGTTGTCGTCAGATTAAGTGACCAAGTGTGTCAGTGTGGGGAATGTTGTCGTCAGATTAAGTGACCATGTGTGTCAGTGTGGTGAATATTGTCGTAAGATTAAGTGACCAGGTGTGTCAGTGTGGTGAATGTTGTCGTCAGATTAAATGACCAAGTGTGTCAGTGTGGTGAATGCTGTCGTCAGATTAAGTGATCAAGTGTGTCAGTGTGGTGAATGTTGTCGTCAGTTTAATGACCAAGTGTGTCAGTGTGGTGAATGTTGTCGTCAGATTAAATGACCAAGTATGTCCGTGTGGTGAATGTTGTCGTCAGATTAAATGACCATGTGTGTCAGTGTGGTGAATGTTGTCGTCAGATTAAGTGATCAAGTGTGTCAGTGTGGTGAATGTTGTCGTCAGATTAAATGACCAAGTGTGTCAGTGTGATGAATGTTGTCGTCAGATTAAGTGACCGAGTGTGTCAGTGTGGTGAATGTTGTCGTCAGATTAAATGACCATGTGTGTCAGTGTGGTGAATGTTGTCGTAAGATTAAGTGACCAAGTGTGTCAGTGTGGTGAATGTTGTCGTCAGATTAAGTGACCAAGTGTGTCAGTGTGGTGAATGTTGTCAGATTAAATGACCAAGTGTGTCAGTGTGGTGAATGTTGTCATCAGATTAAGTGACCAAGTGTGTCAGTGTGGTGAATGTTGTCGTCAGATTAAGTGACCAAGTGTGTCAGTGTGGTGAATGTTGTCGTCAGATTAAGTGACCAAGTGTGTCAGTGTGGTGAATGTTGCTGTCAGATTAAATGACCACGTGTGTCAGTGTGGTGAATGTTGTCGTCAGATTAAGTGACCGAGTGTATCAGTGTGGTGAATGTTGTCGTCAGATTAAATGACCATGTGTGTCAGTGTGATGAATGTTGTTGTCAGATTAAGTGACCAAGTGTGTCAGTGTGGTGAATGTTGTCGTCAGATTAAGTGACCAAGGGTGTCAGTGTGGTGAATGTTGTCGTCAGATTAAGTGACCTAGTGTGTCAGTGTGGTGAATGTTGTCGTCAGTTTAAATGACCAAGTGTGTCAGTGTGGTGAATGTTGTCGTCAGATTAAATGACCACGTGTGTCAGTGTGGTGAATGTTGTCGTCAGATTAAGTGACCAAGTGTGTCAATGTGGTGAATGTTGTCGTCAGTTTAAATGACCAAGTGTGTCAGTGTGGTGAATGTTGTCGTCAGATTAAGTGACCAAGTATGTCAGTGTGGTGAATGTTGTCGTCAGATTAAATGACCATGTGTGTCAGTGTGGTGAATGTTGTCGCCAGATTAAGTGACCAAGTGTGTCAGTGTGGTGAATGTTGTCGTCAGATTAAGTGATCAAGTGTGTCAGTGTGGTGAATGTTGTCGTCAGATTAAATGACCAAGTGTGTCAGTGTGGTGAATGTTGTCATCAGATTAAGTGACCTAGTGTGTCAGTGTGGTGAATGTTGTCGTCAGATTAAATGACCATGTGTGTCAGTGTGGTGAATGTTGTCGTCAGATTAAGTGACCAAGTGTGTCAGTGTGGTGAATGTTGTCGTCAGATTAAGTGACCAAGTGTGTCAGTGTGGGGAATGTTGTCGTCAGATTAAATGACCATGTGTGTCAGTGAGGTGAATATTGTCGTAAGATTAAGTGACCAGGTGTGTCAGTGTGGTGAATGTTGTCGTCAGATTAAATGACCAAGTGTGTCAGTGTGGTGAATGCTGTCGTCAGATTAAGTGACCAAGTGTGTCAGTGTGGTGAATGTTGTCGTCAGTTTAAGTGACCAAGTGTGTCAGTGTGGTGAATGTTGTCGTCAGATTAAATGACCAAGTATGTCCGTGTGGTGAATGTTGTCGTCAGATTAAATGACCATGTGTGTCAGTGTGGTGAATGTTGTCGTCAGATTAAGTGATCAAATGTGTCAGTGTGGTGAATGTTGTCGTCAGATTAAGTGATCAAGTGTATCAGTGTGGTGAATGTTGTCATCAGATTAAATGACCAAGTGTGTCAGTGTGATGAATGTTGTCGTCAGATTAAGTGACCGAGTGTGTCAGTGTGGTGAATGTTGTCGTCAGATTAAATGACCATGTGTGTCAGTGTGGTGAATGTTGTCGTAAGATTAAGTGACCAAGTGTGTCAGTGTGGTGAATGTTGTCGTCAGATTAAGTGACCAAGTGTGTCAGTGTGGTGAATGTTGTCAGATTAAATGACCAAGTGTGTCAGTGTGGTGAATGTTGTCATCAGATTAAGTGACCAAGTGTGTCAGTGTGGTGAATGTTGTCGTCAGATTAAGTGACCAAGTGTGTCAGTGTGGTGAATGTTGTCGTCAGATTAAGTGACCAAGTGTGTCAGTGTGGTGAATGTTGCTGTCAGATTAAATGACCACGTGTGTCAGTGTGGTGAATGTTGTCGTCAGATTAAGTGACCGAGTGTATCAGTGTGGTGAATGTTGTCGTCAGATTAAATAACCATGTGTGTCAGTGTGATGAATGTTGTTGTCAGATTAAGTGACCAAGTGTGTCAGTGTGATGAATGTTGTCGTCAGATTAAGTGACCAAGTGTGTCAGTGTGGTGAATGTTGTCGTCAGATTAAGTGACCTAGTGTGTCAGTGTGGTGAATGTTGTCGTCAGTTTAAATGACCAAGTGTGTCAGTGTGGTGAATGTTGTCGTCAGATTAAATGACCACGTGTGTCAGTGTGGTGAATGTTGTCGTCAGATTAAGTGACCAAGTGTGTCAATGTGGTGAATGTTGTCATCAGATTAAGTGACCAAATGCGTCAGTGTGGTGAATGTTGTCGTCAGATTAAGTGACCAAGTGTGTCAGTGTGGTGAATGTTGTCGTATGATTAAGTGACCAAGTGTGTCAATGTGGTGAATGTTATCGTCAGATTAAGTGACCTAGTGTGTCAATGTGGTGAATGTTGTCGTCAGTTTAAATGACCAAGTGTGTCAGTGTGGTGAATGTTGTCGTCAGATTAAGTGGCCAAGTGTGTCAGTGTGGTGAATGTTGTCGTCAGATTAAATGACCAAGTGTGTCAGTGTGGTGAATGTTGTCGTCAGATTAAGTGACCTAGTGTGTCAGTGTGGTGAATGTTGTCGTCAGATTAAATGACCAAATGTGTCAGTGTGGTGAATGTTGTCGTCAGATTAAGTGACCAAGTGAGTCAGTGTTGTGAATGTTGTTGTCAGATTAAGTGACCAAGTGTGTCAGCGTGGTGAATGTTGTCGTCAGATTAAGTGATCAAGTGTGTCAGTATGGTGAATGTTGTCGTCAGATTAAATGACCAAGTGTGTCAGTGTGGTGAATGTTGTCGTCAGATTAAGTGACCAAGTGTGTCAGTGTGGTGAATGTTGTCGTCAGATTAAATGACCAAGTGTGTCAGTGTGGTGAATTTTGTCGTCAGATTAAATAACCCTGTATGTCAGTGTAGTGAATGTTGTCGTCAGATTAAGTGACCAAGTGTGTCAGTGTGGTGAATGTTGTCGTCAGATTAAGTGACCAAGTGTGTCAGTGTTGTGAATGTTGTCGTAAGATTAAGTGACCAAGTGTGTCAGTGTGGTGAATGTTGTCATCAGATTAAATGACCACGTGTGTCAGTGTGGTGAATGTTGTTGTCAGATTAAGTGACCAAGTGTGTCAGTGTGGTGAATGTTGTTGTCAGATTAAGTGACCAAGTGTGTCAGTGTGGTGAATGTTGTTGTCAGATTAAGTGACCAAGTGTGTCAGTGTGGTGAATGTTGTCGTCAGATTAAGTGACCTAGTGTGTCAGTGTGGTGAATGTTTTCGTCAGATTAAGTGTCCAAGTGTGTCAGTGTGGTGAATGTTGTCAGATTAATTGACCAAGTGTGTCAGTGTGGTGAATTTGTCGTCAGATTAAGTGATCAAGTGTGTCAGTGTGGTGAATGTTGTCAGATTAAATGACCAAGTGTGTCAGTGTGGGGAATGTTGTCGTCAGATTAAGTGATCAAGTGTGTCAGTGTGGTGAATGTTGTCGTCAGATTACGTGATCAAGAGTGTCAGTGTTGTGAATGTTGTCGTCAGATTAAATAATGATAAAATAATAGATAATAAATCATATTTAAATGACCAAATGTGTCAGTGTGGTGAATATTGTCGTCAGATTAAGTGACCAAGTGTGTCAGTGTGGTGAATGTTGTCGTCAGATTAAGTGACCAAGTGTGTCAGTGTGGTGAGTGTTGTCGTCAGATTAAGTGACTATGTGTGTCAGTGTTGTGAATGTTGTCGTCAGATTAAGTGACCAAGTGTGTCAGTGTGGTGAATGTTGTCGTCAGATTAAGTGACCAAGTGTGTCAGTGTGTTGAATGTTGTCGTTAGATTAAGTGACCTAGTGTGTCAGTGTGATGAATGTTGTCGTCAGATTTAGTGACCATGTGTCTAGTTATGTGTATACATCTATGTGCATGGTAACAGACTATCGCTATATTACACAATACACGTGTGTTTGATAACATGTCTCTGTGCCTATATATGCATATCACTTAAAATATTATTCATCTGATGAATATACGTATGCACCGATGTGTCATGTCTTTTTAAACATTCTGTGGTTATTCGAGAACCCCTCTTTCCCGCTGAACGTCATCCAGGCAGCCTGACACCTGCTTTGAAAAAAAAAATCAATCATTATTTATTTTGTTGTAAAAAAAAAAGAACAACTCCATTTTCAATTAGAAATGGAAACCTGTCTTCAAAAACTTGCCACTTCGACAGTGTTGTCATTTCAACACCATAACTATTTTTCCTTCCAAGCTACGTGTCGTGCGTTGGAGAGCGCTTGAGCTGTGCTCTCCAAAACTGCAATGTCCTCACGTGTTCAGCCTTCTACATTTCGGCATGCTCACGCATACGCGCACACACCAACACGTGCATGCAAAGTACATGTACAAATGCATTTACGAACGTGCGCACATATATTCTTTTGCAATGCTAAGTGTTGTTAGCCATGTTATTAAGCGGATGGGGAGAGAACAAAGAGAGAGAGAGAGAAAGAGAGAGAGAGAGAGAGAGAAAGAGAGAGAGAGAGAGGGTGGGAGAGAGAGAGAGGGGACGGAGGAAGACAGAGAACAATATGACATAACAGCGTTCAACACGACACAACAACAAAATGGAACACAATACAAGACAACAGAACATAGCATAACATAGCACAGCACAGTATTTTTTTTTTTTTTTTTTTGGTCTAAAAGCACATATGTGAATAGACGTTAAAAGGAATAACTAACTAACGAACTAACAGTATAGGATACCGTACCGTACCGTAACCTAACCTAAGCTAACCTAAGCTAACCTGAGCTAACCTAAGCTAACCTAAAGCTAACCTAAGCTAACCTAAGCTAACCTAAAGTAACTAACCTAACCTAACGTAACCTAACCTAATCTAATCTAAGCTAATCTAATCCAAAACAAGTGTGACTGCCCGCGTTCAAGTAAACAGGAACCAGAAAAAAAAAAACACGAAAAAAGAATAAGAACGCGTATTTAAATTAAAGCAACAAGACAAGACAGGCGCTTTTTGGCCAACTGGCCTCTAGCTCTGTCAAGCGTAAGATCACAAACAAACAAACAAACACAAGATACAACAATTAGGAGAAAAAGACTACTTTTTGTATTTGGTATCTGTTTGTTTGTGATCTTTTGCTTGACAAAGGCCAGTTGGCCGAAAAGCGCTTGTCTTGTCTTGTATTAAATACGTGTTCTTATTCTTTCCTCGTTTGTTTTTTTCTGGTTCCTAAGCTAATCTAACCTAAATTAACACAAAATAACATAACATAATGCAACGTGACATAACGTACACTAGCATAGAATCGCACAGCATAGATAGTTCGACACCAGATGACACGACATGACATGACATTTAACGACATGACATATAACATAGCATTTTATTTCCGTGTGCAATAGGTAAGTACTTGTACTTGCGTTCTTTTTTTTATGCAGCTATTGCTGGCCCGTAGTGGAAATTTACTACACATTACAACAGAAATAAAATGAAACTTTATTTTCAAACGGTATGAATATTACACATGAGCCAACTCACATGTCTGCTGCTGGTAATCTACTGATAATTAAATAACAGAAAATACAATACATGGAAAAAATGTCTGAAATTAAACAAATTTGACCTAACAAAAATTCTGTACAATTCAGTCTCATTTCCTTATGTCATATGTGCAGAGTGTCACGGACTAGCCGTAAGACAGATCCAGTGGGACCTTATGTCACCATCCTTGAGGAATAACGTGTTTTGATAGCATTCATGTTCTTTCTTTTATTTTCTGTCCTCCTTTGAGTTGATTTCTCTAGATATTTTCACGTCTTCTCGTCTCCTTACCTACGTTTTTTGCCAAAATCCTCTGTCGAATTTGCTACCTAGTATTCATGGCAAACCACCAGCTGGGAAGACATACCCACAGCAAAGTTTTCTGGTACAGCAGTGCCCCTCAGGACACAGCCAGTTTTGAAGAGTGCAGAGCTGCTGCTGTTCAGTAGAAGTATAAACCACTATGAACAGAACCCAGGTGACAGGTCTTTCTGCAATGACACCAGGCGATAAAGACCAATATGTGCACTCATCCGACGGACTGACGGAAGAGTTCATCACATCATCATCATCACCACCATCATCATCATCACAACCACCACCATCATCATCATCATCATCATCGTCGTCGCCGTCGTCATTATTGTAGTCGTCGTTGTCGTCGAGGTCGTCACTTTCGTCGTCGTCGTCGTTTTTCATAGTGTCCATATTTGATGAATATGCCTCTTTGGTACCTATTAGGTAAATCTGCAAATTTTGGCTACACCATTTATTTTGTTAATAATTCTAAATGACGTGTTTTGAGTAGTTGGCTATACCGTTTATGTTGTTAATATTTCTAAACGACGTATTTTTGACATAATGCTGC
>CM060305.1:27568865-27576365 GCA_030674185.1 Monoplex corrugatus | reverse complement strand
CAGAGGGACAGACAAAGAGAGAGAGAGAGAGAGAGAGAGAGACAGACAGACAGATAGACAGAAGAGACAAAGAAAGAGAGAGAGACAGACAGACAGAAAGACAGACAGACAGACAAACAGACAGAGACAAAGAAAGAGAGAGAGAGGGGGTGGTGGTGGTGGTGGTGGTGGAGAGAACATAGCTCAAGTTTTCATAAGGGAAAAGCTGAAATTAAATAAGGAACAATGACAGAAAAACACACCAACCATCAATCTTGATTAATAATCACATTTGTCAACTGTCCACCCTTCCCCTATCCCTTCATCATCACTGGCGGAAACTGCGTGCTGGCTGCTGGTGCCGTAGCTGGCTTCTCTCCCGATGATGACAACACGCACGTCTTCTTGGAGTAGTCTTCACTTCTTCCTGTTTCATTAGGTCTCGTACTGTCATAACGGTCACCCTTCCTTCTTTGATAGTCACGTGCCGTGTCTGGATTAACCCTTTGACTCCTGCACCTTATCCATCAACTGCAAAAACGTAACCTTCTCATCCCTCACCCTATCCACCAGTTTCCTGCAGGAAGCTGAAGGATAGGGTGAAGGAATCAACGGGCTAAGCTTTTGTTTTGCTAGCATGGTTGATAAATGGGGATGCTGGTGGATAAGGTGCAGGAGTCAAAGTCAGCTGTTCATGAAAAAACAATAAACTATATTTTTTAGTACCTTGTGTACACACATTTATCCTTAACCTTCAAATTAATTCCTTCTATTCTTTCCCTCCTCCCCCCACCCTCTCTCTCTCTCTCTCTCTTTCCGCGTACCCATCGGTGTGTCCGAGTCTATTGTCTCTTGTTTTTTTCTTTTTTGTTTTGTTTTACTGTCTACAACCCTCTGACACACACAACACACACACACACCATCACCACCACCACCACCACCAGTACCACCACCACCACAACCATCACCATCATCATCACCACCACCACCACCATCAGCAGCAGCAGCAGCATCCTCTTCCTCCTCCCCCTCGTTATCAACCATTCACAGACAGACACACAGACAGACATACACACACACACACACACCACACACACACACACTCTCTCTCTCTCTCTGTCTTTCTCTCTCAATGAGGATGTAAATGGATGTGTTTGCGTAGGAGCAAAAGAAACCATTAATCTAGATTCACTGAGCTGCTCATAAAAGCTTTCTGAATAATACACATAAATAGCTTCTCTTGTTTCCTCTCTCTTATGCCAACACACATTCGCTCTCCTATCATTCTGCATTCTGGCTGCTTTGACATATATCTAGTGTTTAGTCTCAGCTTGTTATATAAAGCTGACTTATTCGCTGTCCATCTTTATTTAAAGATAAGCGGTTGTAATTGACATATCACAAATGACAATAGGAATTGATAACATTTATGCTTGTATGTTTTGCTATGTATAAGAATATGTATGTTTTGCAACGGAAGTGAACTTGCCTTTTGATAAGTGAATGTTGACTTTTGATGTAAAAGCTTCATTTATTTTTTTTCCTCGACTTGTGTACTTTTGTGCTCCTTTATTTTCTCGTGGTTCTTTTCATGGTGACTAATAGTCAAGAGATATAAAAATGCTTGTTCCTGAAGTTTGCTTGGTTTTCCTTTCGTGGCTTAGAGGCCGTTTCATACTGTAACCTCCCCCCACCCCCACAAAATGTATGACGATATAATTTTGCCTCGTGTTTTGCTGCATCAATCCAAGGAGTTACAGATAGTATTTTTCTATTTGTTTCTGTGCCCATCCATCTGTTGATCTCTTTGCTCAGAGTCTCCGCCTATCTCACTATCTGCCTGCATTTTTGTTTCCACTTTTTCTTATAATAAAGTGTTGATATGTCCATTTACTGCTTTGGTTATAGCTCATTATCAATAAGCTGAGCTGTTTTTGGAAACAATTAAGAATAATTAAGAATATCACAACGACAAGACTAAATGCCATTTCCACCTCCAAGTCATTTCTGGCAAGTATTGTCTTTCTGCTATTCTTTTTAAGACTACCAATAAAGGTCAGAAAAAAAGAAAGATTAGGTGGAAAACTGACAAGAGATGAGCCACTTACGGTTCCCAAAGGAGCAACACAATATATGAACCATCGATCCGTGCTATGGCAAATAAAGGCCAATGCCTGGAATTTGCCGGATGTGATATTATTTTTGTCTCCCCCTGGCTATCGTTTTCATACAAGAAAAACAAGAACAAACAAAAAAGATAGTCAAGCTATTCTAAAATATCTCTTTGTTACAGAATTACTGACGATCTAAACTCTGTACCTCTCAAGATTATTTTGACCTCAAAGAAGCATCAGATGAAATAACCCTTTACCTGATGCTAGGACAAGGGTAAACTGTCACGACAGTAAAAAAAACAACAGAATACAAGTACCGTAAGAAGTTCCTGAGAAAGCATCATTCACACGCTTTACACAATCAGTGTTGATTTTAGGCACTTTTTCGGGTTGTATGACCGGTTCCTCGCCATCAGAACTTTCACAATGATGCATTTGCGACTTCTCAAAGGTCCACATCATTGATCCAAATGTACGTAAAATTTACAGCCGAGAAAATGTTAAATTTTCAACACATATACTCAAAACATGCAAGCACGTACACGGACAGACAGACATACACACACACCACACACACACACACACACACACACAAAACACACACACACACACACACACACACACACACACACACACATACACACACACACATACACACGCACACAGAACCTCTCTCCAGTCAGTACGAAGCAATATCTTTAGCCTCCTGTTTTCTTTCTTTCAAGTAAAATAAAAATAAGTAACAGGGGCAGAAGATCGTGGACTGTCTCCCATAGTCTGTCCACCTGTTTTCATCTCTACTATACTGCCCATCTCTGTCTCTATATCTGTCTCACGGTCCCATCGTACATATTCTTTGCTATCAATCTCTGTCTTTATGTGTTTCCATAATCTTTCTCCATAGTTCACCTCTTTGTGGTCTATCTGTCTGCTACACATTTGTTCTCCACCTTCTTTTCCATTACTTTCCATTTTTCCCTTATGCCCACCCCTTATATTTCTCTTTCTCTTTCGACCCTTCTAAGCTTCTTTGTCTTTTTGTAGACTTTTAATCCACTTATCTTTGTCTTTCTCACACCGTCTCTGATTCTTCGAGTTTGGCCACGTTTCATTTCACTGATGATGAGATGAAGAAAAAAAAAAACAACAGTGAGACAAGACAAATAGACAAAGAGAGGATGAAAGGGGAAAGTGGAGTGAGAGAGAGACCGAGAAAGAGAGAAGAGAGAAGAGAGGAGAGAGGGAGGGAGGGAGGGAGAAAGGAGAGAAAGACAGAAAGAAAGAAGAAAGAGAAGAAGGAGAAGAAGGAAAGAGAAGAGGAAAGAGAGCGAGAGAGGGAGAGAACAGAACCAATAAATAAGAAATCTAAAGCAACAAAACGAAACAAAGACAAAACAAAGAGACAGAGGAGGGAAGGGGGTATAGAGGAACAAAGCCAAGATGATTAGCGAGAGGTATCAGTTTCGCCCGTTTTTGTTTTCATTTTTTATTTATTTTTTGTTTTTTTTAGTTTTGTTTATTTCTTTGTTGGATCATAAGTATTTTTTATTCGTCCCTGGGCTCTCATGCGGACATTGATAAATTTCTTATCAATTTTGACAAAACGGATTTTGAAAGCGGCAGAAAATGTGATATTCCTGTCATGTCTTAAGCCAAGGAAAGGAACCAGTTAAGCCATATCAGTAATTACCCTTATTTCTTTTTTGTATTTGTGCTTGCATTTTAGTTCCTTCTGTCACAATAGATTTACCAGGTGAAATTTCAAACCCTCTAATTTGCAGGAGAGCGCTGCGTCATCGCACAGCACCACATATTTATGAGATTGGCAGATGTGTCTTTTTTACTGGTGTCATGGTGACCTTAAGAAATTATTATTATTATTATTATTATTATATTATTATTATTATTATTATAATTATTATTATTATTATTGTTTATTATTATTATTATTTATTACTATTATTATTATTACTATCCATCATTTATCAATATCATCACTATGATTTTTGTTATTATTATTATCATCATAGTAGTAGTAGTAGTAGTGTAGTAGTAGTAGTAGTAGTGGCGGTAGTAGTAGTGGAAGTAGTAGTAGGCCTCTGTCAGTCGGCATCCACATACTGTCGTGTCAAATCGAATTGACGATTCCGGTACAACTCGGTTGTGGTGATATGGACAAGGCGGGAAATACAGTCTCTGTAACACTGGATGTATGTTTGTTTGTTTGTTTGTTGTTTGTTTGTTTGTTTGAATGAATGTTTGTTTGTTTGTTTATTCGTTCGTTTGTCAGGATTTTTTTTACCTGAGCTGATGGACGTCCCGGTAAAAGTTACATTGTTTCCATCAGTACTGAAAATGCCTCATAAGGAATTATTTACGCTTCTTTTTGATATTTGCTATGATAATAGTAGTCAGATAAGAGAGAGAGAGAGAGAGAGAGAGAGAGAGAGAGAGAGAGAGAGAGAGAGAGAGAGAGAGAGAGAGAGAGAGAGAGAGAGAGAAGGAACAGAACAGATTATATGTGATGGCTGCTCTCTGCCAACCCTGTAAAAGTGATGGCTCATTTCGTTCGTTATAACCTTGACCTTACGTGTTTCTGTGATTCCTGTCCACAGGTCCGCATGTTTGATCCACATTTGAAAAAGATTCGCCTTGTCTTTTTAAACGCCAGTCAAACGTGTGTGTGTGTGTGTGTGTGGTGTGCGTGCGTGCGTGCGTGCGTGTGTGCGTGCGTGTGTGTGTGTGTGTGTGTGTGTTGTGTGTGGGTCTGTGTGTGGGTTTGTGTGTGTTGTGTGTGTGTGGCGTGTGTGTGGGTGTGTGTACTGTGTGTGTGTATGTGTGCGTGTGTGTACGTGAGTGTGTGTGTGTGTGTGTGTGTGTGTGCATGTGTGTACGTGAGTGTGTGTATGAGTGTGTGTGTATTTGTGTGTGTGTGTGTGTGTGTGTGTGGTGTGTGTGTGTGTTGTGTGTGTGTGTGTGTGTGTGTGTGTGTGTGTGTGTGTGTGTGTGTGTATATGAGTGTGTGTGCGTGAGTGTATATATGAGTGTGTGTGCATGCATGAAAACACTTCTTATCACTATATCAGGCGTTATCAGAGTACGCAGAAACAATGTCACCTATGACAGGCCGTCCATCAGTATCGGGGAAAAATTCCGACATCAAATACAACGAAAGAAAGAAAGAAAAAAGACAGAAAGAAAGAAAAAAGAAAGAAAGAAAGAAAGAAAAAAAGAAAGAAAGAAAGAAAGAAAGAAAAAAGAGATATAAATAAATCAATGAATAAATAAATGAATTAAAAATAATAAACAGCAGAAAAATGCATGCTAGAGACAACCAAAGCCAAGCAAACAATGCATATCATAACACACACACACACACACACACACACACACACACACACACACACACACACACACACACACACAACACACACATACACACACATCACAACACACATACACTCGCTGACACACTGATACAATAACACACACACATATGCACACATACAGACACACACATTCACATACACACAAACACACTCATTCACTCACAATCATACACACACTCACACACACACACACACTCTCTCTCTCTCTCTCTTTCTCTCACACACGCACATACACACGCGTGCGCGCAGAAACACTCACTCACACACACACACACACACACATACACACACACGTGCGCACACACCGCACACACTCGTGCACGCACACAAGCACACGCGCGTTCACGCGTCACATCCTCTCCCGATTTGTTACAGACTTGTCAATATTGTCCTATTGACAAGACCCACTCTACCGAGGTGTCATTCATTAATATTTTAAGGCCTGAAGCACAGGACAAAAACGTTTATAGTTAAAACAGCCAGGTTCTATTAATATATAACGATGTACGGAATAAAATGTATCGAACTCACGACAACAAAAGACAAATCAAATGGGCTGTTGTTCAAAGGGCCAGGCTCTTTGTGGAAGGGGATGATATTTAATAAATAGTAACATGATGATCATAAGGCTGGATGGCAACATGTGGAAGAATCCTGGCACAACTTCACTGGCTCCCTGTATCAAAGCGCATACAGTACAAACTAGACACCATGTGCTACAAAAGCCTCAATAACGCAGCCCCCGATTACCTGTCAAGCCTACTTGAGATCTATGTTCCCCTCACGTACCCTGCGCTCTGCCTCCGATCCTCTGACTTTTCGCTTTCACGCACTAAGCTCAATACCTATGGTCCACGAGCCTTCTCTGTTTCTGGTCCGCTCTCCTGGAACAAACTTCCTCTCTCAGTCCGTCAGCAACCTACTTTTGTCTCCTTCAAGTCCGCTCTCAAAACTCACCTTTTCTCCTCTGCATAAAATCCTGACCTCACTCAATCCCCTCTGCAGCCTGTCTCCACTCGGAGGGGAATCACATTGCAATATATATATATATTGTATATAATTATTAGCTCTACTAATTTTCCATTTTTTTTTATTCTTTCTCCCCATTTATAGCCGTGTGTGTGTGTGGTGTGTGTGTGTGTGTGTGTGTGTGTGCGTGGGTGCGTGGTTGCGTGCGTGCGTGTGTGTGTGCGTGCGTGCGTGCGTGTGTGTGTGTTTCAGCGCTTAGATTTGATTTTATCAAGATTTTGCGCTATATAAATATTGTAATTATTATTATTTATTAATCCACACACTAATCAGCACCGTGTTTTATGTACCTGGGTGGTGGGATAGCGTTGGGGTTGGAGGATTCGCTCATTAAAAGCGAGTTTAACCTTTTGACTCCCACACCCTGTCCACCAGCATCCTGCATTATCAACCATGCCAGCAAAGCAAAAACGTAACCCTGTGACCCTCTCATCCTGCACGAAACTGGTGAGTGGGGTGAAGGAGTCAAAGGATTGTTAAATTTTTGCAGTTGGTGGACAGGGTACAAGGGTCAAAGCGTTAAACACAATGAAACGTGGTTGCCAAATAGAAAGGAAAGAAAAATTATAGATGACCAGACATTTGTACTGGCTTGAGCGAACAGTCCCAAGTTTGGTGTATGTGTGTGTGTGTGTGTGTGTGTGTGTGTGTGTGTGTGTGTGTGTTGTGTGGGTTGTGTGTGTGTGTGTGTGTGTGTTGTGTGTGTGTGTGTGTGTGTGTGTGTGTTTGTGTGCGTATCATGTGGGTGTGTGTGTGATGTGTGTGTGTGTGTGTGTGTTTGTGTTTTGTTATTCTGTTTTCTGTCACTACGGATTTATCATGTAAAATTCGGGCTGTTCTTCCCACAGACAACGTGTCGCCGCAGTGCAGCGTGACCCAACTTAACGCTTTTTCTTTTACGTGCGTGCATTTCTATACACCGTGCTATCTTTAAAGCGCGCTGAGTAATTGCTGCACAAGGGTTTATCAACTGACCCTGCAGATAAGTA
>CM060305.1:27556365-27563865 GCA_030674185.1 Monoplex corrugatus | reverse complement strand
GAATAGAGCATTTCCAGTCTTGACAATATATGTTTTTACATATGAATCATAGAAAAGTGTGCAGAGTTTAACAGAGTACTTGTTTCTGTTGTCATATGACAAAAGGCTACACCAAAAATGATTCATTTTAGAATTAACCAGCACTGAAACTGGATATAGCCCCGTTTCACCAAACACATGCACACGCGCGGGCGCGCGCGCACACACACGCCACACACACACACGCACGCGCTCACGCACACATACACAGTGCTCACTCACAAACACACACACACACACACAAACACACACACACACACTAACACACACACACACACACACACACACACACACACACACGCACACACACACACACACACACACACACACACACACACACACACACACACACACACACACACACACGAACAACAAGAAAAAGGTTCCCAAACAAATGGTTTCCTCCAGAATGTCTTATTTCAGTAGTCTCACGAACAAGTGTCATTTGGCGGGGGGAGCAGGAAGGGGGCGAGGGGGAAAGAGGACGTGTGCGTTGATGGGCGATCATGAGTCTCGATAGGGAAACGTCAGTCCCAAAATAAATCTAGCTTTCCCAGTGGACCGTCTACTAATAAGTTCAGATATTTTTTGTATTCTGTCCTTCACTTTCATTTGTTTTCTCTATCTAGTGAATTATCAAGCTGGTGTACCTTTGTGTGAGTGAACTAGAAATGAATATATTTTCAAACTTATTTGAATTCGAAATCCAAAACAAGTGCGACTGCGCGCGTTCAAGCAAACAGGAACCAGAAGAAGAAAAAAAAAAAAAACATGGAAAAAGAATAAGAACGCGTATTAAATACAACAAGACATGACAGGCGCAAATTTTCGGCCAACTGGTCTTTGTCAAGTGTAAGACCACAAAGAAACAAACACCAGATACAAAAATTAGGAGAAAAAGACTGAAACTTCCCTGCTGCTCCGCCCAGTGTGAGAAAGGGAATAAACTGACTAAAATGACATCATAATGTGTTTTTGAGTAAACATTCATCTCACTTCCGCTCTGACATCATATTTACTCAAAAACTACATGTATTCCATGATCTCATTTTAGTCAGTTTATTCCTTTTCTCACACTGGACGGAGCAGCAGGGAAGTTTCAGTTTTTTTCACATAATTTTTGTATCTGGTGTTTGTTTCTTTGTGATCTTACGCCTAACAAAGGCCAGTTGGCCGAAAATTTGCGCCTGTCTTGTTTTGCTGTATTAAATACGTGTTCTTAGTCTTTTTTTTGTATGTTGTTTTTTGTGTTTACTTTGAATTCGTTGTCACACGATACAAAAGCAAATATTAAACAATAATAGCAAACGGAGGAGGTCTGGCCCCCAGACGTGAGGCATGCAGGCCCACCGGTGTGTGGACACGCCCTGGTGCCCACGAACCAGATCCCCAAGCTATGCCTTGTGCCTTGTGGACATCTCGGGAGAGAGTAAGGCTAAGGGAGTTAACCCTGAAAAAAAAACCGATGGAAGGCAAGGGGAAACCACCATCGTAGTTTTCCCCAGGAAAACCATGGATAGGAGAAAGAGAAAGAAGAAAGTTAACGACGTCAATAGGTGCTCCCGTGGAGCACCTTCGTCCGGTAGGGACTGTCATGTGGCGCAGGTGACACCAGACCGTCAGCCAGCTACTGCGACCAAAATTAAATTCAACACCAAAATAGCAACATGGAACATCAGAACAATGCTGCAGAAAGGTAAATTAGACAACATCAAAATGGAGATGGAAAGGCTTAACATCAGTATTTTATAACTGGGAGAAGTGAGATGGAAGGGGGCAGGCATGATAACATCAGGAGAATATACAGTGATACACTCTGGTGGTAATTCACATGAGAGGAGTAGGCATCATACTGGACAAAGACAAATCACAAAATGCAAAGAGATAGAAGAACGACACAAAATGGATCCTCAGGGTATGTACAGACGAATTGTAGAAATTGTTCACAGGAAAAATACATGCAGATCAACTGGTTGCTTAAAATCGAAAGATGGCACGCATATAATGGAAAAAGACAAAATATTAGACAGATGGGGAGAGTACATTAAAGACCTTTTAGAGGATGACAGAAACGAGGAACACATTATAAAAAAGAACTTTGAAGGACCACCCATAATGAAAGATGAAGTTAGAGCAGCACTGAAAAAGATGAAACCAGGAAAAGCCCCAGGACCAGACAACATTACTACAGAGATGATTGAAGCCCTGGAGGAATTTGGCATAGAAAAAATAACAGTCCTCCTAAATGAAATTTATGACACTGGAAAAATCCCCAAAGATATGTCAAAATCAATTTTCATTGCACATCCAAAGAAGACAGGGGCTATAGAATGCAAACTCCATCGCACAATCAGTTTGATAAGTCATGTACCAAAAATCCTGTTAAGAATAATCATGATAAGGACAAGGAATAGAATCAAAAGAGAAACGGCAGAAGAACAGTGTGGATTTGTGGAGGGGAAAGGAACTATTAATGCCATATACATCCTAAGAACTATCATAGAAAGGTCAATTGAGTTGAATAAGGATTTGTATTTATGCTTTGTTGACTATACCAAGGCTTCCGATCGGGTACGACATGATGAATTGATCAACCAACTGGAGAGACTCAATGTTGATGGAAAAGATCTACGAATAATCAGGAATATGTACTGGGAACAAACAGCTACAATGAGAATAGAAAACAATATAAGCTCTTTTCAAAGCATCAAAAGAGGAGTCAGATAGGGTTGTGTTTTGTCACGAGATCTGTTTTCACTATATAGCGAAAACATCATGAGAAACCTAGAAGAAGACCCTGGATTAAAGGTTGGAGGGAAAATGATAAACAACATTCGATACGCAGATGACACCGTGCTAATTGCAGAAAATGAAGGGGACCTACAAAACCTTGTGAATATACTAGAAATAGAAAGCAAAGGTAAGGGGTTGGAACTAAACAGCAGGAAGACTGAAGTCATGGTGATCAGTAAAAAACATGAAATCCCCTCATGCAGAGTAACAGCAAATGGCACAACCTTGACACAGGTTAATAAGTTCAAATACGTGGGAACGGTCATTTCATCAGACGGCAGATGCACATCGGAAATAGCTGGCAGAATCGGCTAAGCCAAAACAGCATTCAAGAAGATGACAAGCATTCTTACCAACAAATGCCTATCAATTAACATCAGAAAGAGAGTTCTTGAATGTTATATAGAACCAATACTGTTGTACGGATGCGAGGCGTGGACAGTCCAGCAAGCAAAGCCAGAACAAGATTGAGGCAGCCGAGATGTGGTTTCTCAGAAGAATGCTGAGATTTCCATGGACAGCAAAGAAAACAAACGAGACAGTCTTGATGGAGGCAGACACAAGTAGATCACTCATAAGGAAGATTAGGAAAAGACAAGCAACATTTATAGGCCATTTTATGAGGAAAGGGGATTTGGAGCACCTAGTCACAATGGGGAAGCTGGAGGGAAAGAGAGCACCAGGTAGACCCAGGGAGAGAATGCTGGATGGACTTGCAGAGTGGCTGGGGATGAGGAGGGTGGGGGAGATGCTGGGAACAACGAGAGATAGAGATGGTTGGAAGTCCATGGTCGCCAACGCCATGCGGCAGGGCACCTGATGATGATGAGCAAACGTAAACATGATCAAGTGACAAACACAAAAATTTCTTGCAAGAGAAGACAAGAGATTTCACGAATATCTAAATTATCTAAAAATATGATAGAAGGTACGGGAGCAGTACAATAACTCAGAAACAACAACAAAAATGTAACATAATAGGGTAGATGTTATAAAAAAGAGACTCGCTTGTTTACCATGAACACTGACATCCGATGCTTTACTGATAGAGAGAGCAGCGTCAGGTTTCTGTAGCAATTGATGGTAAAAGTGGTAGCTATTTTATACTAACACAAATTCCACGTCCGTTTTGCTGTGATCTATTCAGTGTGATATGACGAGCAACTATATCACTTGTCGCAAAATACATATTGTGATGGTGCCCCAAACCTGTTGCACGTGTAAGTAAATACGGAGTTTCAGGTGTTGATTGTTAGCTTGCATGTGATTGGAGAAGATCACTGAGGTCTGTTTGTCAAAAAGGAGATTGCTTCATATCGATCGAAGATATAGGTGTGTGTATATGTGTGTATGTGTATGTGTGTGTGTGTGTGTGTGTGTGTGTGTGTGTGTGTGTGTGTGTGTGTGACAGCGAGAGAGGGAGAGAGAGAGAGAGAGAGAGAGAGAGAGACGGACAGAGTCAGAGACAGACAGACAGACAGAGAGAGAGAGAGAGTGTGTGTGTGTGTGTCAGAGAGAGAGAGAGAGAGTCAGACAGAGAGAGAGAAACAGAGAGAGAGAGAGACAGAGTCAGAGAGAAAGAGAGAAAAGGACAGAGAGAGAAAGAAAGAAATAAAAAAAGAAAGAAAGAGAGAGAGAGAGAGAGAGAGAGAGAGAGAGAGAGAGAGAGAGAGAGAGAGTAAAACTACAGGTTGAAAAATTACCTTAGCTGTTCTCTTTTTCTCCCTTAACTCCATGAAGTCACTTGTCACCTGTGTCTGTTCGGCAATGTTGAGAGCCCATCGATTTCATGTCTTAATTAATAACAATAATAATAATAACAATAAGGATAGTACCGCTACTGCTACTACTACTACTACTACTACTACTACTACTACTACTACTACTACTACTACCACTACTGCTACTACTACTAACAGCAACAACAATAATAATAATAATAATAATGACATTTATAAGGCGCCAAATCTTGATACAAGAATCAAAGCAAAACGCGCATTCTCTTCATTCACAAAAGTAATCACCAACTGTAATACTCCAGGGTACAAAGCACACGCAAATTTGAGGGGGAGGTCAGCACGGCAGTGGGGCAAAAAAGCGAACATGTTGAGGGAGATATCATCACTGGGCTAAAAGATATGTCTTCAAACTACACTTGAAGGAAGACAAGAGTTTGTGTGTACCAGACACAGAAAAAAAGTGGCGACCGACCATGGTACAATTATATCGAGGGATTCGAGGGATTTGTAAACAACTATTATCAGAAGTGAAACGGAGAAGTCGGGCAGTTGTGTACATTTGGAAGTGGTTGCGAAGATAAATAGGGGCAGTACCATTGATACACTTGTAGCATAATATGTTGATTTTGTACGAGAAATGGATACCTAGTGGAGACTGTGAAGCAAGGAAGTGACATGATGATATCTCCTTTTATGAAGAGCAAGACGGGGCGCAGAATTCTGAATACGTTGGAGGCATGCAACAAAAGAAGGAGGCAAGCCAGAGAGCAGAGAATTACAATAATTGATGCGGAACAAGCTCAGAGAAGTCGCAAGTTTAGATGCTGCTGAAGTTGAAAGATAATGGCGAATAGAATTAAAACGTCACAGTAGTTGACAGAAACAAGACTGACAGGTTTGGGTGATGAATTCGGCATAGACAGTTGAGCATCAAGAACAACGCCAAGGTTCTTGACTGATTCAGAGAGTACAACAGTCTCATCAACTAGTTGGATTCTTTTATAGTCCAACAAGTTTAGTGAGCTTTGCTCACTGCCTGCTGGCCATCAATGCACAAAAATAATCATTCCAGCCTTTCAGAAAATATCTGACAAGGCTTGTCACTTCTCTGCCAGACACACCAGGAAGACGATCTACCTGCTATAAGTTTGATGAATTTGTCAATAGTGAATTCAAACCGGTCTTATGGCCTGTAAAACTCGAATAACGTATTTTGTATTTTGCATTTGTACTTGTACATACACATCTAGAGTCCCTCATACCCCCACACGCACACACAATCACACACACACATTCAAGAACACATTCACACTCAAACACGTACAAACAAACAAACAACAAACAAACAAGTACAAACAAACAAACAAACTAATGAACTAACTAACGAACATAGTCATACACATACAGAAACACAATCACACAGAAATATGCGCGCACACATACACACAAACACGCATACGTACATACACATACATTGACACACACGTACAAATACATACTCGTAAACACACAAACACGTACATGTATACACATACACTGACACACACGCACAAATACATACACACAAACACACAAATACAAACATGCAGAGACTCACACAGACAGAAACACACACACGCACGCACGCACGCACACACACACACACACACACACACACACACACATACACACACACACACACACACACACACACACACACACACACACACACACGAATACACACAAACGCACACACATCCATAAGTGAACTCCCTCAACCATTATTTTTGCACATGAGGTATTGAAGTCGATTCAAACTAGTTAAGCAATCGTATATAAATACGTACCCAGAGACACATCAACAAAAATTGCCAAAATTGTGTACAATTATTGAAATAGTTAGGTACATACATCTCCATAAACTATGATGTGAACGAGTCTAACTGATTGCATGCACTGAATTTTTAACAAGAAATGATGTCTGCATCATTGTTGCATGCATACGGAACTACTCATATACATTAAGACAAAAATAAAAACGAATATAACAATTTTTGTGCATGAGTCATTGGAGTTATTGGAGTTATTTCAAGAGGGATTCACCGCGCTTGGATAACTCCATATACGCTCCACTCAAATCTGCCAGCAATTATCTGGCATATTACCTGTGCCTGCACAAAACCCTATGCTCTGGTAAGGTTTTGAAACGGGGAAAACAGAGAAGGGATGATCTCTGAAACTGTGATATGCAGACTTTCACGACTGAAGTTTCAATAGCTGTAGATGACTTCTCCGCACTGGGAATAAATTCCACAAAGCACTGAGGCCACAAATTCTGTGAGATGGACAAGGTCCAAGATGATCGTGACATAAACCATACACCCTGTGCGTTGGCAATGCAAGGAAAAGCAAACTGTGGCCCGCATGAGAATCAAACTCTCGACTCTTGCAGTTTAGAAGACTGAAATGATCAGTGGTGGTGTGAGAGTGAGTGAGCAGTTTAAAGGTTTGACATACAGAAAAAAAAGGGGGGCGGAAGTGGCTAGATAGAAGACCGGTAGTTGTGTGAGAGTGAGTGAGTAGTTTAAGTGTTTGACATACGGAAGAATGGAAAAAAAGTGGGTAGATAAATTCATCATCATCATCATCAGGTGCCCTGCTGAATGGCGTTGGTGATCATGGACTTCCATCTGTTTCTATCTCTTGTTGCCCCAAGCATCTCCTCCACCTTCCTCGTTTTCAGCCACTCCACAAGTCCGTCTAGCATTTTCTCTCTGGGTCTACCTAGTGCTCACTTTCCCTCCAGCTTTCCCATTGTGACTAGGTGCTCCAAATCCCCCTTCGTCATAAAATGGCCTATAAATGTTGCCTGTCTTTTCCTAATCTTCCTTATGAGTGATCTACTTGTGTCTGCCTCCATCAAGACTGTCTCGTTTGTTTTCTTTGCTGT
>CM060305.1:27548865-27551365 GCA_030674185.1 Monoplex corrugatus | reverse complement strand
GTGAGCAGCTTTTCAATGAGTAGCATGTAAATTTTGAAGGAATATCGCATGCTATCAAAGAGACACCTCAACATTTGCCGCCCAACCACTGTCTTGGTCTCACCCTGTGGCTCTAAATGTATTGCTCCCACACCCAACCACACACGAAGAGTCCCTTTTAAGCTCCACCACTTCCACCATCACTCACCACCTGAACCGCCACACCACCACCACCATCACTCACCACCCCACCATACCACCAACGCCACCCCTCCACCTCTAACACACTCCCACCATCACATACCACTACCATCACAACCATCCCCGCACCATTTATCCACAAGCCCTCAACACCATCATCATCCACCCCCACCATCACCCACCACCACCGTCACCCACCTCCGCCACCAACACCGCACCACCAATTCAACACCGCTCAAGTCTCACACAAACACACGCACACACACAGACACATACACACGCATAGACATGTGATATATGTATACATGTATATATACATATATATACATATATATATATGTATACATATATATATATATATGTGTGTGTGTGTGTGTGCGTGCGTGCGTGCGTGCGTGCGTGTGTGTGTTTGTGTGTGTATCCGCACAAAATATATGCTAAAAATGTTTGAAGGCATGTAGAATCCCAGTCTACTATTACCCATCGTTAGCATGTTGTTATCTCATCAGGAAGGCCAGCAGAACACAACTGTGTCGTATTTCCACTGTAGCGAACGGGAGTCAAAAAAACTGAATATGACAGGATATCATTCATGTTGAATGATTGATCAATCCAGCGTGGCTAACATGGGGATAATAGACTATGATAGCAATCAGCAGGGGGACAGAGAGCTGTGTACAGTTGCTGGCTCCAAACTCTAATGGAAAGACCATGCCATCATTTGTCATTGTTCACCAAGTCGTCAATCATCCTAAAGCATGAAACATCATAACGTGTGCAGTTCTCTTTTAGTCACAAAATGGTTCGACTGGCATTTGCAAAATCCCAGTGGAACAAAGCGGTTTTTTCCAAGCTCCACCGGGGTGGTCCTGGTGATCAGAGCTTTTTTTTTTTATCAATCATGTTTTAAATCACATTGCAATGTTTGACACACAACGCACACACACGTACACAGATACAGACACAGACACACACTGACACACACAGACACACACACTCACACCCCACACACACACACACACACACACACACACACATACACGCACACACACACACGCACACACACACGCACACACACACGCACACACACACACACACACACACACACACAAACTCACACACACATAAACGCATGCACGAGCATACATACACATACGTATATACGTACATAGACACCAAAATGACAGATGGATGCATACGTACCTACAGTCTCAAATATATAAACCAGCAACATACATGTACATACATACATACGCAAGACAAAGTTATGCTGAATTGTATTATCATTGAAAGAAAAAAGAAAGCTTGGTATGGTAATAAAAAAGTGAAAAACTGGAAGAACATCAAATCCCCTCTACCAACAAAACAACAACAACAACAATAACAACAACAACAACAACAACAAACTTTGGCCAGACACAAAGGCCGGAACATAAAATATTCAGAGCACCTGTCTGCGATGTGAGAGAAGTCTAGGAATTGATTCCAGGCTTAAATAATTCCATACTAGTAGTAGTGAATAGAGTTCTGGGAGCCAGTCTTTCACATGATACAATAAACCCAATTTCTGTGTGCAGCACGCACCTAGTGCAATTAAATTGTCATGGCAGTCGTAGAAATGTTGTGGTAAAAATGGGTGCCAAGGATGATTATATGAAAACAAATATTTCATTATGCCTGTTTCAAGGATGAACGGTACCAGTTCAATTCAGCTCAATATCGCTTTATTCATTTCCTTTTAGAAATTATAGTGTGTATATCCCGGACTCGCGCGCACTACACGAGCATAATTTTTATGTCTTCTTTCAGCACGATTACATTTCTGTCATAAAACATAAGAATAAAAGCGTCCGATCAGACAAAGATCATCTACAAAATACACCAACAAATAGTTATGATATCTTTCATAATTCAGTGTCTGAAACCCGAACCCTCCACATCTGTAGTCACTTCCACATCCCCCCCCCTTCACATACACACAGATTGAGAAAACCTACACCATAATAAATTCACAAGGTAAAAAACCAACCAACCAATCAACCATCCAGCCAACCAACCAGCTAACCAAACAACAAAACAAAAAGCAACCAACCAACCCACCAACCCACCAACCAACCAACCAAGCAACCAACCAATCAACCAACCAAAGAATCACATTAACAGACTTAAAATAAAGGGTTCAAACGACTGGCATTTTTCATATAATTAGAACAGTCTGATGCCAACGTGTAAGACAAGACAAGACCAGACAAGACCTGACTATACAAGACATGACCAGACCAGACCAGAACAGACTAGACCAGAACATTATAAGACAATA
>CM060305.1:27538865-27543865 GCA_030674185.1 Monoplex corrugatus | reverse complement strand
TTTCTCCATAGTGGTTAAGGATATCATGACGTTGTTGCCACTATCGTCTTTTTCTATTTTGTTGATTTTGAATCCAAAGTTATTGTTCAATAACACTGCCACTCCTCTTGAATTTGACTGATAGGATGCGAAAAAACACTCGTAACCCATTCTGATGAGACGTACCTTTTTACCTTTGCATTAGCGTGCGCGTTTTTTTTTTTTCTTTTCTTTTTGTTTCTTTTGTTTTTGTTTTTTAGTATCTCTGCCTCCGAGATGACAAGTAAGCAAACAGATGTGTATATACGGGGGAAGAGGTGGGAGATAGGAGGGGGTGGTGGTGAAAATTCACACTGGGTGCACTTACAATATGTGTATACATTAGCATATCAATCGACATAAATAACGTGCATGAGGGGCACGTTCATTCAGTTGCATTGTTTGCCTCAGACAACTGTTCTGATCTACGTACACCATCTGTTTATTTCGTTGAAAGGCAGCAGCGTCGATTTTTCCTCCCAATTGAGTAATGGTGTCTCGACTGTGCGTAAACACTGTTATACTGATTGGCTGAGCACACATTGTGCAGGCAGTATGTTGTTGCTCATGATGCAGACTCACTCCCCGGTGGGTATGATTGTAGGTTATCACCTGGTGGGTATGATTGTAGGCTATCAACCGGTGGGTATGATTGTAGGCTATGACCTGGTGGGTATGATTGTAGGCTATCACCCGGTGGGTATGATTGTAGGCTATCACCTGGTGGGTATGATTGTAGGCTATCACCTGGTGGGTATGATTGTAGGCTATCACCTGGTGGGTATGATTGTAGGCTATCACCTGGTGGGCATGTTTGTAGGCTATCACCTGGTGGGCGGGTATGATTGTAGGCTATCACCCGGTGGGTATAATTGTAGGCTATCACCTGGTGGGTATGATTGTAGGCTATCACCCGGTGGTATGATTGTCAGCTTTCACCTGGTGGCATGATTGTAGGCTATCACCTGGTGGGTATGATTTGTAGGCTATCACCTGGTGGGTATGATTGTAGGCTATCACCTGGTGGGTATGATTGTCAGCTTTCACCTGGTGGGCATGTTTGTAGGCTATCACCTGGTGGGCCGGGTATGATTGTAGGCTATCACCCGGTGGGTATAATTGTAGGCTATCACCTGGTGGGTATGATTGTAGGCTATCACCCGGTGGGTATGATTGTCAGCTTTCACCTGGTGGATATGATTGTAGGCTATCACCTGGTGGGTATGA
This sequence comes from Monoplex corrugatus, assembly GCA_030674185.1. NCBI lineage: Eukaryota > Metazoa > Mollusca > Gastropoda > Littorinimorpha > Ranellidae > Monoplex > Monoplex corrugatus. The sequence goes on along the minus strand of CM060305.1, from coordinate 27,542,620 downwards.
TTGTAGGCTATCACCTGGTGGGTATGATTGAACTCAGACGCATTGCACCAATCCGTCGTTACCTTTCAACTTCTTCTGCATCAAAGCTTGTTTCAACCATGATCATTTCCCGGTCAGACTATTGTAACTCCATTCTCGCAGGTCTACCGGACGAGGAAATTTACTGTTTTTATTATCATTATTATTATTATTATTGTTATTATTATTATTATTATTATTATTATTATTATTATCATTATTACTATTATTCTCTATTAGCGACAGAAGTAAATCAGTCTCGGCAAGCCCGACCGAGCGAGTGACACCTCATCCCCCCTCCCAACCTTTCCTCGAGGTCTATGGAATTCAATCTTGGATCGAAACTGCGAAAAAGCTCTGTAGTTTACGCCTACTATCATAATACATTCTTTCGTAAACCAGGACCGAGAGATATCAGGAATATCGAGCGCCATTTTCAATGACGCATCAATAAAGTGGATGAACAAGAACAAGAACAAGAACAAGAACAGCAACAACAACAACAGCATCAATGATAACAAAACCAATTATCTTTACCACTACCATCACCACTGCCGCCAACCACCATAATCATCAATAAAAACAACAACAACAGGTACTGAAAATTGTGATGAAATATTGTTGTGGGAAATGTTTCTTGAATACAAATGCTGAATTATCAAGCCATGACCTAATTTGTAAATTTCAACTTAATGTGTATGTATTCCAATTCTTCTCGATCAGTTTCAAATAAAGGAACCTTTTTTAGTAGGACTGAGGCCATCGTTAAAATACGTCATGTGTTGTTTTTTTTCAAAGGAAATTCCCAGACCTTTGTCTTTCAAATAAATTGAAATATGATCATTTCTGTATTTATAGACCCTTTAAACATATCTTTCTCTCTAGTGTGTCTTGTTTTTTCAAGGCAACATTACCCAAATCGCTGTATCGTCATTGTATTGAGCCAAGTTTATGTATTTACAGATTTGTGTTGGCAGGTCGTAGATCAAAATTTAAAAGAAAGATATCATGGAAATCTGTGGAAGTCCTGTGTTTATAGATCTTTGCGTTGAGTAAGTATTCCCTACTTTAGTACTTATACGTTGTTAACTTAAAAACGCGTGGACATATTCATGAATATTTCGTATGTCTTAATTTAGATAAGAGTCTCACCTGTCAGATTTGATCGCTTTTTTTAAAAGATAAAAATGTTGTTGATATCTTAATTTCTTTTAGCAAAGCGATTTTTATTTGAGTTGTAGATTTGACTGAATGATTAAATCTATCTTTCCGAAAGTAAGACTAGTTAATGAATGTTATATTACTTCTCTCACCGAAGAAAGGTCAGCCCATTCAAAACAATTCTTTTACATTTATTCAAAACACCAGATGTAAGCAAAACAAGTCTATAATTAGCTGGACCAGAGGAAGATTTGTTAGGTTTGGGTTTTGTTGCTTTCTTTAAAGAAACGAAATGAAAAAGAACGTTATACGCAAGAATTTATTTGTTAAATCGATCTGTCGTGCATCTACACGTTTGCACTGCCGCTACCAAATGAGAAATACTACAATGTTGTCGCTAATCATACGAAAAATGAAAAGCAGTTGATAGATGCTTTGATTAAGAAGTTTCACTCTTTGTGTGAGAGTCTATATGTGTACGTGAGTATGTGCGTGTATGTATGTATGCATGCATGCATGCATATATTTGTTTTTGTGTATATATGCGTATGTGTACATTGTGTTTGCATGTCTGTGTGTAAATCTTCTTCTGCGAATGTTTATGTGTTTATGTGTGTGTGTGTGTTTTGTGTGTGAATGTCAGTGTCTGAATGTAAGTATTTGTGTGCGTCTGTGTGTGTTGGTATGTTCGTAAGTGCATGTGTGTGCGTTTGTGTGTGCGCGCTTGCGTGAGGGTATACAGGCATGAGTGTGAGACAGTCAGAACCAATTATACTTTTATGTATACTTATAGAAACTACGGCGTTTGTTGCTGCTGTTGTTGTTGCTGTTGTCGTTGTTATTGTTGTTATTGTTGTAGTCATTATTCTTGTTGTTGGAATTGTTGTTGTTGTTGGTACTGTAGTTGTAGTCGTTGCTGTTGTTGCTGTTGTTGTTATTGTTATTGTTACTGTTGTTGTTCTCATTGGGCTCACACGCTGGATATGGTCCGACAGATAAGTACACATAATGGTCATAACAAAATGAAAAGTTCCAATCTGTGATTCGAACCCAAAACTTCTTACATCCTAAGCAAGTGTTTCTAACCACTGCACCCTTGTACGTTGTCTTTGGTTTAACCTTTTCACTTCTGCACACTATACACCAACTGCAAAAACTTAACCCTTTGATTGCCTCACCCTAAGGTGAGGGAATCAAAGGGTTAAGTTTTTGTTTTACTGACTGTCATGGTTGACAAGGCAGGAGGCTGGCAGACAGGGTGTGGGAGTCAAAGGGTTAATTAATGTACTGCATGTGTGCTATACCCGAGTCAGGCAGTAGGTAACAAAGAACAGCAGGCGCGGTATGCAACCATTGCTTTATGTCTGGTCTACGTATTGCAGCCCACTGAAGCGCTTCATTCATTTATTCGCCTGACTTCACATAAGCCATAGACATGACAGCCCTTACTTAAAAGCATAATAAAACGGAAAAACATGCTACAAACAAAAAACAAAAAACAAAACAAAAATAAATCAACGGACGTACTGAGCCAGTGTAGTTATCAGAACTTAACTTGTGATGTTAGTCATATATGACCAGGAACAAACACACAGATACACACACACACACACACACACACACACACACCCCACACACACACACACACACACATACACATACATAACATACACACACACACACACACACGATTGAGTGCATGTGTGTGCGTGTATGTGTGTGTGTATGTGTGTGTGTGTGTGTGTGTGTGTGTGTGTGTGTGTGTGTGTGTGAGAGAGAGAGAGAGAGAGAGAGAGAGAGAGAGAAGAATTTGGGAAAAACTATGATGCTGCAACAGAATGAGAAATCCAAAACAACAGGGAAAAAAAAAACCGCCAAACAAGAGAAAACTAAGTTAATTAAAAAGAAATGAAAAGCAAACAGATAAACAAAAACAAACACAAACAGACCAAACATTCAAACAAACAAACAAACAAACAAAAGAACGAAGGAAAAAAGCTATGCAGAAGAAAGCAACTACAGTAAAACATTTCGTCATGAATACGTTAAAGGGGAGAGGGGCTGACTGCTGGTTTGATCACTGACAACTACACAGCAAGATGAACATCCTGCCAGCTCGGGAAAATCAAGGGCAGCCAGGGATCATCCCCTGGTGAAGGTAACTATCGTTCTTCTGCAAAATAGCAAAGACACTCATTGAGAGAAACTCCAAGAAAAAACAAACAAACAAACGAACAAACAAACAAACATACAAACAAACAGCAAAACATCCATCGGACGTAGAGTTTGAAGGAGAAAACTCACAGGCAGAACAAATCCTTCACAGGAGCTACCCAAATCATTACGGCTGATATTCTGAGTGTTATAAAACACGTAAAAACTGTGACTGGTTTGATGAAAATTACAAAAAGATCAGGAAGCTCAATGATGAACGCTACCCTATTCATATGACGCTCCTCAGTGACAAGACTTGTGAGAAGACGAAACATACAAAGTGAGATGAAATAATTTGTGTGATAAAATCTACAGCAGATTAAAACAACAACGACAACAACAACAACAAACAAGCAAGCAAC
>CM060305.1:27531365-27533865 GCA_030674185.1 Monoplex corrugatus | reverse complement strand
ATTTAGCTGTGTAAGAGTTCAGTCCTCTTTGGTATTCGTGCACATCAAAAAGAGATGCAGTGTATATCCTTTTGCTGAACAAAGCTTAACACACTAGACAGGCTAGCTATACCCTCAGCAGTGTGTGGGATGACAGTACATCTGTTGACCAAAATGTTATATATATAACCCAAGCGGATCGCTAACGAACTGTGTGTGATCTGTTTACATTACTCCCTACAACTTCATTAATTAATTCTATTCTGTTGTCATCTGTGACATACAGCATACTGAATTTGCTGCTACTGAACAGCACGCGTATATTAAACCCATCAAAAAAGAACTTGGTGGTTTCATGCAGCTGTATCCAGCAGACTTCGAGTGATGTTTTGCAAAGAGGGGTGTTGGGAATAACTAACTGTTCACTAAAAGTCCGGATTACTTCAGTGGACAAATCTTTGAAATGTTATGACGGCTGATTACCTATTCTTATGTTTCATCATTTGAATTTCTTTTCAATTCATTTATACATCTTCTGTTTTCTTTTAGTATATTTTTTACCATGCGTTTATTTTCCGTATTGTCCAGTGGATATCGTCTGTTCATGATATGCCAAGGTTATTCAGACATAGTCTGGTTTTCTTGATTGATGTCAAGTAGATTCAGTCTGTTTGTTTCTTTTGATGTAACGTAGTTTGTGTTATTTGTTTATTTATTTGTTCATTTATTTATTTGTTTGTGTTTGTTGTTTATTTGTTTGTTTGTCTCTTTTCCTGTGAATCAACGCGGGCTTACTGGCTCTTTCGAAGGAGCCGCAGACAAGAACTCATACATCGAGTTCAACTGATAGATCCCGATTTTTCGTCGTTTCAAATTCTTGACAGCGCGTAAGTTTTTTGCGTAAGATCGAGGAGTTTCAAAGTTAGTTTCTGGCAGATTTGGGTGCAGTGTATTGGAATTGTCCGAATGCAAAGTAGCTCTCTTGAAACAAACTTTTTCATGATTCATTGACCGTCTATGTGCTTCCTTTGATATCGCAGTTTCGTGTTTTAATGCACTATCTGATTATCTGTATTCCTTCGTGTGATGTGATCATTATAATTGTTTCAGTGTCACAAGCTTAATTTGTGTTTATTATTTTCTTACTGTAATGCAGCATTCTTTTATTTTCTTTTTTGTTTGTTTGTTTATGCTTTTGTTAATTTATCATCTAACATGTCTTGTTATCTGATGTGTTTATCGACCGTTTCTTTGATGTGGTGCGTTGATACTGTGTGCGCCCTTTGATGTGATACATAGATCGCATGCTTAGTTTAACGTTGTTAATCCCTCAGCCCATTCATTACTTCTCTCCGAAGAAAGCTGGTGGGCAGTATGTGGGACTGAAAGAGTTAATGCGATCCATTGTTAAGTTCGTTGTCAAGGAATCGCTATATTCAGCTCGACTATTGTTTCAAGTACAAGAGTACGGGGATGATATGTTTTGGATCATGCCAAAGGCGTTATCATCCGACAGAACGCTATAAGTTGCTTCAAAGTGTGTGGCCTAGTGGTTAAAAGTTCTGCTTAGGACGAGTTCGAATCACGGACCGGACAGAAATTTGCCTCCCCCTGCCTCCCCCTCCTGATCTTAGGTTCTGGTCTGGGTGCTAGTCTTTCAGATGAGGCGATAAACTAATGCCCTGTGTGCAGCACGCATTTAGCGCATATTAAATAGTCCTGCAGCAATAAAGGAACTGTCTCTGGAAAACTTCTATTGCAAATTTCACTTTCATAGGTAAAAAGAAGTACATTCATTTAGGGGGAAAAATGGGTGGCGCATCTTTGCTTGTTGCACTCAACCCTGGAACAGCAGCCTGCCTTTCGCGTGATAAATCCATTGTGACAAGTAGACAAATGAAGTAAATACTAGAATAAATGAATAAATAAATTAATTGATTAGTTAATTAATTCATCATTAATTGATTTAAAAAGTTTTAAAAATGAATAAATTAAAGAAACGAAAACAAATGAACAGTTTGCACAGATACATACAAGTCAGTCTTTTTTGTTATTGCTTGCAGTTTGTGGAGTATCCTTAACATAATATCTGATGGCACGTCAAACGTGGATTGAATTGAACTGAAATTGAATAGCCAGAGCCCTTTCAAATCGTTGATCAGTCTCAGACGGCTGAACGAGCAACATTTAGACGCGAGGACACTGGACATGAAATCTGGTTTCATCCCGACCTTTGGATCAGACGTACGTTAGCACTGGTGTATCAAAACACGCTCCTGTCTGTATCTTGTGCGAGCGGCACATGGTTTGTCTGTTAACACTCAGGGCTTTCAAATGACGACGTTTTCCAAGGCAATATGCCGATAGTTATTTTTGTTTGTTCGCGGTATTAAAGCAAGGCTTTTATTCATTTGTTTACTTATTTACTTCTATTTTTCGTTCAGCTCACTAAAATGTCACAAAATTATCTATTTTTGCGTTCAGCTCACTAAAATGTCACAAAATCGCATGTGGTTCTCTC
>CM060305.1:27523865-27526365 GCA_030674185.1 Monoplex corrugatus | reverse complement strand
ATACTACATACATACATACATACGCGCGTGCGTCCGTGCGTGCTACATACATACATACATACATGTATACTTACATACGTACATAACAAATGTACATACAACGCATACATATATACATACATCATACTAATACATACATACATAACATACATACATGCGTACATACATACATATATACGTATAATTATATAACTTATAGTGAAAAGACGTTAAATCAAAGAGAAAAACATACATACATACATACATACATACATACATATATACATACATAATATATACATACATAACATACATACATACATACATATATGCACGCAAACATATATGCATATATATAAACACAATCATACATCGTTTTGAACATATACACACCCATGCATATATGCGTATACTATAATGAAAGCGCATGAGCATCTTAAAATACACAAAGAGTGTAAATAAAAGCTCATCATCATCATCATCATCATCTCATCATCGATCCATTAACTAAACGATTTTGACTGTATCAGTCCAATCATAAAATTGTAGTATTTTCTAATAATGTAAACTTTCATTATAACCCGTTATATAGTGGGCCATTAGTGGGCCTTTTTCTTCGGTCATTTCATCCACTTACTAAACCATTTTTCCATTTAATCAATTCACCTTACATTAACGCATCTAACCAGGTGTTTGAGCACGTGCGCTTGGTCACATATGTGCGTGTATGTTTCTCTTGATCAAGTGCGTAAAGGTCACCATTTCATAAGTACAATTACCTGCAGTTTGCGTACGTGTATGTGGACACACACGCATGTATCACGAATCTGAAGTTACCGCTATCGTTCCGTTGCCATTGCTGGTGACATCAAAATTAATGTTCATTTCATCAAAGACTTGACCATCACTGCCAGTATCACCATTATCTGTTCCATTTGCTGCAACAGAGATCGTTTTGACTGTTGTATACCAATTAGTGGAGTTAATATAATACGGTTAAAGCTTTCCACTGAACTTTGTGATCGTCTGAAAGCTATATTCCACAACATAACTAAGTCGAGTAACTTGGTAGGATCGGAATAGTCAGCCTTGTTCAGTCGGATTAAAAGTTCATTGCCAAGTTTCACTATACGTGTGAGCCAATGTGAAATGGCCCATAGACAGATCTTGTTGTAAATGAAAGTCAGCATTCCTGTTTTTAAACCGGACAACCGCCGCTGCCTTGGCGGTAGTAGTAAGAATCACAAGGAACAGCTATGAAGAAGGTTTTCAGAGAAGAAGCCTCCCTCAAGCAAGCGTTTTGACCCGAAATTCTTTACACTCGAAGGGGACTGGCTGCATCCAGGTTATGAATCCTGGATGCCCTCCTGCAGTCTCCAATGCTTTCTCCCTCGAACAGGTGGGATATTTTGTTTGGCACGAGTTGATGATTTGGCTTTGGTTTTCGTAACCATTTCTTGTACTTCATACAGTGTTATTGGCTTCTCGTGAATTTTTTCCCTGGCAGTACAGGCCGCTCTAGACCCTAAATTTCAAGAGTGCCTCGCTGTGAGGGTCGGAATATGTTTTCCTGTAATGCTATTCCAGAGGTTCTTCGTCCGCTGTAAGTGTCCTAGATTTTGGCTTCTTGAAATGGATTACTGGTGAACTGAAAAAGGTTTCTGAAGAAGCAGTTTTGGGTTTTCTGCTTTTGCTCTTCTTGTCCTTGCTGATTATGCTTTGCTTAGGGCATTATTTTGTTTTCAGCTTTTTCCAGAGTTTATGTAAACCTTGCTTTTCAAATTCCTGTGCAGCCTTCTGCTTCTTGAGATTCCTTTTTCATGTGGCTAGTTTTTGTTCCATGGTGCTCCTTCCTATCAGCGCATTTAGTTTGTGGACTATTTCTTCATCCAGCCTTTTCGATTGTTCTTTTGCGCTTGCGGGTAGCATGTAAAATTTCTGGTGCATGGTATTAAGAGCTTGTACAAATTCTTCGTATGAATCATCAATATGGATGTCCTGGGGATTGTAATTTGGTTCCTGGCCTTTTTTCCGACGTGTTATTTGCTGGTTCAGTGCTTTTTCATCAATATTTTCAGACAGCTCTTCTTCGTCGTGCGGATCATTATGCCGCGCTAAGTAGATAATCCCCTTCCGCAGACACACGGGAATTCCATTTGTTCTGTATTCACAGCCCACTGTGTATTTCCAGTGGTGATCGGATTGGCGTCAAAGAATTCTTTATTCTCTTCCCCTTTTGGTGAATCCAGGCAGCATCTTTTGTTTATGGAATAAAACACAAGCTGAAGAAGAAAGTTCGAAACCAAGCCACAGAGCTCGTATATTGTTTTATACCAGTGCCATCCAACCTTTCCTAGACATCATCCGTGCTGTTCCTGGAAGTCAACGGTCTAGCCATGTGTTAGTAGAAAAAAAATCACTGTGGGAATAGCTGGACAGCAGAAGGTACTTAAAAAAAGCCTTGCACAAACAGGCGTTTCAACCTTAAATTCCCTACGCTTTCAGGGGACCGGCCTCATCC
>CM060305.1:27508865-27521365 GCA_030674185.1 Monoplex corrugatus | reverse complement strand
GGCTTGTAAACAAGGTAGCTGATGTGTGGGTCCAACAGGATCGTATAGAGCTCACTTTGCTTTGTGAAATGGCTATCGTGTTGCGTCAGAAATCGGGACACAGAATGATTACGTGAATAGTAGTGAGGCATTGTTACTCTGGGTCCCATCCACTACCATAGAACATTTTTTTGATGAAAAATGAATGGAGATAGAAGTTATCGCCACATAACACAATGACATTCATCAGTAATAATTTTGACCAATCCAACGTTATTCCGAAGCAGGAAGGTATCAAGTCGGCAAAACAAATAAGAAGCGATGGTGAAATTATCTCAGAAAGAAAGTGTTGCCAAGCTATGTCAGTAGTTACATCTGGGGACAGAAGTAGCAAAACGGCAACAAATACATAACCATGCAGGACAGACGTAAACAGACAAACAGAGAGATCGGAGTTTAAAAAAAAGCATTTAAAAAATTCATGCACATACTGAAGAAAACATTGAATGCTTCCTGGTAGATTTTCTCCTTTTCCCGAAAGACATACCTACGGCATTCTTTAAGCGTACATTTCTAAATGTTAAAGGGTTCAATGTTACAAAGCGGAAAAAAGGGAGAAGAGTTGTAGAATGGTTTAGACATTCGCCTGTTGATAACCAAACTCGGGGTTTCAGAGTTCGTTCCCGGTTGAGGCCTCGACTTTGCTCCTCCCTTTGACCGGACTGTTGAACCGAACGTCTAGTCTTTTAGAAGGAGCGGACATGTATTCACACCCTTCCGCCTTCTGGCCGGCGCATGCTTAAGATCCCGCGGCAGTTGAAAATCGTGAAGAGCGGGGCATTGTCAGGCTGCCCTAGTTTTAAAATATTGAAGAGACAGGTTGATTTCCCAGGTCCCTCCCCTTGAAGGCTGATTAGCCTTCTTGCCTCTCTGTAGTCTTGGTAAAAACAATGTATGGTGCTGCACTGCGGCCACGTGCTTTCAAAGGGGAGAGCAGCCCGAGTTCGACGTGGTAAATCCACTGAGACAAACGAAATAAATACGAGATGTGAAATATGAAAAAAAAGAGAGAAAAAAATAGAGGGTGTGGGGTGGGGGTGTGGGGTGTGAACGTTGCATGAGTCATGACAACAATAAACGTGAAAGCCCGTTTTTGTCCCGCTGTAAAAAGAGGTAAAATTAGCCGATATGTATCACTTCGATCGTGTGCCAGCTGTTGTTAATGAAACGAGGTTTAATGGTGTGACATGAGGAGGGATGAAAAACAAATGGGGGGGGGGGGGGGGAAAGAAAGAGACAGAGAGGGAGAGAGAGCGAGAGACGGCCAGGCGCAGGAGGAGTGAGAGAGAGAGAGAGGAGAGAGAGAGGTGGTGGTGTTGGGCGAGGAAGAGGAGGAGTAGAGAGAAAGTATACAATAATAATAACACACACACACACACACACACACATATATTATATATATATTATTATATATATTTGATGTATTATTTACATACACACACACACACACACACACACACACAACACACACACACACACAACACACACACACACATACATACATAAAATGTGCCCTGCCACATACGGTGGCGATCATGGCCCTCCAAAAAAATATATCCTTTTTTCGCTGCATCCCACCCTCTTTGTCTTCATCCACTGCGCAAATCCGTCCAACATTTTCTCCCCGGGTCTACCTGGTCATCTTTTTTCTCCAGCTTTGCTGTTGTGACTAGGTGCTCTAATTTCTCTTGCCTTATAAAATGTTTATAAATGTTATTAATTTTTTTCATTAATGTTTTTCTTGTGTATGCCTCATTCGAGACTGTCTCGTTTGTTTTCTTTGTTGTCCATGGAACTCTTAACATTCTTCTTAGCCACCAATCTTCAGCTGCCTCAATCTTGTTCTGACTTGGCGTCTTAACTGTCCACGCTTCACATCCGTACAACAGTATCGGTTCTATATAACAGTGTGTGTGTGTGTGTGTATGTGTGTGTGTGTGTGTGTGTGTGTGTGTGTGTGTGTGTGTGTGTGTGTGTTGTGTGTGTGCACGCACGTGCAAACACAGAAAGAGACACAGAGACAGACAGACAGACAGGCAGACAAAGACGGACAGACAGACAGAAGAGACAGATACACAACAAACGGAAAATAATAGTGACAATTACAGTGACAATGTCGATGGTAATAGCAACGAGAATGTCGCTATATTTTACAGCCTGAATTTTTTGGTTTGTATTTGTTTTTCTTTTTGTTTTGGTTTTGTTTTTCTTTTTCTTTTTTCTAAGCCACTTAAATCGCTGCAGGATCCTGGGGCAATTTTTCATAATGCTATAATGATGCATGATGATGGTGATGACGACCCGATGCTACGGAGTTCCATTTCTGATTGATACCACTTGACAGTGTTATACTCTACACTTCCTTCTCATTGCACGTCCTTGAGAAACCAGGCCCGAGAGATACAGCAGACACCTACAGTGTTAGGACAGTTGAACAATATCCTCAGTGACGCATCCGTGAAAAGGATGTGAGACTCGACGGTGTAGTCCCAGTCTTATTCAGCGTTGAGAATCAATGGATAAAACCTTTTCTAAAATACCCTAACACAGGAGATAGGCACTCCATCAAGCATTAATCGAGCATTCAGAGTAAATGATTATAATGTTAAAAACCCTTTCGTTTTATTTACCAATTTGCCAGCCAGACATACAGGCAGACAACAGTCAAAGCAGCCGAGTGGTAAGCGCAACGTGATACAGATTGGAAAGTCGAGGGGTCTAACCCCCGATAGATCAAAATCTTATTGTGGGATTTTTCATGCTCCGATCGGCTACAACCCAGAACTGAACATGCTACGGGGTAGTTGGGAAGACGGACCGCCCGCTCGAGTCTCTTCCACTTTATAGGAGAGTCACAGAGGGTGCTGCTTCGACTTTTTTAAAACCAATGTCGTTGGTATCTCTATCTCCTGGGTCTAGTTGACGCCAGGTTATAATCATGAAAGTGAGCTTAGGGTATACCCTGTCGCACCGTCTCGAGCTACAGTAGCATCATAGCATCATCACTGTCAATATCATATATTCCATCTCCTTAGCACTGTGAAAAACTGCCCCAGAGTCTGTGGCCCTCCACGTCCTGCGCTCTTGGTGAACTCAGTTTAAATGTGTTAGCAGGTGTGATGGAGAGCCAACATGGGTGGCGTGGGGTAGTGCGCGCGCGCGCACACACACACACGCACACACACACACACACATGCACGCGTCCCCCTCCACCCCCCCATCCCCCCCCCACACACACACTTGCACGCACGCACGCACGTACGCACTCACTCACACAGATTATAGCTGGAAAAGATTAGTCTTCACAGCAGATTTGAAGGAAGTGCTGGACGCTGAATGTCTAAAGTAAACAGGTAGTTGGTTCCGAATTATCTGAGGCGTTGGTAAGCCCATCTAGGTTGACTAGAAGATTTTTGTTTTGAAATATGAAACAAAACATTTTGCTAGAATCAAATTATATTGTAAATAATGCTGTTGCCTGAAACCACTACCAAACTACAGAGAGAGTCTTGGAGCATACGGAGAAAACTAGCAACAAAGTCATTGAACCATGCGACGTATCGAGGTTCTTCTTCTTGTGGTTGTTGTTTATGATCAGATTTGTCAGTCTGGCGCGTAGGACGCAATCTGTATTTCCAGATTCTGTGGACACCATGCGGGTTGATATATAATGGACTGTCCTTTGGACTGATGGTACTGCGGAGAATGTTTCAGCCTGGTCACATTGCACCATTGTTTGGTAGATAAGAAAAAACAAAATCAATACAATAATCTGTCTTAAAACGAAATTCTAAAAAAATCTGTTTAAATAGTTTACATTTTATGAAACAAGCAAACAAATCGTTACGAACATACAGATTTCTTTCAGATGATATCAGAAAACATATTCCTACTCATTACACTTTAATACACTTTCGTTTTTATGCGGTAAAACATTGTCAGCAATACTGACAGATCTCAGGCGGAAGAAAAAAGAAAACATAAACGCAAAACAAAACAAAAACAAAAAAAATCCACAGTTGCGAAAATTCACAAGAGTACTTCAAATACATACAGTTGAATGGACCAGCAAAGCAGGAAATGATAAGAAGAAATGACAGAAAGTAAAGAAAAAAAGACAAAACAAAGACAGTGACAGAAAATATGAAATTTCTAACACAGAATTTCCAGAAGGTGGGGATACTATTTGTACTGAAAGAACCTCAGCATCCCCACAGGGGGAATGGGAGTAAGTTTTGGAACTGGGACTTTACATGGCTCTTATTCCTCCGATGACTCTGCCATTAGACATAAGGTATGCCCTATGTGTATCTTTGTCATGGACTACTTGTCTTGTTCTCGTAGAGTCCATTCGCCAGCCAGTCCAGGACCGTTTGTCAAGACAAACGTGGCATGTTCATACCTAGTCTTCATATCTAAAGGTCATCCGCCACCTGTGACCTGTTGGGCTTTTGATGGTCATAAACTCTTTTGAAACCCGAGTCCTCACTTAAACAGAGGTGATAACTTCACAGAGCTACTCCTCCGATCAATTTGTTCTAATTTTATTGTCTAGACAATAATTATTATCATATTTCTGTATTTGTCTGTCTGACGGACACCCATCGTTTCTCTGTCTCTGTTTTCTAATTTGTCATTTGTTTTAAATATAGATTATTTCGTATCGACCAAAGAGAGGTGTGTGTATGTAAGTGTGTATGTGCATTTGTTTTGCATATCTGTCTGTGACAAAAATGTGTGAACACGATTTTTATCATGTTCTTTTCAGAAATTAGTTTGAGATTTTTTCTCAACAATTAGAAGTGGAAGTTAGTCATAAAACGTTGTGGCCAATTAGCTCCGTTGGTTAGATCGTCATGCACTTGACGTAAGGGTGTAGGGTTCGATCCTTGGACTGGCCACAGCTTTACAGGGCAGTTTGGTCTTTTCATAAAACCGTGGGACGAAGATCTGATGTCTCGTGTTCAGTCCCATCCCTGTAACATAAAAATTGGCCTGTTAGTTTTCTATCTAAATGCTTAAATAATTTTCATGGTATCAGCTGAGTGCAATTTCCCCCATACCAAGATCATGCCAGCGCCTTGGGTTTTACATAGGCACCAAGAGTCGGACAGATAATCGCGGGCAGATTTGGGTAGAGCGCACATATAACCGTCCCACTGGATATAAATCTCTTTTGAATAAACTCTAAATCCCAAATTTTAACATCCAGGAAGTAGTTTTGTAATAAAGAGACGGGTGCCTGGAAGGGAGGGTAGAGGTGGGGCTGAGGATAAAGCGCACGCACACATGACAAGCAAAAAGGGCCAGAAGTTTAAAACCCCAGTCCAGTCTGAGCAACATTTCTCTTACTGATTGAAGTTGAACTTTTAAGAAACTGGCCGATACGTATTGAATAGAAATTTTAGGCATTACGGTACCAAAAGGCAAAAGTTGGGTATTACTGTCCCAAACAACTTGTTTTCTTACATATTTAGTGAAAAGCGCAAATTCAAATTTGTAGTGGATTTCTTTTATGCTCATAAAAGAACAGAGGAGAAAATAAACACAGATTCAAACAAACAACAGCCCCCACAAACAAACAAATAAACAAACACAAAACAAACACAGACACAAACAACATCCATGCACAAAACTAAACACGAACAAAAATAATCCAGACTGTCATTTTCTTCGCTCTCAATCCCCGTTTCTGAAGGCAGAAGCCCAGTCATACGCGACATAAAGATTGATGATTGATTTTACGTGAATAAAGCATGCGTCGGTAGACGTTTAAACTCAATTTACAATACATCTGGGTCTTCATTTCGAAGAGAGACCACAAATCAGGAAGTAATGTTTTGAGGATTAATTGCACAATTTTAAGTGATGTAAAAGCTCGAACTTTTTGAGAAAAGTTCTACTTTAATGCAGGAGTTCTTTTAATTTTCCCTCAGTGAGAAGGAAGATCTCGCTTTGACAAACTGAAGCTGTTTGATTCCTTCTCGCAACATACACATATCAACATATGTCTTAAGTTTAGGAAATCGTAGATTTAATCTTAGTTCTATTTTCCCTTTGGAGTTAATTGAAACTTGATTGAAATTTTGTAATAAATGGTAGGGTGTATGCATCTCTCTGTCTGTGTCTGTCTGTCCTGTCTGTCTGCCTGTCTGTCTGTCTGTCTGTCTGTCTCTCTCTCTCTCTTTCTCAGTGTCTGTGTCTGTGTTCTAAGTCTAGTATATATCTGAGAGATAGACACAGACATTGACACTGACAAATGGTTTATTATGAAGACCACTGACCCTTACACAAACAAGAGGTTGGGAGGGAGAGGGGCAACCTTGATAGCTTCCACATTACTTTTTGTTCAACACCGGCTCTGTCATAAAACAGAGTCTTGAACATGTTATTCTTATCTTTGGTACACCACCTTTGGGTTTTAAAGTAATCCTTTATCAGCTTCAGAACAGCTTCACAAAATACTCCAATATGAGAAACAAACAGAGAATGTTTCACATTTCCGTTGTGGACAGTAGGTAATCCTTTATCAGCTTTAGAACAACTTCACACAATACTCCAAGACGGGGAACACACACATGATGCTTCAAATTTGTGTTCTGTCCAGTAGATAATCCTTTATCCGTTTCAGAACAGCTTCACACAATACTCCAATAAGAGGAACACACACAGAATGCTTCTCATTTACGTTGTGGGCAGTAGGTAATCCTTTATAAGCTTCAGAACAGCTTCACACAATACTCCAATAAGAGGAACACACACAGTATGCTTCAAAGTTGCGTTGTGGCCTGTAGGTAATCGTTTATCAGCTTCAGAACAGCTTCACACAATACTCCAATAAAAGGAACACACAGAGACTGTTTCATATTTCCGTTGTCGGCAGTACGTAATCCTTAATCAGCTTCAGAAAATCTTCACACAATACTCCAAAAAGGGGAACACACACATGATGATTCACATTTCCGTTCTGGCCTGTAGGTAATCCTTTATTGGCTTCAGAACAACTTCACACAATACTCAAATAACAGCACCACACAATACTCCAATAAGAGGAACACACAGAGAATGCTTCACATTTACGTTGTAGGCAGTAGGTAATCCTTTATCAGCTTCAGAACAACTTCACACAATACTCCAAAAAGGGGAATACACACAGAATGCTTCACATATGCGTTGTGGTCTGTAGGTAATCCTTTATCAGCTTCAGAACACCTTCACACAATACTCCAATAAGAGGAAACAACACAGGATGCTTCACATTTGCCCTCTGGCTTGCAGGCAATCCTTTATCAGCTTCAGAACAACTTCACGCAATACTCCAAAAAGGGGAACACACACATGATGCTTCACATTTGCGTTCTGGCCTGTACGTTATCCGTATCAGCTTCAGAACACCTTCACGTCAAACTCCACAATTGGAACACTCACATGATACTCCAAATGTCTGCACTGGCTTTTTGGTAATCCTTTATCAGCTTCAGTACAACTGCACACAATACTCCAAAAAGAGAACACACATATCATGCTACATATATGTGTTCTGTCCTGTGGATGATCTTGAATCAGCTCCAGAACAGCTTCACACAATATTCCAGAAAGAGGAACACATATACGATGCTTGAAACGTCCACTCTGGCTTGTAGGGAATCCTTCAGAAGCTTCAGAACAATTTCATTCAATAACACCAAATGGAGAACACAGGTATGATGTTTGGAATTTCCATTCTGCCTGTGTGTAACCTTTACCACCTTGAGAACAACTTCACACAACACTCCAAAAAGATGAACACACATATCATACTTCACAGTTACGTTGTGTCCAGTAGGTAATCCTTTATCAGCTCAGAACAGCTTCACACAATACTCCAAAATGAGGCATACACATATCATACTTCACACTTGCGTTTTGGCCTGTAGGTAATCCTTTATCAGCTTCAGAGCAAATTCAAACAGTCCTCCAAAAAGAGAAACACACATACGATGTTTCAAATGTGTGCTCTGGCTTCTAGATAATCCTTTATCAGCTTCAGAAGAGCTTGACACAATACTCCAAATAGACGAATCCACACATGATGATTCAAATTTGTGTTGTGGCTTGTAGGTAATCCTTTATTAGCTTCAGAACAGCTTCAAACATTCCTCCAAAAAAAAAGGAACACATATACGATGCTTCACATTTTGTGCTCTGGCTCTAGGTAATCCTTTAGAAGCTTCAGAAAAGCTTCACACAATATTCCACAAAAAGGATCACACATATCTCGCTTCACATTTACGTTCTGGCTTAGGGGCAATCCTTTAGAAACCTCAGAACAGCTTGTCACAATACTCCAAAAAGAGGAACACGCATATCATGTTTCACATTCGCGTTCTGGACTGTAGGTAATCCTTTGTCAGCTTCAGAACAGCTTCACGCAATACTCCAAAAAGAGGAACACACAGAGAATGCTTCACATTTACGTTGTGGGCAGTAGGTAATCCTTTTTCAGCTTCAGAACAGCTTCACACAATACTCCAATAAGAGAAACACACACAGAATGCTTTACATTTACGTTGTGGGCAGTAGGTAATCCTTTATCAGCTTCAGAACAGCTTCACACAATACTCCATAAAAAGGAACACATATACGATGCTTCACATTTGTGCTCTGGCTTGTAGGCAGTCCTTTCTCAGCTTCAGAACACCTTCATACAAAACTCCACAAAGTGGAACACACACATGATGCGTCACATTTGCGTTCTGGCCTGTAGGTAATCCTTAATCAGCTTCAGAACACTTCATGCAAAACTCCACAAAGTGGAACACTCACATGATACTCTAAAAGTCTGCACTGGCTTGATGGTAATCCTTTATCAGCTTCAGAACAGCTTCGCACAATACTCCAATAAGAGGAACACACAGAGAATGCATCACATTACGTTGTGGGCAGTAGGTAACCTTATCAGCTTCAGAACATTTCACACAATACTCCAAAAGGGAATGACAAATGATGTTTCACATTTGCGTTCTGCCAGTAGTATCCTTATTAGCTTCACACAGCTTCGCACAATACTCCAATAAGAGGAACACACACATATGCTTACATTACCTTGTGCCATAGGTAATCCTTTATCAGCTTCAGAACAGCTTCACACAATACTCCAAATGGGAACACACTTGTGTTCACACTGCGTTCTGCCTGTAGTAATCCTTTTCAGCTTCAGAGCAAATTCAAACACCCCAAATGAGAAACACAATACGATGCTTCAATGTGTGCCTTGGCTTCTAGAATCCTTTATCAGCTTAGAAAGCTTGACAGAATACTCAAAATAGAAGAATCCACACATGATATGATTCTAATTTGTGTTGTGGCTTCTAGGTAATCCTTTATTAGCTTCAGAACAGCTTCAAACATTCCTAAAAAAATAGGAACACATATACGATGCTTCACATTTGGCTTCTGGCCTTTAGGTATTCCTTTTGAAGCTTCAGAACAGTTCAACAATCTCAATGAGATGCAAAACACATGATGATTTAAATTTGCGTTAGGCCTGTAGATAATCCGTTATAAGCTTCGAAAGCTTCACAAAATACTCCCAAAGAGGAACAAATATCTCGTCACATTTCCGTCTGCTTAGAGACATCTTTATTAACCTCAGACCAGCTTCTCACAATACTCCAAAAAGGGGAACACACACATGATGCTTCAAATGTGAGTTATGGTCTGTCGTAATCCTTTATCAGCTACCCAACAGTATCACACAATAATCCAAGAAGGGGAACACACATATGAAGCTCCAAATGTGCCGTCTGGCCTGTGTGTAATCCTTTATCAGCTTTAGAACAGATTCGTACAATAATACGAAAACGAGAACACATATGCTCCCTCGAATTCGCGTTTTGTCTAGTAGGTAATCCTTCATCAGCTTCAGAATCAGCTTACACAATACTCCAAAAACGGGAACACACTTATGATGCTTGAAATGTGTGAAGTCTCCTGTATTGAAAACTGACGAAAATGTTGATTTTTTTTATATGACTGTCAAAGATTTGGCAGAAACTGAGAAAGAATGTGGGAGAGTGGTCTTATTATAACTGACCAAGGTGATAATAGTTAAAGAAACTGACGACGCAGTATAATTTTTCCTTTTTTGTTTGTTTTGTGTGGTTTTTTTGTTTTGTTTCGATATTGTTCTTGTGTGATTAATTGTCTCTCAAAATACAGCTCACAACTGAATGTTTTTGCACTTGTCGACAGTTTGTCAGAAACGATGTGGAGAGACATCCGAGAATCAACCAAGATAAGCATAATCAATTTCACTGGTTGTAAGAACACTGACAACACAATCAAGACAGTCTTGTTCCTTAAGCTATAATACTCTAATCCTTGAATAACCCTCTCTTAAAATACAGTCCATACACCTACCGCACATTGTGTTTGCTTCAGTGTAAAGAGATAAGAACCAAAACACTTGTTTGATGGGTTCAGTTCTCCCTTGAGGACCTGCTGTCCGCTCTCCCCAAGTGTCTTGTTACTGTTGAATTTCAAAATTAAATCAGCTCGTTGATTTCACGTGAGCTAATTATTCTCTCTTAGGTGTGACGACGAGGAAACATCAAATTATAATGCACAATTTCTTCCTTCCTGTTCCCGTTATTCACATAACTGAACCAGTTATTTTGTCTTGTATCGTAGGGTCCTGGAGCGTTTAGGGAGAACAGAAAAACTGACTCATCTTCCTCAAGATATAATCTCATCTTAAATGGGAACTGGGAGAAAAATGAGTAAATCTACCCAAAAATGCTGCTCACTTTGCTTACCAAATAATCGAATGGCTGAAATATCTTTGAAAAAAAAAAAGCCTGATGATGCTAACCACTAAACTGGTCACCAATGAAGATTAATGCGAATGGTAATCCAGTTTTACTTGACTGCCAACACATCTCTCCCAAATTTCAGCCTTTCTTTAGCACAAGTTCAACAAGGTAAAATACACTACATCACAACGTTCAGACTTTCCATGCTTAAAGTATACTACTTCTCACTTAATGTTTCAGTTAAGTCCACTGCTTTTTCAGTCTTTTCCTCCCATACAAGTCATATGCTACACCTCCTTTTTTGTCCACAATTCAGTGCGCATTCTCTTGTAGGCTACGCCTAAACTTTTAAGCAGCAAAAGTATCTGTTAAAAATGCAAACTGCCAATGTCATCATCGTCATAATCTTTTCATAAAAAGTGAAAATTGTACCATCATTGTATTATGTTCTTCAAAAATGAAATTTCAGTAGATTCAATGTCTTCCATTGTCAAAACGCAGCAGACAAAATTGGGTGTCACATACTTGCCGTTTTTGCATATTTGAAAACTGTTTTTCTCTTTTTATTCCATACTCTTAAACGTAAACATTTTTTCTCACACAATATATTCCAGTGTAAAACCGACAACACTTTCATTAAAGTCGAAAAAGTATAGTAAATCACTAGATCTAAACATTTCCAAACCGGTCGTCCCGGTGTAAAATTTGCAGACGACATGACGTCATTCGAGACTGCTCACCTCAGACAAAATTACACGAACTGCACATGCTTCACGGGCTACTGTCTGCCTTGGTGGGTGGGTGGGGGTGGGGTGGGGTTGAGGGTGGTCGAAAAGAAAAAGAAAGAAAATCTCTTTTTTATTGACTTCTCTACAAACAAAAATTTTGGAATGATGTGGAATGTGTGTTTGTGTACGAAAATGTGTGTGCTTACAAGTGTGCATGTGTGTATGCGCGTGCGTCTGTATCTGCGTTTAAGTGTGTATGTTCATGTGTATGTGCGCATGCCAGGTGGAATAGAGGATTGCATGGTTTGTTTATTTTCATGATCAGCTCAAAGATGGCTCACCTTGAGTAGGAGCCAACCAGGTTCGAAAAATCTTATAACCATACATACATACATACATACATACATACATACATACATACATACATACTAATACATACATACATATACACACATATGTTATATTATATTATATGTATATTGTACATGTATATATTTATATATGTAGGAGTATATACATATCATATAATATATATATATATATATATATTATTATGTGTGTGTGTGTGTGTGTGTGTGTGTGTGTGTGTGTGTGGCACGCGCGCTATCACGAGTTTGATGGGTTTATATGCAGGCTTAAGGCTTGTGCCATGATCATCACACACATGGTACGTGTGACGTTAGTGCATATGGAATTCGTTCTGAGCGCGAAGACGTCGTCTTGAGACGGCTCTGTCAAAGGAACTAACCAGTCCACACGAAAGACGAGGAGGAAAAAAAAAAAGAAAAAAAAGGAAAATGATCCCTGCTGTCCTTTCCTCTTTCACAACGAAGTAACCAGTAAGCTTCACCCTTTAATCCCCCCACCCTTTCCATCAGCGTCCTGCATTTCAGTCATAATCACAAAGAAGCAGCTTAGCTATTTCACTCCCATACACATG
>CM060305.1:27493865-27501365 GCA_030674185.1 Monoplex corrugatus | reverse complement strand
TATGATTCAATGGTATACCTTGACAAAGATTTGTTCAGTTTCAATTTGAATCAGCACAATTACAACACGTTTCACACCTGTTCTCTACAGGCTGTCTATCTGTCTTTTTCTCCCTCCCGCCCTCTCTCTGTCTCTGTCTGTCTCTCTGTCTGTCTCTGTCTGTCAGTCTGTATTTCCGTCTGTCTGTCTGTCTGTCTGTCTGTCTCTCTCTCTGCCTGTCTGTGTCTCCGCACACACACACTCACACACACACACACACACACACACACACACACACACACACACACACACACACACACACACACACACACACCACACACACACACCACACACACACAACACACACACACACACACACACGCATATATTAGTTTGAAAACATCTGCATATTCTTTTTAATCTAAGTGTGGTTTTATACATATTCATCTATCGACCGTAACCTCATACGTTTGGAATGAAATGTAACTAGTTTCGATTAATCATAACGTATTATACGAATTACACTCGCACAGTCGTCCGAATGGATATGCATTTTTGAATATACGTATTGTAAATATTGACATGATCTGTTGTCATAAGTATTGATATGTATTCACATCATAAAATGGGAATTAAAAAGAAATCGTTTCGAGATAGTAAAATGTACCGAAGAATTCCCAACACTCACTACTATCCCTAACCGCACGCCACCCATGCACGTTGTACGAGTATGTATTGTAGCTAATGGTCGTTGTATACTGAAATATTCGTGTTTGAGTTCTGAGTTCTCTCTCTCTCTCTCTCTCTCTCTCTCTTTCTTTCTCTCTCTCTCTCTCTCTCTTTCTCTCTCTCTCTTCTTCTCTCTCTCTCTCTCTCTGTCTCTCTCTCTCTCTCTCCCTCTCTCTCTCCCTCTCTCTCTGTCTGTCTCTGTCTATCTGTGTCTGTGTCTGTCTGTCTGTCTCTCTTTCTTCCTCTCTCTCTCTCTCTATCTCTCTCTCTCCCCTCCCTCTCTCTCTCTCTCTTTCTCTGTCCTTTCTGTGATTCTCGGGGTCTGTCTGTGTGTGTGTGTTTTTTGTGTGTGTGTGTCTGAGTGTGCGTGTCTATATGCGCAAGCGTGTACATGTGTTTGCTTTTGTCTCTTTGTCTGCGCGCACATATAAATAGCATAAAAATACATACATAAACACTTTCTTACGACAACATATGTTACAATTGCGCAGCACCAATCATTTAGCACCTTTTGATAATGCCTTTCTGGCTTACATGAACAGGTAAAACTTTGTATCGTTGTGTGTCATTCTGTATCGATACTGCATGGTTTGTGCTGCGTGCGAGCGTGCATGCATGCGTGTGTTTGTGTATGTGTGTGTGGTGGTGGTGGGGTGGTGGTGGTGGTGGTGGTGGTGTATGTGTGTGTGTGTGTGTGTGTGTGTGGTGTGGTGAGTGTGTGTGTGTGTGTGAGAGAGAGAGAGATGGGGGGGGGGGGGTAGGGGAAGAGAGAGAGAGAGGAGAGAGAAAGAGAAAGAGAGTGTGTGTTTGTGTGTGTTTTGTATGCATGTGTATGTGCGTGTGTACGTGTGTCTTTGTGTGTGTCTTTGCGTTAGTGTTAAGTGTTAGTGTGTGTGTTTATGTGCGTTGTGAGTGTGTATGTGTTAGTGGAAGTGTTAATGTGTGTATGTTAATATGTGCGTGTACGTTTGTGTCTATTTGTGTGTGTGTGTGTGTGTGTGTGTGGTGTGTGTGTGTGTGTGTGTGTGTGTGTGTGTGTGTGTGTGTGTGTGTGTGTGTGTGTAGGAGTGTTAGTTTGCCTGTGCGTATATGAGAGAGTATTTGTGGGAATTTGTTAATGTGCGTGTATGTGTATGTGTGTGTGAATGTATCTATCTATCTATCTATCTATCTATCTATCTATCTATAGATGTATCTCTCTCTCTTTATCTATCTATATATCTGTCTATCTGTCTATCTATCTATCTATCCATCTATCTATCTATCTATCTATCCATCCATCTATCTATATATCACTTCTATTTATCTATCCATCTGGCAGTATGTCTGTCTGTCTGTTTATCTATCGATCTATATGCATGCAAACATTCGCATGTGACCGTCTGTGTGTGCATGTGTGTGTACATGTGCGTATGATTGCGAATGGGCAGATAGGTGCTCCTAAAAGACAGTGAAATACATAATTATGTGTTTGGATTTATCCAAAGACATGTTCGTGAACAAGCCTATAGTTGCATGTACGTACATCTAGGAGTGCGCTTGTACGTCTGTACACGTGCTGCCTGTGACGGCACGAGCTTTTGTGTTCGAGCGAGGTGCAGTCGTGAGGTTGCGTGTTTTCATAATAAAGATGTTATCAAAATATCACAACACCACCAGCGGTTGCACGCAGCGGGCGACCGTGTGTGTGTGTGTGTGTGTGTGTGTGTGTGTGTGTGTGTGTGTGTGTGTGTGTGTTTATATGTGTGTGTGTGTGTGTGTATGTGTGTTTGTGTGTGTGTGTGTGTGTGTGTTTGTGTGTGTGTGTGTGACTGTGTGTGTGTGTGCACGCGCGCGCATGCTTGAGGGAGTGTGTGTATATGTGTGTATATATGCGTGTTTGTCTTTCTCTCTCCCCCCCCCACCTCTCTCTCTCTCTCTCTCTGTGCTCATGCGCGTGTATATCTACGAGTATGTGTGCTACTAGACAGAGACTAAAAAGAGGAGAGAGAGAGAGAGAGAGAGAGAGAGAGAGAGAGAGAGAGAGAGAGAGAGAGAGAGAGAGAGGTCAGACACACAAACAAACAGAGAGTGTGTGCACACGTGCTATTACGTTTGAGTGTGTGCATGCATGCATGCGTGCGCGCGTATGGCTGTGTGTGTGTGTGTGTGCACGCGCTCGCATATCTGTATGTGTGTGGGTGTTTGTGCGTGCGCGTGTGTGTGTGTGTGTGCCTGCGCGCGCCTCTGTGAGTGTGTGTGTATGTGTGTGTGAAAGAGTAAGTGGAGACAGATCTTTGAAAACACAAACAAGAGACGACAGCCTGAGGTTGTGGTGTTTTTCACTGACGGGGAATTGGATGGTAAGACATCATAGAGTTTATTGGCGTTGGTAACTGGCTGATTACAATGTCACCATGGTTTAGCTACAAAACTAGCTGTGTCGGAATTCATTTGCTAGTTTAGTTGGTTTTTTGTTTGTTTGTTTGTTTTCTTTTATTTTGATCCGTCCTTATATTCGTATGAAGAATGTATTATATTAGGAGCATACTGTTTTTACAAATATGTCTGCCTCTGACTTTACCATCCTCTTCTCTACTCTCAAACAAATAACTGAAAAAAAAATGAAACAAAAAATATGTAAAGAAAAGAAGGAAAGGAAGAAATTAAACAAAGAAGAAGGAAGGAAGGCAGGAAGGAAAGAAAGAAACAAAAAAGAAAAGAAGAAAAAAGAAAATAAAAGGAAAGAAAGAAAAAAAAAAAAGAAAAAACAATGATATTGACTTTTAGCTTCTCACCTCATCCTCCCCCCCCCCCCCCTCTTATCACACATACCTTCCCCCAGATAAAAGGAACTATCGGTGGCACGACTGGTTCGATTTTTCTAACTTAGATACGTCCATTTACTGGTACATTTTGTTGTTGCTTTTGTCATTGTTGTCGTCCTCGATGCTTTTGTTTCTATTCTTTTCGATCATCTTGTTCTCCTGTTGCTTTTGTTATTGCCGTTTAATCTTGTTATTATTGTTGTTGTTGTTTTCTGACTGTTGGTAGTGTTGTAGTCTGCAACAACTTGTTTTCTTACTATTAAGAAACATACTAGCAAAGAACATCCCTTCACAAGGTGTTTTTTTTTCTATATTGTTCTAGGCTCAGAGGCTCTGCATGTATTGATTCTCTTGGACATGTTCTAAATATTAGAATTGTTTGAATGTTTTCTTGAGAACGTATGTTTATTTGAAATAATTTCAGTAGTTAGAATGTCTCCAGTGTCGTATGACTGGGCGGGCCCTGGACGGTCGAATGTTAAAGACTGATGATACAAATGCGCGTCTGTTGCAAGTGTACGAGTTGTTATGTAGTTCAAGTTGCGTATCTTTTGTTAGTGTCAATGTGTGTTTGTGTGTGAGCACGCGAGCGTGCGTGTGTGTATGAATGTGTCAGTGGTAGTGGGGGAGGGGGAGGGTTGTATATCATGAAAAATACAAAATAGAGCCGACAGCTTGAGGGACAAAGGCATTTCACTGATAGGCTGCAAGATAGCACAGTGTACACTGGCTTCGGTAATTGAATCATTACTCTGCCACTATAGTTTACCTACAACATGTGCCCGGTTGGTATACAGTGTTTACTGTTTCGTTGCAAGCTCTTTTTGCTTGACCATTATATACATTTGTATAACCATGTATGTATATGTAAACACGCACTCACGCATGCACACACAGACACAGACACAGACACACACACACACACACACGCGCGCGCGCGGGCATGTGTATATATATTTATATACATATATATGTATATGCATCTATCTATCTATCTATCTATCTATCTATCTATCTATCTATCTATCTATCTATCTATCTATCTATCTATCTATCTATCTATCTGTCTGTCTATCTCTCTCTCTCTCTCTATCTACCTATCTATCTTTCTATCGTATGTGTGTGTGTGGTGTGTGTGTGTGTGTGTTGTGTGTGTGTGTGTGTGTGTGTGTGTTGAGTGAGTATGTTGGTTGTGTGTGTGTGTGTGTGTGTTGTGTGTGTGTGTGTGTGTGTGTGTGTTTGTGTGTATGTGTGTGTAAGTGTGTGTGTGATCAAGACTGTAAGATAAGAAAACTCATCCCATTGAGAACATAATTTGTTTTGTACCCTTTCCCCTTTTCTCTGAAAACAACAAACAAACAAACAAACAAACAACAAACAAACAAACAAAACAAACAAATAAACACAATAGAAACATACTATGTACAGATACAAACAAACCAACAACAAAAAAAGAAAGAAACAAGCAAAGAAACAAACAAACAAACAAAGAACCAACAAAACAAAACAAAACAAAAGGAAACGCACAAATCGAAAATTGATGAATATATATTACACTTTGCAAAACGTTTAGAAACTCTTTGTGCACTCTCGAGTTCATTTTACTGTCCGAGATGTGTGAATTATTTTCAATCTCACATTCTCTTCTTTTTCTTTTTTGATTTCTGTTTCCCTCTTCCTTTTCTTCTCTCTCTCTGTCTCTCTCTCTGTCTCTCTCTCTCTCTGTCTCTCTCTCTGTCTATCTCTCTGTCTCTCTCTCTGTCTCTCTCTCTGTCTCTCTCTCTCTCTGTCTCTCTCTCTGTCTATCTCTCTGTCTCTCTCTCTGTCTCTCTCTCTGTCTCTCTCTCTCTCTGTCTATCTCTCTGTCTCTCTCTCTCTGTCTCTCTCTCTCTGTCTCTCTGTCTCTCTCTCTGTCTCTCTCTCTCTCTCTCTGTCTCTCTCTCTGTCTCTCTCTCTCTCTGTCTCTCTCTCTGTCTATCTCTCTGTCTCTCTCTCTTGTCTCTCTCTCTCTGTCTCTCTCTCTCTCTTCTATCTCTCTCTCTCTCTCTCTGTCTCTCTCTCGTCTCTGTCTCTCTCTCTTGTCTCTCTCTCTGTCTATCTCTCTGTCTCTGTCTCTCTCTCTCTTTGTCTCTATTTCTCTATCTGCCTCTGCTCTCTCTCTGTCTCTGTCTCTCTTTGTCAGTTTGTCTGTCTGCCTCTCTCTCTTTCTCTAATCGATTCTTCTATCAACCCGACACTTTTTCCCTTTCTGTAAAATATTTTATGCCTAGTTCAGTGAGATGAACCGCAGTCTCCTCTCTATCCATCTCTCTCTCTCTCTCCTTCTCTCTCTCTTTCTGTGTATTTCTGTCCGTCTGTCTGCCTCTCCTTCCTCTCTGTTTCTATATGTTTTTCTCCCTCCCGGTCTCTCTGCTCTCCCTCTCTCTTTCTCTTTCTCTCTCTCTGTCTCTCTGTAGCAAGTTGTGGTTCTGCATGACCATTCGGACCCAGTCATCTGTTTGCAAACCGAATGGCAAGATGGGGAAATGACAAACCTCAGGACATAACCACACAATAGTCTCATTAGCACTGTCCTTGATTTGCTATCTGAAGGCTTTCTGCTGTCATTGTATGCTAATACTGCTAGTCTTCACGAGCCACAGAATGAGCTCCTGTCTTCCAATTTATTTTGCAGGGCATCAGCATTGTCTGACTGGTGAAATGTAGTGCCTGTGGTAGTCTCCTGTCCGTGGATAGGTACTAGACCTGTACATGAATTGGGAAAGGAAAGGCTGTGATGTAGAGAGCAGTACAAAACCTGATGACGCTTGAGAAAATTGAACTATTGAGGTTTCCCTGTGAAAGCCCCAGTCATTGTCGTTATCATTATGGTCATGTTATATAATATGGGGTACTCGTGTGTGTGTGTGTGTGTGTGTGTGTGTGTGTGTGTGTGTGTGTGTGTGTGTGTGTGTGTGTGTGTGTGTGTGTGTGTGTGTGTGTGTGTGTGTTTGTGTTTGTGTTTGTATGTATGTGTTTGTGTTTGTGTTTGTATGTATGTGGTGTACATTTCTGTGGTTGTGGGTGTGCATGTGTGTGAGTGTGGAACAAACTTCCTGGAACAAACTTCCTCTCTCAGTCCGTCAGCAACCTACTTTTGTCTCCTTCAAGTCCGCTCTCAAAACTCACCTTTTCTCCTCCGCATAAAATCCTAACCCCCCTCTGCAGCCTGTCTCCGCTCGGAGGGAATCACATGGTTATAATATATAATTGTATATGCTATGCTCTCTATAATTTTCCATTGCTTTTATTCTTGCTTTTATTCTTTCTCCCCATTTATAGCCATGCGTGGTGTGTGTGTGTATGTGTGTGTGTGTGTGCGTGCGTGTGTGTGCGTGCGTGCGTGCGTGCGTGCTTGCGTGTGTGTCTGCTTCAGCGCTTAGATTTGATTTTATCAAGATTTTGCGCTATATAAATATTGTAATTATTATTATTATTATAGTGTCTGCATTTGTGGGGTGTGTGTGTGTGTGTGTGTGGTGTGTGTGTGTGTGTGTGTGTGTGTGTGTGTGTGTGTGTGTGTCTGCATTTGTGTGTGTGTGTGTGTGTGTGTGTTTTTGTTTGTGTTTGCATGTATGTGGTGTACATTTCTGTGGTTGTGAGTGTGCATGTGTGTGAGTGTCTGCTTTTGTGTGTGTGTGTGTGTGTGTGTGTGTGTGTGTGTGCGCGCGCACATTTGTACGTATGTATTTGTGTATTTGTACGTGTGTGTTTGTTTACGTGTATCTGTATTTGAGCACGTGTGTTTGTGTGTGTGTGTGTGTGTGTGTGTGTGTGTGTGTGTGTGTGTGTGTGTGTGTGTGTGTGTGTGATGTGTGTCTGTGTGTGTGTGTGATGTGTGTGTGTGTGTGTGTGTGATGTGTGTGTGTGTGTGTGTTGTGTGTGTGTGTGTGTGTGTGTGTGTGTGTGTGATGTGTGTGTGTGTGTGTGGTGATTTTGTGTGTGG
>CM060305.1:27481365-27483865 GCA_030674185.1 Monoplex corrugatus | reverse complement strand
GTGGAGGCAGGAAGACCAGACAGGAGTGAATTGCAATAGTCAATGCGAGACATTATGAAGGAGAGAACGAGTTTTGCAGTTGTTTCGACAGAGAGATACTTCCTGATCAGCCTTATACGATGGAGATGATAGTAGCAGGATCTGGCAGTTTGAGAAACAAAGTTGTTCATGGAGAGGGTAGAGTCAATGCAGACACCAAGGTTTTTAGCTGAATCAGATCCATCCGATCCATCCATGCGTTTTGGTAACGAGCGTTGTGATTGCTAGGCCCATCCAGTGTTTTTCTGTTCCATCTTGTGCACCACCTTTATATTTGTACTTTCACGCCGCTCATTTCGGCTGTCCAACACACCTCCAAACTAAAAACTGAGCTATCGATAAGAGTAGGGCATGAAGCACCACATAATCTGCGACAAAAATTTTCACAAAGCCATGATGACAAGTCAAGACAAATCATTTTGTTTAAAGCCCAGCCGACTGCGAAGAGCCATATCAGGGTCGTAACATTTTCAAAACATAAATCTTTCAAGGAGAAAAAAAAAGAGGAAAAAAATTACGTGCACATATCAACGCATTTGCGTACATAATCTAAGGAGATGCCTCTGGCATTGACCATTCGTCCAATTTATCACTCGGAAGATTAAAAAAATACATACCTGAATGCAAATTTAAGCACAACTAAAGACGCTAAAACATATATAAAAACGGGCCTAAGTTGCCTAAAATTGCTTCACAATTCCCTACAGCCAAAAATGCACTTAATACGTGTACCCAATTATCAATTCTAAGAGAAAAAAGTAAGACTTTATCGAACACATACAGGTAAATGGACCAGCAAGGCAGAAAATGATGGGACGAAATGACAGAAAACAAAGGAGCAAGGTAGAAACAAAGAGAGCGACAGTAAAGAGGACCTTTTTAGCACAGAATTTCCAGAAGGTGGGGATACTATTTATACTAAAGAAAGAACCTCCGGTATCCTCACGGGGATCCACGATAATGAGAATGACTACGAAAGAGATGATTTTATGAAATGCAAGGCTGGTTAAGACTGCTTGACAGAGCTGTATCTTTGCTTATTTCATAACACATTCTATTGTGAAACAGGCCTGAGAGATATCTGCGGCGTTAAACAGGATATTTCATTGACGCACCCGTAAAGTGAATGTAATTGGGCGGTGTGGTTTCAGTCTTCCCATCGAGCCAATAGCACGCTCAGTTCTCGGAAGAAACCAGGCGGAGCTGAAAAAAACATCTTACTGTAATTGTTTGGACTGATGGGGATTTGAACCGACGGGTTCCCAGTCAGCAATCGCTGTGCTAACCACTTCGCCACATTGACTGGTACAGACAGAACATTGATCTTATAACATAATAAATAGCGATTTTATCTATTTTCGTGGACAAAGCTCAGTGAAAAAAAAAGTATAAGCAATGATCGTTTCTGGCATAGCAACATAAAAGCAATCAGTTGTTTCACAACCGAAAATTGTCAAATATGTACATAAAATCGCTTTCCTTGCGTATAAAGTTTCCACTATCCCAGTATGACCAGCCAACCGTAGTAGGCTAGGCTGTTATGTATTGTCTAATATAAAGTTGAAAAGTTCCAAAGGGAATAACAGGATACATTCAGATTCGGATTCAGAGAAACTCATCACGGTTAGTGAAATTCTAACTTTACATTTTGTAGGAATGTTGGCCTCCACATCGACATATACCATTCTCTAGCCTCTTGCTGGAAGTTCTTGAGTCGTAAAGTTTGATTTGCCTCTGGCATGCTGGAGTATAACTTGGGCAAATGGCACACACGGACATAAAGTGTTCGACATATTTGCTACCATTTCTTACCAGAACAGGCCATCAGGGACTGCTTGTAGACCACTATTATGTTCAGTCAGACTGCACTGTGCAATCACCTTCACTGGCTTTTACTTCGCTGTGCACGCTATGGGAAGGGAAAGAGGGAAGGGAACACAATGCTCTGTCTCCTATAAACTTCATCCCTCATGTACAGAAAGTGAATCTGCAAAAGGTAAGGACAGCGAAATCCCAGCCGAAGGGTCTCTGGTCCTTAGACTTTTGAGATAACCTTTTGCAATTTTGTGCAAGTTTCTATTTGCTTTCCTCTTTCTTTTCGCGTGTTGGCAATACTGAATTTGTGATAGGAAGGGTGACATTGATAAACTCCGTCCCAAGTGTTCCTGACGGCCGCTGGACTGGTTAAGTAAACGCTGTGCACGGATGCTGGCAAAGCATATTTATCTTCCTCTCCTGCACTCAGTTGTATTGTGTTAGTTTTGAACTCACAACATCACGGTTTGAAGTCTGCATTGAACTTTAACGACATTGCTTCTACGGGACTGATATCGTCGGTCCGAGGCCGACTTACACAGAACTTCATTACCTATGGACGCATTCTCATCTCTGCTAGTATCAGAACATTATGTACACACACAAAAGGCTCTTTTATTTAAAGAAGAGGTGCAATACTATTACT
>CM060305.1:27468865-27476365 GCA_030674185.1 Monoplex corrugatus | reverse complement strand
GCTCTCTGTCTCTGTCTGTCTGTATCTATCTGTTGTTCTTGTTCTCTGTCTGTCTGCTTTTGTCTTGTCTGTGATCTATCTGTTGTTCTTGTTCTCTGTCTGTCTGCTTCTCTGTCTCTGTCTGTCTGTATCTTCTGTTGTTCTTGTTCTCTGTCTGTCTGCCTCTCTGTCTCTGTCTCTCTGTATCTTTCTGTTGTTCTTGTTCTACACACCATTGTCTGTACTACTTCACAACACAGACACAGACACACACACACATTACACAGAAAACTACCAGACACAACAAACACACACACAACACACACACAACACACACACACACACACACACACACACACACACATACACCACACACACACACACATACACACACCACACACACACACACACACAACACACACACACACACACACACACACACACACACACACACACAACTAACACTTAATGGCTATGACGTATTTTCTGACCTACGTCTCTGTTTGTCTTCTGTCTGTCTGTCTGTCTGTCTCTGTCTGTCGTCTCACCGTCTCTCTCTCTCTCCATAACAACATCGAGCGTACTTGGTCTGTATACTGCGTCTTATGTAATTGCTTTCTTGAGTTTTTCCTGTCATTGTTTTTAGGTCAACGCAGATTCGGAGATAAGCAACAGCAGGCTTTTCTTTTTTATGCTTTCAGCCACTAACTTCTACCATTCGAAAATCAGTACCACTCTCATTTTCATGGCCATTATCTCTCTCACTTTCCCTCTCTCCCCCTCTCTCTCTCCTTTCCTCGCTCTTCCCCCCCCTCTCTCTCTTTCCCCCTCTCTGTCTGTCTCCCTGTCTGTCTGTCTTTCTCTCACTCTCTCTCTCTCTCTCTCTCTCTCTTCTTTCCTTTCTGTCTTCGTTGTTTTATAGCTCGCATAATATCTATCTACTATAGACCGCAGTACGTCCATTTGTGTTCATTACGAAGTCGGTATTGATAGTGATCTTATTCACTGCATCTGTTGCAGTCATCATTGGGCGGAGCTGGAGAGGGGAAGGAGGGAGGGAGGGGGCCGAGAATACCTATATGTAGGACACCTTATTATGAGTTTACGTAAACGTGTTGAGGCACTATACAACAATACACCAACCCCGCACATGCATATACACTACACATAAATACACACACACGCACACACTCGTAACACACACACACACACACACACACACACACACACACCACACCACAATTTACAACATACACACTCAAGGGCGTTCACACACACGCACATACACACTTCATACACATACACACGCACACACAGTCTTACATTCACACACACGAACAAAACACACCACACACACACACACACACACACACACACACACACACACACACACACACACACACACACACACACACACACGCAACACACACACACACAACTGCTCTTACCCATATAAACGCACACACATACACATACAGACAGACACATGCGAATAGCTGCGCTCACGCACGACTACATTTTACACAGCCACACACAAAAAAATCAACATCAAAGACTGACCCCAAAACTACCCTAATACACACACACACACTTACACTCACGCACGCTCTCACTCATCCACACTCGTGCAAGGAAACAAGCATCAGCCGAAGGAATATGGCTTCATGCTAATAATACATGTATAGTCTGTTTACTCGTTATACCATTGAAACTTATCCCCCACCTCTCTTTGCCCTGCTATGTACAGATTCGCTCACATCTTCTCCATTCCCTTTTTTCCCATCCCCCCGCCCCCCCCCCGTCTGCACACAAACTAATAGTCGCTCATGCAGTCGATATGGTTGATTTGTATTAGTCATATTCCTTTGTTATGGCTCGCTCACTCACTCTCTCTCTCTCACCATCTGTGCTTTCCAACACTATCTGCTTCCTATTCAGAGAGAGAGAGAGGGAGGGAGAGAGAGAGATAGAGGGAGAGAGAAAGGGAGAGAGGGAGAGGAGAGAGAGAGAGAGAGAGAGAGAGAGAGAGAGACAGACGACAGACAAACAAACAGACAAACAGACAGAGGCAGAGAAGTCGACAGAGGACAGAGACAGTTACAGAGAGACAGGGACAAAGAGACAGAGAGAGAGAAACAGAGAGATACATAAAAGATACGCATAAAGAAAATTATTTTTAAAAGAGACTTTGAGAAAAATACTCGTGTGTGTGTGTGTGTGTGTGTGTGTGTGTGTGTGTGTGTGTGTGTGTGTGTGTGTGTGGTGTGTGTGTGTGTGGTGTTGTGTGTTGTGTCTGTGTGCGTGAGTGAATAGGAGAGAGGGAGAGAGATAAAGAAATGAGAGAGAAAGAGAAAGAGAGAGAGAGAGAGAGAGAGAGAGAGGGGGGGGGGTAGAATTATCTATAAGTGTTAGAGATAAACAATGCATGCAGATTCCTTACATCCATCTTTCGGCATGAAGTTGAAGCAAAGTATGATTGACAATGGAATATTAAATATACACAGGAAGCTATATCACACATTTGCTCTGGTTATGTGTGTGTGTGTGTGTGTGTGTGTGTGTGTGTGTGTGTGTGTGTGTGTGTGGTGTGTGTGTGTGTGTGTGAGGGGTGTGTGTGTGTGGTGTGTCTATGTGTTCTTGTTATGTGTGTCTGTGTGTGTGGGCGTGCGTGCGTGTGTCTTGTGTGTGGGCTTTGCGTACGTGTGCCTGTGTTTATTGTGTGTGTGTATGTGTGTATGTGTGTATGTGTGATGTGTGTGTGTGTGTGCGCGCGCGCGCGTGCGTGTGTGTGTGTGTGAGTGTGTGTGTGTTTGCGTGCGCGCGGGCGTGTGTGTGGTGTGTTTGTGTGTGTTTACGTGCGCGTGTCTGTGTGTCTATAGTGTGTGTCTCTCCTTCTCCTCCCCAACCCTTGCGTGCGTGTGTGCGTGAATGCGTGCGTAGACGCGCGTGTGTTAAGTCGTCAGTTTGGCGCGCACGCCTTTTCTGTAGGCTTATGTGCGGGCATGGCACGCTTGTGTGCCAGATGAGCTTGATCTTCGATATTGAGACATCATCTCTTAATCCTTGAGGTCTGTTTCAGATTTTCATTGACACGCACAGCCAGAGACGCCGACTGGAAAACATGTTTACGACTCTGACATCAACAGGAGTGAGAATATCCAGAAACAAGGGTTATTGACACTGCAGTCAATGTCCAGGACTTGTTCTTCAGACAGTCAGCAAAACAAAAATACTCGAGTCGTCCGTCAGGATACACCAGCATGTATACTACTTCGTTTTCCATAAGGGATGATATCTATAATGATTACGTTGAGCAGTGATGAAAGAAACACACTATTAAACAGTGACGAAAACCACTTTTGTGGGTGTAAAACAGCGTGCAGCATCACTCTGTTTACAGCTCTTCCCTGTACAGCTGTCTATCATCACTTGCATCGAGGAGACGCAGATTGTACTTGTGTATAAGTAGGCCTGCGTATTTGTTAACAGACGCAGATGATACTTGTATATATGTAGGCCTTTACATTTGCAAACCTTCGATAAGATTCGACTTACTAACTACGCTTTTCAAACTGTGAATGCAGTAGTTGATAGAAATCCATATTTGTGTCTTTGATTTACAGTATAATGAAAACCTATGACATGAAAACTACGGAGTAACCAAACAAGATCGGCCACACGTTTTCGGCCAAATGAAGGTCTTTGTCAAGTTTACACAAAGGATTACAAACAAACGCAAATCACTTGATTTAGGACAAACTCAACAGATCGGATAACATTTTTGATATTTCGTTGAGCTGGAGAAGGTAAATCTTCATTTGGTTTAACGAGAAAAGATGTCTTCGTTGTAAGTTGTAGCAACAAGCATTGATTCTGTCTGAAGTTAGTGAATAGCAGCGTTTGATGTGTGACTGCCTTTTTCAATCGTCTTTTTCCGAACAGCTGAGATCACCGCGATGACCAGTGAAAAAAAAACAAACAAAAAACTTCTCTTCACAATAACGTAATAACGGTATTCAACTCGTGGCTTCTTCTAAACACTATTGATTAATGCAGTGATAAGTAACAATCGGGACTTGTCTTTGTCTTTGGGTTCATATATTTTCATTTACAACCAAAAAAAGCAACAAAATATAAAGGGTGTCAATAACCAATAAATGCCAGTGTTGGATTCATGATAAGCAACAAATCATCACTTTATTTTTTGAACAAGTGATAAATGACATTTATATGTGATACCAGAAGACAGCAGCATTCGGTTTACGAAAAAAGAAGAAAAAAAAAGCATGACAACGTTATGCAGCAACAAGTGAAATTTGCCTACAACCGTTGGATAGCAGACCTCAGTACAGGCCCTTTGTCCCGAAACAACTATCATCACCGCGTGGATCAATAGCAAACGCCACTGCAAACCAGTGGGTAACACTCCACTTCTGGACTGTTTCTATCTAACTATCACTGCACCGAGCAGTAAAAAGCGACACTTGAATCTGCAAATCAGAGGGTGATATTCAACAACAACTGTCATAACTACAGCAACAAGTTATACTTGGACCCATAACCAGTGGATTGCATTGCAGCATTCCATGATTTACGTCTTCTTCTGAATAACAGTCATCACTGCAAGCAAACGCTTCTGATGAGTTCAGTGGAAACGCCATTTCATGGCTGAATAACATCATCAGACTTCGATTGTGTCAGCAGAGAAGCCCCCAAGAATTCGAGGATAGGGACAGCACTTACGTGATTCATCCAGGAAAGAGTGTCTGCTGATCAGCATGTGGCTTTGTGTAGTGTTCTGTTCATTTAGCGCTTACGTCTGTCTGCAAAATGTTTGATGGGCAACACTGTCTCACCACGAACTTCCTGGAAAATA
This sequence comes from Monoplex corrugatus, assembly GCA_030674185.1. NCBI lineage: Eukaryota > Metazoa > Mollusca > Gastropoda > Littorinimorpha > Ranellidae > Monoplex > Monoplex corrugatus. The sequence goes on along the minus strand of CM060305.1, from coordinate 27,471,510 downwards.
TTTCTTTGAGGTTTATATCTCGTTAAGAAAATGTGTTAAACTTCACCCTCAGAAGGAATTTCTCTTAGTTGTTGGGTTTTCATATTTGTGTAAACTCTATATAACCGTTCTCTTAAGAAGCCATGAAACGAACCGAATGTAACTCTTCGCCCCCTAGGGGCTGCAGTTTAATATCTATAGTGGACACTTATGTCCTGTTCCCACTGGTGTTGGTGTGCTGCATGATGACTGGTTCGTGGGCGTCTCGCACGAGCGTCCATCTGCACGCCTTGTTGCCCCATCACTTCATGGCAGCTAAGGAACTGGAGTCCGCTTTTCTCCCTTCCTTTCTGCAGTACCGCCGGAGCGTACAGTATTCGCGTGTTTTCCGAGTGTTCCATACTACAGGTAACCTGACCTTCCTTCATCATGACGACCCCAGGGAGATCCTGACCACCTTCTGCAGGGACATACTAGGCAGCAGCACTGTCACCATCCTCAACATCAACAATCCTGATCTTAGCGAGAGGCCGGCCGCCAACAACTACATCTTGGATCTGGCGCACACCTTGGGTATCCCCGTGATTTCCTGGGATGCTGAGTTTCCAGGTTCTCCTAAGGTTAGTTGTTGTGGCTGTTGTTGTGGTTAACCCTTGAGATGTAATTGTGTTTGGTTTGTTATGTTGGGTTGTCATAGTGTTTAGTGTTGTTGTTAATCTGTATTGTGTTATTCCTGTCTCTGTCTGTTTGTCTGTGTGTCTATCTGTCTGTATGTCTGTCTACCAGTGTGTCTGTCTATCTGTCTGTACGTCTGTTTGTCCGTCCGTACGTCCGTCTGTTTGTCTGTCTGTCTGTCTCTTTTTAGCGATCCCTATGTGTCTCTCTCTGTCTCTCTCTCTGTCTCTCTCTGTGTCTGTCCCTCTCTCTCTCTCGTTCGCTCGCTCGCTCTCTCTCTCTCTCTCTTTGTGTGTGTGCTCTCTCTGTCCTCTCTTCTCGGGCTCGCTCACTTTCTATGTGTCTCTCTCTGTCTCACTTTTTGTCTCTCTCTGTCTCACTCCGTGTCTCTCTCTGTCTCTGTCTTTGTCCCCCTTCTCTCTCCCTTTCACTTTCTATGTGTCTCTCTGTGTCTTTCTTGCTCTCTATGTGTCTCTCTTTGTCTCACTCTCTGTCTGTCTCTGTCTCTTCCTCCCTCCCTCTCTCCGCACTGATCAACTGATCATCTCAGCAAAACTATATATATATATATATGTGTGTGTGTGTGTGTGTGTGTGTGTATGTATGTATGTATGTATATATCTATACATACGTATATATATGTATACATATGTGTGTATGTGTGTGTGTGTGTGTGTGTGTGTGTGTGTGTGTGTGTGTGTGTGTGTGTGGGGTTGTGTGCGTGTATACACATATGCATACACATGCTTTCACACACGACCCCACATAAATACAGCCATATGTGCAGCCACAAACCCGTTATTAAATCCGCGTTCTGATTTTATTTTCTCGGTTTTGTTTTTGTTTTCTTTTTGTTTTGTTTTGTTTCCTGGTTACTCTGGCATGCATCACTATCTGTACGTGAATATTGCTGTTTACCATCTGTACACAGATAACCAGAAAAATAACAATTCTTGTGTTCGTATCCAGCTAAACACACAACACAACACAACACAACACAACACAACACAACACAACACAACACAACACACACAACACAGCACACACAGCACACGCAACGCAACGCAACGCAACGCAACACAACACAAACACAACACAACACAACACAACACAGCACAGCACACAACACAAAACAACACAACACATAAACACAACACAACACAACACAACACAAACACAACTGACACAACACAAATAGCACAACACAACATAGCAGAACACAATAACACAACACAATAACACACAACACAACACAACAACACAACACAAACACACAACACAACACAACACAACACAACACAACACAACACAACACAACACAACTGTACAATACCTAATGATACAATACCTGACGATGAAATACGATACCAAACGATACCATAACATAGGCCAACAACATTACACAGCGTGACACGACACAGCACGACACGACACAATATATCACTGCATGACACAACAGACACGGCACGATATGATGCGATTCGATTCGATTCGATTCGATTCGATTCGATTCGATTCGATCCGGTCCAAATCCAATCCAATCCAATCCATTCAATCAAATCAAATCCCATCCACACAATCCAATCCAGTGCAATACGACAAGACCTATTGTCTTACAAAAGATGTTTACTGGAACATTCTGCGTTTATTTTCCTTTTCAACAAAAATCGATTTCGGCTGAGAGCATATTTGCTACCCTTATCAAGGGACAGAAGTCCCATACTATAATTCCCTCCCTTCTCTCCTATTTTTTCATGCCTGAGCATGGTTAAAGAATTCATCCATTTCAGTGAACAGTTCTCCAGAAATTAGTCAGCGAGTAATTTTACTGCTTCCCAAAGTAGAATTCCTCTTCCATCCCCACCCCACCCCACCCCCCTTTTATCTTATTTTATGCCTCAGTGTGCTTTTTGCATTATATCATTTTAGTGAATGTTTCTCCAGAAATTAGTCAAGGAGGCTTCCATTGTTTTCCGCTGGCCTTGAGTAAA
>CM060305.1:27453865-27458865 GCA_030674185.1 Monoplex corrugatus | reverse complement strand
CCCTTTGTGTGTCTTTCAGGGAGTCATCATACCATCTTCCGAGACTTTTTACTGGCTCTTCTGTGACAGTGGGGATGGCTTGGTTGGCTACCATGAATTTGACTGAATCTGCCACTTTTCCTTTTCGCAGTGAGAGACTTCGGGATTTCTTAGGTTTGAACCTCATTCTTGAAGAGGCCACCAGCTCATCCAGCTGCTTTAAGATTTGGTGTGTCTCTTCCTCATCCGTGGACAAGACTGTTGTGTCATCCATGAAAGCTTTCAGAGGAGGCATCTGGTATCCATCTCCAGATTCACTGGACCTGAACTCTTCATTGCAGCTTTCATGATGACTTCCATTGCCAACACGAACAGTATGGGAGAGATTGCACAGCCCATTGCAATGCCCACCTCTAGGTCTATCCAGTCCGTGGTGTATTCTTTGGTAGAGAACCGCACTGAGAACCCTTGGAAATACTTCCTCAGCATTGTTCGGATGTTTTCTGGGATGTGATACATTTCAAGAGCCAGCTGGATCATATCGTGTGGAACTGATCCATATGCATTCGCCAGATCAAGCCAAACTACGTCAATGTCTCTCTTCTCTGTTCTTGCTTTTTGGATGGCATCCCAAATCAACGTGGCATGTTCCAAGCATCCAGGCATTCCTGGTATGCCTCCCTTTTGGACTGACATATCCAGATACTTGTTTTCAGTCAGGTATTTTGTCAATCTTGCTGCCATAACAGAGAAGAAGATTTTCCCCTCGACGTTCAGAAGTGATATTGGTCTGAACTGATTGATGCTGCTGGAGTTCTGCTCCTTCGGAATGTACACTCCTTCAGCTCTCATCCATTGGTCGCTGATCTTCTGGTTCCTCCATGCTGATCGAATCATCTTGTGGAGCCACTCGAGCACTTTTGGGCATTTCTTGTAGAGCAGGTATGGTATTCCGTTTGGTCCAGGTGCTGACTTGGCTCTGGCTTTCTTTACTACGTTCTTCACTTCATCCAGTGTTGGTGGTTTGTTATTGAATTTTCCTTCTGGCGCTGCAGGCCAAACCAGATTCTGGATTTCAAGTGGTGCCTCGCGCTGAGAATCGGAATATGTTTCCCTGAGATGCTGCTCTAGAGTTTCCTTGCCCACTGTGAGAGTCCCTGATTTGGGTTGTTCAAACAGCTTTCTTGCAAAGTCAAAGGGATCTTTGAAGAAACGATCTTGAGTCTTCTTCTTTTTGCTCTTTCTTCGCCTTGCTGATTCCACTTTGCTGAGAGCATTGTGTTTGGCCTTCAGATCTTTCCAGAGTTCCAGGAGCCCTTGCTTCTCGAATTCTGAGGCAGTTTTCATTCGCTTTTTAAGCTTCCTTTTCTCCCTCCGGATGCTCTCCATCTGTTGCTGTCTTCTGGATTTCTGGGGAGGCGTTTTTGTCTTTGGCTGCTTCACTCCATAAGTGTCCCTGCAGATAGAGTATATGATGTCTCCGTATATGTCAAGTTTGTGTTCCAGCGTACTGTTCCCTATTAGCGCATTCAGCTTAAGGACAAGTTCCTCATCTAATTTCTCCCATTGTTCTTTTGCACCGGCAGGCGGCAAATTGAGTTTTCCACGTTTGGCGTTAAGAGCTTGTGCAAAATCCGCATCAGAACCGTCAGCATGGATGTCCTTGGCACTATGGTTTAAATCCTGGCCTTGGTCATCCAACGTCTCACCTGCTATCGCAGTGCGCTGCTGCTGGTTCGTATGTGTCTTCAAACAGCCCATTTTTGTCCTGTGGATCTTCATGCCGCGTTTGGTGGTGAATCTCCTTCCACACGCACACGGAAATTCCATCTGGTCATTAATCATGATCCGTTGTGCGTTTCCAGTCGTGATGGAGTCAGTGCCGATGGATTCATCATTCTCTCCCCCTTTCGGTGAATCCTGGAGCATCTTTCATTTAAAGAACTCGTGGCATGTTATCAAAGGCAAGGTGGGAAGCCAACCCACAAAGCCCGCAGATCTAGTCTTTCCCAGTGTCCTTCGGTCTTTCCCGAATGTCCTCCGAACTATTCCCGGAAGTCAATAATAATAACAATAATAATAATTCAAGTATTGTTATGGCGCCAAATCTTGAACAAATCAAATCAAGGCACACCCATGCACCAGACATACGTATGCCATCAACGCAGACCACCTCACAAGAAGCGAAAACGCGGAAAAAAAACTTTTATGTTTTATTAATTCTTCATTTAAATTTGACCTTTTAGTTCCCTATGGGGCAAATGATGGATGAGGAAAAACACACACCGGACTTATCTATTGCCCTTGTAAATATAGATGACTCGTCTCTAATTTTATCTTATCATAACTTTATATTTGTATGTCTGTCGGTCGGCTCGTATGCTTATCTGCGTGCCTGTCTACCTGTGCGTATGCCTGTGTGAATTTATATTTGTTTGTCTCTCTTTGTCACGACGCATTAGCATATATGTGAAGTCAATATTTCATCACGTCATTTTATAACGTGTTTCACAATTCATATGTAAATTATCACTTTTTCATTGTTCTTTTTATGCTTATAATGTGTGTGTAGGATAGCAAGGACTAGCTGTAAGACAGTTCCAATGGGACCTAATGCTACTATCCTTAAGTAAGAAAGTGTTCTGAAGTCTGAAGTATGTGATGTATCCTATTCTATGAGACTTAAACGTTAACTACTGGTCTTATTCAAAACGAATGATAACGTTATTTACTTTGTATTTTCAAAGTGTGTGGAATGATCATATTAAAGCTTTGATCCTATTGAGTACATTTCTGATTCTCTTTCCCAACGAAACTAGATGGACGCTTGTAGAGATAATCACTGCTGCCATATTAATACCACCGTTTTCAAATGAAGCGTAATATGTATCTTTGCTAATTCAAGATATACAGTATTTGTTTTGTTTTTTATGCTCTGACTACCTACTTATGGTATATCTGTTTTCAATATCATATAATAAACGCAGGTCCTTTGAATATGTGTTGCATGCGTTTTGAATTTTAATTTTTTTTAAAGACTTCTGCTTTCCTTGTATTCTCTTTGCATCTTGATAGAATGAATGAAAAAAACAGGAAGGTGTAAAAGTCCATAAAGAGATCAAAAAAAGTAAATCATGAAGTGATTTTAAACACCTCCCATTTTATAGAAACATTCTTATAGAAAACCCATATTTTTACTTCTCAATGACGCTGTGTGACCTTGCAGAAGCATCGGATCAAATAAACCATGGCGTCTAAGTGGGACAATGGCTGACTGTCAAAACAGTGAAAACAGAATGAAAATATTGTCATAAGTTCTTGACAAAACACTGTTCACACACCCTCTTGAAAAAGTGCTGCTCTCAGGTACTCATTTTTGGGGTCCATGTGACGGGGAGCTTGGCGAAGTGTGTGCACCTGAGACTCTTCAGCCGTCTACAGCTTTGACCCACATGTGGAAGAGATGCACCCAGAAAAAGCTCAGTGTATTGCTTACGCATTTCTGCCATGGACAGACAGAAGGGTAGGCAACTATCTCTCTCTCTCTCCGTCTCTCTCTCTCTCTCTCTCCCTCCCTCTCTGTCTTTCTCTCTCCTTATCTCTCCGTCTCTCTCTTCTTCTCTCTTTTATACACACAAACACACACGCACACCACACACACACACACACACACATATAACACACACACACACACAACACAAACACACACACACATACACACACACACACACACGTCCTCTGCTATGATCCCCCCCCCCCCCCATTTTTTAAGGGTCTTGAAAAAAAGAGAGGGTAGGGAAGTGTGTGTGTGTGTGCGCGCGCGCGCGCATTCGTACGTGCGTGCATGCGAGTGTGCGTGTGTGTGATTGAGATTAAAACAGAGGAAGACTACACACACAGACAGGCAAGAAGGCAAGCAGGCAGGCAGGCGGGCAGATAGACAGACAAACAAACATACCCAAACATACATAGAAATGGAGTCATATGTTTGACTTAGATGCCAAAACTTTTGAAATCAAGCCCATTTGCTATCTTTTTAACGCGAAGTAAGACTCCATACCACCAACATTCTCTATCCAAAAAAAAGCAAATCTTCCAAAGGGAAAATATACCCATAAACTGTATTTTGACGTTGTGTGTAGGCGTCTGCTGTTCGTGCTGTTAAAACTAATATGCTTTTACTGTGCTCTTACGCTTCTCTGCTTGGCTTTTCTGTTTAGATGGTGAAAATGTGTGATACTGTGAAGTGGTGTGTGCGTGAGTGTGTGTGTGTGTGTGTGTGTGTGTGTGTGTGTGTGTGTGTGTGTGTGTGTGTGTGAGTGTGTGTGTGTGTGTGTGTGTGTGTGTGTTGTGTGTGTGAGTTTGTGTGTGTGTATGTATGTGTGTGATGAGTGTGTGTGGTGTGGTGTGTGTGTGTGTGTGTGTGTGTGTGTGTGTGTGTGTGTGTGTGAGTGTGTGTGAGTGTGTGTGTGTATGTGTGTGTGTGTGTGTGTGTGTGTGTGTGTGTGTGGATAGGCGGGTGATGGGGGTAGTCCGTTATTTATGGAGTTTAAAATGTAGGTCTTCCAGAGCGTAGAGCAGACATGTTTAAGACTTCATGAAATAGCTCTAAATTTTTAGGAAGGAGAAGACCTAAAGTCAGTGGCAGAAACGGTTGAAAAGATTTTTTTCAGCAGCATCTGGTCGCAGAGGAGCTAAAATGAACTTCATTGAACTTAACTTTTTGCTTACAAACACCAGGTAACTGATATCTATGTAGTTAAAGACATCCGTCACAAGCGTAAACTGGCATTGAAGCGCCCGACCACCTTAGAGCACCTGCTGCCCAGAGTTTCAGGCTACCGAAAGCATAAGAACAAGTGTTTGCAGTCACGGTAAGGTGTGTGCAATGTGTTTGTTGCGTGTGAGTCGGTGTGTATGAGAGTGTGTTGTGTCCTGCTTGTTGCCAAGTCCTCAGCTATTTCCCCGCTATCAGGCCCCTCATTCACAACTAGTGAGTGATGTCAAAATAACAGTGGTGA
>CM060305.1:27441365-27448865 GCA_030674185.1 Monoplex corrugatus | reverse complement strand
AATGATGACGCTGTTTTTATACACAATTGTTGTCCAGAGAGATCGCTTATCACCTGGGGCTCGACACACAGATGCTAATTTTCTCTATACAGACACATTTCTGTCGATTGCGTAGCTCTTTTTTGAAATGATCATGCTATCGGGCCAGCTTGGTTTGCCACAGTGCGACGTACGTTTTAAAGAGAAACCTTGTATCATCACTGCAGTTAGCAAGTTCTGTATTCTTTAGCTCAGTGCTGATGCAATGTTTTTTTCAACGCACATATACACACGCGCACACACACACACACACACACACACACACACACACATACATGTATGATTATGTATATATATAATTATATATGTATATATATATATAATTTTACACATACATACATACATGCATACATACATACATACATATTGTACATACATACATACATACATACATATTATATATATATAATTATGTATATAATAATAATTAATAATTACAATATTTATATAGCGCAAAATCTTGATAAAATCAAATCTAAGCGCTGAAGCAGACACACACGCAAGCACGCACGCACGCACGCACGCACACACACACGCACGCACACACACACAGACACACACACGCGCATGGCTATAAATGGGGAGAAAGAATAAAAGCAATAAAAGCAAGAATAAAACCAATGGAAAATTATAGAGAGCATAGCATATACAATTATATATTATAACCATGTGATTCCGTCCGAGCGGAGACAGGCTGCGGAGGGGGGGGGGGGGGGTAGAGTGAGGTTAGGATTTTATGCGGAGGAGAAAAGGTGAGTTTTGAGAGCGGACTTGAAGGAGACAAAAGTAGGTTGCTGACGGACTGAGAGAGGAAGTTTGTTCCAGGAGAGTGGACCAGAAACAGAGAAGGCTCGTGGACCATAGGTATTGAGCTTAGTGCGTGGAAAGCGAAAAGTCAGAGGATCGGAGGCAGAGCGGAGGGTACGTGAGGGAAGATAGATCTCAAGTAGGCTTGACAGGTAATCGGGGGCTGCGTTATTGAGGCTTTTGTAGCACATGGTGTCTAGTTTGTACTGTATGCGCTTTGATACAGGGAGCCAGTGAAGTTGTGCCAGGAAAGGAGATATGTGGTCAGCTTTTTTCTTTTTGAGTACAAGGCGTGCAGCATTGTTTTGAATGCGCTGTAGGATGTGAATGGTGGAGGCAGGAAGACCAGACAGGAGTGAATTGCAATAGTCAATGCGAGACATTATGAAGGAGAGAACGAGTTTTGCAGTTGTTTCGACAGAGAGATACTTCCTGATCAGCCTTATACGATGAAAAATGATAGTAGCAGGATCTGGCAGTTTGAGAAACAAAGTTGTTCATGGAGAGGGTAGAGTCAATGCAGACACCAAGGTTTTTAGCTGAATCAGAAATTGGGACTGATGTGTTACATAATGGGAGAGAAAGAGGAGGCAGCTGAGAAAGTTTCTGACGGGTGCCAATGAGGATAGCTTCTGTTTTGTCGTCATTAAGCTGAAGTCTATTGTGTGTCATCCAGTTCTTAATGTCCGAGTAACACTCAGTGGTGCGAGTCAACAGGCGCTGTATATTATCAGGTGAGTCACTGTCTTGAAGTTGGGTGTCATCAGCATAGAAGTGGTGTTTTATAGAATGGGAGTTGATGATGGTGGACAGGGGGGAGGTGTAAAGAGTGAAAAGAACAGGGCCAAGGACAGATCCTTGTGGAACACCACAGGTCAGGTATGCAGGTTGAGAGTAAGTGCCATTGATGAGAACGGTTTGTTTTCTGTTGGATAGGTATGAAGTGAACCAATACAGAGCAATGTCAGAGATGCCAAAAGTATGATGAAGTCTAGAAAGGAGAATACCATGATCAATGGTATCAAAGGCTGCAGACAGATCAAGGAGTGTGAGGAGAGAGACTTTGCCAGTATCAGTTGCAAGGAGGAGATTGTTGAGAATGTGTAGTAGGGCAGTTTCAGTGCTATGGCACTGGCGGTAGGCTGACTGGAAAGGATTGAGGAGATTGTTTGGCAGAGAGGTGAGAGTTCAGCTGGTTGAGGACGACTTTTTCAAGGAGTTTGACAAGAAAGAGAGATTAGAGATAGGCCGGTAATTTTTCAGTTCATTTGGATCTAAATTGTGTTTCTTGAGGAGAGGGTGAACAATAGCAGACTTGAAAGAATCAGGGACAGTTCCAGTTTGAAGAGAAGTGTTGATGATGTCAGTGATGAATGGGAGGAGAGTAGGGAGACAGTCGGCGTAGAGAGAACCTGGAAGAGGATCCAGCTCGCAGGTTTTGAACGACATGGATCTGATTGTGTTGAGAATTTCTTCTTGTGAGACTGGGTTAAAAGTAGTAAGAGGTGTGCCAGAGAAGGAAGGGTCAGGTGGGCATGGTTGACAGGGTGTCCTGTCAAGCCTGTCACGAAGAGTTTGTATTTTGGTGGTGAAATAGTTGGAGAATACAGATGGGAGTTCTTCATTTGTATGTTTTGTTGGGAGAGGTAAATCTTTTTCGTGTGCCAAGGAGATGATTCATGGTTGTAAAGAGTTCTTTTGAAGAAGAGGCATTCAGGATTTTGGTTTGGAAATAACTTGTTTTTGCTGATGCAATGAGGGTGGATACTTTTGTTTTAGAGGCTTGGAAAAGTTGCCTGTGTACAGTGAGTTTGGATTTGCGCCAGCGGCGCTCTGCTCTGCGGCGGGCACGTTTTGCACAGGCGATCTCATGAGTGAGCCAGGGGGTAGGGGGGCGGTCAGGTAAAGGACGGGTTGTGGCTGGAGCATGAGTGTCCAGAAGATGGTGGAGAGTAGTATAGAATTCATCGGCAAGGTTATGTGACTTTTCAGAAAGGAGACGGGAGGCATCAGATGAAAATGTGGAGAGGTCGATAGATTTGAGATTGCGTCGAGTCACTGTGCGCATGGTACGGGAAGGAGGAGAAATGTCGAGAGAACAGAGAATTGCAGAGTGGTCAGATGGAAGGGCTGAAGTTAGACGGTAGAAAGAACTAAGCAGTTGTCAGTAGCGGAATTGTGGTGATCACGAGAAATGATCCAGTCAAGAATGTGACCTTTTTGATGGGTTGGTTCAGAAATGTGTTGAGTCATATTGTGATTGGACAGAGAGTTGATGATATGTCTTGTGTCATAACGGTGAGTGTTGTCATAGTGGACATTGATGTCACCTAGAATGATGAGATTTCCAGGTAAGAGACAGTAGTAATCAAGAAGTTGATCAAAGTCAGAGAGAAACATGGATGTGGTGAGCTTGTTGGCAGAGCTAGGTGGAGGTCGATAGACACAGGAGAAGGTGATGGGGTGAGGGGTGGATTGGAAGGATACTTCAACGTGCTCGAAAGAAGGATGGGAGAAAGGCAGAGACTGCGAGAAAGACAGGCGGGAATGGAGTGAGTCGTTGTAGAGGATGGCGATACCACCACCTCGGGATGAGCGATGGAAAGAAGCAAGCCTGTAACCACTCGGAGTAAGACTCACATGTATAGGTTCATGACCAAGGGGGTTAAGCCATGTTTCGGTGATAAAAGCAATGTCAACATGTTCATCTGCGATAAAGTCAGCAATGACATCAGCTTTGCCATCAGTGCATGCTGACTGAGCGTTAAAAAGGCATAGTTTTAGTTTATCACAATGCGGCGTCCGAGGTGGAGACGAAGGCAGCACCGACGGGACAGAAGACGAAGGAGACACCAGCGGGGCAGAAGACGAAGGCAGCAACGACGGGACAGAAGACAAGTCACCAGCGACAGAAGACAAAGGCCGCACCAGCGGACAGAAGACGAGGGAAAGCGCACGAACGGACATAAGACAAAGCACCGTGGAAATAGAATTGTAAAAGCGGCAACCGACGTGACAGAAAATAAGGGAAACGCTATAAGGAGAACGAAGTTTTGCAGCACAAGTCGATTGCAGGGGCAGTGGAGGAGACAAGAAGCAAAAAGTGTGTCGAACTGGCACACAGAGCAGATTGTGCCAAAGTCGTGTGAGAACTCCACCACGTACAGGAATCCGCATGATATATATAATATATACATATATATGTGTGTGTGTGTGTGTGTGTTGTTGTTGTTGTTGTTGTGTTGACTTAAATTATGCCATTACGTGACCAGTTGCTCTCTTTTGTTTTCTCTGACTATGTTTTTTTTATTTCTTTATTCCTTCCTTTGCAGATTGTAATTGTCCCCGTAGATCATAAGTTTCATGTGGTCGATGTTATGTGAGGAAAAATTGAAACTTGCCAAGAATAATCGTTGTGCTTTCTGTAGCAACATGTTACGACTTTAAACGTAAAACGCCAGTCACGAGAATAAAAATATTTTTCAGAGCCTAAGCATAGAAAGAGTCCTCGTAATTGCTGTGTATCTAACATGGCACCTTTGACGTTAGTGCATATTGATTTCGTTCCGAGCGCGGAGACGTCATCTTGAGAAACTGAAACTGAAACTTTGTATCTAAGCGGTGTATAAGATCATAAATTATATCAGCCTGATAATGTCATCCACGTCTCGTTAAAAATAAAACCTGTTTGGTTTTTATTAATGCGTTCTGATAATATCTGTTTAACTTGTGTCCAATACAAGCATATCCAATTTTACATGTAACATTCAAAAGAAGGATAGGACGCCATTTTTTTTTTACAGACTCTCTGTATTGTGGAAAGTTTACTGTCTTAAATGCTTCATTCAATGTTCTGACCACAAAAAAGGTTGAGCTGGATCCAAAAGAATTTAGAGAATTCGGCACCAAAACCATGTTTTCCTGGGATTTTATCAGTCTGTGCGTGTTTGAACACAAACCCTGCTTCCCATGAAATGATTTTTTTTTTCAAATCTAAGGAAGAGATTGTTTTTCTTTAAGGAAGTTTTATCAACTGTTATAGCCAGCTTGGTCAGTTGTGTCACAGTCTCCAATGTTTTCATTTCTTATATAAAATTTTGTAAAATTGTTCTCTTCATTTCTTTGTTTTAGGTGTTCTGTTACGGGTTTCCATTTTTTTTTACAATCCGGGTCATATTTTTACCTGTACGATTTCTTTTTTTGTTCAAGCCACAAAAATATTACCTGTACGATTTCTTTTTTTGTTCAAGCCACAAAAATATTACCTGTACGATTCTTTTTGTTCAGCCACAAATATTACCTACATTTCTTTTTTTTTCAAGCCACAAAAATATTTGAATTTTTTTTCTCTATCTGCAACCTACTTAGCGTTAGAGCGAATCAATACTCTTTCCATTATATTTCAACGTAATGAAACGAGTAGTTGGTTTCTTTCTGTCAGTACGTTTACACTGCTGTCTGTTTTATGTTCTTTCTTTTCCATAATTGGCATATCTTTAATAAGCGCATCTTCCTTTTCTCTCCTCCCCCCCCCCCCCCCCCCTTATTCTCAAAAGCATATGCCATAGTTTTGGGTAATATTTTCATCAAAAAGAAAGTGTAGAAAGTTTTCATACACTTCGTATGCTGTCTCGGAGTTATACATATTTTCAATTGTATCATCATTGTAATGATCTTCTGCATTTTCCTTTATAATGTTTGTCTTTTCCATCTCCACTTCAATGATAAAATTTGAATATTTCAAAACTGAGCAACTAAATTTGCAGAAAAGTATTTCTTTTTGTAGTTGTGCCGAATGACAGATGCCATGTTACCATAGAGTGGTGTGATCAATAACCTGGAATATATCGGAATCTTCTAATACTGATACATGTAATCTGACATTAGGAAAAAATGCCGAGTATACTTTGTTGCAGTCGTATTGGCCTTTACAAAGATTATTTCCCTCCAGATTTCAATTCAGTCGACATCAAGCATCACTGTGCGACTACTTTCATTGCTTACAGATTGTTGGCATGTTTATGGTCTTCACATTCATATAGAGAATCAATTACAAGTTTCCAGGCGCCTACTGCAGCTATGATATTTTGAGTTTTATACTCTTTTATGGTTTGCATAAGATCTGATTTAGTTGATAAGCATCCTTATTTGGATCATATATGCTAAGTCTGATATATAGTTTTCCATAGAGGAAAAAGATTTCAAAACATCATTTCCGTTTTGTTGTCTTATTTTCCATACAACATATAAGGTAAGTTAAGGTCATACCCTGACCGAGGTCGTTGAGGAATGAGGTTGTAGAGACCTCAACTTTTATCGGAGCCAGCAATATGAAGACGGTGCCTCTCTTCTCTCTCTCTCTCTCTCTCTCTCTCTCTCTCTCTCTCTCTCTCTCTCTCTCTCTCTCTCTCTCTCTCTCTTCTCTTACTGATGATCAAGGATGATGGTAGTGAAATTCTTCTTAATCGTGGATTATCATCATCCTCCTCATCATCACCATGTGCATGGCGTTGGCGATCATGGCCCTCCATACGAATCTATCCCTTGTCGCTGCAAGTAACATTTTCCACCCTGTCTGTCCTCAGCCACACTGCAAATCCGTCCAGTATAATGGAACTTTGAATTCTGAGTCTGGAGTTTGTGTCAAAAGGGGTTAATTGCAACTGTACAGTTCCATGTGTGTTCCATCCAAACCTGCCAGCAATTACCCGCCAGACTTCTTGGCCTATGTATTTCCAAGATCTTGAGGGAAAAACAAAACACGTCCCTTTCAGAAAAAAAATGTGGCAATTATAGCACATTCAGACGCCACAATCGATATCATTCAAATTGCAACTTACTTTCAAAGATTATATTTATAATCGAAATTAAAACGATTAAAAAAAGGTTATTAGCTACATAATTCCAGCCAGGTGAAATCTAGATAGCGGACTATGCCTATTGGTGAAGAGCCATGACCCATTTTGAAAGACCACAGTAATCGCCAAGATGGAAATATAATATGAACAAATCCCCCGCCCGCCCTCATCCCTCTACGGAGGAATCACTATTAAATTTGTTGCATCCGTCAGGACTGAGAAGAAAAGCAATCAGCGTCAGTTTGAATACGTCAAGGGCCAATTTCCTGTCAAATTGCCCAGTTCAATTGACACAGCCGTATGGACATTACTGTCTATCTATCTATTTATCTATCTATTTATCTATCTGACTATCTATCTGGTCTATCTATCTATCTATCTATCACTCTCTCTCTGTATCTATCTATCTCTCTCTCTCTCTGTATCTATATTCTATCTATCTATCTATCTATCTATCCATCCATCCATTCATCCATCCATCATCATCCGTCTGTCTGTCTATCTATCTATCTATCTATCTATCTGTCTGTCTATATTCTATCTATCTATCTACTATCGCTCTCTCTCCTGTCAGTCAGTCTGTCTGTCTGTCTAGCATTCTATCTATTTATCTCTCTAGCTTTTTATCTATCATTCTAGTACTGTCAGCTTAGTGTTTCATTGGCCTCTTTCTTCCCCCCCCCCTCCACTTACCAATTTCAAGACCTTTCCAGTGGATAAGGTTTTGCACAGGCTTAGTGAGTCTGCCTTGTATCATTCTGGTAATGTAGCACAGTGTTTCAAAGGCCTCTTCTTT
>CM060305.1:27406365-27418865 GCA_030674185.1 Monoplex corrugatus | reverse complement strand
GACAGATAATCGAGGTTCTGGACAGACACTCTAGTTTTAAGGCAGTCAATCTAGGTTCTGGACAGACACACTAGATTCTGGACAGACAATCTAGGTTCTAGACAGACACTCTAGATTCAGGACAGGCACTCTAGGTTCTAGACAGACACTCTAGCTTCAGGACAGACACTCTAGGTTCTAGACAAACACTCTAGCTTCAGGACAGACACTTTAGGTTTTGGACAGACACCCTAGGTTCTGGACATACGCAGTAGGTTCTGGACAGACATTATTGGTTCCTGATAGACATTTGTAGATAGACAACACTCCATCTTGACAGATATTCTAGCTTCTTAACTGATACTCTAGGGCCTTTGAGAAGGGGTTTGTAAAGCATGGTGGTCTCTTCAATAGAATTTGTAAGTATCTACATTTTTTGTTTTGTTTTGTATTTGCTGTCCCATCTTCAGTACCATTCCTGAAAGTAAATAGATAAATAATGAATAAATATATAAATAAATAAACAAATAATAGATAACTAACTAACTAACTAAATGAATAAATAAATGAATAAATAAATAAAGAAATAAATGAATAAATGAATAAAAATAAATAAATACACAAACATATCAAGGCATTTTTGTTTCAATAAAATCTTTCATGATTTGACACTGGTAATAGTTTCCAAACTACAAATATGAATGATTCTAAAATCTGATATGCTTTGAATCTGTCCAAGTGTTTTTCTCTAGTTGTGCAGCAATATTTATTCCATTATCACAGATGTGAAGAGTGCAAGCTAGCGTTTACATTATCGTCAATCACCGGCAGACTCCAAAATCCAACCGCACAAAGCCGTTTAATGCGACTCTTCTTCAAAGGTTGGGATACTTTGCAAGTTTTGTGGAAAAGGCAATTGTGTATGATAATACCATTCTCTAGGTCTCTGGAGTGTCTGTCCGGAGCCCTCGAAACCAGACCAGCTTCCAGGATGGCCTCAGTTGTCGCTCCCTGTTGATCTGAACTCTTGATGTGTAAGTGCAGACCGTCCCCCTGCTATAGCTACAGGAACAAGTGCTACGCAAATGACGGCGCTGTGTTATTTCACATAGACACAACTAGAAGGTTATAGGTTCAAATGCCATCAGTTCTGTCAGAATCATAGTGGGATTTGTTTCGTCCCAAACTGGCTCTTACCCAGAGTTGGGCTCATTGGGAATACTAGGATCACACAGTCGAGTCTCCTCCACTTCCCAGATGTGTTACTGACGGTGTCTATGTCTCTCCACCTGGTTTACGTCAAGACTGATGAAAGTAAGCGTAGAACCTTATCACGCAGTCTCACCCCAGAATGGAACTCTGTGTCAAAACGGCTATCATTGCCATTATCCTCATTATCATGACACTGTGTGTTGATCCACGTTCAGTGGCCACTAATGTGATGTAGAAAATTGGAAAGCATAAAACATTAAAAAGAAAAAGAAAAAAAAAAGGAAAAAAAAAAGAAAAAAAGAAATAGCGTATCACCTGAGCTCGAAATTGGCCAAATTTGTTACTTTCCACATCCTATCTCGCTAGATGTTCGTAAAGGTATATCCAAATGTATATCTAAACTGTTTTTTCTACTTTGCTACATTGACAACGATGCATAGTGATGGTAGAGGGGATGCTGCTGTTGATGGTAGCAGTGCATTTGGTATTTATTTTCTTATTGTAAACAGATTAAAAACACTGATTCGGATGAACGATCCAAGTCCAGCTAATCTCCCATGGCTTCAAAAGAGCAAGAGAAGAAGAGAGACAGACTGAGAGAGATAGCGAGGAAGAGAGAGAGAATGTCAGCTTGGGGAAAATATATAAGACTGTTTACACAGATACCCAGTCTAAATGTCCGCATTAACTTCTAAAGAAAAGGGTACATGTAGTTTTAAAGGCATACAGATGTAAGGGCAAAAGACGAGCTGAATTCCCAATGGAAATCATGATGATACGCTTAGATCAATTGAGAAACTCTCATCGAATAACAAAAGCAAGGCAGGTGCCATCCCCAGACTTTTTCCCTGTCTTGGTATAAAACTGAAGACAATGTCCTCTTCAAAGAAAGGAGAAAACAAAGCCAGCCTCATCATTCCCACTGAGCTGAAAGTTTGAAAGTTCAAGCTGATGATTTCATCAACCTGCTTTTGCGGCGAAGAAGACCAGACAACTGAAAATATATTATAACAATGTCATCTCTATGAAGAAGAGACTAGAGACTACTAACCCTCCATGGTAGCCTTCAGAAAAAAAAATAATCGCCAGATGGGCTTGTCCATGCAGATGGCGAACTAAAGAAGAAAAAAACGTTTCTCTTCACAGATTGTGATAGGCCAGCATGATGACGGCGAGCGAAAGAAGAAAAAAAAACCCACTTCCCTTCACAGACTATTATAACAATAAGTCAGCATGATTGTGTCTCAACTAGCTTCAAGAATACGTCGTGCATAAAGTTGTGATCAGTTTAGAGGATGAAATATTCTGGGAATGGAAATTTGCAGATTTTTATTTTCTTCTTCAAAAGTTTTCACTGCAGTCAGAAACTGTACCGTATTATATGCCCATATAACTGTTCACTAGGTTAAAAGACTCTTCAAGTCAGTGTTTCAGTTTCACCTCGAGCCTAATCAAAATCGCATGGTTCTACTACATTTAAATCTTCAGTCTCAGAGAAAAACAGAAGAGAGAGAGAGAGAGAGAGAGAGAGAGAGAGAGAGAGAGAGAGAGAGAAAGAGAGAGAGGGGAGAGAGAGAGAGAGAGAGGCAGACAGACAGACAGAGAGAGAGAGAGAGAGACAGAGAGAGACAGAGAGACAATTGTGTGTGTGAATGAGAGAGGGGAGGGGAGACAGAGAGGCAAGGAGACAGAAAAACAGAGATAGACAGACAGATGGATAGACAATGGCGGAGAGAATTGGAGAAAGAGAGAGAGAAGAGAGAGAGAGAGAGAAGAAGAAGACAGACAGACAGACAGACAGAGACAAAGAGAGCAACGAAAAGTAGCATGAAAAGCAAGCTGCTATGCTCTTTTCAAAATACATTGTCTCGAGTTGCAAGCATACTGTTCCTTCTTTCCACAAGGTTGTTCCGTTTTTAATGCAATGGATTTCCAATTCTTTTCTTTGAAAACAAGTCAGCTATGACACTTGTGTACTCTTTGGAACTTTGTGAAGATATTTTCTTTTCTTTGTGTACTCTCTGGAACTTTGTGAAGATATTTCCTTTTCTTTTATATATTCCCTTTTGTTCTACACGCACGTATTCGTAGAATCTATTTCGTATTGTTTATTTTTCCAGACAATTTAGCTCTGAACACACACGGCTTACCAAGGGATGAATGATGAAAAATGCAACATAAAAATATCTTCGAGCAACAACCAAGATTTATACAGGCTTGCATGTCAGAGGGTTCTCAACGAATAAATACCCCCAAAACATTTTTCTGCATGTGTGTTTACCTCCTGAGTCTATCGTTGTCTTGCGGCTACTTTTTCATTTTAGTTCATTGCTTGTATTTCATTTGTATACTGTTTTCAGTCTCGTCCATCCTGATCTTCCTCACAGAAACCGAAATGTTGTTTTTACAGGACAGCAGGAATTCTTTTTAACACGCAGTGAGTTTCAGACACATTTAGTCCACTCCGTTGTTCTTCTCTAATGGCCGTCTGTTTCTTTTCCTCAGAGACATGCAGGATAGGATAAAGACAAACGTGATGGCAAAGAGATAGATAGATACAAAGAAAAGAAAGAAAGAGAAGATAGATAGATAGATAGATAGATAGAAAGAAGAAAGATGAATAAATAATAGATAGATAGATAGAAAGATAGATAGATAGGATCGGCAGATAGATAATAGACAGATAGATAGATAGATAGATAGATAGATAGATAGATAGACAGAGATAGATAGATCGGTAGATAGATAGATAGACAGATGATAGATAGACAGATAGATAGAAAGAAAGAAAGATAGATAGATAGATAGATCGGTAGATAGAAAGATAGATAGATAGATAATTAGATAGATAGAAAGATAGATAGATAGATAGATCGATAGATAGATAGATAGATAGATAAAATATAGATAAATAGAAGATAGATAATACATACACACATACATACTACATACATACAGACATACACACATACATACATACATAGAAATAGAGAGAGAAAGAGAGAGAGAGAGGACAGAGAGAGAGAGACAGACAGACACAAAGACAGGGACAGAAGCAAAGAAACAGAAAGAGACAGCGAGAAACACAGACAGAGGTAAGAATTTAGATGACTATACACGGTGTAGAATGGAACTGAAAGAAGGAATGGTTGTCTTGATGAGCCATTAAGAAAGAGAACCGCCCAAAGAATTTATTTTTAGATTTGAAAGTTCTCTCCCTTTTGATTGTTACCATTGTCACGAACAGTATCTTCCTCGCCTTTCTTTTTTGCTCTTTTAGGATTAATTCCTGCTAGTTTTCTTTTAATATCTCCAAGATTCAAGAAGACTAGTCAGACTGATTGATACAACCATCTGATGAGATTAGAGTCATACATGTCGATCCTGACCTTTGTGGCTCCTCACTGTCTATATTAGAATGTACAGCATTCTGGAAATGTCATGTTTAAATTAATCAAAAAACTTCATCTCATATCACTTTTCATCTTAAAACCTCGCCTGTGCCTAGGTTTGAAGAGTTTTCCACAGAGATTAAAAACTGACCAGAACAGGCAACGTGTTTCTCTCAAGTTCGATTTCAAACTGAAATATTGTTTCGATGAATTTTTGTAAGCTGTTTAAGATTGGATGGAACATATGAAACAGAACGCTCTGAATGCACTGAATCTCCTTTAAAAGAATATTTTTCAAGATCTAGTTTTTATACCTTTTCCATCCTTAAAAACTGATCATAACTCTAAGCATGAGTTTCTTGGAGCAATGAGGGATCCAAGCCAGAAATCCTCTCGAGAGTAGGAAAGACAGCAACAACACTGTTCTGGTTGACATCTGTATGAAGGGATAAGAACATCTCCATGAAAAACAGTGTCAGGTTCCTATGTGCCTGGTATATCCACATCTTCTTGTACACATTTGAGACATAGACCTTCACGGCAAAATTGGAAAGATGAGTCCAAGTCATGAAAAAACAAGATGTGATCGCAAGATACTAAACATTACAAACAAACAATGATTATAATAATATGATAATTGTGGACAAGTGCGCCAAACTATCAAGCAGCACACACACCACACCAGATCATTTGAAGATCTGGTGACATTAGTAAAAGAAAAGAAAATTACGTTGGTATGACCATATAACTAGATCAAATATCCTTGCTAAAATCAGCCCTCCAGGGAACTATTGAAGAAAGAAGGCGGAAAGAGAAGACAGATAAAACAATGAAATGACAACATGGCAGAATAGTAAGAAAATTATTTACAGAGACCCAGTCTTAAGCACACAACCAACATAGCTCGAGGAATCTTAAAGTATTCTTTAGCGTGGTGCTCCGGTGATACTTCACAGAGTTAATGCAACAGAAGGAGAAGAAAAAAGGAAGAAGAAGAAAAAAAAGAAGAAGGAGAGAAGAAGAAGAAGAAGAAGAAAGAGGAGGAAGGAGGAAGAAGAAGAACAAACAACAAGAAACAAAAGAAGAAGAAGAAGAAGAAGAACAACAACAAGAACAAAGAAGAGAGAAGAACACACAACAAGAGGAGGGGAGAGAGGAGAGGAGGAGGAGGAGGAGAAAATATTTCGAGCGGTCCAGCACACAACTCAGAAGGGTCACACCGTTAAGTGATGGGAAAAGAAGAGATTCGACATGTGTATATTTTAGGAGACATATTATCTCCAGCTTTTGTTACTACTTTACAAACAATATTTTGTATAAAGACACAATTTCCCAAAAGTGCAGAAATGGCGTTTTCATTTGAGTTTGTTATTTCCTTACTTTCTGCTCCTCCCCTTCCCTTCTCTCTTCTCTCTTCTCTCTTCTCTCTCTCTCTCTCTCTCTTTGTCTCTCTCGCTCTCCCTCTCTCTTCTTTATTTTCTTTTTGCTCTGACATAGCAAACTTACAATTGATTATCATTTCTTGCACCAAGGTCATGGGTTTCTGTCAGTATGCCATGTTCAAATGTGTACGCTTTTTGAAACTGTCTAATGGTTTGTTTGCTTGTTTGTTTTTAAACAGACATTTTTACACGGCATTCATTTCTCTTTCTTTTTGTGTCCCTTTGTTCCTAAATTGAGTTTTGATAATCGCTGTCTGTTTCTGGCTTCCTGTCTATTGCCAGGTTATTCATCCTCGTGCTCTCCCTATCTTTTGAACTTTCTCTTTCTCTTTGTTTATTCTGCCTCATAAATAATTCTAAGAAATTACCGCTTTGACATTATCAAAGAAGACAGGAAAGAGTATGAAGGGGAAAGAGAAAAAGAGAGAGAGAGAGAAGAGACAGAGACTAGAGAGACAAAGAGACAGAGAGACAGAGAGAGCATATCTATATGTACATATACATACATACATACATACACACATACATACATACATAATACACACATACATACATATACATATATGCATACACACATATATACATACATATATATATATATATTAATACTATAATGTACAATTAGATACATACATACATACAACAAAAACAACAAGCAAACAAACAACAACAAACAACAACAAAAAATGCACGCATCCGTAAGTGTGATGATAAAAACAGTCTCCCTTGGTGATGATCGAATGGGAAGACAAGACATAAAACCACCGACAACTTTGGCACCAGCAGCGTCACTGTAGACCCAGTTTGCACTGAGAGTCCCCTAGGAAAGAAGAACTGAAGAACCGACTGAAATGTAGTCCGATTCTGAAAGGTGTGGACAGACGCTCTAGGGATTGTGAAGATAGCAAGTTTACTGAACGGAGGTGCCTGGTGTGACTATAGCTGCCGCAAAACTCAGGACGAATCAAGAGTTTCTGAAGCAGAGAATGATGGTAGATGGCATTAAGGATTTGGGCTCCTAGATCATCGATAATAATGATAACAACAACAACAACAACAACAACAACAACAACAACACAACAACAACGACGACGACGACGACAACAACAACAACAGCAACAACAACAACAACAACAACAACAACAGCAAAAACAACAACAATAACAATATAATAATTAAAAAAAAAAAGTAATAATAATGACAAAACAATATATACTGCTACAAATAATTAATTATCACAATAATAATAATAATGATAATAATAACATGATAGTAATAATGATAATAGTAATAATAATATATAATAAAACACGCTACTACTACTACTACTACTAATGATAATGATAATAATAATAATAATAATAATAATAATAATAATAATAATAATGATAATATAATGATAATAATAATAATAATAAATAATAATAATAACAATAATAATAATAATAATAATAATAATAATGATGATAATAATTGTATAATAGTAATAATAATAATAATAATAATAATAATAATAATAAGATATTTATAGGGCACCAAATTTTGAAATAAAAATCAAATCAAAGCCTGCACTCTCGCACCATTCACCAAATCATTCAAACAAAGTGACCAAAACTCAAGGATGCAAAGTATATGAACACCAGGAGAAGGAGGAGGAGCATATGAATGGAGTGGGAAGAAGGGTGGGCACGTAAAAAGGGGGGAGGGGATCACTGCTTGGCTAAAAGGTATTTCTTGAAGTTAGTCTCGAAGGAAGACAGAGAATATGACTGTCGAATGTATAGTGGAATATCGTTCCAGTTGTATGGACTAGACACAAACACACACACACACACACACACCACACACCACACACACACACACACACACACACACACACACACACATACACACACACACACACATACACACACACACAGTGACACACAGTGACACACACACACACACACACACACACACAGAGTCACAACAGTCACACACACACACACACACAGAGTTAAAGAGAGAGAGAGAGAGAGAGAGAGAGAGAGAGAGAGAGAGAGAGAGAGAGAGAGAGTGAGTAACATCTTTATTGATGAACTTGTAATCAGATAGTATCAGAAATAGAAAGGAGAGACGGGGCAGGCGTCTATATGGGAGGTGGTCACAAGCATAATAGGTCCAGGTACCATTAATACACCGGAGAAACAGGCAAGCCATTGAGCAGAGAGGTACAGTAATCAATATGAGACAGATAAGAGAAGTCGTGAGCTTAAATGCTCTCTCTCTATATATATTTAAACGCTCAGCAAATTAGAGCGAACCAATCAATTGTGAAAATTGGATGCTGTTTATGTTCATGACAATTGCTGGGGAAACGCCGAGGAGGTCAAGATCATTCGTAACATCAGTCTTCAGAGTCAGGGTTCTGCCTTGTCCACGTCGAAGGTTGACACGGTCGCTGAGGTTGGCAGACAATAATTATGTCACCCAGGGGAGTGGAACACCTTGTCTGCATTCGAAGGCTGTGCCCGATCAGTCTCAGTCGGCGTCTTCGAGGCGTCTTGCTTAAATGCTACTAAAATAGAGAGATGGTACAAAATGGAACTAAAACGTCGTAGTTGACAGCAACACGACTGACAGGTTTGGGTAATACATTTCTGCGTATAGAGTTGGGGATCAGGTGAAGAACATCAAGGTTCTCGGCTGAATCAGAAAGTACAATAATATCATCACCTACTTGGATAGAACAAACTGTCACAGTTGAAAGCTTTTGCTTGGTGCCAATGAACATTGCTTTGGTCTGAAACGGCTGACTGAAAAGAATGGTAAATATTGTTGGGTGAGAAATGATTACTCAGCTGTTTCAAAACCACTCTCTAGAAGAGCGTAGAAAGGAGCAGCAAGCTGGGGGACAAGACAACCGTTTTTGAGAGTTCAAGATCGAGATTATTCTTTTTCACCACAGGTCAAGAGACTAGACAGGAATTGATAACAAACGTTCTGAATGGAAGAAGCTCAGGAAGTGTTTGTAAAAAGAGAGACGGGCAGATATGAGGTCGAATTCTCAAGACTTGAATGATATTTTTTTTCAGGATGCTGGCAATCAGAATTTCAAAAACTGGTTGAATTTGTTGAGTGGAAGGCTTGTGAATGGAGGATCAGGAAGAGATGGAACGAAACAGATTTTTTGTCTAGGTTGGCTCGAAGATCATTCATTTCGGAAGAGAAAAAAAAATGAAAAGGCATCTGAGAGATCTGGAAGATTGATGTTTGTGGGAAGTGTAGAAGACTGAGTTGTATCCAAAAGATAGCCGTGACAGAGAATACGTCTTTTTCAGTTGTAGATTTAGGGACCTGGGAGGAAAAATATAGTTTTAGCTTTCGAGATTATTTTCGTAAATCTTTTCACACACGGTCGAAAAATGTGTGAATAAATTCTAAGTTTAGAGGACTGCCACTGACGTTTGGCACATCTACGAGCTTGTTTGGCAACCCTTATTACGTTGTACACAGATATATTCTCTCTTTCTCTATCTCTGTCTCTGTCTCTCTGTGTCTCTGTGTGTGTGTGTCTCTCTCTCTCTCTTTGTAGCTTTCTGCATGTCTGGCTGTTTATCTGCCTCTCTCTCTCTGTCTGTCTGTCTGTTTGTCTGTCTGTCTTTCTCCCTTTCTGTCTGTCTGTCTGTCTGTCTGCCTCTCTTCTCTGTCTTTGTCTGTCTGTCTCTCCCCCTCTCTCTCTCTCTGACTCTCTCCTCTCTCTCTCTCTCTCTCTAAAATGAAGGGATAAGGTACCAAACAAACAAATCACTTGGCAAATACTCTGACAATAGTGCAGATATACTCTTGGTCGGACGCAGAAATACTCCTTTCCAGTAATACAGATAATGCAACGGCAATGTGATGTATATATCTGTGTACAATGTAATAAGGGTTACCAAACAAGCTCGTAGATGTGCCAAACGTCAGTGGCAGTCCTCTAAACATAGAATTTATTCACACATTTTTCGACCGTGTTTGAAAAAAATTACGAAAATAATCTCGAAAGCTAAAACTATATTTTTCCTCCCAGGTCCCTAAATCTACAACTAAAAAAGACGTATTCTCTGTCACATTGCCGTTGCCTTATCTGTATTACTGGAAAGGAGTATTTCTGCGTCCGACCAAGAGTATATCTGCATTATTGTCAGAATATTTGTACAAGTGATTTGTTTGTTTGGTACCATATCCTTTCATTTTAGAGAGAGAGAGAGAGAGAGAGAGGAGAGAGAGACAGAGAGAGAGAGGAGAGGGAGAGACAGACAGACAGACAGACAGACAAAGACAGAGAAGAGAGGC
The DNA here is from genome assembly GCA_030674185.1 of Monoplex corrugatus. Taxonomy (NCBI): domain Eukaryota; kingdom Metazoa; phylum Mollusca; class Gastropoda; order Littorinimorpha; family Ranellidae; genus Monoplex; species Monoplex corrugatus. The sequence continues at coordinate 27,408,523 of CM060305.1, read as the reverse complement.
AGACAGGCAGACAGACAGACAGAGAGGGAGAAAGACAGACAAACAGACAGTGAGAGAGAGAGAGAGAGAGGGAGAGACAGACAGACAGACAGACAGACAAAGACAGAGAAGAGAGGCAGACAGGCAGACAGACAGACAGAGAGGGAGAAAGACAGACAAACAGACAGTGAGAGAGAGAGAGAGAGAGAGAGAGGGAGAGACAGACAGACAGACAGACAGACAAAGACAGAGAAGAGAGGCAGACAGGCAGACAGACAGACAGAGAGGGAGAAAGACAGACAAACAGACAGAGAGAGAGAGAGATAGGCAGATAGACAGCCAGACATGCAGAAAGCTACAAAGAGAGAGAGAGAGAGAGAGAGAGAGAGAGAGAGAGGAGAGAGAGAGAGACAGAGACAGAGAAAAAGAGAGAGACAGAGACAGAGAGAGACAGAGAGAGAGACAGAGAGACACAGACAGAGAGACAGAGAGAGACAGAGAAAGAGAGACTCTTTGCACTGAAGGGTTGAAAGGGAACAAAGAGAAAGACGGTGATAGGTGATGAGAGAAGACGTTTTGAGAAACCGCTTGGGGAATTCCAAGGTCTTTTGTCTTCTTGTCCTGTCAACATTGTCATCTTGTTGTTTTACTCCTTCTGTACCCTCTGAGGATTACTCATTTTTTGTTTTTCTTTTAAATCCGTTTATCCCTAAGGTTGTCGGAGTTTGCCGGGGTCGGATGACAAGTCAGACTAGCTGATATAGGCGTTGGCGTATGGTCGGAGTTCCTGAGTTCGGTTCTAGTGGAATGTGTGGTCTGGTGGGTAATTCATTCCCCTCCCCCCCCCCCCCCCCCTTTTTCAGCATGAGAGAAATCTGAGTTCAATTCCTGATCAGACAGGATTTACCACACCCCACACCCTACTCCAACTTCTATCAGACCTTGCATAGAAGTCGGGGTGCTATTCCTTCAGATGAGATGATGAATCGAGGTTTCGTAGTCTTAATAAAAGTCCACGTAAAACACACGAACAAAACCCAGGACAACAACAACAACAAAAAGGATTTTGGAAAAAAAAAATTGGTGGAAAAATCTACTTCCACAGGTAAATAAATTTGCGATCATCCAGAGGTAGAAAAAAATCTAGGTGGCGTAGAAAAGTTTTGTTGTGAAGATCGACGAAAACTTGACCTGTTCTCATTTAGCGCAAAATATACTAATTTATCTGCACAACAATTTATAATTCATTCAAGAGGGATTCATCGTACTCGAGCAATTCTATATGCGCTCCACCCAAATCTGACAGCAATTATATTTGACTTCTTGAGACTGCGCTTAACTATTTCCGCTGCCAGGGTCTTGAAAATTGATATGCACACTGACAAACAGACAAACCAACAAGCAGATAGACAGAGAGCCAACCAGACAACGAGACATGCAAGTCCCAGGCACGCGAACACAATCATGTTTCCCGAACATTCCCACACTGTTATTATCGCACAAAGAAACATCTGTGGCGATCTGGTTGAAGAGAGGGGTGATGTCTTTGTCTCTTTACGTAGCTCAGAGGTGATAATATCACCGCTGCTGTTACCTTTCTACCTTTTGTCGTTAAATTATCCTCAAACGTGAAAGAAATTGTAAATGCTATGGAAAGAAAGAAAATTGACTGATTTCAAAATGCCATGAACATTATCACGAAGGGAAGACATAGATGGAAGCAGGGAAGAGGTCACTGTGTACCCATTCCATTTTTTTCCCAATTTGTGCTCATTGTTTTCTAAAGAAACTCAAAAAATCAGATCATATTCATATTCCCATAAAAAAACGAAACAGTAAGTGTTAATTAGGACACATATTGATTGTAATAAGTTGACAGAACAGGCAATGACATCAACAGTAAATACATAATGCTACAATTTTGAAGAACAAGGTCTCCCAACAGTGTAAAAATCGCTACTCACAGTTCCGTAGCTTTCGATGGCGTTCTCGCCATCTTCGTCAGCGCTCTAATGCTGTCTGCGTGAATCTCTACTCAGATCTCGCGAACATGGGATGAACCCAGTTCACGAGATCGAATCAGAGAATGGTACACCGGGGCAGTAAATACATTCTCTCGTCCCTCTGTATCTTTGTCTCTGTCTCTCTCTGTCTTTCTATATCTCTGTCTCTCTGTTTC
>CM060305.1:27368865-27383865 GCA_030674185.1 Monoplex corrugatus | reverse complement strand
CATGTTTCAAGTTTATTATGCCTGTTATTTCAGCCAAGTAGATATTAGCGGATAGTCAAACCGTGTGTGCATTGTACTTGTCTTAAAAATTTGACAGTCTTCCAGAGAACAAAGGATCCAATCTGCAAACCCATAGTAGAAGGAGCAGATGAAGGAATTGTTTATAAGAGTTTGATCCCATGTTTATTTACATCTATAACGTGTGTGGTTGTCATGCCTTCTCTCTCTCTGTCTCTGTTTGTCTGTCTGTCTGTCTGTCTCTCTCCCCCTTCTCTCTTTCTCCTATCTTTCTTTGTCTCTGCCTCTCTCTCTCAATCTCTCTCTCTTCCCCCCCCCCCCCCCCCCGAGAAAAACATCAGTTTGACTGATGGCATGTCCTTTTTTTTTTCTTGGAGTGTTCGTTTGGAAGTGTTCGTTCTAACACTGATATCTCCTACTGGCATCTGCTGTCTCTCTTTGTCTTTCTCTGGCTCTGTCTGTCTGTCTGTTTGTCTGTCAGTCTGTCTGTCTGTGTGTTTTTGTCTCTCTCTTAAACGAACACACACCACACACACACGGAGGGGAGAGAGAGAGAGCGAGAGAGAGAGAGAGAGAGAGAGAGAGAGAGAGAGACAGACAGACAGACAGACAGAGAGATAGAGATAGAGAGATAGATAGATAGAGATAAATAGATAGAGAGAGAGAGAGAGAGCCAACGCATATATATATATATATATATATATATATATATATATATATATATATATATATATACATGCACATCTCTTAAAATAAATACTTTAGGCCATCACACCTTGTTTAACAATCATATAACATAATAAACACACGAGAAACAGATCAAAAGAAGCATAAACGAAATTCATGACTAATAAGACCAGGGTCACTAGAGTGGTGTAACAGTTCTAATTCTACACACTGTCAGACATTTCTAGACAGCACCGCACTTGTAGTACTGCACAAAGAGTGGTGATGATATACGGTGCACTGGCTCTCATTGAAAATATGATCCACTTTCACTATTCTGGAAAGAACGATTGATATATTGTATGGGAAAACTTTTATGGAATGATTATTTCGAACTACACCGATAGTGGTTGCAAGACTGTTTCAATGGAGTAGATGATGCACTATGATAGACCGATATAGAGATGGATGGAAGGAGAGAGGGAGCGAGAGAGGGGGAGAGATAGACAGACAGACAGACAGACAGAGACAGTGAAAAAAAAAAAAACAGACTGGGAGACAGAAGGACAGAAAGACAGACACAGAAAGAGAGAGAGAGAGAGAGAGAGAGAGAGAGAGACAGAGACAGAGACAGAGAGACAAAGAGAGACAGAGACAGAGGGACAGAAAGAGAGAGACAGAGAGAGAGAGAGCGTGCGCGCAAGGGAGAGAGAGAGGGAGAGAGAACTCAGAACTCAGAATTTTTTAATGTACATCGGCCTTAGGCCACAATACAATAGTCGGTGGGAGGGGGGGGGGGGGGGGGGGGGAGATAGGGTTTTTGTGTATTACACCAATATTGCAATGCGCATGATTGCATCGTCGAACATTGACACTTTCCTCGCTTTCCTCAGTTGAATACTTCGTTGGTGTAACAGTCAACAGATCTTTCTTTTGCTGACTAAATCTAACATTTAATGAAGTAATACACTAAATAGTACTTGATTATAATTAAGCTTCATCAGTGCATTAAGGCATCAAACAAGTCATAAAGATATTTAATACATATACATATATCGTTCCATTCCTCCATCTACTGATCAAGCAATTAGTCTCTCTGTATAGCCAACAGCCGGTCAAGTAATACAATCATCACACAATCAACAAATAATTGGTAAATCACCATGCTTGCGAAACATACTTCACTTTATCCATCTAATCAAACAAATACTTAGTACATTCAGTGTACCGTGGCAACGGTAATCAATCAATCAATCAATCAACTGCCATTCTATCATTTAATTAGCCATCTGAATCCGATCAGTTAAAATACTGAACCGTTTCTCTACCAGTTAAGTTTGTCGCCAAATACAATTACTCATCTATAAACCAAACTAGTTAGCGAGTCACCGAACAATTTGATCAGTTTCATATAAATCATTTTCCCGATCAGTACTTAGTCAGCAACTAATCAATGGATCAATCATTCAGTCAGTGCATCCATCAATCAATCAATGAATTAATCAAACAATCAGTTAAGCAGTCAATCAATGAATCATCAATTTACCAAATATTTGTAAAACAAGTAGCAATAAACAATTCGATTTTTCAAAATTATCTTTACCCCGCGTTTTTGTGCATAATTTACAGTCTGTACACAGTTTATATCGAAATGACTACAAAAATATAATGGAACAAGCGTTAATAGTTTTACCATTTATTATACCTATACAGCATTGTATAATTACTAATGTAATACAGTAATATAGTACTGGTGATGACTTATTTTCGTTAGTTTATTCATTCATGATTTTTTTGCGTCTGTTGATGGCATGAAAAACAAATCTGGACACATTGTATCTATGATGAGAATTTTCTGCTTTGAGCAGTAGATAAAGTGGCATTCTAGCTGAATCTTTGAGGAATTTTACTCTAATATCTGTATAAGTGGGACAGTCATATATAAGGTGATATTCATTTTCGATATGAGTTTTGCAAAAAGGGCATGCCCTTTTGTGAATACTCTCACTATAACGATGTGAATTGTTATTCAGCGGTAGTACACCAAATCTTAGTTGTGTGATTGCCACTCTGAGACAGTATGTATCCATTTCAGAAATATATTTTTCTTTTTCAAAAATTGTTTTGAATGATCTATAGCACTCATATCTGTCACCATCTCTAATAATACTAGTGCATTCTTGGATAAACAGATCGACAAGTCTTTGTCTAAATATGTTTAAAAATAGTTTTACATCCCCAACTCCCTGTTGCAGCCATACAATGTTGAAACCTGTATCACACAGGATTTTTCTTACCTCTGATGCCCAACAATCCTTTCCATTTCTATCTAATTCCAGAAGCATTTGGTAAGCTTTATGCGGAAATCTTTCGGCACTCATTTGTAGCAATTTAAACCAATATCTTAAGCATGCGACCACAGAGTTAACGAATAATGGATATCTTCCCAGATCAGCGTACACCATCTTGTTTGGTGTCTTAACAGGCACGCCTAAAAATCTTTTGCACGCCATCATATGTACCTTTTCTATGTGTTCCATTCGTTTTAATCCCCATACTTCTGACGCGTACAACAGAATGGGTTGTACCTTTGCGTCAAATATTTTAAAGAAAGTATCCATTGTCATTTCCTTGAATTTTTGGAGAACCCTATTTAGCTGTATGACAGCTTTCTTCCCCTTAGTTGCTAAATGTGCAGTACCTTTTTTGACACTTACCATTGTCGTGAAATTAAAACCTAAATAGCAATAATTATTCACAACTTCCAACTTATTTTCTTCATATGACCATTTTTCACGTTTTCCAAGGAACCCTCCGTTTCTAAACACCATGACCTTCGTTTTGTCAATATTTACTTTTAATTTCATGTTGTTACAACACGTACTTAAAACGTTCAGCTGATTCTGTAAGCCATTTGGTGTAGTTGAAAAAAGTACCACATCATCTGCAAAGTAGTAAAACAAATATTTCCAACATCCCAGGTAGTAATTGGATGCCATGTTTTCCTTTATCACTCATATAATTTGCTAACTGATTTATAAATATCGAAAACAATGTAGGACTCAAGACACAACCTTGTCTTACTCCAACCGGACATTGAAACATCTCTGAAAATTTATCGTTAACTCGGATACATGACACCAATGACTTGTACATTGCCATTAATGATGCGAGAAATTTCCCTTTAACACCCTCCTTTCTAATACAATGTAGGAGTTTATCATGTCTGACCGAATCGAAAACCTTTTTAAAGTCAACAAAAGCAACATATAATTTCATCCCTTTCTTGTGCATGCATTTCTGAATGATAGCATGTAGTGTGAATATATGATCAACAGTTGAGTATCTATTACGAAAACCTGCCTGGCTCTCTGAGATCAAATTATTAGCTTCTAACCAGGTGTATAATCTCTTGTTCAGTATTGTTGTGTAACATTTAGATATCATGCTTAATAAAGATATACCTCTATAATTATCTGCATTTTCAGGATCCCCTTTCTTGAAAATGGGGATGATAATGGCTTTGGACCACTCTTTTGGATAAATCCCCGAATCAAAAATTATTTTGAACAGTTTTGTTAGAAAAACTATGACATCGTTTCCCCCATTTTTTAACATTTCAGCTGAAACGCTGTCAATTCCGTTTGCTTTACCAGTCTTAAGTTTACCAACTGCTCGTTTAACCTCTTCTTCAGATATATCTCTATTTAGAGTATGCTCCCTTTCCTCAGATAGATCTACCTCAATATCACAATGTTCACCAACATGTCCCCCATAATTTTGAAAAATATTCTTGAAGTGCTCGAACCAGACATTAATATCAATATCATTTGAGACTTTGTCTTTGTTTCCATAACCCATACTTCTCAGCAGTTTCCAGAACTGTGATGAATTAGTCATTTCCATGGTTAGCGAATCTGCTTTCTGTTTCCTAAATGCTTGTCTCTTTGTCTTTAGTAAACGTCTGTACGTTTTCCTCTCTTCCACATATGAAATTCTATCTTCTTCCTTCCTAGTTTTCCTAAAATAATTTAGTTTACGCCTTGTTTCTTTTTTTGCTTGCTGACAGTCCTTGTCAAACCATTCTGATCTTTTGTTCCAGTAAACTTTATACGTTTTATACATACAGGCACTGGCATCTTTCAGACATTGTACAAAAGTATTCAAACCACTATCCACATCGCAATGTAGAGTATTTGTGGCCAAAATAAGTCTGTCTTGAATATCACTGCTTTTCAAAGTTTTGTGGAACTCGGCTTCCAGTTCATGTTTCCAAATAAATTTCTCACAAACCTCGTTTTTGGGTTGACTTGTTTTATCATGACCAGCCTCAACGATATCATTTTTAATTTCAACCAACATAACAACTGGTAGGTGATCAGAATCCATCATGTTCTCAACAACAATTGATTTGATGTGTATAGATGAAAACAAATCAATGGAAGTAATGAAATAGTCTACTGTGCTAGTCCCAGAGGACGCAATATATGTACATCCATCGTCAAAATCCGTTTCACGCAATCCGTTTAAACTCATACATTCAAACATATTACATAACTCAATCAGCTGACAACCAAATTTGTTTGTGTTTTTGTCCTGTGAAATTCTGGGAAATCTGTTCTCGATATAAACATTTACATCGAAATCATCGACCTCTCCACTAAAACTGTAATTAGTATTCGCTGTTCTCGCGTTTAGATCCCCATTTACCAATAGAAAAGAATCACCACACAAGTCATATAGATCTAAAATGCATTGCTCCAGCACTTCAATACCATATGCACCTTCCTGGCTATTCCAATAGACAGAATCACACGGAGGAAGATATGTACAAATCCACAGTATGTTTCTGTCTACAGAAAACAGGTCTTTGTGGATTTTTATAGCTAAAGTGTTTTCAGTTTCTATTGGGATTTGCTCAACAAAACGAGAATATGATTTCCTTACCATTGCGATAACACCCCCAGAATATCTCCCTTGATGAGACAGCTGAGAGTGAGAGAGAGAGAGAGAGAGAGAGAGAGAGAGAGAGAGAGAGAGAGAGAGAGAGAGAGAGAGGAGAGAGAGAGAGAGAGAGCGAGACAGAGAGAGCGAGATAGATTTTAGGATGAGAGAGAAAGAATAAGACAGATACATAGAGACAAAGAGAGAGACAGAGAAAGAGAGAGAGAGAGAGAGGATAGAAAATTTAGGATGAGAGAGAGAGAGATAAGGGAGAGAAAGAGAGACAGGGACAGAGACAGAAACAGAGACAGAGAGATAGGAGAGAAAATTTAGGATGAGAGAGAGAGAGCGAGAGAGGAGAGGGCGAGAGAGAGCGAGAAAGAGAGAGAGAGAGAAGAGAAAGAGAGGGATAGAGAGAGAGAGATAGAGAGAGAGAGACAGAAAGAGAGACAGACAGACGGACAGGCTGTCAGACAGACAGAGAAAGAGACGGAGAGAGAGACAGACAGACAGACAGAGATACAGACCGACAGACAGACAGAGACAGAGACAGAGATACAGACAGAGACAGAGACAGAGACAAAGAGACAGAGACAGAGAGGAGTGAGAGACAAAGACAGAGACAGACAAACAGACAGACAGACAGACAGACAGACAGACAGACGGCCAGGCAAACAGACAGACAGACATAGAATTGAAGTTATTTCAAGAGGGATTTACTGCGCTCGGACAGCTCCATATGTGCTCTTCCCAAATCCTGCCATCAATTATCTGACAGATTTCCTGAGCCTGCACAAAACCCTATGCGCTGGCAAGAGCTTGAAACTTGGGAAAGGGGACAAGGGACCTATCAAACACTAAGCTGGCACCACCAGAATAGTGGAACCATTAAGATGGGGCAGCGAACAGGCCAGTTTTTAATGTTGCGGGCTGGGATTGAACTCAAGATATCAGAACTTGAGTCCATGGCTCTACCGACTAGCACGCGAAAAAAAAAGTTCCTGTGCTGGGAAAGAGACAGGGAGAGAGAGAGAGGAGGGGGGGGGTGGGGGGGTGGGGAGAGAATGAGAGAGAGAGAGAGAGACCAAATGACAAACAAACGGACAACAGACAGAGACACAGAGAGAGAGAGACAGAAAGAGACAGAGAGAGAGAAAGAGAAAGAGGAAAGAAAATTTAGGATGAGAGAGAGCGCGAGAGAAAAAGTGAGATGAATGAGATAGAAAGAGAAAGAGACAGAGAGAGAGAGAGAGAGAGAGAGAGAGAGAGAATTTGTAATAATACATAATCAATTTGTCATCACCGTTAATTATTTTTCTCTTTGTGCTATGCAGACATCAGAGAGATAGAGAGACAGACAGAGAAACAGACAGACATAAAGAGATTGACATTTGCAGGTATGCATACATGTACAAACATTTTTTTCCTATCATCCATCTCATGCACACACACACACACACACACACACACACACACACACACACACACACACACACACACACACACACAAAACACACACATACATGCATATGTGTCTTAATCGTTTTTTATACAGAAACAGACAATTTTAGCCCCCTAAAAAGAAAACACCTAAAAAAACAGAAAAAAAATCAACACAAAGCAAAACGAAAAACCAAAAACAAAACAAACTAAGAAGCAAACGAAGAAACAAACAAAGAAACAAACAAACAAACAAAGAAACAAACAAATCCCTAACAGATGCATGCAAAGGAATCGCTCAGCCAGTGAGAACCATCCCCAGAGTGGTGTAATATTCTAGACAATGTCAGATACTTCAAGACAGCTGCGCACTTGCAATTTTGCATAGAGAGCGTTGAGGATGGACAGTCCACTGTCTCATAGATAATAGATGATTTAATCACCGGATCTCTTGAGAGAATGACTAGCAGTGATGTGTACGTAACAGTTTCGTGAAATATTTATTCTGTGCTAGCCAGTCCAATGTCTGTGAGATAGTACGGATTTTGTTGTTGTTGGTTGTCTGTAGCCACTTGTTCCATTGTTTACTTGAAAAAGGTACGCTTGATAATGCATATTCTCATAAACGATAGTCGGATGTCTTCATCAGAAGTTCTACTTCGTATCAGATCAATGCGCTGCTGTTTCCCTAACAAATACACCCCTTTGAAAATGTGTGTTTAAACATGACAAGTTCTCTGTGACAACTTAGGAAAAGGCTGTCCATGAAAAGGTTTGTATTGCAGTCTATGTCTAACAGATGTGACTGTACATTGATTGATCGTGTCTGACTTCTATCCCACTTGAACTAAACGTATACCACAGGTTCAGTCAAGAATCGTTCATTCATGCCAAAGCACCCCTTACATTTATGTCAGTTTCTGTTTCACTGCGTTCGTGTCTGCCAATGTCACATTCATCATTTGAGAGAGTCTTCACATTGGAAGAGTGTAAGGCGTTTCTTTTTAGTCTTCATAGGATAAACTTTAAAAACTGTTCATTGGAGTTGAAAAAAAAAGAAATAAATAGTAACGGTAAATCTTTTCTAAACTCATACATTTCTGATTTGATACAGAATTAAGCTAAGGTCACACGTAAAACACTAAAGAATGCACAACACTTTTTTCTGCTTTCGTCTGACGTCACCTTTACTGACATGGACTGCATTTTTCCCCAGAACAAAAAAGCAAATAAACAAAAAGATAGACCATCTAATAACTAAGTAAACAAACAAATACACAAACAAACAAATATATAAATAAATGAATGTACATACATATACATATATATATATATAGTATGTATATGTATATGTATATATGCGTGTGCATTACGTGTGTGTGCGTGGTGTGTGTGTGTGTGTGTGTGTGTGGGCGCGCGTGTGTATGTATGTGTGTTTATTTGTGTGTGTGTGTGAGTGCGCGTGCGCGTGCGCGCTCAGATTCACACTAAAATTGAGTACATAATCAAATACAAACGTTCTTAGCGTATAATGTCACACACGTTTTTCGTTTGTCTGTCACACACTGTCTGCATAGAATTTTGATTCACTGGTTGATTGGTTAATTATTGACTGATTGATGGATAGATGGGTTGATGGATGAAAGGATTGACTGATTGGTTGGTTAGGTGGTTGGTTGGTTGGTGATTGATCGATTGATTGATTGATTAATTATTCCATTTATTCAGTCATTTTTGTTCATTGCTTGTAAATGATGACCACTTATATATGGTCATCATTTACATGCAATGAGGAAAAATGACTGAATGTGATATAGAAAGGCAGTAACGTTTACTGGATGGACTTAACAAAGAACATAACCAGCTGAGAGACAAAAGGTAAAGAAAGAAACACAATTTATAGCTACTTAAAAACCATGTCCCAAGAGTGGTATAACATTCCTTTACCATCTCAGACAGTTCTAGACAGTTTTGCAGTTGTGGCATTGCATAGAGCGAATGAGGAAAGACAGTTACGGCCTCCTAGAAATACATGATACGGTCTTTTGAGTGCCTCGATATGGTGTAAAGACTGGTATGGTGTATATAGGAATTTTATAGAATACTTTGTTTTCTGCTGGCTAGTACCTCAGTCATGAGACTATGTGGAGAGTTTGTAGTTTCAACGGGATTGTTACAAGAAATACCCGTTAGTGTGAGGGGGAATAATTATGATTAACACTGTCAATGTTGTACGCCTTGTGAATGATCAAAGAATTTTGTGTCATCCTTTCTATGCTGAGATTACTAGATGGGTATTATAACACTTACGCACACACACACATACACACACACACACACACACACACACACACACACACACACACACACACACACACACACACACACACACATACATACATACATACGCACGAACACACACACACACCACAACACACCACACACACCACACACACACACACACACACACACACACACACACACACACAATGACAATAATAGTGATAATGATAATAATTTATATCTATCTGTCTATTTATCTGTCTACCTACGTACCTACCTATCTACCTACCTACCTACTTACCGACCTATCTGCCTACCTACTTACTTACCGACCTATTGCCCACCTACTTACGTACCTACGTACGTACCTACTCTCTCTCTATTTCTCTATCTCTATATCTATCTGTCTGTCTGTCTATCTATCTATCTATCTATCTGTCTGTCTGTCTGTCTATCTATCTATCTATCCGACTTCCCATCTATCTATCTATCTTTCTTTCTCTCTATCTTTCTTTCTCTCTATCTTTCTTTCAATCTTTTTATGTACAAATGCGAATGTCATTGTAGCACAGATCGTAACCAAGTCAAAAGAAGGCAGAGGGATGGAGAGGAAGAAATATACATCAGAGACAAATACAGCGCACACTGAGTGTTGTAACAAATTCCACACACTGTCAGACATTTCCAGACAGCCCTGCTCTTGTTGTATTGCACAGAAGACACTGAAGATGGACTGTCTATTGTCTCCAGGTAAACATGCGATCTAATTCCTGAGGCCTTCAGGATGAACGATTGATACAAAGGACCTGAAAACTTTATAATAAAGTTTGTTTCTATACTCGCAGTTATTTGAAAGGCTGTTGCAATAGTGACGGTAATGTGATACGATTGAGAGAGAGAGAGAGAGATAGAGAGAGAGAGAGAGAGAGAAGAGAGAGAGAAAGAGAGAGAGAGAGAAAGAGAGAGATAGACACAAGACAAAAAGGGGACAGAAAGAAAAAGACTGAGAGAGAGGGAGAGGAAAAGAAAAGAGGGAGAGAGAGAAAGAGAAAGAGAGAGGAAACGAAAGAAAGAGAGAGCGAAGAAGAAGAAAAGATAGCGGGGGAAAGCAGAGGCAGAAAGAGACAGAAGAAGGGACTGAGAGAGAAACAGAAACAGAGACAGAAACACAGAAAGACAGAGAGTAGTGACACGGAATGACAGAGACACAGAGAGATAGTGCTTTTTCAAAAGAATAGTTTAACTTAAAACAAACACAAACAAATCAATCATTCATAGAAGTAAAACTTGTATGAACTGAGCAAGAAAGCAAGCAAGCAAGCAACCCATCAGCCGACAGTGAAACCAAACCCCAGAAAATCAAACAGGATGAGAACAAGAAGAAGAATCACATCTGAACTTCAATTCATCCCATTTTCAAAGCAATACTGAGATCAGTTAGCGAACATCTGCAACGCCGAAGGAGTTTCAATTAAATTTGCCAGCTGAAAATCCAGATTGAAAGGATGATTAATATTGAAGATTAAAATGCCACCAAAAATGCCACTGCTTTAGCTAGTGTTCGCTGGCTCATCATTCTTTTCCATCTCAGTGTCTGTCTTCGCAATGTCTCTGTCTTTTCATTTCCCTTCCTTCCTTCTTTCCTCTCTCTGTCTCTGTGTGTCTCTCTGTCTCTTCTCTCTCTTTCTCTCTCTGTGTGTTTCTCTCTGTCTCTCTCTGTCTCTCCGTCTTACTCTGTCTCACTCTCTGTGTGTCTCTTTCTTTCTTTGTCTCCAATCTCCCTCCCCCTCTCTGTCCCTCTGCCTGTCTCTGTCTCTTTTCTCTGTCTCTGTCTCTCTCTGTCTCTCCCCTTCTGTCTGCCTGTCTATCTGTCTATCTGTATCTTTCACTCTCCCCCCGATCTCTCTCTCTTCTTTCTTTCTCTCCTCTCCCTCTGTGTTCTGTCTCTGTCTCTGTCTGTCTGTCTGTCTGTCTCTGTCTCTCTCTCGTGTCTGTCTGTCTCTCTGTTTCCCCCTTACTCACACACTATTTTCACAATCAAATGTCAGACCGAACTCCATTTTAACTTGCATAAACAAACAAATACAGAGAGAGACAGACATCACATTGCACAGACAAACAAGAGACGACAGACAGACAGATAGATAACACAAGCTCGCTTGTGCGCCCTCCACCCTCCACCCTCACCCCCCCCCCCGCACTGCGCTGCGTGCGTGGGGTGTGTGTGTGTGTTTTGTGTGTGGTGAGTGTGTGTGTATGTGTGTGTGTGGTGTGAGTGTGTGTGTGTGTTGCGTCTGTGTCTGTCTCTTTGTCTGTGTTTGTCTTTGTGTATTTCTGTGTGTGTATGTTAACCACGTCATATTGTCTATACGGCTTTTCTGGCACTGTCCCCACTCCGCTCATTTGGCCAGTCTAGCACAGCATCAAACCCAGCAAAAAATGAGGTCACGGTGACACCAGCAGACCTCAAAGGACCACAGAATGTGAATCCCTTTTTCAACACTGTTCTGATTATTCATGAGACTGGGGACGTTGGCGATGATGGTCTGGAATTACACTGTTGATTTAGACTGTGTGACAGGACTATACGAGACTGTACGAGTTCTGTTTGGATTTGGGTTTCGCTCTAGATGGACTCATCACGACTGGACAATTGCATATGCGCTCCATCCATATTTGCCAGTGATAATTTGACAAACACCTTGAGCCTGCGCGAAGCTTTTACGTTGAAACGGTCTTGAAATGCAAATGGAAGCGTGGGTGGGTAAGGGGACCTGTGGAACACTAAGCTGACACCACCACAATGATTGGGGCATTAAGACTGGCAAGCAATATACTACTTTTTATATTGCACATTATGGTTAACCCTTTGACTTCTGCATCCTATCCATCTTGAATGTTATATGGAACCGATGACGTTATACGGTTGTGAGGCGTGAACAGTCAACAAGCAAAGCCAGAACAAGATTGAGGCAGCCGAGATGTGGTTTCTAAGAAGGATGTTGAGAGTTCCATGGACAGCAAAGAAAACAAACGAGACAGTCTTAATGGAGGCAGATAAAAGAAGATCATTCATAAGAAAGATTAGGAAAAGACAGGCAACATTTATAGGCAATCTTATGAGGAAAGGGGAACTGGAGCACCTGGTCACAACAGGAAAGCTGGAGGGAAAGAGAGCATCGGGTAGACCCAGGGAGGAATGTTGGACGGACTTGCAAACTGGCTGAAGACAAAGAGGATGGAAGAGATGCTTGAGGCAACAAGGGATAGAAACAGATGGAAGGCCATGATCACCAACGCCATGGGTTAAAGCACTTGATGATGATGATGGTCCTATCCATCAGCTGCAACAATCTAATCCTTCCTCCCCCCCCCCCCCCCCCACCTATTCACCATCTTCCTGGCTGAGGGAGTCAACGGGTTAGGTTTTTGCATCGCTATCTCTGATGGCGATGCAGGATGCTAGTGGACATGGCGTGAGAGAGTCAAAGGGTTAAATTTGAGACATCAGGATTTGTGTCGAGGCTCTGTCAACAGATCCACACATCATAATTGTGTACGATTTTGTGCGTGCTTGTGTCTGTGTTTGTAGATGTGTATTTTTGAAACTAAGCACATGATTTCAAGCTTGTCTGTGAGTGTGTGTATAAATATGTGTATGTGTGCGAGCGTGCGTGTGTGTGTGCGTATGTGTGTGTGTGGTGTGTGTGCGTGTGTGCGCGGTCTGTATGTGTGTGCGTGTGTGTGCTGTTTGTTGTGTGTGTGTGTGTGGCGTGTGTGTGTGTGTGTGGCGTGTGTGTGTTTGTGTGTGTGCGTGCGTGCGTGTTGTGTGTGTGTGTGTGTGTGTGTGAGCGTGTGTGTGTGCACGCGTGTTTGTGTGTGTGTGTGTGTGTTGTAAGTGTGTGTGTGTGTGTGTGTGTGTGTGTGTGTGTGTGTGTATTTAACAAACATATATACACACATGTGACCAAAGCATAATTAATTAAAAGAATACATGTAACACGGAGAAGAAGTCAACATGTCATTATACGTGGCTAGTTTGTATAGAAGTGTGACTTATATCAAATTTCAATACGCACACTGAAAAGTGTCGTAATTTCAATCAACAGTGTGTGTGTGTGTGTGTGTGTGTGTGTGTGTGTGTGTGTGTGTGTGTGTGTTTTGTGTGTGTGTATGTGTGTGTGTGTGTGTGTGTGTGTGGTGTGTGTGTGGTGTGTTGGTGTGTGTGTGTGTGTGCGTTTGTGTGTGTGTATGTGTGTGTATGCGTGCATGCGTGCGTGCGCTCGCGTGTGTGTTTGTGCGTGTAAGTGTGTGTATGGGTGTCTGGGTGTGTGTGTGTGTGTGTTTTAAACGTAATATCAGCATTAAGGTTAAAAGCTTTCTTGCAGAGAGAGGGAACAAATCCAAAGAAGCCGATTTTCAAAGCAAAAGGGACTTTTACTTTTCAAAGAAACTTGATTCAGTGCAATTACTTGACAAATGTCAAACGTCCAGGCAGGTATAATTTTGCATGGTCTTGTTTATCTTTCCTGTTGCTGTTTCTGTTTCTTGTTGATTGGATGAATTGTGTTTTACAAAGTCATATCGACCGCCGGAAATGTTACATTATCGCTTTAAGTGAGAGAAAGACAGACAGAAAGAAATAAAGAGACAGGCAGAAGACAGACAGACAAGAGAGAGACAGAAGAAGACAGAAAGAAAGAGAGAGAGACAGAGAGAGAGAGTGAAGAGAAAGAGACAGACATACAGACAGACAGACAGACAAGAGAGAAGAGAAAAGCGAGAGAAAGAAAGGAAGAGACAGAGACAGAGACAGACAAAGGCAGACAGAGAGAGACAGACAAGAAGACTGAAGAGACAGAAAGAAAGAGAGACAGAGACAGACATTGACAGACAGACAGACAGACAGACAGGCAAACAGACAGAGGAAAGAGAGAGAGAGAGAGAGAAGAGAGAGAGAGAAGAGAGAGACAGACAGACAGACAGACAGACAGAAACACAGAGACCGAGACCGAGTAGAGAGCGATGAAATGAATTAAATGAATCGCTATTTTCCAGTGACATAAAAATTAGAATGTTAATCTGCTAATCTAGATAATTGATGAGAGAGAGAGAGAGAGAGAGAGAGAGAGAGAGAGAGAGAGAGTCAGAGACAGATAAGACAAGGGCAGAGACAGAGACAGACAGACAGACTGACAGACAGACAGAGACAGAGTCAGAGTCAAAGACAGAGAAAGAGACACAGAGACACAGAAACACAGAGACAGGTGGACATACCTACCTACATACATACATACATACATACATACAGAGAGACAGACAGGAAGGCAGGCGGGCAAGCAGGCAGGCATGTAGGCAGACAGGCAGGCAGACAGGCAGACAGGCAGGCAGGCAGACAGACAGACGGACGGACGGACGTATATACAGACAGATGGACAGACAGATACATAATCTTTCAACTAATTTCTTTTTGTTTTTTTGTCTGTAAGGTTTTCTTTGTTTCCCCCGTATCTCTTCTTTCTGTTTATTTGTTCTGTCATGGCTTCTTTCCTCTGTTCTTGTTTTTTTTTCTTTTGTTCATCTGTCCTTCTTGCAAATATTGACCCATCATTCCAGCCATTCTTTTCTTCACTAATTCAATTATGATTT
>CM060305.1:27351365-27361365 GCA_030674185.1 Monoplex corrugatus | reverse complement strand
AATGTTAACTACTTAGACCATTGTTGGTGCCATGTGAGTGTGCAAGTACCTTTTTAATAAAAACATGAAGCTTCACATCGATTATTTTTTAACAAAACAAAAGAAAATCTGCTTTACTGTAAAATTATTTTATCTCTTTTCTGAAGAAACCTGCTTTTTGCAGAGAAAGCTTATTGTAAATTTGTTTTATTTCTTTTCTGAATAAAACAATTTTTTGCACAGTAAATAAATGGATATTTTGCACATCAAGCTATACACTTTCGTTGAAAGAGATAAACTCCAAGTTTGATTTATAAATGAATCCGTGGGTGCACATTCACCCTTACATTGATTAAAAGAATTTCCAACAGGGTGCTATCGGTGCGTAATGATTACAAGAATAAGAATTTTGAATAAAAAGTAGCATTAATGTTATGAGTTTGTGTTTTATTTGGGCTTAAAGCGTTGGCATTGCAGACTGGTGGGGCTGTTGATAGAGCCGTGAATTCAAGATGTTTGTCTCAAGTTTCATCCCGGTGAGAGATAAAATCTTGGCCATTAGCTGCCCTTCTAAATGCAGCAAGAATGTTCGTGGCACCGACTTAGTTTTTTTCAAGGTTCCGTCGTACCCACCAACTTGCATACCACCATATCAAGGCATTGCCAGTACATCGGTTTTTGCACAGGCTCAAGGTGTCTATTAGATAATTACGGGCAATTTTGGATGGAACCGTATATAGAACTGTTCCAGTGCGATCAATCCATCTGGACCAATTCCAAGTTCCAGAATTTCAGTTCCAGTGCTCACGGCAATATTCATATCATGGCGGTCGTTGAAGATATAACACAAACCACTGATAGCGAGAGGGAGTGCAGGGAGAAGAGAAGAAGAAAGAAAAAGAAGAGAGAGGAGGAGAGAGAGAGGAGAGAGAGAGAGAGAGAGAGAGAGAGCAGAGAGCAGCAGACAGACAGACTGACAGACAGACAGACAGAGACATAGATAGAGAAGACAGAGAGACAGACCGAGAAAGAGCAGACAGACACAAAAGGCACAGGGAAATATTTACGAAGGCGGGTTATACAAAAAAGGTAATTACTATCATTTCTTCTTCTTCTTCTTCTTTCTTCTTCTTCTTCTTTTCTTCTTCTCTTTCTTCTTTTTCTTCTTTCTTCTTCTTTTTTCTTCTATTCTTCTTCTCTTCTTCATCTCTTCTTCTTCTTCTTTTAATTTTTTTTAGTGATTTTTACATTTAGTGACAATCCTGTAGGTCTGAATATGAAACACACACACACACACACACACACACACACACACACACTACGCACACACACACACACACACACACACACACATACACACACACACACACACACACACACAACACACACACCCAGCAGACCCATAGACAGACAGACAGACACACAGATAACACAGACAAAGAAGAGAGACGGAAGAGCAGAGAAAGACGGAGAAAAACAGAAATACAGTCAGAGAAAGAGACATGCAGAGTGACAAAGACAACAAAAGCTAGAGAGGAAGATATTTACGAGAGCAATAGATAAAGAAGTGATTGCTTCTCTCTCTCTCTCTTCTCTCTTTCTCTCTTTCTTTCTCTCTCTTTCTCTCTCTCTCCCTCCCCCTCTCTCTCCCTCTCTTCTCTTTATATTTTTTACATTCAGACCCACCTCTGAAATAGATGTATTCTACGAAGAGAGCGAGCGAGAGAGAGAGAGAGAGAGAGAGAGAGAGAGAGAGAGAGAGAGAGAGAGAGAGAGAGAGAGAGAGATGGAAATTGTGAAAGAGAGAGAGAGACACACACACACAGACACAACGACACAGAGACACAGAGAAAGACATAGAGACACAGAGAGAGACATAGAGACACAGAGAGACACGGAGAGAAAAAGGGTCATGGGAAGAGAAGGTCCGATTTATTTCATTCCTTGTCTCTTGTGTATGCAGAGATGCAATAAATAATCCACGCTGAGAGTTTTCTTGTTTCAGCCATATAGGCGTTACTTAATTTTATGACCATTGTTTTTGAGAAATTATAATTTACACATTATCACGCCTAAACGAATATTATCCATCAAGGAATTTCACTTACTTTTTGTTAGGCCTGATCGGTTCAGCAAAAACAATGGTCAATAAATAATCACTAAAAGGAAAATAAACAAAATGAAATGGGAATAAAGAACTAATAATCACACTCTGTGTACGTGCGTGCGTGCGTGCGTGCGTGCGCGCGTGTGTGTGTTTGTGTGTGTGCTTGTGTGTGTATGTGTGTGTGTTTGTGTGTTTGTGTGTGTGTATGTGTGTGCGTTTGCACGTGTATGTGTGTTTGTGTGTGTGTGAGTTTGCACGTGTGTGTGCGTGCGTGCGTGTATGTGAGAGAGAGAGAGAGAGAGAGAGAGAGAGAGAGACAAGAGACAGAGAGAAGAAGAGACAGACAGACAGACAGAACAGACAGAACAACATGACAAACAGACAGACACGGCAGACAGACATACCGCCTGTGTTTCCTTTATTGCTTATTAAGATACGATTTGCCTGAATATCCTTGATTAATAACATTTCAAACACTTCGCTGAACTTATGATTGAAAATTCTTTGTGTTTCATTTGGCTTGATGAGAGGCTATGGCCTGAAGGATTAAATCGTCTGAAATCTGACGTCTAATCTAGAGTATTGTTTGATAAATGGTTACAACTTTCTATCATCAACTTATTCATGAATTGCTATGTGTTGATACCTTTGAACACGGTCTGCAAATTATTAACAAATGTGAAAAAAACCTGTTTTGCAAAGGTAAAAGACAATCATCATCATCATCATCATCAGGTGCCCTGCCGCATGGCGTTGGCGACCATGGACTTCCAACCATCTCTATCTCTTGTTGCCCCCAGCATCTCCCCCACCCTCCTCATCCCCAGCCACTCTGCAAGTCCGTCCAGCATTTTCTCCCTATGGTCTACCTGGTGCTCTCTTTCCCTCCAGCTTTCCCGTTGTGACCAGGTGCTCCAAATCCCCCTTCCTCATAAAATGGCCTATAAATGTTGCTTGTCTTTTTCCTAATCTTCCTTATGAGTGATCTACTTGTGTCTGCCTCCATCAAGACTGTCTAGTTTGTTTTCTTTGCTGTCCATGGAACTCTCAACATTCTTTGAGAAACCACATCTCGGCTGCCTCAATCTTGCTCTGGCTTTGCTTGCTGACTGTCCACGCCTCGCATCCGTACAACAGTATTGGTTCTATATTACATTCAAGGACTCTCTTTCTGATGTTAATTGATAGGCATTTGTTGGTAAGAATGCTTGTCATCTTCCTGAATGCTGTTTGGGCTTAGGCCGATTCTGCCAGCTATTTCCGATGTGCATCTGCCGTCTGATGAAATGACCGTTCCCAGGTATTTGAACTTATTAACCGTGTCAAGGTTTTGCCATTTGCTGTTATTTTGCATGAGGGGATTTCATGTTTTTTGCTGATCACCATGACTTCAGTCTTCCTGCTGTTTAGTTCCAAGCCCTTACCTTTGCTTTGTAGATTTATTCTATTTCTAGTATATTCACAAGGTTTTGTAGGTCCCTTTCATTTTCTGCAATTAGCACGGTGTCATATGCGTACCGAATGTTGTTTATCATTTTCCCTCCAACCTTTTAATCCAGGGTCTTCTTCTAGGTGTCTCATGATGTTTTCAAAGACAATAAATAAAGTAAACACAACAAACTGTTATCTTTACTTTGTCTTTGTCTTTCTACCTGCTGTGTCTCTGTTGTGTGCCTGCCTCTCACTATTCTCACACTTTCTAAGTCTTCTCATCTCCTACTTTGTTTTTTCCTCTCCTCTTCTTTCAAATGACCAGACCACCAGAAGTGATGCCAGCAAAATGTCAATCAGAGATTCGAAGTTCTGAGTGAAGTAACTTTCCACTTTGCTGGTACACCGATTGTTTCTTGTTTTTCCACCTTCCATATTTCGAAATACTGAGTCTGATTCACAGTGATGCTTCCCTCCCTTTTAGCTCTCTTTCCTAAAGAGGCACACGTCTGATTTAAAACAGAAAGGAATGTCATACACACTGTTTGAGAAGAAAGGTTTTGTTTGTTATTTTATTTAAAACGTTTTATTACACAATGATAGTAGCATTAGGCCTTGGTGGGTCTGTCTTACAGTTAGTCCTTGTCATTCTACACATTAAGTCTAAGCATACAGACAGACAGAGAGAGAGAGAGAGAGAGAGAGAGAGAGAGAGAGAGAGAGAGAGAGAAAGAAAGAGAGGGAGAATGAGAGATAGAGAGAAAGAGACGAGAGAGACAGAGACAGACAAATGGACAGACAGACAGACAGGCAGACAGAGACAGAGATAGTATGTGTTATAATCATTTCTTAAAAAGGATTACATATGTTTTATGATATATAGACATACCTGCACAATGTTTCCTGTGTCATTCTACACATTAAGTCTAAGCATACAAACAGAGAGAGAGAGACGGGAGAGAGAGAGAGAGAGAGAGAGAGAGAGAGAGAGAGAGAGAGAGAGAGAGAGAGAGAGAAAGAAAGAGAGGGAGAATGAGAGATAGAGAGAAAGAGACGAGAGAGACAGAGACAGACAAATGGACAGACAGACAGACAGGCAGACAGAGACAGAGATAGTATGTGTTATAATCATTTCTTAAAAAGGATTACATATGTTTTATGATATATAGACATACCTGCACAATGTTTCCTTTGTCATTCTACACATTAAGTCTAAGCATACAAACAGAGAGAGACGGGGGGGGGGGGAGCGAGAGAGAGAGAGAGAGAGAGAGAGAGAGAGAGAGGAGAGACAGACAGAGACAGACATACAGAGATATACAAAAAAGATACAGAGAGAGAGAGAGAAATAGAGAGAGAGATGGAGGGAGGGAGAGAGAGAGGGACAGAGATAGATAGACAGACAAACAGACAGAGACAGAGAGACGTTGAGAAAAAAAAGAAAGAAAGAAAGATAGATAGATAGATAGATAGATAGATAAAAAGATAGATAGATAGAAAGAAAGATAGATAGATAGATATATAGATAGATAGATATATAGATAGATATATAGATAGATAGATAGATAGATAGATAGATGGAGTGAGAGAAAGACAGACAGACAGACAGACAGACAGACAGACAGAGAATATAGAAACAAGATCAAGTGAAAACAGACAGGGCTGAGAAAGCCGCCAGAACCACTGATGCAGACGACAGTGATTTAGCTCATCACCAAGATCCCGGCTGCCGATGCTAATGCGTGAATGAAACGAAAGTTGTGTTGCGAATGTCGCCTAAGTCTGTGAAAATGCCTCAGCCTATGCAGAACTATATATGTGACCTCACACCACGAAATCAGTCTTAACTAGCATTTTGGGCATTTTGAGATATACATATCACTGGAAAGTGTACATTCTGCTGAATATTTTGGTACTTGAATAAAGCTTGCAGAAGTTATGTATGTTTAAAGTCATTATGTTGTATGACGGCCATTTTGAGAAAACGGCCTCTTAAGTTTTTGTGTGCTCTCCTACACATTTTCCTTAAATTTCTTTATTTGATGGCTTTGACCCAGTTTGTTTCTAATTTTCGCTGTCATTATCTGAAAGGTGCACCAAAGAGCTTTCCGTCAGTATATTACATGTGCGGGTACTGTACAGGTTACGGTTCATAATAAGAGACAAAAATAGGTACTTTTGGTAGGAAATTGCGTTCTTTCTGCTGCAATCAGTGCATTAAAATACCATTTTAAATTGATAAATAATATTCTTCCAAGAAAAAAAAAATTCTGTGTGGGATAGATTATAGTCTACAGAAATCAATTTTGAGAAAAAGTCAAAATACCCCAGATAGACCCTCAGTCACCTTTTCAGCTCCTAGTGCAGCTCGCTGACTGCGAGATAAGACTGATTTCGTAGTGGGGGGTCACATATGTCTTTGCTGGTCATCGTGTTTCTTTCTGAACCTTGATGCAAAGAGAGGCACTTGTTTTTCTCTACTAAGAATCAGAATAGATTGCAAGCTTTATTAAAGGACTACCATGGCAGTGTGCTTAGAAATATAAGGTGATACGATATACTTGATGCCATGTTTACAAACTGTTCTCTTTTTTTTTTTCATTTCAACAAAACATACATAATCAACCAACCAACTTAACAAAAATCCAAACAGTCTGCATCAGTTCATTTGTTCATGCAATCTTCTTTTTCCTTCTTCATCATCATCATCATCATCAGGTGCCCTGCCGCATGGCGTTGGCGACCATGGACTTCCAACTATCTCTATCTCTCGTTGCCCCCAGCGTCTCCCCCACCCTCCTCATCCCCAGCCACTCTGCAAGTCCGTCCAGCATTCTCTCTCTGGGTCTACCTGGTGCTCTCTTTCCCTCCTTTTCCTTCTTGTTTTCTCCTTTTTTTTCTTTCTGTCTGTCTGTTTGTCTGTCTGTCTGTCTGCCTGTATGTATGTGTGCATGCATGTATGTATGTATTTATGTAAGCATGTATGTATGTATGTATGTGTGTATGCATGTATGTATGTATGTATGTATGTATGTATGTATGTAAGCATGTATGTATGTATGTATGTATGTATGTATGTATGTAAGCATGTATGTATGTATGTATGTATGTATGTATGTATGTATGTATGTATGTAAGCATGTATGTCTGTGTGTCTGTCTATCCGTCTCTCCCTTCTTTCCCATTCCCTCCATTCGTCAACATCGTGAGTGACTCTTCACTAACCTGACTTAGCAAAAACACGACCCTGTTTTTATTGTAATTAACAAGATTCATTCTGAAAAAAAGAAAGGAAAAAGAAAACGAACTTTTGATATTTGTGGGCTTATGCAGGAGAAGACAAATAGATCTATTGACCTTCTTGGGCAGAAGCGCGGAGTAAATAAGAACAACTTAGGAGAAACGGTTCTATTAGTATGAAAAAGTGGAGTGGGGGGGGGGGGGTGATACGATGACAAAGAAAGATAGGTTGCTGATCACCAAAGGAGGAAAAACAACAACAGCAGCAACGACGACGACGACGGCAACATAATAATATATAATCATCATCATCATCATCATCATCATCATCATCATCATCATCATCATCATCAACAACAACAACGATATACGCAACAACAACAACAACAAAACTTGTTGGTATGCAAATATTTCATCTTATGCCTCTTTTTACAATGTGCCGTTTTCACAAGCGTGATACATAGATACAGGGTTAAAATGTTTCTGCGTTAAGAACAACAGAATTCACAAGAATTCCCCTTAGACCTTATCCTTATGCAATGTTCCATCTCTCTGCCTGATGTCAATTTCTCTCTGTCCGTGTTACCTCCCTGTTTATTTGATATCTGCTCCCATCATTAAAAAATAAATAAATAAAAACGCTTTTGTTCTGCTCAGTGGGAAGGCAAGGAGAGGGTGGACATGAATGATATAGGGAAATATGTACATGAGAAGGAAAAAAGATTAAAAGAATGTCACTGCTCTTAGAGAAATTATGTAAGATAATTAGAAAACAGTACAAAGGAAATGCTGGTCTGGAAAATTAAAAAGAGAAGAAAAAAAATGTATAACACGAAGATAAAGGAAAAACCAACTGCAATAAGAATGCTGTGAATGTTGTGAGTGTTGCTATGTCCACTGAAGCAGAAGGCAGTAATTTGGGATTGCTGTCATTAAACATAAAGTGATACTAACTGTACTATGTCTGCTGGACATCAATTTGCTTGTGTGCATAGATGCTTATTCTCTTTGTTTACTTCTTCTGAAACTGAGTCACAGCAAATGTACACACACATACTCACACACACACACACCACACACACACACACACACACACACACACACACACACACCACACACACAACAACACACACCACACATCACACACACGCACACACACACACACACACACACACACACACACACATACACACACCGCGACACGCACATACACACACACATCACCAAACACACACACACACACATACACAACCGCACACCACATACACACACATCAACACAACACACAAAACCAACACACACACACACGCCACACACACACAACACACACCACTCGACACACACGACATCACACACGACACACACGCACACCACACACTCACACCAGCACACACACACACACACACACACACACACACACACACACAGACACACAGCACACACACACACAAAACCCATTGATCATATGTGTAGAGGTATAAAAGAAATTAAACCGTCCTTATCAATTCTGTTGATTCAATCTGCCCTTCCCTTACCTCCCACCCTCTCTCTCTCTCTCTTTCTTTCTTTTTTTCTTTCTCTCTTTCTCTACTTCTCTCTCCTCTGTCTCTGTCTGTCTCTCTCTGTCTTTCTCTCGCTATGTTCTTCTCTCTCTCTCTCCCTCTCTCTCTTCTCTTTTTCTTTCTGCCCCCCCCCCTCCTCTTGTGTCTCCTGTCCCTTTTGTTTTTTCTGTGCGAGTGTCTCTTTAAATGTGTTTGTTTGTCTGTCTATCTGTCTCTCTTCTCTATATCTCTCTGAATTTCTATCATGGAGAATTATTCCGTCCTCATCTAACGAAAAAACAAACAACAAAAAAAAAACCGGTATATTTTGAACATAATCAACATTCAAAGGATGCCTCGAATCTCCTAAGCGCAATTTAGGATACAGAGATGAAAGACATAACATTTCTTAGTTTATTCAATGAAGCATCACCTCAACCACCTCTCTCTGTCTATCTCTGTCTCTATCTCTGTCTCTGTTCTGTTGTCTGTCTGTCTGTCTCTCTCTCTCTCTCCTCTGTTTATCTTTCTCCTTAGCCCCGCTGCTTCCTCCTGCTGAGACATTACCAGCCTGATTTTACAGATATAAAGAACAAACACACAAACAAATAAACAAAAACAAAAACAAACAGACAAACAAACAAATAGACTAACAGTAAACAAGCAAAAAAAACAAACAAACAAACAAACAAACAAACAAAACTACTAAAAAACACAAAACAAAAAATATCACCTTTTTTTAACCTAATCAAGAACCAACAAAAGGTTAGAGACGAAAAAAATAAATAAAAATAAAACAACTCTTGATTAGAAAATGTAGAGAAAATTAATGTATTCTCATGGGTCTCTTTGGTGGAATGTTGACTGGGATAGAGAAGGAAAAGAGAGTAGGAGAGAAGAGAGACAGAGAAGGTAGGAGAGAAGAGAGAGAGAGAGAGAGAAAGAAGAAGAAAAGAAAGATAGAGAGAGAGGGAGAGAGAGAGAGAGAGGAGAGAGAGAGAGGAGAGGAGAGAGAGAGTGAGAGAGAGATAGAAACCAAGTTAAAACGACTAGAGAGAGAGGGGGGAGAAAGAGAGAGAGAGAGAGAGAGAGAGGGGGGGGGGAATAAAAACAACTAAACAAACTAGAAGCGTCGGCTGAACCACTGAAGCAGTGGACAGTGATTTAGCTGATCACCAAGATTCTGGAATGGAAGGAGCTGCTGATGCTGGTGTGTGATGGAATGAAACCATGCTTTTGGTAACGTCTTGTGTCCTGAGAATGACGCTCTGCATATCTCTTATCTATAATCTACCTTTTTTCTTTCATTCTCAGTTGGTTTCCTTACTACTACTCCTACTACTACTAGTGCTACTTCTACTACTACTACTAACAACAACAACAACAACAACAACGACAACAACAACAACAACAACAATAATAACAATACTGATAATAATATAATAATAACAATTATATAACAATAACAATAACACTAATAATAATAACAACAATGACAATAATATTGATAGCAACAGTACTACTCCTACTCCTACCACTCCTACTCCTACTACTGCTACTAATATTACTACTACTACTGCTCTTCCTCCTCCTCCTCCTACTACTACTACTTATGATAATGATGAGAAGAAAAAAGAAGAAGAAAAAGAACAAGAAGAACAAGAAAAGAAGAACAAGAACAAGAAACAAGAACAAGAAGAAG
>CM060305.1:27341365-27343865 GCA_030674185.1 Monoplex corrugatus | reverse complement strand
CACGATGACCTGTAAGCAGAGTTCTACAGTTCTCAAGGGAGGCTGACGCATTTTCACAGTCTGAGCCGACATTAGCAACACCATTCTCGTTTCATTCACACATTAGCATCAGCAGCCGGAGTTGGTGTGATCAACTAAATCATTGTTGCCTGGCATTGTCAGTGCTTTTGCATAGTCTGGGTTTTGTCCCCTGTCTCTCTCTCTCTCTGTCTCCCCATTCTGTCTTTTTCTTTCTTTTGATCACCCATCTCTATCTCTCTCTTTATTTCTCTGTCTCTCTCTCTGTCTCTGTCTCTCTCTCTCTATTTGTCTTTCTTTCTGTCTCTCTTTCTGTCTCTGTTGGTCTGTCTGCCTACCTGCCTGCTTGTCTGTCTGTCAGCATGTTTGTGTTTGTCTGTCTGTCTGTTTCCCTCGTGAACATCTCTCTCTTTTTTCTGTCTCTATCTCTCTCCCTGATCAGTTATCTCTCTCTCTCTCTCTCTGTCTGTCTGTCTCTCTGTCTCTCTCTCTCTCTGTCTCTCTGTCTGTCTCGTATCTCTGCCAATAGAAACAATCCAGGTTATTAAATTCCTTCGAATAAAAAAAGAAATTAATGTTCTAAGAAAAGGATTAAATAGGCGAAAATGTTATGGATCGCAATCAATCTTGTGGGCGGATTTGCAAGCTACAAATTGACCTAATTGGAAAGCTGCATTTATTAAGTAAAAAATGAGTGTATAGAGGAAAAATGGAGGAGAAAAAATAAACACATGAAACGACAAAAAAACAACAGCAAAAAACAAAACAAAAAAACAACGAAAATAAACACGAAAACATACAAGCAAAGAAAAAAAAATCAAAACAGCAACAGCAGCCCTGGGATCATTCCTTTGAAGGAACCAAGAGTGATTTAGTGGATCACCAATCCTCTGGAATGGAAGGAGCTTTCAGTGCTAATGCGTGGATGAAATGAAAGTCGTTTTGCGGGTGTGACCTTAAACCAATGTCAGTGTCTTATCATGTACATAATGTATCTCTGTTTACGAAGAGTCGTATTTGTGTCTGTGAATAAACAATCTTTCTTTTTTTACTCAGATTAGATATGCTCTCTGTGGATGGAAATATCAGAATATTGATGGCTTTTCTATCTGATTAAACAATGGATGTGCCCAAGTGAAGGACCCATGTGTTCATTTTGCTGAGTTGCATCAACACCGAAGTAATCTCTTCAGGACACGGGCCTGGGTGGTGAGAATGGAAATCCTGGGCTGCTCAGACATCAGGATCCACCCCTCAGCCTCGCTGACGTGGCCCAAAGGAATGCTGGGCAATACATTGGATATCAGCTTGGCAGAAGAAGCCACCAGACGGTTGCGTGATACGCCACCCAACCGCCTTAAGGACTCTGCCTTTTTGCAGGATTTGCTCTGTAGACTTCTCTTCTCCCAAGATACCCACAAGACAGTGTGTTCCAGCTGTGTCTGTCTGTCCTCGTCCACTTCACAGGTTTTGAGAATTAATGTTTATCTGCCTGGTCCTCTGTTGGGAATTTAAGTCTTTGTATTTGTCCATACTGTACATACGGCTGGTTGGTAGTTGTCGGGTATCCGTACAACGATGGGCCATCTACGCCACACGTCAGTGGGCCAGGTCTCCTTCCTAATGCTAGACTAGCATGCATACAGAAGACGTTGACATGGTATCTTCTCGGTTCCTCTGTTTATGCGGTACTCTTGTTTCTTACTCTTTGATAACTGACCCATTCCTCTTTTCTTCTGTTCTATCACTGTAGACTCTCTATAAGTATTATAGTATAATCCTATTAAGGAGCCCCCCCCCCCCGCCCCTCATCCCATATGGGCGAGGGTAAGATATAAACAGTATTCATTCACTTATGCCACTAGCCTTGGGAAAAATGTTATAACACGCCATTTTTCTCTCTGTCCCTGTCTCTCTCTTCTCTGCCTCTGTCTGTCGCTCTCTCTCTCTCTCTTTCTGTTTCTCTCTCTGTCTAACTTTCTAACTCTCTCTCTTTCTCTCTGTCTGTCTCTCTCTGTCTGTCTTTATCTATCTGTCTCTGTCTCTGTCTGTCTGTTTGTCTGTTTGTCTGTCTGTCTGTCTCTCTCATCCACGTCCCTTTAGTTTAATTTATGGATGATACTGTTTTAGCCTGATTAAACAAAAGAGGCAACCCTATGTGTAAAGTTCTTGAAATGAAAACAAACAAAAAGAAAAATAAATAAATATATAATTACCCAGGAGGAGAAAAGGCGAGGGATTTATGGGTCCCAATAGACCTCCTGGGCAGTTTCCGGGGTTAAAATTAGAGTCACTTCGAGAAATTGTTTCTTGTAAATTAAAAAAGTGGGGATAGGTTTAGAGTACGGGAAAAGAGAAAAAACCAGAGTAGAAACGTGGCAGAATTAAGGAGAAACACAAACAAACAAACAAAGGAGCAAACAAACAAAAATCAAACATAAACAAACAAATGAAGGAACAAACAAACAAACAAAAAATTCAA
>CM060305.1:27326365-27333865 GCA_030674185.1 Monoplex corrugatus | reverse complement strand
AATGGTTTTCAGTTAACAATGTCTACTTTTGCAAAGTAAGATATCATTGTCATTGTCAGTTTTATTGTTATTGTCCTTCACTCGTTCTGTGTCTCTTCTCTCTGTCTCTGTCTTGTCTTTGTCTTTCTTTCTATCTATCTCTGTCAGTCATTCTCACTTTCTCTCTCTCTCACTCTCTCTGTGTCTCTGTCTGTCTGTCTGTCTGTCTGTCTCTCCCTTTCCCTCTCTCTGCCCGTCTCTCTTCTCTTTTTCTCTCTCTCTCCTACCTACTCACTCTACCATTTTCTTTCTCTGTCTCTGTCCGTCTATCTGTTGATCTGTCTACCTGTCTGTCTTTGTTTGTCTGCCTGTCTGTCTGTCTGTCTGTCTGTTTGTCTGTCTGTCTGTCTGTCTCTCCCCATCACCTTCAGCGCGACAAGTGTCGATGACTGATATCGCTGTCACCTGAAGTTCCCAGGACAGTTTTTCAATCCATCACACACCATGGCTCCCGTCCGCCTTACCTCGCTTCTGATTGACAGTCTTCCTAAAGGACTTTTCAATCTGGGTGTAATGAATAACGTATGACTGCAGAGAAGCTCCATGTTGACGTCATGCAATGGTAGACTTTTTGTTCATACTTTTTTGGAATTGATTTTAAACACTTTATACAGATAAAATAAAAACACGAAACATTGAAGCTTAAACGTAATAGTAGACTGTCACAAAATTGCTGCAGACGTTGACGTTCTGCTTAAACAAGAAGGTTGTTGCATTACGGTACAAACGTTGATGGTACGTTTATGGAAAAAAGAAGTGCTATATTGTTAGAAGATGTGATACTGCATTGCCATAAGAATATTAAGTTATATGGCCGCAGTACCATTGTACAAAATGATAACTTACAGCATATTTTAAGTTTAAATGGTGATATATTTTCCCAGGAGAGCAAATCCACTTTTCCTACAGATAAAAACAGATTTTGTCCAAAAGTCATTTTGAAGACACCCACGAAGGATTTTATCGAAAACTTCCCACTGAAGGCGTCCATACAAAATTGACATCCAATCTGCACTCTTTTGAAATAAAATGGCTACCATATTTTTCACTTTTTAAGAATGTAAACTGGACACTGCTTTCTGTAAAGCATAAAATACCATTGTACATGATAAGAATTAAGGGTGAGTACAATGTTTTAATATACCATTTATGTTTACATCTTTCATGGTTTTGCATTAAAACATGCTTTATGCAAATGTGCATGTCTTTTAATGATAATTTTATTGATAATTTGCATGTACATGAAATGTCCAATCTTTCGTTTTGATACCAATCACGACTTGCCACTATTATGTTATATTTGTCTCTGCATCTTGTGGAAAAGACAAGGAACATACCTGAAGGAAAGGAAAGGGAAAGGGAAGGAAAGTACATAAATGTTGAATCCGTTGCTCATTACGCATCCATCGTAGCCAGCAAAGGTGTGGTCTCAGACTCCAAAGAAGAACGTTATGAAAGTCATTTTTCCCCATCAAGGACTTTCTCTTTATCCGTTTGTCAAAGTCTCTGCCTATTTGTCCTTCTGTCCACTCATGCAGGCGGCCTCCATGATTCAGGCTACAGACTGTGACTGCAGACAAGTTGTCTTCTTGTCTGATGCCCTCTCTGTGCTGCAGGCATGCCAGAACAACACGCTCCCCCTCCTGTCTAGAGCTCTGCGCCAGGTTGCCACAACCAGAAGAGCAGTTCTGCAGTGGATTCCCGCCCACTGCGGAGTCTCCGGGAATGAGCGAGCTGATATCTTTGCTAAGGAGGGAGCCAGAGAAGAACAACCTAACAACAGCGTCAGCTACAGTGAGAAGAGGAGCATCATCAGGGCGCTTTCCATGCCGAGACGACACAGGGATGACTACCACCTGTTGTCTAAAGAGCAGCAAGTTGCCCTGGTGAGGTTGCGCACTGGTCACAATAGGCTTAACAGCCACATGTACGGCAAACTGAAGCTGGCGCCCTCCCCAACCTGTCCCTACAGTCAAGAAGACCAAACCACGGAGCATATACTCCAAAGATGTCCCCTTCACCAGGTGGCAAGACAGGACGTGTGGCCGACAGACGCTCCGCTGACAACCAAACTCCATGGCTGCATACAGGAGCTGGAAAAGACGGCTGCATTCATTCCCGGACTCAGACGATTGTGTAGCAGCGTACGCCAAGAAGAAGAAGAAGAAGTCCTTCTGTTGATATATTTACCTTTATCTCTTTCTAATCACGTTTGCACTCTCTTTCTCTCTGACACTCTCACTTGCTCACTCTCTGTCCCTATCTGTTTTACTGTTACGGTGTATCCGTATTAATGTGGACATGCTATGGGAGAGGGTTGCGTGGTTAAAAATAAGACAAACAACCTCCACCCCACCTCCCATCTCCCCACACACATTATATTGCTTAGGCCACAACCTTCAAAATGGCCTTTGTTCTTGTTTTTGTTCTCCTGCGCTCTTTCCAAAACACACGCGCACACAGACAGACAGACAGACAGCAGACAGACAGACAGACACACAGACAGACAGACAGACCGACACACACACACACACACACACACACACACACACACACACACACACACACACACACGTACGCACACACTGACGCTCGCGCGCGCGCACACACAAGAACCTCTCTCTCTCTCTCTTTCTCTCTCTCTCTCTGTCGCTGTATGCTTTACCGATTTTGTTTCCATCGTGGTGTGTGTGTGTGTGTGTGTGTGTGTGTGTGTGTGTGTGTATGTGTGTGTGTGTGTGTGTGTGTGTGTGTGTGTGTGTGTGTGTGTGTGTATGTGTGTGTGTGTGTTTGTGTGTGATATATATAGACAGAGTGTGTGTTTGTGTGTGTGCGTATCTGTCGCTTTTTCCGTGGTATGTATATGCGTGTGCGTATGTATGTATTTGCATATATGTATGTGTTTGTGTGCGAGTGATGTGTGTATGTATTTCTGTCTGTAGCATTTTTCCTGTGGTGTGTGTGTGTGTGTGTGTGTGTGTGTGTGTGTGTGTGTGTGTGTGTGTGTGTGTGTGTGTGTGTGTGTGTGTGTATGTGCATGTGTGTGTTGTGTGTACGTTTATGTGTGCGAGCGTGTGTGTGTGTGTGTGTGTGTGTGTTGTGTAGTGTGTGTGTGCGTGTGTATGCGTGTTTGGGAATATACGTACGTATCTCTGTTCGTTTGTGACTACACAACCACGTCTTCTTGTATGAGAATAAACGCAGGGATTAAAAAGAAAACAATACGTACATGTGAAAGGATCTCTTGATATTGTTTTCTTCCTCCTGCATGGCATTGTTCGTCCCTTTTCTCCCTACACCAATGTTATCTTTTCCAAAGCTCTTTGTTTATTTCTTTATGGCTTGGATACCCTGTCATTCTCCAGGCTAAACACCTCGTTTTAATCCTTCGGTCTTTCTATTCGCAAACTCAATAAACACGCAAGCGTACATAAAAACACACAAACAAACGCACGCACGCACGCACACACACGTGCGCACACACACACATACACACACACACACGAACACACGCACACACACACACACACAAACTCATGTACACACAGATAAATAAACAAACAAAAACAGAAAGATAAAAAAGAAGGGAGACCGGTATTTTGAGAGAGAGCGAGGAGAAGAGAGAGAGAGAGAGAGAGAGAGAGAAGAGAGAGAGGGGGGGAGAGAGGAGAGAGGGAGAGAGAGGAGGAGAGAGGGAGAGAGAGAGGGAGAGAGGGGAGAGAGAGAGGGAGAGAGAGAGGAGAAGAGAGAGAGGGAGAAAGAGAGAGGGAAAGGGAGAGAGAGAGAGAGAGAGGAGAGGAGAGAGAGAGAGAGAGAGAGAGAGAGAGAGAGAAGAGAGAGAGAGAGAGAGAGAGAGAGAGAGAGATTTTTCTGCTGCTTTCTGTTTGATTGTAGAATGTAAATATATATTCGGGAGTAAAACTTCTCGTCATCATCATGATGTGCCCTGCCGCATGGCGCTGGCGGTCATGACCCTCCATATGCATCTATCCCTTGTGGTCGTACATCTTTCACCCTCTCTGTCCTCAGCCACCCTGCAAGTCCGTCCATTATTTTCTCCCTGGGTCCACCCGGCGCTCCTCCACCCCCCCCCCCCCCTGCAGCCTTCTTGCGTAGACCAGGTGATCTAATTTCCCCTTCCTCACAAAATGGCCTTCAAATGTTCCCTGTCTCTTCCCAATCTTCATTATCAATGATCTTCTCGTGTATGCCTCTATCGAGACTGTCTCGTTTGTTTTCTTTGCTGTCTATGGAACTCTCAACATTCTTCTCAGAAAATTTCTTGTACGGGAGTAAGACTTCTTGTTCCCCCCCCCCCCCCCCCCCCCCCGCCTCTCCCACTGCAAATGTATCGCCATTTGACATATGATTCCACAAAATCTGTAGAAGAGAAAATGAACAACACAAAATTAATCAGATCAAAAGACAACAATGCTGAGCAACTGATCAGATATAGTGTTGATTTTGTTTCTCCTGTTGACTTTCACGTCTTCCTTTTGGGTTTTGTTTCCCTTGAGCGTATGTAACATGATGATTAATTTTGTATGTTATTGCTTTTTCTTATCAGGTATCAGCTTCTGAAACAAAACATGATTCATCTCTTTACACCTCTCCACCACACCCTGTTTTCAGAACGTAAAAGAACTATCACCTATTCCCTCTTCTCTTCTCGAGAGAGAGACAGAGAGAGAGAGACGGAGACAGAGAGAGACAGAGACTGAGACAGATACAGACAGACAGACAAACAAAGAGAAGAGAGAGAAAGACAGACAGACAAAGACATAGAAAGACAGACAGAGAAAAAGAGAAAGAAGAGAGAGAGAGAGGGGGGGTGAGAGACAGAGATAAGGAGAGACAGACAGAGACAGCGAAAGAGAGAGAGAGAGAGAGAGAGAGAGAGAGAGAGAGAGAGAGAGAGAGAGAGAGAGAGAGAGAGAGAGGAATCATTTTTGAAAAATCAACCAGTCATGAAAATGTTGGTGCCATCTGATTCTCTCAGGTGTGCTGTTCAAGACAACTCAAGGTCTCATTAGAGATAGCTTTGTCATTTGATTCTGATATTGATAAACCGTTTTCTTCTTTCTTTTCCTTAGAAAATAGAAGGCAATGTATGTGTGTGTCGTTTTCATTTTTGGTGTATGATCTCTTGCTTCTGTTGTATAAATACCCCCCCCCCCCCCTTTATATATATATATATATAGACAGGGCGGCATGGAGGACAGCCGTTCAGCAAGACGTTGTGAATGCGGAGAGGAGGAGAACAGAAAGCGCAGATGAGAAAAGGGCTCTTCGCAAGCGACGTTCCAGAAACCAAACAACAGCGACTCAGTTTGTATGTGGTAGATGTGACAGAGATTGCCACTGAAGAATCGGCCTGCACAGCCACAGCAGAAAGTGCACGTCATGACCACAACGCCTCCTGGTGCAGACTATCATCTCCTGAGATGTAAAGAGGCCAAAGATCTATATATATATGATTTTATGAAGTACAAGGAGTCTACTCTCGGGTCTCCTTTCGCCATTGTTTTATTACAGAGTTTTAAAGTTTTATTTTAACGTGAATATTTTTTATGTAACAAGAATCAAAGTTTACTGTATGCGTTTGTGGATGGGGTTGTTTTGGTTTCTTTTCATTTTGTTATGCTCTTGAAACCAGGCTTTTCTTTGAAAATATTGTTTTGTTGCAGCTCAGTACCATTTGTTTCATATCTAGCGCCTGTTTAGACTCTGTTTGATCATCTGTAAGCACATGTTGTTGTTGTTGTTTTGTTTTATTCTACTCAATGTTACAAAGACAGCTCCTCTGCTGCCGAGGATTTTGCTAAGAGGTGCATATCGCACTGATAGGACTAACAAGTTGTTGTCATCTGGATAGCTGGAATGTCACATTTCTGTGATAGATATGCTCCTTTTTATTTACCCAGAATGAGATAATGATCAAAACGGTGGCAGAGCTTTTCTTTCGTTTTTCATTTCCTGTGCGTTTTTCAGGCATGTTTCAGGTCCAATAAATAATAAACTAAGCACACAGACACTGGCGTGCACTTTCTTGTTCTCAATATCTGTCCATTTCGTACACACTCACGCGAGCGCGCGCGCGAGCGCACACACACACACACACACACACACACACACACACACACACACACACACACACACACACACACACACACACAAACAAATAAAACAAACAAACAAACACATACACATACATACACGCACACACACGCACATACATTATAAGCAACATCAACATTTCAGCGATTTACAAGGAAATGAACTTTGCTACCATTCATTCCTCCTCTCCAAAGATATGAAACATCCTTATTCGTATACTTGTAATATCTAGACCCGAAACCGCCTCAAAATAAAAGAGGGCTATGAACATCAATATGCTTTAGATTAGCAGGATCCTGATTCACGGATTATTGACCAGCAGAACTGAGATTAGGCTAAACGTTTCTTTTTGTAATAGAAAATACCTTGTTCCATTGAGAGAGAAAGAAAGTATGACAGATAGACACAATGGGAGAAAGAGAAAAAGGAAAACAGACGGAGAAACAAAAATAGACAAGACGAACAGATAGATAAAGAAATATGACTATTTCTTATGAAAAAGGAGTGCCATGCTGATATGTTCTGAAGTTTTTGTTATTGCCAGTGAATTACTGATTAACGACGTGTTGTTTTAAAGACAGGCAACATTTATAGGCCATTTTATGAGGAAGGGGATTTTGGAGCACCTGGTCACAACGGGAAAGCTGGAGGGAAAGAGAGCACCAGGTAGACCCAGGGAGAGAATGCTGGACGGACTTGCAGAGTGGCTGGGGATGAGGAGAGTGGGGGAGATGCTGGGGGCAACGAGAGGTAGAGATGGTTGGAAGTCCATGGTCGCCAACGTCATGCGGCAGGGCACCTGATGATGATGATGATGACTAGTAAAACGACCACGCATTAATCTTCATTCGAATTCATCTAATCCACAGTTATCAAGGAGTGCATCTCATAGAACTTAAAACAATAATCAACTATTTTTGAGTACCAGACATTTCCAAATTTATAAGCACAAGTGTAAGAAACAGCTTGCACATGATGGGAAATTAGAATGAAAGCATTTCTTTTTTTTATGAAACCACATGCTTTGAATTGATTCCATCTCTTTATCGCATTTTACGAGCCAACCGGCCGAGCGGACATTGCTCATCAAAATTCTCCAGAAAATCAACAAAAATCAGCGAACGTAATCATCTCTAACCAGCGAAAGTAATTATCCCTAACTGTAACGTGCTTTGCTGGACTGATAATGTCTGTTTTATATTTCGTGTGTGTGTGTGTGTGTGTGTGTGTGTGTGTGTGTGTGTGTGTGTGTGTGTGTGTGTGTGTGTGTGTGTATGTGTCTCTGTGTGTGTGTGTGTGTGTGTGTGTGTGTGTGTGTGTGTGTGTGTGTGTGTGTGTGTGCTC
>CM060305.1:27316365-27323865 GCA_030674185.1 Monoplex corrugatus | reverse complement strand
CTGTGTACGTTCAGAACATTCCCTCTGTAGAAGAACTGATGATTCTGTACATACTTTCTATAGCAGAAAACTTGGTGTTAAACTATTATCAACTTTTTTCTCCACCGAGGGCCTGTTGCTGTACGTATAGGAGCTATTACATTACTGTTTGTTTGCCATTTGAGAAACTGTGTGTGTGTGT
This sequence comes from Monoplex corrugatus, assembly GCA_030674185.1. Lineage (NCBI taxonomy): Eukaryota > Metazoa > Mollusca > Gastropoda > Littorinimorpha > Ranellidae > Monoplex > Monoplex corrugatus. The sequence goes on along the minus strand of CM060305.1, from coordinate 27,323,684 downwards.
GTGTGTGTGTGTGTGTGTGTGTGTGTATGTGTGTGTGTGTGTGTGTGTGTGTGTGTGTGTGCTTGTGTGTGTCTGTGTTTGTGTGTGCACAAGTGTGTGTGCGTGTGTGTATGGAGAGAGAGAGAGATAGAGAGAGAGATAGAGAGAGAGAAAGAGAGAGAGATAGACAGACAGATAGACAGAGACAGAGATAGAAAGGGGAGAGGGAGGGAGATAGAGAAAGAGGGAGGGAGTGGGAAAGAGAAAGAGAAGAGGAGAGGGGTGGAAATAGAGAATGGGAGTGAGAGAGAGGGAGAGAGAGGAATAAAGAAGGAGAGAGAGAAAGAGAGAGAGAGAGAGCAGGATGGAGACAAACGGAGACAGAAACAGTCCGAAGAAGATTTCAAGTATGTATTATGCTGGGAAGTGGAAGTTCTGTATTGATTTGCTTTGAAACTTTTGCAGTTTCTGGTCTATTATAAGCGAAAGAGAGAGGGAGAGAGAGAGAAGGGGGGGGGGGGGGAGGAGAGAAAGAGAGAGAGAGACACACACACACAGACAAGAAGACAGACAGAGATTAATAGAGAGAGGGTGTGTGTGTGAGAAAGAAAGGGAGGGAGGGAGGGAGGGTGAGAGAGACGGGGATAGAGAAAGAGAGAAACAGAGATAGACAGAAATAAAGACACAAGCAAAAACACACAGAAGAAGATTTCAATTATTAGTTTACCGGGAGGTGGAAATTCTGCACTGGTTTCCTTTAAAAATGATTTCCTGGTCCGTTGTAAAGGACAGAGAGACTGAGACACAGACAGGAGGGAGAGAAGGGGAGAGAGAGAGAGAGAGAGAGAGAGAGAGAGAGAGAGAGAGAGAGAGAGAGAGAGAGAGGAGGGAGGGAGATATAGTCTAAGGGAAGGAGCTGTGGGAGCATTAATTTCGTTGGAAGGTGTGATTGCAATATTGATTTGCCTTAAAATTTTGCTACTGCTGTTTCACTGTACTGGACATGCTCAGTGTTATATTCAACAGAGTTGGGTAAAATTACATGCATCTCTTTAATTTAAGCTCAAATTTACCTCTCTCATAACATCAAGTATATTTTCTGGAACGTAATAAAGGATAGCGTTTGTACATGTAATCGAAACCATCTGCTTTGGAGAACCTGGTTCTCTTGGTTTTCAACATAACAGCGTTAAACATGGGGAGAATGCTGGAAATGGGAATCATGACAATATGTTTATTTCCATTACCGAATGTTTAATGAAAACACTCCTGTTGAATAGATTCCATTTCTAACACGGCTTTCAACCAACTCAGCGAAGATTGGTCATCAAAAATGTCTAGAACATTATGGAAAAATAAAAGAAAAAAGAAAAACCAGTGGAGATAGGTACATGGGTATAGTAAGTTGCTGGTTTGTTCTCTGTCTGTCTGTCTGTCTGTGTCTGTCTCTCTCTCTCTCGCCCCCCCCCCTCTCTCTCTCTCTGTATTATCGTTGGTAGTCTGTTTCTCTCTCTCTCTCTCCCTCTCTCTCTCTCCCTCTCTCTCTCTCCCCTCTCTTTCATTCTCTGTCTATCTCTGTGTCTCTCTCATTCTCTATCTCTCTCTACTCTCTCTGTCTCTGTCTTTCTCACGTTCTCTCTCTTTCTCTCCCTCTCTCTCTCTCTTTTTCCACTTCACCCTGTCTCTGTCACCTTCCTTTACTTACTCCCCCTCCTCGCCAGTCTCTCTCTCTCTTTGAATTTCTTGCCAGCTCTTCTTTATTGGTCTCTTCATCAACTTCAGCAGCAAGTGTTGATGACTGATGTCACTGTCACCTGAAGCTCCCTGGAGCGGTCTCTCAATCCATCACACACCGTGGCTCCTGCCTCCTCTCCCTCCAGAGTGCCAGTCTTCACTTGACACTTACACTGGATGCCATGAATAACATGTGGACTGTAGGGAGGCCTCCACTGACGCTATGGTAAATTTTGATAACGTCCTCGCGTGTCTTCACATTTTCGTGGTACGGGATTTTAAAACAAAATTGTCATCAGTTATTCAGTTATACATATATATATATATATATATACTATATTATATATATATATATATATATATATATATATATATATATATATATATTATATTCTTGTTTTGTCTGGCATGAATTTTTCTTGAGAAAGTACGATGGTAGTTTCCCGTTGCCTTCCATCAGTTTTTGCACAAACCTACAAGGCAGTAGGGGTGACTTTTTTCAGGGTTTACTCCCTTAGCATTATTCTCTCCCGAGATACCCACCAGGCAGCTTATATATATATATACATATATACATATATATATATATATATATATATATATATATTGTGTGTGTGTGTGTGTGTATGTATATGTATATGTTTTTTATGTGTATATATATATGTATATATATACCTATATATATATATAATATATATATATATATATAAATAAATTATACATATACATATGTGTGTGTGTGTGTGTGTGTGTGTGTGTGTGTGTGTGTGTGTGTGTGTGTGTGTGTGTGGGTGGGTTGTGTGTGTGTGTGTGTGTGTGTGGTGTGTGTGTGTGTGTGTGTGTGTGTGTGTGTGTGTGTGTGTGCTGCGACTTCGTCATATTATTATCTTTGTCACTGGAATCATTGCAAGACTGTTGAGTCATATTTCCATACATATTCACAGTATCTGCGCAAAATGTGTAAGCTTACTATGAATGTTGATGTACCATAGAAGGTGCTTTCGCTACAGACGGCAGCCCATCAAATCTCATAGTCCATTGTCCAGTACAATGTTCCTATACATGGGAAGTTTATTTACTGGAGACGGGGAAAAACCCTGTGACAGAGAAATTGAGATCAGAGTCCAAATGGCAACTGTTATGATCTATCAATTCTCACCGTCTTCTGAAACGCCCAGGCATTTTCGTGGAAACAGGAATCAGGCTTATCAGAACGATCTTTGTACCTATGCTAACGTACCAGTGCCGTACCTGAATATTAAACATAACCATGGAAAGAAAGACCACAAACTGTAAGATCATCATCATCTTCATGTGCTCTGCCGCATGGCGTTGGCGATCATAGTCCTCCATACGAATCTGACCATTGTCGCTGCAAGTACATCTCCCACCGTTTCCGTCCTCAGCCATCCTACAAGTCCGTCCAATATCTTCTCCCTGGGTCTACCCGGTGTTCTCTTTCCCTCCAACTTTCCTGTTGTGACCAGGTGCTCTAATGTTTCTCTCTCGTAAAATGTCCTATAACTGTTGCTTGTCTCTTTTTCTTATCTTCTTTATTAATGATCTTCTTGTATCTGCCTCCTTCAAGACTTTCTCGTTTCTTTTCTTTGTTGTCCATGAAACTCAACCATGAGATGCGATATCTCAAGACGAACAGAAGACAAGACCAAAAGGAGACATGATTAGACACGAAGAGACCCGTGAGACGACTGGAACAATAATTGGCAAGCGCTATATCAAACCAACAGCCCCTCGAGACTACAACATCAGATGTTTATGCTTTAGATACTTAGAAAGACTATGGCGACACTTGATAGATGGAGAGGCAGATACACTCTACATCTTCAGCATGATGTTGTGTTCGGCTTCTCCCTAGCCACATACTGTTAGCTTTATCTCTCTGTGACATTTCTTGGTACAAACATCACAGCAAATTTGTCCAGTCCACTCAATACTCGTAAGGTATCTAATGGAATCGTGTGTATATTGAGCTTGGATATGTACGTATGATATCTATCTATGTATCTATGTATCAATCTATGTATCTATCTATGTATCTATCTATGTATCTATCTATGTATCTATCTATCTATCTATGTATCTATCTATGTATCTATCTATGTATCTATCTATCTATCTATTTATCTATCTATCTATCTATCTATCTGTCTGTCTGTCTGTCTGTCTGTCTATCTATCTATCTATATATATATCTATCTATGTATCTATCTATCCATCTATCTATCTATCTGTCTGTCTGTCTGTCCAATTCTCTATCTCTGTCTATCTATCTATCTATCTATCTATCTATCTATCTATCTATCTATCTATCTGTCTGTCTATCTATATATCTATCTATCTATCTATCTACCTACTACTATCTATCTATCTATCTATCTATCTATCTATCTATCTATATGTTTGTGTGTGCTTACGCATGTGTGTGTGTGTGTGCTTACGCATGTGTGTGTGTGTGTGTGTGTATGTGTGTGTGAGTGTGAGTGTATGTGTGTGCGTGTGTGTGCGTGTTATGTTTGTGTGTGAGAGAGAGAGAGAGAGCGAGAGAGAGAGAGAGACACACACAGAGAGAGAAAGAGACAGAGACAGAGACAGAGACAGAGAGACAGAGAGAATTATGGAATGTCCACCAGCAGAAATGCCCGCGAACTGCAGAAAATATGGTGTATTTTTCTATGAATTACGTAAGAGCCCATGTTCACTTGTGTTTACCTCAGAAACCTGGGAATGACTTTAACAATGCAATGATATAAAAGTGTCTAGACATTCGCCAACAGATGCTGCGTCTCACTCATCATGTACGGGCTGGATGGGAATCACATTTCCTGCGTGTCCTGTTCCTGTGTGCATGTTCTGCACCGCTGACTCTGAACATGTCAACCACTACGGCTTGGTCATATCTGTGGATAGATAAGATAAACGTAAGGCCAATATTATTGTCATTTCCTCGTGAACTCATCTTTATCATAGATAAATTACGAAATAGGTAAATAAGAAAATAAGTAAATAGATAAACAAGCAAGCAAATAAATAAATAGATATGCAAATGAATAAATAAACAAATATATGTATATATATATATATTATACGCGCGCGTGTGTTGTACGTGTGGTGTGTGTGTGTGTGTGTGTGTGTGTGTGGTGTGTGTGTGTAAATGAACACTACATGAAAAGATAAATAGATAGATAATTTAACAGAAAATCAAATGAATAAATAGTTCAAGAAAGAAAAAAAAAAAAGAAACAAGACAATAGACAGAAAGAAAGAAAGAAAAAAAGACGGAAAAAAACAGATCGATAAATAAATAATAGATAAATAAATAAATAATAAATAAATAAATTAAAAAATAAAAAAATAAAATAAATAAATAAATAGATAAATAGGTCGATGGCAAACTGGATTATCTTATCGTGGTTGTGTGTTTATGTTGCTCTAAAATCTATATTTTATCTCTAATTATATTTTATGCATATATTTGTTTATTTCAATCCCCTCATGAAGGCTATGGACAGTTAATAAAATATTTGAAATCTGATATCTGACTCTCTCTCTCTATCTGTCTGTCTCTCTGTCTGTCTGTCTCTCTCTCTCTCATCTCTCCTCCTCTCTCTCTCTCTCTCTCTCTCTCTCTCTCTCTCTCGTTATCTGTAGATTATTCCAATACGAGCAAAGGTGTTACAGACATCTATTGATCGCCTTTTTTTTTTTTTTTAGTTTATAAATGGAGATAATATAAAGAATCTCGAAAAGGATCTACGGAAATTATGACAGGCTTTGGTGGCAAAATAAATTGTCCGATGTTTGTGTATACGTTGTTCTAGATCTATATTTCATGTATTTGTGTACTTAGGTGTAATGTTCACGTCTTTCATTGGGGGATATGAACATTTAAATACAATGTCTAAGTAAGACATCTGGACTTCCTTTCCGGCTCCTCTTTCCCTTAGCTCATCCACCTTTCTCTCTCTCTCTCTCTCTCTCTTCTTTCTCATCTCTCATCTTTCTCTCTCTCTCTCTCTCTCTCTCTTTTTTTTTCTTCATCATTGGAATCAAAAATTCAAATGGATGTAATAAACCATGTCAGGCTATTTATAAATTCTTTATTTGCAACGTCGTCCGTGAAATTTATGACTGTTTTATTATGTCCTTTGCCACAGGACATAAATGGCAATGGCAATAAACCATTTCAGTTGCTAGTTTCCCAGTTTCTTCTCTCTCTCTCTTTCTTTCTGTTTTTCTCTCTCTCTCTCTCACTCTCTTTCTTTCTTTCTTTTCTTTCTGTCTGTTTGTCTATATCTTTCTATATCTCTGTCTGTCTGTCTGTCTCTCTAGCTCTCTTCCTCTCGCTCTTTCTTCTTTCTGTCTGTCTGGCTCTCTGTCTGTTTATCTATCTCTTTCTCTATCTGTCTGTCTCTCTCTTTCTCTCTCTCTGTCTTTCTTACTTTCTTTCTTACTTTCTGTCTGTCCTGTCTGCCTTTTTTTTGTGCCTATCTCTCTCTATCTGTCTGTCTGTTTGTCTATCTGTCTGTCTCTCCTCTCTCGCCGTCTCCCCCCCCTCTCTCTCTCTCTCTCTTTCTTTTCTATCCTCCCTTTCTCTCTCCCAACAGTCTCTCTTTTTCGTACGTTATAAAAATCATTATTTTTTTCTAACTTAACGCATCATGACTTCACAAAAAGCGTGCTGACAGCTAGAACAGTAACAGGGGGTTGACAGATATATGACTCTCTCTCTCTCTCTCTTTTTTTGTTGTTTTGTTTGTTTTGTTTTGTAAATGAAGCCAACCTCATCGTCTGAATGTCTGCCATCGTGTCCATTTGGGCACTCCGTACACACGCCCATAAAAAAGCTGTCAAGCTTAATCCGTCTGCCCAGGGGGGTGCTAGAGGTCAGGTCCCTGAAGAATTACCAGTGTCAAGGCTGACTGCAAAGTATCGCCCGCATCCGTCACAGGAAGACAGATAATATTGTGGTTATTGCACAACGTGTGTGTGTGTTGGTGATTGGTGACTGTTGTCTGGTCCACGCCTGGCCCGCTGTGACACTGATCGCTGTCCTCTCTCTATCTAGCTGTTTGGCTGTCTGGGTGTCTTGCCTTTGTGTGTGTGTGTGTGTGTGTGTGTGTGTGTGTGTGTGTGTGTGTGTGTGTGTGTGTGTGTGTGTGTGTGTGTACGTGGTGTGTGTGTGTGTGTGCATGTTGTGTGTGTTTAAGTGTGTTGTGTGTGTGTTTAAGTGTGTGCGTGTAAGTGTGTGTGTATGTATGTGTCGTGTAGTTTATGTTCATGTGCGTGTGTGTTTGTGTGTTTATGTGTGCGTGTGTGAGACGTATGTGACGTGCGTGTGAGCGTGCGTGTGTGTGCGTGCGTGTGTGTGTGTGTGTTTTGTGTGATGTGTGTGTATGGTGGTTATGTGTGTGCATGTGCGTTTGTGTATCGTGCGTTGTGTTGTGTGTGCATATGTGTTATGTGTGTGTACGTGTGTGTGTTTAAGTGTGTGTGTGTATGTTGTGTGTGTGTGTTCTTGTGTGTGGGGGGGGGGGGAGAGAGAAGAGAGAGAGAGAGAGAGAGAGACAGAAGACAGAAGACAGAAG
>CM060305.1:27308865-27311365 GCA_030674185.1 Monoplex corrugatus | reverse complement strand
CACACCACACATACCCACACATACACACACATACACACACGTACACACACGCACACACACACATACATACACACATACACTCACACACACACACAAACAAACACAAACACACATAACATAGTGTGTCTGTGTGGAAAGAAGATAACACATAGTCATATTCTTCTTGCGTTAGGGTAAAACGACATATTCCAACACTATCTGTGAGTACAGTTTCTGACATATTTGCCTCATCATCATTACTGTATGAATTTTTTGTTAGCCTGTCAAAAAGTCCTATAGCGAATTACCTTTAAAATGTTATTTGACTTGTTCATTGTTGTGGTTAGTCAATTATTAGTTTACTTTTTATTCATTTCTTCCGATATTTACTAATTTTGTTTGTCAGTTTGTTTGTTTAATCGATAATTATGATAACATTATTTGTTAGTTTTACCTTCCCTCTTCAAAACAGTTGTTTTCTGGATCATCTTTTCTCAAATTCAAAATTGACAATTTTCAAATATCTTCTTCACTCCTCCTCTATCACTCCCCCCCCCCCTTTTTTTTTTTTTTTTTTTTTTTTTTTTTGTCTAAAATCACTTTAGTGAATAGACATTAAATCAAGACCACCACAAACACACATGCATACACACGCACACTCAGACAGACACAGACAGAATGACACACATACACAGACACACCCACATTCACACACAAACATACACATATTCACACACACACGCGCGCGCGCGCGTGCGCACGCAATTGCACACATACACACACACACAAACGTACACACACATATATATATATTTCTCTCTGTCTCTGTCTATCTGTCTCTGTCGCTGTCTCTCTCTGTGTCTAACTCTACACGCTTGTATATTTATGCTACAACATGATGCTGATAACATTTACATGTAGATAATCAATAACCACCACATCAAGAAGAATAATTCGATTATATATTCCTATTTCCCTATAACCCCCCCCCCCACCCTCACCCGTTGGGATGCCGGGGTCTCCTTCAGTATGAACAGTATCTCCATCATCTGGAAATTCTATGCTAGAAATTTCCTCTTTTCTGTCACTCTCTTGGTTTCTGTCTTGTTCCTTTGCTTTCTGTCATTTCTTCCTATCATTTTCTGCCTTGATGGTCCATTCACCTGTATCTGTTCGATAAAGTCTTGTAAAGTTCTTTTCTCCTATCGATTGATAATTGGATACATGTATTAAGAACATTTCTGTCTCTAGGAAATTGAGATATGCAAAGCCGTATTCAAAACAATGCTGCACGCCTTGTACTCGAAAAAAAAAAAAGCTGACCACATATCCCCTCTCCTGGCACAACTTCACTGGCTCCCTGTATCAAAGCGCATACAGTACAAACTAGACACCATGTGCTACAAAAGCCTCAATAACGCAGCCCCGATTACCTGTCAAGCCTACTTGAGATCTGCCTCCGATCCTCTGACTTTTCGCTTTCCACGCACTAAGTTCAATACCTATGGTCCACGAGCCTTCTCTGTTTCTGGTCCACTCTCCTGGAACAAACTTCCTCTCTCAGTCCGTCAACAACCTACTTTTGTCTCCTTCAAGTCCGCTCTCAAAATCACCTTTTCTCCTCTGCATAAAATCCTGACCTCACTCAATCCCCTCTGCAGCCTGTCTCCACTCGGAGGGGAATCACATTGTAATATATAACTGTATATAATATGCTCTCTATAATTTTCCATTGCTTTTATTCTTTCTCCCCATTTATAGCCGTGTGTGTGTGTGTGTGTGTGTGTGTGTGTGTGCGCGCGCGCGTGTGTGAATGTGGTGTGTGTGCGTGCGTGCGTGTGTGTGCGTGCGTGGTGTGTGTGTGTGTCTGTTTCAGCGCTTAGATTTGATTTTATCAAGATTTTGCGCTATATAAATATTGTTATTATAATTATTATTATTAGGTAACTTAGGCTTGTTTTTTATACATGTTTTATTGTCCTCAGTTACGTTTCTATTTGGATTCAGGTATGTTTTTTTTAATTCCTCTGTGCGATAAATTGGGCAGAGAGGTCAACGCTAGGGGCATCTCCTTAGATTATGTGCGCTAATGCATTGGTCTGTGAACTTAATTTTCTTTTCCAATTTTTTTTCCTGTTCAAGTATTGTATATGTTTTGAAACGGTTATAACCCTGACATGGCTCTAGCAATCGCCTGGCTTAACAAAACAACAATAACAATAACAGAATTCCCTTTAATTGAGTTTTTTTTTCCATACTCGCTGGTACTCACTTTACTCATTCACTTTCTATAAAGCCACACGTTTCTCGATGATCATTCGTACGATATTGTCACTTGAGGTCATTTGTCCTATGAGAACACATCGATTTAATGTAGTGCAGCAGAGCTATGCGATAGAATATGCGAATGTATATTGGATTACAGAATATGATGGTGGTTAAACATCTATTTTGAAGCCCATAGCTAGCTGCTCCCTATTTTTGATGTTTGTTTTATGTTGTTAAGATCTAAGTCCTCTGT
>CM060305.1:27286365-27293865 GCA_030674185.1 Monoplex corrugatus | reverse complement strand
GTACGTACAGGAAATCCTGACGTGAGGATCTTTACAACAAACGCCAGTCAGTCTGATTCAAAACTAAAAACTCGTTCACTTCCATTGTTAAAAACAAAGAGGCTAACGCTGAAAACACTGTTCAATATGGCTCAATAACGAAACATGTTCTGCCATTGTCATACTGACGCCTGTTTACATTTTAGCAATAAATTTGTATGTGACCTACGTCAGCAACACAACTAAAACATGGACTTGATTCAAAAGGCATTTATTGCATTCAGACAGCTCATATGTGCTCCATCCTATACTGCCTTTAAAGGGCTGGCGAAGTTCTGAATTGGGAGACATAACGCAACACAAAAACCTCCACTGTCATATTTGTTTCTGACCAACTCCTGACCACAGCTTATCGTGGGGAAAATGTTTCAACGAAATTATGATAATGCCTTTAAATGAAGATAGGAAGCGGACCAATAGACTGGGATCTAACTTAACATAGGAAACGTTGATGGTAAGGTCCAACTTATGAAGCCTAGCAATCAGTTTGATAACAAAGAAGCGAATAAAATGCAAATCAATTGAATCTACAAATAGGTTGGAGAAAGTGTGGTCAGTATGTCTGTCTACCGTATCCATTACGTTGGCAGCCAGTTGGTCTGAAGACCTTGGATTTGCACGAGTGGATAAGCGGTCAGTCTTGTCGACAGTATTTGTTGTGGAAGTGTACTTTCGGAATTTAAATTTGAAATGTTCCAGAGAGATCCACTGCTTTCATACGATTCCGTATTCTAACCCCTTCCCACAAAAAAAATTGCCAATTATGATCTTGCTCCGTCCATGATCCTGTGAGAAAAAACAAACTATACACAGCCAAGGTTTTAAAATGGGAGGAGAAACCTACAAAACAGTGAGCTGACAATACCAGATTGACAATAACCTCATGCAAGATAACAGCAAATGGCACAACCTTGACACAGGTTGATAAATTCAAATACCTGGGAACGATCATTTCATCAGACGGCAGATGCACATCAGAAATAGCTGGCAGAATCGGCCAAGCCAAAACAGCATTCAAGAAGATGACAAGCATTCTTACCAACAAATGCCTATCAATTAACATCAGGAAGAGAGTTCTTGAATGTTATATAGAACCAATACTGTTGTACGGATGTGAGGCGTGGACAGTCAACAAGCAAAGCCAGAACAAGATTGAGGCAGCCGAGATGTGGTTTCTAAGAATAATGTTGAGAGTTCCATGGACAGCAAAGAAAACAAACGAGACAGTCTTGATGGAGGCAGACACAAGTAGATCACTCATAAGAGAGATTAGGAAAAGACAGGCAACATTTATAGGCCATTTTATGAGGAAGGGGGATTTGGAGCACCTGGTCACAACGGGAGAGTTGGAGGGAAAGAGAGCACCAGGTAGACCCAGGGAGAAAATGCTGGACGGACTAGCAGAGTGGCTGGGGACGAGGAGGGTGGGGGAGATGCTAGGGGCAGCAAGAGATAGAGACAGATGGAAGTCCATGATCGCCAACGCCATGCGGCAGGGCACCTAATGATGATGATGATGATGACCAGATTGATTACAATGTTAAGATGGTCGGCAAATCGATCAAGTCTATCACATCCTGGCTGGAGCTTGAACGTCATATATCACATCTCGAGTAAAAAGGTCGTACTGATTGGGCCAGTGGACCTGTTGTTAAATTGTGGATATGCAGTCCCTGTGTGGGAGTGATGATCCCTACCACACTGTCTGCGTAGAAAGAGTGCACTTCACCTATTTGCTTTGAAGCAAGCCTTTCATTTGTTTGTTATCTCATATTCTTTATGATACGAGGCTGTTGGAGAAAACAAAATAAAGGGTTTACAGTTTCCTGCAAAATGAAGTGTTCTCGAAGAACCCCCCCCCCCCCCAACATATATACATCTTCAAAAACTGAAAGATACCACATACTAGCATGAGGGTTCCGAATGGTTAGTACCACAAATTATTCTTTTTTAGATATTGACATCTACAAGATACCACATACTAACATACGTATTTCAAATAACAGATCTGCAAGATAATGTCGTGAGATAAATATACAAAACAGGGTCAGAATACATACATAATATACTAGAACCAAACATGTACAAGCGTATACAAGAGACAAATTTTTTTTTTAAATGCACAAACACAATGGACCAAAATAGTACTCCTTTGTGTTTTTCACCATTATGTTTATGTGCTTACTCTTTGTTTGTCTTTGTGTGTGTGTGTGTGTGTGTGTGTGTGTGTGTGTGTGTGTGGTGTGTGTGTGTGTGTGTATGTGTGTGTGTGTGTGTGTATGTGTGTGTGTGTGTGTGTGTGTGTGTTGTGTGTGTGTGGTTTACAAATGTGAATATGTGTAGTTACGTTCATATAAATATATGTATATATATGATATACACATATATGTATATGCTTATATGTATATGCAAATATATATATATATATATATATATATATATATACATACATATGCATATGTGTATATATATATATATATATTTATATATATCTGTGTGTGTATGTATATATATATATATATATATTATTATTATTATTATTATTATGAACATTTAGTACGCCTAATCAAATTAATGCCCTAGGCGTTTACAATGGCAAAACATATAACCAGAATCACAAGCACACACACACACGCCCACAGAAGCACCCACACACACACAAACACACACACACACACACAAACACACACACAGCATGACATGCAATACAATGACCATTACATTACATGGGGGAAGGGGCAGAGATTACCAGTTTGGGAAACAGGTGAGTTTTGAGGGAGCGTTTGAATGTGGACAGAGAGGGTGAGTATCTAAGAGAGCGAGGTAACTGATTCCAGATGGTTGGAGCTTGATAGGAAAAGGACGCTGCCCAAACCTTTAGTGCGGACTATGGGGATACTATAGAGACGGGTATCAGATGAGGACCGCAAAGCTCGAGATGGCGTGTAGAGATGTAACAGATGGTGAGATACTCAGGACAGGAAGACTCAATAGATTTGAAGCAGAGGCAGGCAATCTTGTAGGATATTCTATATATATGTGGTGTGTGTGTGTGTGTGTCTCCATGTGTGCGCGCGCTTTTCAGTTTAGAACATCACGTGTCAGCTCAAGTTTTAAAATAAACAGTTTTCGAGGCTTTAAAAAAAAGTTCGTTGCACATTCTGATTCCATCCTTGCATTTCAACAAGTTTAAACATGTTTCCAACGTTTCATTAAAGATGTGTTTATTTAAAAGACAATATATGCTTTATGATGGTGATGATGAGATGGTTGTGGGGAAGGAAGAGAGAAAGAGAGAGAGAGAGAGAGACAGACAGACAGACAGACAGAGACAAAGAGAGATACAAAGACAAAAGAGACTGAGATAGAAAGAGACAGACAGAGATAGATACAGAAACACACACATAGACATAAACACACACCACACACAACACAACACACACACACACAACAACACACACCAACACACACAAACACACACAAACACACAAACACACACACAAACACAACACACACAAACACACACACACACAACACACACACACACACACACACACACACACACACACACACACACACACACACACACACACACACACACACACACACACACACACACGTAGAGACTTACACAAGCGAGAACGGTGGTAAGGATGATAGACGAAAATTAGACCCAGAAAGAAACAGAAACAGTCATTAAAACACACACACACACACACACACACACACACACACACACACACACACACACACACACACACACACACACACACACACACACATACACACACACACACACACACACACACACACTCACACACACACACACTTACACACACTCACACAAACACAAACAAACAATCAAACAAACAAACAAAACGAACCTAACAAACAATAAAACGAACGAACAGAAAGCAGGCAAGCAAGCAACATAAAAACAGAAGTAATGCATAAAAGAAATAAAAGAAACTGACAAAGAGAGAACAAACAAACAAAGAAACAAACAATAAACAAACACACACACACACAAACTAATAACTAACTAACGAACAAACAAACAACAAACAAACAAACAAACTGAATGAAATTTAGAATGGCGCCACTATTTTGCATTCATGGATCCAGCAAATGGACATTTTTTTTTTATCCCTTCAAAGTGTTTGGAAGAAGAGAAATAAGTCACACATCATGACTGAGGGGCAGAGATTTCCCCAGAGATACTCCCAAGACGAAAACCAAAATCGATTTTTGAATAGTTGAAACAGTAGTGGAAGCTGACAAAGTGCAGAAATGACTTAGGATTAATTGAGCAAGATAAAAATAGTCTTCAGTCTTCAATCTTCAGTCTTCAGTCTTCAGACTTCAGATGATTTGTTCATTTAGGGCGTTGCCCCTTATGAAAGGGTGTGTAACACAAAGACAATTTTTCATGTATATCTTCGATGGGATCTCATACTTTTTACTCGTTTAGTGAGACCACAAATAACATACAAATAAGAAACAAAACGAAACTTTCACGTATGTAAAGATATACTTGAAGTATTGTCTATCCTTTTAACTGATCTGTACAGCAATAGCGTCAACTTTCTGACATGTTCATGTTCATATCTTGATGTAAGAAGTAGATTTAAGTATACTCTTGTTGAAAATTTCCACTACGTTTCAGCAATCAGCCCTTTTCTTAAAACACTGATATCAGGACATACCAAAACAAAGTGAAATTCATCTAGGATATCACATTTACACATATTACATATCCTATCATTCATAACACATCGTTTAGAATGCATAATGATTTTTGACATACACAATCTAAATTAAGCAAAGTTTGCTCGATATATCTGCTCCTACAAATGAAATTATGATTCAGTATAGTTTAAGTTTTTAGACATTTTATAACAGCTAATTCTGTCACTAGATTGCATGTGATTATTCCAGTACTACCACCTACAGCGTACAATTCTATGCTTAAACCATACTATGTAACCGTTTGTTGTTTCTATTATGCTTAAACCAGACATATGTAACCGTTTGTTGTTTTTATATGCTTAAACCAGACTATGTAACGTTTGTGTTTTTCTATATGCTTAAACAGACTATGTAACCGTTTGTTGTTTTCTATTATGCTTAAACAGATATGTAACCGTTTGTGTGTTTCTATTATGCTTAAAACCCGACTATGTAACCGTTGTGTTTTCTATTATGCTTAAACCAGACTATGTAACCGTTTGTTGTTTTCTATTATGCTTAAACCAGACTATGTAACCGTTTGTTGTTTTCTATTATCTTAAACCAGACTATGTAACGTTTGTTTTTCTATTATGCTTAAACCAGACTATGTAACCGTTTGTTGTTTTCTATTATGCTTAAACCATACTATGCAACCGTTTGTTGTTTTCTATTATGCTTAAACATACTATGTAACCGTTTGTTGTTTCTATTATGCTTAAACCAGACTATGTAACGTTTGTTGTTTTCTATTATGCTTAAACAGATATGCAACGTTTGTTGTTTTCTATTATGCTTAAACCAGACTATGTAACGTTTGTTGTTTTCTATTATGCTTAAACCATACTATGTAACCGTTGTTGTTTTCTATTATGCTTAAACCATACTATGTAACGTTTGTTGTTTTCTATTATGCTTAAACCATACTATGTAACCGTTTGTTTTTTCTATTTCTTGATTTTCTCAGACGAAACCACATCCATATGAACTTAAACATGCGCGAACGTTTGATGCCTAAAGAATGTTTTACCTCTGCAATCCAAATTATACAAAATCGTACAAAATTCAGATGATAATCTAGTACTATCCATAGGGGTTACCTTCTAGGCAGTATCTTATGCATGGAACAAATGTATTCACAGATAGCAGGAATCTTCCGAACTCAACATAAACCATACGGTTTGGTGTGCGCCAGTTCGGTCATGATGTTTTTTTTTAATACCAAAATTAATAGGTGTATTTTTTTCATGTTTTCAGTCTCTTTTCTAGTTCACAGACTGTGCTCCATACTGTACTATCGGTTGTACTTGTAATCAAATATCTTCAGAAAAATGTCTACTGAAATACATTCAAATTTCAATGAGTTACTTAAATTGCTCAAAACACCCCCCTCCTCCCTAAATTTTGTGTGTCTTGCCGTGTAACTAGATTTTGACATGTGAAGTTGAAACACAGTTTTGTTGTGAAGTAGAATCCAAGGTATGTGTATGCATTTACAAATAAAACTCTTAAATTTCCATCGTCTTATATTTTCTCGAACTGCTCAAAACAATACTTTTCGAAAAACAGTAACATTACTGTTTTTGCATATTTACATTTAGATTAAGCTTTCCAGTGGCCCTATGTAATTTGTCTCACTGTAGTCCTACGGTAATTTATGCTAGTAAACAAGATCATTTGCAAAAAGCTTGAGAGAGAGCGAGAGAAAGAGAGAGAGAGAGAGAGAGAGAGAGAGAGAGAGAGAGAGAGAGAGAGAGCGAGAGAGAGAGAGAGAGGCGGGATATACCAGCTACGTGTTGCGTGTTTCTTAAAATTCATACATCTCATACATACAGTAAAACCTATCACACCGGAGAAATCTCTCTCTCTCTCTCTCTCTCTCTCTCTCTCTCTCTCTCTCTCTCTCTCTCTCTCTCTGTCTGTCTGTCTGTCTGTCTCTCTGTCTCTCAGTATGTCTGTCTGTTTCTCTCTCTCTCTCTCTCTAGCTTAGCTACATATGCTTAAACATCAATATCTCTTTTTATCTATCTATTTATATATACACACACACACGCGCGTGCGCGCGCACGATCACATACACACATATAAACACATCGAAAAAGTAGATAAAATAGAAGATGAGAAAATTGTCCCAGAAAGAAATGGAAACTGTTAAATCTCTGTCTGTCTGTCTGTCTGTCTGCCTCTCTGTCTGTCTGTCTGTCTGTCTGTCTCTTTCTCTCTCTCTCTCTCTCTCTCTCTCTCTCTCACACACACACACACACACACACACACACACACACACACAACACACACGTATATATATATATATATATACATACACAAACTAACAAACAAACAAACTAAGATAGAAACAATGATTCAAAGAAAAACAGAGATGCAGAAAGGGGAAAAAGCAAACTGGATAAAAATCGAGTATGGCACGACCATTTAACATTCGTGGACTCAGCAAATGGATCATTGTGTTTTTTTCTCTTTACTCTCGAAGTGTTTGAAAGAAGGGAAAGAAGTCACACATAATGACTTAGCGGCTGAGATTTCCCAGAGATATTCCAAGACGAAAAACAAAATCGATTTTAAATACTTGCAAACAATACGTGGAAACGACAAAGCGCTAAAATAAGTGGACGAAAGAGAGCAGAGAGAGAGAAAGAGAGAGAGAAGAAGAGAGGAGAGAAGAGAAGAGAGAGAGATGAGAGAGAGAGAGAGAGAAAGAGAGTGGAAGAGACAGAG
>CM060305.1:27273865-27276365 GCA_030674185.1 Monoplex corrugatus | reverse complement strand
CTTGTTTGTAAAAGATCCGTGGGAGTATAAAACACAACGTTTCGAGCCAGGTCCTTTTCAAGTGAAGTCACTTGACAAATGGCCTGGGCTCGAAACGTGTTTTATACTCCAAAGGATCTTTTACAAACAAGGTATTTTTTTAATATTTTGTTTTACCCTCAAGATCCAGCAGTCACAGTTTGTTTTACCGAGTACAGAAAGGAAGAAAAAAAAGGAAATATGAATCAGACACAGACATGAGACGAAAATAACTAAGAACCACTTGGGGAGAAATAGTATGGCTTGATCATTCTGCATTCGGTTACATTTTTGTCTCCCTTTGAAGTGTTTGGAAAACGGGAAATAAGTCGACATAATGACTGAGCAGCTGAGATTCCCACAGAGATAAAACCTAAGAAAAAACCCTTAGAATAGTTGCCAACAATATGCAGAAGTCTAGAAAACGTTCTAAATTAGCTCCATCTAAATTAGATCTTCTAAATCAATTATTTTGAATGAAGAACTGTCCGCAGTTTTTTTTTTTTTTTTTTATTTTATTTCATTTATTTACTTCGTTATTTTTTTTGGGGGGCGGGGGGGTGTTTGTAAGTTCGTTTTTGCATTTTTTTTGTGTTTGTATTTTTGGATTTTTAATTTTGTTTGTTTTTGTTTTCAGGACGACAGTTCTATTAATTGGGATGGTGTTCTCTCAAAACAGATGTGAACTGAAAGTTAAAAAAAAATAACACAGAAACAACTGATTTTATCACAATGACCAAAATCTCTCTCTCTCTCTCTCTCTCTCTCTCTCTCTCTCTCTCTCTCTCTCTTCTATCTATCTATCTATCTATCTATCTATCTACTATCTATCTATCTATCTCTCCCTCTCTTTCTTTCTTTATCTCTCTATCTTTTCTGTCTCTGTCTCTCTCTGTCTCTGTCTCTCTCTGTCTCTCTCTGTTTCTGTATCTGTCTCTGTCTCTGTCTCTCTGTGTCTCTCTCTATCTCTGTGCGTGCGTGTGTCTGCCTGTCCGTCTGCTGTCTCTCTGTCTCTGTGTTCTGTCTCCCTCTCTCTCTCTCCCACTCATTATCTCTCACTTTTTTCCCCTTTTTTGTCTCTCTCTGTCTCTCCACCATTATTTCCCTTCCTTAATATGCACTCTCACCAGCGGCTGCTTCTGGCTTCATCCGTTCATCATCATTACTCCCCGTGCTCACTTGACTCTCAGCTGCCCTCTGCAATCTGCCTCGTTGTGTGTCCATGTGGGGATCACAGACTCTGCCTAATTAGTCCATTGCCTGCATCTGAAGTTCAACGTGAGCATCGTGAGCATCAAACGCCAAGCAGCAGTATCGTATGTTTTAAATCAAGTCCGTCATTATCGAAAATCTTCACATCTGCATCAAACCTGTATAACACATAACACAGAGCTGTCTAACTTCGTTGCCGTTCATATGAAAAAAAAGGATTCCTTGAGATCAAACATGAGTCACAATCGCTGCAGTAATGAACAGTATCGACATCAGCATAGTCAATACCAGAAGAATAATATCAGTGGTGTTAGTGTCTAAAGAGTATTAGTATACACAGCAGCGACAGAAAATGTTGACACATATACATTTCTATCACAAGGAGAGCATAATTGCAGCGAGAATCAATAAATATCATCAGCGCTAAATACATACGGCAGATTCATCAATATCAGCTGCCATAACATCCATCTTCTCTCTCTCTCTCTCCTCTCTCTCTCTCTCTCTCTCTCTCTCTCTTTCTTTCTTCTCTTCCTTCTCTTCCTGTATCTGTTCTCGTTTCTTCTCTGTCCTGGTTCTCTCTGTCACTGTATCTGTCTCCTCGCTCTCCCTCTATCTCTCGTCTGAGTCTCTCTCTTCTCTCTGTCTGTCTTGTCTCTCTTATCTTCTCTCTTCTTTCTTCTCTTCTCTCTCTCTGTATCTGTTTCAGTCTCTCTGTTCTGTCTCTCTGTCATAGTATCTGTCTCCTTGCTCTTCCTCTGTCTCTCATTCATCTCTCTCTGTCTCTCTTGATCTGTCTGTCTGTCTCTCTCTCTCCTTCACTCTTGTTCCTGTCTCTTCTTCTTCTCTCTTTCTCTCTTTGAACTCTCACCACCCTTCTTTTTCTACCGAATTAGACAGACGAACAAACAAATCAACGGACACATAAAAAAGCAAGGAAAAAGAAAAGATAAAAAGAGACAAACCTTCCAAATGTCATCCTCACAACCATATGCATGTTCAAGGGACACACTTGAGCGTGCACAATAAAAAACACATGGGCTTGCACACTCCAAATGTGCTGCACAAATCATCCCGTTACGAGTCTAGGCAGGCTTACAATTACTGGTTAGTGGCTGTTAAAATTGTTATGTTTCCATGTAAGCGGTGTGTGTGTGTGGAGTGAGTGAGTGAGTGAGTGGTGTGTGTGTGTGTGTGTGTGTGTGTGTGTGTGTGTGTGTGTGTGTGTGTGTGTGTGTGTGTGTGTGTGTTTGAGTATACGTGTGTATGT
>CM060305.1:27261365-27263865 GCA_030674185.1 Monoplex corrugatus | reverse complement strand
TAACACAACAGAACATAACATAACAGAACAGAACATAACATAACAGAACACGACATAACAGAACACGACATAACAGAACAGAACATAACATAACATAACAACATAACATAACAACATAACATAACATAACATAACAACATAGCATAACAACATACATAACATAACATAACATAACATAACATAACATAACGCAACGCAACGCAATGTAAGGCCACGCCACGTCACGTCGGGTCACGCCATATCATATCATATCATGTCATATCGTATCGTATCATATCGAATCGTATCATATCGTATCGTAACGTATCACATCACATCACATCACATCACATCACATTATATTATATTATATATATTATATTATATTATATAATATAATATAATATAATATTATATTATATTATATTATATTATATTATATTATATTATATTATATTATATTATATTATATTATATTATTTATATTATATTTTATTATATTATATTATATTATATTATATTATATTATATTATATTATATTTATTATATTATATTACATTATATTATATTATTTATATTATATTATATTATATATTATATTATATTATATTATATTATATTATATTATATTATATTATATTATATTATATTATATTATATTATATTATATTATATTATATTATATTATATTATATTATATTATATTATATTATATTATATTATATTATATATATATATCATATCATATCATATCATATCATATTATATTATATATATCATATCATATATATATATCATATATATATATTATATTATATTATATTATATTATATATATTATATTATATCACACCATGTCACATCATATCATATATTGACAAGAAACAAACGAGGTGCTTTTCAGGGACCCAGAGCACCAATGCCTCACCACTGTCCGAAGAATCACCTCCCAGCTCCAGACGCCATAGATTTGCCATTTCCCCAAGCAATATATTAACTGTATATAAAACTGTTGTGTGGAATATATCAAGTGTATGTACCACTCATTGTCTTGTCTTAAGCGTTATTGTCGTACGAGTAATAAACCACATTCTCTTTTAATGCTATTGCAAGCTCTGATCTGGCCAGAAGATTAGCACAATCTATTATTGCTCTGTCTGGAAGGATTGCTTAGCTAGAGGGCTTTTCGCCGGCTTGTCTAACTCAGTTAAGAGAGGCGTAAACTCAAGGTCTGATGTATCAATACCGGTCAGTAAACTCATAAACTGGTCCTGTCACTTAGCGAGTCGTTTTGGTTTTGTCAGTCTGATATTTCAAGTATAATCTAAGTCCACCTGACCCACCTTTTACTTTTTTTTAGCATGATCTGCGCTTGTTGAAGGCTCTAAGTGTCTCTATCACATGTTATTGGCAGATTTATGTGGCATGTATTCAAAACCAGTTCCAGCGCGATAATTTCCCAGGAAATAGTTCAAAAAGTCTGAGCGTGATTTCTTAGCTAATTGTTCACCAGAGTGCCAAAGTATGTAAACAATCTGTAGTTGTAATTGAGCGCGTTGGATTTGCACTGCATCGATTTGTGTCACACTCATCTGGTACACAACTTTGAAATCACAGTCGTTGACAATTTAGCAGCTCAAATAGCCTGTTAGCTCAGTGGTTATTATCGTAAGACAGGGGCCGAGGGTTCGACCCTCGGCTGGTTACACTTCAGACGTGGGCTGGTTTGCTCTGTTGATAGAGCCATGAACTTAAAACCTAATATCTTGGAGTCCAACCCCAGCCTGCGGTATTACACTCTTAAATGTCTTTCCCTTCCACCTTAAATGCTCCAATCTAGTAATGTGGTGTCAGCTCTGTGTTTTATAGTCCCGTTCTTTTCTCATATCCCCACGCTCCCTATTCGAACTTCTTACCAGCATATAGATTTTTGCGCATGCTTAAGGAGTCTTGTAGATAAAGTCTGGCAAATCTGACTGGACAGAATGTAGAATTGTCCTAGTGCCATGATCTCTCTTCAGCAGATTACAAACTTCACAAACTCCAGCAGCTTCCACCCCATCCTCATCCCCGACTTATATTCTCTTTCAGTATTATTTCTATGCTTCCAGATTGCTTGATTGTTTGTCTGAAAGTCGTGTGCTGTGTCGTGTTTGTCTGGCTGCTCGTCTGTCAGTCCTTTGTTCTCTGCTGACCATGCCTACGCGTCTTTCTAGTTTTCAGAACATCTTACCCCTCGTATCTTCATTTTTGTTTTGTTTTTACTTTTTGCTTGTTGCTCTTCTCCATTCTCCTCTCTTCGTCCCACTTTATTGTCTTCTTCTGCTTTTGTTCTGCATTGTTTTGTATTGTACATTTTGTCAGAAAGAATTAGTCGTGTTACATTCTAGCCGCTTTCATTGCTGAGAACGCATCACAAAAGTTCTACGCCATTATTTAATCTTCTTCCATTCCTTTTCCTTTCTCTTTTCTTCTTCTTAATTCCTTCTTTCTTCCACCTCTTCTTTCATCTTCATTCTTT
>CM060305.1:27248865-27253865 GCA_030674185.1 Monoplex corrugatus | reverse complement strand
CTGCCTGCCTGTCAGTCTGTCGGTTTGTCTGCTGCCTGTCAGTCTGTCTGCTGCTTGTCAGTCTGTCTGCCTGTCTGCCTGCTTGACAGTCTGTCGGTCTGTCTGCCTGCCTGTCAGTCTGTCTGCCTGTCTGCCTGCCTGTCAGTCTGTGGTCTGTCTGCCTGCCTGTCAGTCTGTCTGCCTGCCTGTCAGTCTGTTGGTCTGTCTGCCTGCTTGTCAGTCTGTCTGCCTGTCTGCCTGTCTGCCTGCTTGTCAGTCTGTCGGTCTGTCTGCCTGCCTGCCTGCCTGTCAGTCTGTCTGCCTGCCTGTCAGTCTGCCTGTCTGCCTGCCTGTCAGTCAGTCGATCTGTCTGCCTGCTGTCAGTCTGTCGGTTTGTCTGCCTGCCTGTCAGTCTGTGGTCTGTCTGCCTGCTTGTCAGTCTGTCGGTCTGTCTGCATGCCTGTCAGTCTGTTGGTCTGTCTGCCTGCCTGTCAGTCTGTCTGCTGTCGCTGCTTGTCAGTCTGTCGGTCTGTCTGCCTGCCTGTCAGTCTGTTGGTCTGTCTGCCTGCCTGTCAGTCTGTTGGTCTCTGTGTACTTCTCTGTCTGTCTGTCTGTCTGTTTGTCTGCCTCTCTCTCTCTTCTCCTCTCTATTTCTCTCTCTCTCTTTCCCGGTTTTTATCTTTTATTCTTTTGTTTATCTCTGTTCTCGTCCGTGTCTCTGTTTATCTGTTCCTCCCTTATCTTTTTGTGGTTTCTTCTTTTTCGGTCATTCTCATCCCTCCTTCCTTCCCTCCCCCCCCCCTCTCTCTCAATCTCTCTCTGTCTCTCTCTCTTTTTGTCTGTCTGTCTGTCTGTTTCTCTTTATACATTCTTGTCCTTTCTCACTCTTTCTCTCCGTTTTTTTTTTTTATCTTGTATTCTTTTGTCTTTCTTTGTACGCGTCTGTGTCTCTGTTCATCTGTTCCTTTCTGTCTTTTCGTGGCTTTTCTTTTTCAGTCACTCTTCTGCCTCTCTCCTTCCCTTCCTCTCTCCCTCTCTCTCTCTCTCCCTCTCTCTCTCCCTCTCTCTCTCTCTCCCTCTCTCTCTCCTCCTCTCTCTCTCTCCCTCTCTCTCCCTCTCTCTCTCCTCTCTCCTCCCTCTCTCTCTCTCCATCTCTCTCTCCATCTCTCTCTCTCTCTCTCTCCCCCCCTCTCTCTCTCTCGCTCGCTCTATGTCTCTGTCTGCCTGCTGACCTGTATATCTGTCTACTTGCCTGTATATCAGTCTGTCTGTCTGTCTGTCTCTCTCTCTCTCTCTCCGCCCCCCTCTCTCTCTCCCTGTCTCTCTCGCTCTCTGTCTCTGTCTGTCTGCTTGCCTGTCTATCTGTTTGTCTGACTATTTCTCTCTCTGTCTCTTTTGTGTGTGTGTGTGTGTGTGTGTGTGTGTGTGTGTGTGTGTGTGTGTGTGTGTGTGTGTGTGTATGTATGTGCCTCTCTCTCTTCTCTCTGTGTGTGGTGTGTGTGTGTGTGTGTGCCTCTCTCTCTCTTTCTCTCTCTCGCTTTTCTTTTTTTTTCTTTCTTTTGTATGTACATGTGCACTTTTGTAATGTCGCAATGCTGTGATTCAGTTGGAAACATTTCTTCTTGAATTGAATTAAGCGTCTTGCTAATAGTTTCTAACTTTCCCTCACCGTTCTTTACTTTTGTCTTTGTTTATTTTCATTTTATTCCGATGTCACAGAAACCAGATAATGACATGGCCGTGTTTCCTTAAAAATGAACACACACGAGACACACACAGACAACAAAAGACCACACAACACACACACACACACACACACACACCACACACACACACGCGCACACGCACACGTGCACACACATACACACACACGTGCCACACACACCCACACATACTCTCTCTTTCACGCATACACACAGACTCACACACGCTCACATGCACAACACACACACACACACACACACACACACACACACACACACACACACACACACACACACACACACACACACCACACACACACACACACTTACGTATCTGACCTGGTCAAACAGTCTAACATAAATCTGGATGAAATAGCTGAAACACCATCCACAACGCCCATCCCTACATGGGAAATGCTAAAAGCTACTTTTGATATTGATTATACAGATGCTAAGAAATATGAAAACGTTAACATTTCGATATGAAGAGCAAGAGAACACATCGATGAAAAATACCGTACCCACCTCCATATTTTTACCGATGGATCAGTTTTAGAAAATAAATGTACTGGAGCAGCATTTTATGTCCCAAAATATAAAATAATAAAGTCATTTTTCATTGGGGCAAATATATCTATCTTTACAGCGGAATTAGTCGCTATTTTACAAGCGTTGCATTATCTAGTAAACCTTACACATGTATTTTTCAAAGTAGTTCTCTTTGTTGATTCAAAATCTGTATTATACGCCTTGCAGTCTTTTGATACAGACACAAGACCTGAATAATTACTGAGGCAAATCATCTTATACATCGTTTAAGGATAAAAGGTACAGAACTCAGTTTATGCTGGGTGCCTTCTCGCGTTGGTCTTCATGGCAACGAAGTAGTTGACAGAGCAGCTAAGCAAGGTGCACACAATTCTGATAATACTACAGAATTACGTATTATTACTTCCGTAAAAGAAGCTTGCAACTTGCTAGAATCAGCCTCATGGATTCGTTTTCATGAACATTTCCATGAAAAGTTTGTGTCACAACAATTGATAAAAATTTCATTTCAAAATGTGTGTAAAAAATTGCAGTTTTCTTCCATATATCATTTGAGAACGATTGTTGCTGTTCATTTTCGTATTCAGCTAAACGCATTGAAAACAAAATACTGTAAAAATGTCAAGTGTATTTGCGGCGAACAATTCACACTGTTTCACTGTCTATTTTACTGCAAAATGCTACGTTCTTTTTTACCAAAAATGTTTACACAAGAAATATTATTCTGAAACTCATTTTAAAGAAGTAACTTCCGATCAATTTTTGTCAGTTAAAATTTAGAATCGTTGGTTCACAGTCCTGTTAATGCATTACTTTAAGTTTATGAAGTTTGTACTTTAGAGTTAAATTTTCCATACACATTGTTGATGTTAAATGTTAGTGTTAAGTTCTTGTTCCATTTTTCTATTTTCCCACCTACTTATGTCTATAACTATGTCTCCTCTATGCCCCAAAACCAACCAACCCATCTCTCATCTCACATACTTTTTTTTTTTTTCGTCTAATATCACTCATAGTGAAAAGACGTTAAATCAAAGAACGAACACACACACACACACACACACACACACACACACACACACACACACACACACACACACACACACACACACACACACACACACACACACACACAACACACACACACTCTCTCTCTCTCTCTCTCTCACGACACGCACGCGCACGCGCACGTACGCACACATACACATACACACATGACACTATTTTAAAATGAAAGTACATGTTAGTAAATAACAACTGCTAAACATTTTTTTCTGTTTTATGCTTCGCCAATGTTCCTTTCACCTTAAATTTTGGATCGTTGTTCTGGTGTCTTTCCCAGCATTATTGTATATGTCATCATCATCATCATCATCATCATCATCATCTCATCAGGTGCCCCGCCTCACGGCCATGGACCTCCATCTGTCTATATCTCTCGTTGCCCCTAGCATCTCCCCCCACCCTCCTCGTCTCCAGCCACTCTGCAAGTCCGTCCAGCATTTTCTCCCTGGGTCTACCTGGTGTTCTCTTTCCCTCCAGCTTTCCCATTGTGACCAGGTGCTCCAAATCCCCCTTCCTCATAAAATGGCCTATAAATGTTACCTGTCTTTTCCTAATTTTCCCTATGAGTGATCTACTTGTATCTGCCTCCATCAAGACTGTCTCGTGTTTTTCTTTGCTGTCCATGGAACTCTCAACATTCTTCTTAGAAACCACATCTCGGCTGCCTCAATCTTGCTCTGGCTTTGCTTGCTGACTGTCCACGCCTCACATACGTATAATAGTATTGGTTCTATATAACATTCAAGGACTCTCTTTCTGATGTTAATTGATAGGCATTTGTTGGTAATAATGCTTGACATCATCTTGAATGCTGTTTTGGCTTGGCTTGTATATGTCACCTGTAGTAAATCGTTAGGTTTTGTCTTGAAGGTTTTATAGCGAGGTGTCAAACTGAACATCATCATCATAATCATCATCATCATCATCATCATCATCATCATCATCATCATCATCATCATCATCATCATCATCATCATCGTCGTCGTCGTCGTCGTCGTCGTCGTCGTCTCGTCTATCATCATCATCTCATCATCATCATCATCTCCTCCTCCTCATCATCATCATCATCTCATCATCATATCATCATCATCTCATCATCATCTCTCATCATCATCATCATCATCATCATCATGTGCCTGTCGCATGGCGTTGGCGATCATGGCCTTCCACACGAATCTATCCCCAGTCGCTGCAAGTACATCTCCCACCCTCTCTGTCTTCAGCCACCCTGCAAGTCCGTCCAATATTTTCTCCCTGGGTCTACCTAATGTTCTCTTTGCCTCCAGCTTTCTGTTTGATCGGTGTTCTAATTCCCCTTTCCTCATAAAATGTCCTATAAATGTTGTTTTTCTTTTCCTAATCTTCTTTATCAATGATCTCTTTGTGTCTGCTTCCGTCAGTATTGCCTCGTTTGTTTTCCTTGCAGTCCTTTGAACTCTCCAACGTTCTTCTGAGAAACTACATTTCTGCTCAACGTACAGAGGCATAATCATGAGATCTAATCCCTCAGTCCTATTCAGCAACTCGTGTATTTGTGGCGTCTTCACTAGGCCAGTCGTTCTGGTGATGTCAGATTAATAACATAAATATTACATAAGTCCTACCTAACCCCTGTCTTCCTTCTCAAAGCATGACAAGCGTTTAAAACTTGTCAAATAGTTCATTGTGGTTTTTTTTCCATTTATTACCAAGGGGCTTGTTTTG
>CM060305.1:27231365-27236365 GCA_030674185.1 Monoplex corrugatus | reverse complement strand
CGTCACAAGTGTGCCGTGCCTCCTTTGTCTTTATTTTTTTATTTTTTTTATTTTTTTAGATCTGTGTTTGTCAGTTTGCCTTTTGCTTCTTTTGGTCCTACGTCTTCCTATTTTCGTTTTTTGTTTTTTTTTATTCATTTTCTTCTTCTTCTTCTTTTTCTTGTTCTTCTTGTTCTTCTTGTTTTTTGTTCTTCTTGTTCTTCTTGTTCTTGTTCTTCTTGTTCTTCTTCCATTCTTCCGCAATTCTTCTTCGCAATTCTTCTTCTTCGCAATTCTTCTTCGCAATTCTTCTTCTTCGCAATTCTTCTTCGCAATTCTTCTTCTTCTTCGCAATTCTTCTTCTTCTTCGTAATTCTTCTTCGCAATTCTTCTTCTTCTTTTTCTTCTTCCTTCGCATTCTTCTTTTCTTCTTCGCAATTTTTCTTCTTCTTCTTCGCAGTTCTTCTTCTTCGCAAATCTTCTTCGCAATTCTTCGCAATTCTTCTTCTTCGCAATTTCTTCTTCTTCTTCTTCGCAATTCTTCTTCTTCGCAATTCTTCTTCTTCTCTTCTTCGCAATTCTTCTTCTTCTTCTTCGCAATTCTTCTTCTTCTTCTTCTCTAACAACACTTCCTATTTCGCTGGATAAGTCAGTCTGTAATGTTTCAGCAGGCCACAATTTGGCAAACACTCGAAGCAGAAAGATAAACAGACCGTGTGAGAGGACGGGTTGTGGTCCCCAGGTGGGGAGGACAAGGATAGCTAGTCAGGTCAATATGCAAAATACAAATCACTAGGGAGATGTAACGCTGGCATACCATAAATAAGCCCCCAAATGCAAAACTCCTTCTGGAAGGCTTGGGTTTCGAAATCCAGCCGAGACACTGGACAGTTCTTTTTTTTCGGCATTTTGCAAGTTAGAGAACAAAAAGATGTGCTCTCAGAATTTATTTGTGTTTTGGGGGGTGGGTGGGGTGGGGGGGGGGTCACAATTGATTGATTACATTAAATTAGTCTTGCTCTCCCCAGGTAGTGCACACCACCACAGTGCAGCGTAGTGTTCTGTACTCATGTTTCTGTTTATCTTTCAAATTTTAAGATATTTATAAATTTTTGCAAGGGACAACAGCGCCTTCTTGCTGTCGTATCTTTAAAGTTCGCTGAATGTAACTGCACACAGGACTTAAGTTGATCATCTCATTTACACGAATGAATGAAACTTAGATCACCATTAAAAATTTAATGAAGGTAGGGGTAGTGGGCGGGAGAAAAAAAATCAATCAATTTTGTAATCAGACTCAAGTTTTCTGCGTCCTGAGCATATTCTTTAACCACAAATCCACGTATTCTTCTGAGTGTTAACCTCATTCTAGAATAGCGAAATCTATAGCATCTAATTCCCTCACACGAACCCATGTGTTGTGGCAAAGATTATGGGTCTAACTTACACTGTGCAGAAAACGAAAAGTCTGTGAAAAATGCAGAAGACACTTCACGTGCTTACATGAAGCTACCTCTTCAAGGAAACAAGACTTCTACACAAACGCCTGGATGCACTAAAGCACCTGTGACATATTTTGCACACTTGAAAAACAAATTGTTTTTGTTTTCTATTTTTTGTCCTTTTCATTTAACTTCCAGTTGTTTATGTATTCATGTATTCATGTATTTTTGTGCTCACTTTTTCCTGTTTCTTTTCTTCACAATCTTGCATCTTCTGCTTCGCTTCAATACAGTAGAGAATCCCTTAGCCAGCTTTTTCGGCTTCTTAGGCACCAAGAAAGACAACCCAGGTTTATCACATCATTGGATAAGAACTGAGGAAAATATGCCTATCTGTCTTACCACTCTAGTTTTAAGGGGCTTGAGAGCATAGGCCATTCCTTCCCCCCGGCTCTCCTCGCTTTTTTTCTTTACAACGGAAATTTGGTAATAATCAGACTCGGGATCATGTAAACGTATCGCGTAAGAAACCTGTTTGTAGCATAGAAAACCTTAAAACCCTGAAACACACAGGGGTGATATACAGAGGCCAGCCCAGCACAAACAGAAGTGGAGAGCCTTCCTTGCTGCCCTACAAGCCAAGTGGCAGAACAAGTTTGTAAATCAGTAACTAAACACACCATCTACTAAACTTACAATAATGAGAGTCAACATCCGGTCACAGACAATGACGTGTCCGGGCCCTGCACGCGTACTGGTGAGAAGATGAAATGGTATTCGCCAAATATTTAGCTTGTTGAGCACAGTTTCCCAGCACATTGGCAACAATAGAAACCATACTTAGAAAAAAGGGTATGACAGTGTCTACCAGAGCACCGTGATCCACAATAAAGAAATTCAACATCGAGAACACAGTAATGTTTATCCAGCATCTATACTGCAAAGCAGCCAGCACGGTACTTACACAGAGTACTAATGGAATCTGTACTCCGGGTGGACTTTGTTAATACTGTTTTCTGTCCCCTGCGCTTTTCAACATATTCCTGGAACGTACCATGATTGATACACTTGAAAATCATGTCAACTATTCACAATTCTTCACTTCGTAGATGACATTGATGGCCTGGCAGGCAGTGAACAACAACTCGCTGAGCTCGTTAAGAATACAAGAAACATGGCAAGATATGGTAGGAAAATCAGCGCCGAAAAGATCACGTTGATGGCCAGCCACAACACTACCATCACTGATGATATATCTGCCCATGACTGACGTTAGGAACTGTTCAACAAATCACTACCTGGCATCTATCATTGGCAATGAGGAATCAAGACCAGAAATCCTCTCTCGGGCAGAAAAGATTACATCAATAACTCTACAGGCTGACACCTGTCTGGAAGGACAAAACATGTCCATGAAACACAAGATCAGGTTGTTATGTGCTCTGGGATATTTGTCTTCTTACATGCATATCAGACATGCACCCTCGCAACGTAATTGTTAAGAGGAATTCTAGCCATGGAAATATGGTGCCATTGCAGGACACAAAATATGAGATATCCTGATCATGTCATCCATAAATGATTACGTCAAACCATCAAGCAGCACATTGGACCTGGTGAGGATTTGCTGACTTTGCTTTGGAAAATTTGACATTGGTATGGCCATGTAACAAGATCCAATGGCCTTGTTTAAATCAATCCTCTAGGGATCTGTTGAAGGCGTAACCTATGTGAAAGACAGAAAAATTAAACAAACAAACAACAAACAAACAAACGATAGATTGATGGCATTGCACAAGGGTCAAAGAAATCATATGCTGAGATCCAGGATTTTGAATACAGAACCGGAAGAATATGCTGAGTAGTTCTTTAGTGCAGCGCTCCAGTGTGTCTTCAGGGACTAAGATAGTAAAAGAACAAAAGAAGAAGAAGATGAAGAAGACCAAATAGGGCAGGGGTACCCATTACACAATAAGTTATAAGTACCGAATAGGGCAGGGACACTCAAGTATGCAATAAACTGTAAGTATCAAACAGGACAGGGGTCGTATATTATATTACAAACTATAACTGCCAAGTAGGGAAGGGCACTGATTATGCAATAAACTATAACCACAAAATACATAATTACCAAAACACCAGGGTTACTGTCTACGCAGAGAAGACTGTGCCTGATTGGAATCAGTAGCGGTGTTCAGTTATTGTTGATCCAGTTCTAAGCCAGTGTAGTCAGGACATTTTCTATTTGCCTCCTGCTGACAAGCATAATTGTTTAATCACAGATACAGTCTGAACCAGCAAGATGTCCCATGTACCGTGCAGTGTATGTCTATCTATCCATCTATCTATCTATCTATCTATCTATCTATCTATATCTATCTATCTATCTATCTTATATACTATTTGTCTATCTTTCTATCTATCCAATCTATTTAATCTGTTATGTAACTATTCATCTATATATCTGTTTCTCTATCTATCTGTCTATCTGTCTATCTATCTGTCTATCTCTCTGTCTTTCTATCTATCTAATCTATCTATCTATCATCTATTTTTATCTCTCTCTCTCTCTATCTATCTATCTATTTATCTCTCTCTCTCTATCTATCTCACTCTGTTTCTCTATCTATCTATCTATCTATCTAACTATCTATCTATATATCTATCTATCTATCTGCCTGTCTGTCTGTCTGTCTGCCTATATATATATATATATATATATATATGTGTGTGTGTGTGTGTGTGTGTGTGTGTGTGTGTGTGTGTGTGTGTGTGTACATACACTCATTAGCCCACACTATCCGCACCATATCTTGCTCCACAGTCTGTCTGCTCTGGTGGGCGCGCAGGTTATAGGTGTTAAATGTTTTCATAAGGCACCTTACGTCGAGATAAGTTACATGATTTACCATGTGCGTATTTTGTGTTCTGTGTGTTCTCACACATAAAGGGACTGGGACACCAACAGGTCCTCAGTACACATGTTGACATGGGAGATTGGAAAGATCTCCACCATTTGCCCACCAAGTGGGAAGTACCCAGGGAGGACCTAAACCAGACCTTCCAGTTGAAAGTCCGACGTCTTGCTCAACTGACTATCGCTCTTGTCAGTATGGTGTTAAATGATCTACTGCAGGAGTGAATCTCATGTGTAAGTCAATAGATAGGTATTTGTTGGTAAGAATGCCTGTCATCTTCTTGAATGCTGTTTGGCTTGGCCGATTCTGCCACCTGTTTCCGATGTGCATCTGCCGTCTGATGAAATGACCGTTCCCAGGTATTTGAACTTATTAACTGTGTCAAGGTTGTACCATTTGCTGTTATTTTTCATGAGGGGATTTTATGCTTTTACTGATCACCATGACTTCAGTTTTCCTGCTGTTTAGTTCCAATCCCCTATCTTTGCCTATCAATTAACATCAGAAAGAGAGTCCTTGAATGTTATATAGAATCAATACTATTGTGCGGATGTGAGGCGTGGACAGTCAGCAAGCAAAGCCAGAGCAAGATTGAGGCAGCCGAGATGTGGTTTCTCAGAAGAATGTTGAGAGTTCCATGGACAGCAAAGAAAACAAAGGA
>CM060305.1:27181365-27213865 GCA_030674185.1 Monoplex corrugatus | reverse complement strand
GTGATGGTTGGGATACAATAGCAAATGACGTATTGTGATCCGTTTAATTGGATTGTGTTATGTTGTATTGTATTGTATTGTATCGTGTTGTCTTGCTTTGCAATATATTATGTTTTGGTAAACTTTATTTATGAATGGAGTTCTGGCTGTTCTCAGTCCGAGAAGACGAAATTGCCGTAATGTGTGTGTGTGTGGTGTGTGTTGTGTGTGTGTGTGTGTGTGTGTGTGTGTGTGTGTGTTGTGTGTGTGTGTGTGTTGTGTGTGTGTGTGTTGTGTGTGTGTTCTCTCTCTGTTATGTGTGGTGTGTGTGTGTGTGTCTGTGTGTGTGTGTCTGTGTGTGTGTGTGTGTGTCTGTGTGTGTGTCTGTGTGTGTGTCTGTGTGTTTGTGTGTGTCTGTGTGTGTTCTGGTGTGTATGTGTCTGTCTGTGTGTGTGTCTGTTTGTATATATATATGTGTGTGTGTGTGTGTCTGTCTGTGTGTGTGTGTGTGTGTTGTCTCTCTCTCTCTGCTATGTGTGTGTGTGTGTGTCTTGTGTGTTGTGTGTCTTGTGTGTGTGTCTGGTGTGTCTGTGTGTGTGTGTCTGTGTGTATGTGTGTATGTGTGTGTGTTGTTTGTATGTGTGTGTGTGGTGAGTCTGCGTTTGTGTTTGTGTGTGTTCCTAAAATTTTTGCACATGCGTGTTTTCCTTTATCTGTAG
The DNA here is from genome assembly GCA_030674185.1 of Monoplex corrugatus. Classification (NCBI taxonomy): domain Eukaryota; kingdom Metazoa; phylum Mollusca; class Gastropoda; order Littorinimorpha; family Ranellidae; genus Monoplex; species Monoplex corrugatus. Next base: position 27,213,167 of record CM060305.1, on the reverse strand, counting down.
AAGTGTACGGGTTATCAGAGTTTATTAACTCGACAAGCCAAATTTACGGTCTTGTGGAAGGGGAATGAGATACATGTATATATCTTTGCTTTGGGTCTTCTACTTTTGACGTCTTACACAGGATACTGAATGATGATGGTGATGTTGATGATGACGATGATTACGTCGACAACTCCCAGTGCTAGGCTGGACTATCAACCACGATAGTCGGACCATGTATAACCTACTTATTGAATTGTCTGACAACACCACATGCCACAACAATGTTTTTGCCTAAAGAAGCAGAATCATGGACTGTGTGATATATATCACAATGGATTTCATAAGACTGCAGGCTTTTATCTACCTCCTATCTTGTCTCATACATAACTGTTGATGACAGAGGTTACTCTGGGAGAGATAAGCAATCAGCGTCACTCCACGAGATACCTAACGTTTCTACAAATTGACCGGTACCCACACGTGCTGCTGTTGGGATGCCATGGACAGGACATTGGCTCTCAGTTCACGCCATTACCTAGAGGGCAGATCAGAAGTCTCCGTATTTATAGTAGAACCAACAGAAGGAAAATAAACATTGTTTTATCATCTCACTCAGTGCACTGGATTGTTTATGAAGATTAAACAAACATTCCTTGTTTCCTTGAATTAGCAGAGTTTCTCTAAGTTTGAAACCAAGAAGGAAATGGGCCTTCTTAGTATATATCCACTCTGAGAACAGGGTCAGCGTGTCTAATTGGAATGATACTTGGAATTTTATGTCATTGAAACGTACCATTCTTTCAAGTATTGTATGTTTTTGTGCTGAAGCTATTATTAAGTCTGCGACAACCATTTAAAAACGATTTCAAAGCTTGGAAATAAAAGAAGAAGAACAGCAATCAAAACAAACAAAACAAAGCAATCTAACAAAAGTGTTTCGTAAGCAATTGGTTTCAGAGCCATTTTCAACAATTGATATTTTCCTAACCATACTGTTAACGCCGTTTTTAACAACTGTAACATCCTAACCATACTGTTTACTTTTTACTATGTTTTCTCACTCAGATACTCACATAGTAGTGGCTGAAAGTTTAGTCTCTTGCAGCGTTATAAAACTGCATACAGTGGTCATTTTAAGCTGAACTTTCCATATTGTAATAGATAAAAACCACTATAGAATGTTGACAGTTTGTCGTAAAGCCTTAGCTTGAAACGCCTGTTGAGAAATGCTGGTCTGTATATTGTAAAAGGCAAACTTTCAAAAATCGAAGCCATCAGCACTAACTTATTGTTTGAACCTTTTGTTGGAAATGATATTGTTTGGCAACATTTAGGCTTCTTTGGCGGAATGTTTTACACATTTATCTACATCAGAAAATGAAATGTGAAATGATCTTCAATCTAATGGATTGATAGCATGCTAACGCTTCTTTAAGCTTTTGATAAAAATAAAACGAATGGGTATCATGTTAATATATTGGAAACACATTTTCAAGATTGAAAACTGTTGACAATGAAAGGCATCCTTGGCAGGTTATCCACTTCAGCAATTTCGTATCGAGACTGAAACGACTAGAGTGATGTGATGGAACCATCCATTTAATCTTTCCAGTTCACAAAAAAATGTGTTGAAAGAAAGTGAAATATAAGTATGATAGAGAGTGTATCCAAATGATGTAGACCTTCTCTTAAAATGATTAAAAAAAGCAATCTGACCACGGCATCAGTGATATGAGATTACCTGTCAAGCGTGTTAAGAAATCAAAACGAAACAAACAAAAAGACTATCTAGTCACACTGCTAGTACTTTGTGTATAAAATTTTAAACTATGAGGCTGAAAGGCTCATACAGGCATAAAGGACAATGAGTTCTCTACTTGTGTAGGAGTATACAGGAGGGGTGTGTGTGTGTGTAAAAGTAGGTATACAGTTATGAAAAACGAAAACACGTACAATACTCATTGCATTTATTATACAAACAAATGAATATTGCATATACATGTAATAACAAGCACAGCCTTAATCCCTCAGATACTCAAACTGCTTGCCGTCGGTATTCACACACTCCTCCAATCGAGAGCGGAATTAAGCATTATAATAATGATGTGATACTTACTGTATACCTACTTTTGCACCCCCCTGATTATATATATGTGTGGGGGTGGTGGGGTGGGGGTGGGGTGTATGTATAGATAGATAGATAGACAGACAGACAGAGAGACAGATAGATAGATAGAGAGATAGAGAGATAGATAGAGAGATAGAGAGATAGATAGATAGATAGATAGATAGATAATAGATAGATAGATATACGCTCAACAAGAACAACAACATGAACATAACAACAACAACAACAACAACAACAAAAACCATTTGACTATAGAGAGATTAGGAAAAGTATACTATATCTCTGAGGACAAAGTAGACATATGCAAACTTCTTGACTTCATCCAGTGTCCATCGTGTCCAATAAACAACTGTTAAGGACAGAGGTTAGTGTGGGACAGACAAGCAATCAGTGTCATTTCACGAGATACTGGCGTCCACCAAATGACCGCCACGTGCTGGTGATGGGAGGCCAACGAGAAGACAATGGCACTTAGTTCACATCATTATCCAGACAGCAGATTGTACCTCACCATAGATTGGTATTTAGAGTGGAAACTACCCAACTTGTGGAAAGGCCGTATAGTTGTTGCATCCCAGGGATAAAGAGTGTCTGGCCATGCGACCCAGTGCATTAGTTGTTCGTCAAAATTTAAACCGTCCGTCTATTATAATAATGACATTTATGGGACGCTAAATCTTGATCAACAAATCAAATCAGAGTCCACTCTCATCAATCAGCAAAACACCTACTGGCATCGAGAAATCGAAAAAAACACAAGGGTACAAAACACACTCAAACCAGGGCAGTGGGGGGGGGGGGGGGGGGGGGGCAAGAGGGGAGTATAACGAAAGTGTGGCCACGTACAGGGTGAAATCACTGGTGGACGAAAGGGTGTCTTGTAGTCAGACTTGAAAGAAGACAGAGTTTGTGATTGCCGAACAGATAAGGGAAACTCGTTTCATTTATACGGACCAGATACAGAAAAAGTGCGGCGGTCGACTAGAGTACATCTGTATCAAAGAATTTGTAAACAAGTAGTATTAGAAGCAGAACGAAGAGATGGGACAGGGGTGTACATTTGGGAGTGGTCATAACGATAAATAGGTACTATGTAGAATACCATTGATACACTTGCAGCATAATGTATTTTGTATAACATTCTTTGAGAAAAAGGCAACCAGTATAGAAAATAAAGTAAAGGGATGATATGAGCATGCTTCTTTTTGATTAGAGCAGGACAGTCTGCAGAATTCTGATTACGCCTGAGGCATGCAATAGAAGAAGTAGACAAGTCAGATACCAGAGAATATGCATATTCAATACGAGACGAGATAAAAGAAAATGCAAGTTCAGATACTGCTGAAGTTGGAAGATGCCAACGAACAGACCTGAAACGCCGCAGTTGAGAGTTACACGACTGACTGGTTTGAGTGATGAATTTCTGCGTGGATAGTTGAGGATCAAGAACGACACCAAGGTTCTTGAATGAATAAAAAAAAGTACAATAGTGTTGTCCACTAGTTGGATAGAACACTCTTTTACAGTGAAACGTTTATGCTTGGTGCCAGTGAGCATTGTTTCAGTCTTATCTCCATTTAACTACAGCTTATTCTGTATCATCCAGTTCTGAATCTCGACATAACAGTCAGAGACTTGAAAATAAGAGTAGACAGATTTTCGAGAGAGACGCTGTTGTAGAGCTAGGAGTTATCATGATGAAAAAAAAGATATTGAAGTTGTGCTGATTTATGACATTGACAAGTGCTGTGATGTAGATTGTAAAGAGAACTGGCGCAAGTGCGGTGCCTTTGAAACCCCATATGCAAGCTTAACTGGCTTTGAATTAGTTTCATTTACCATGACTGAACGAAAGCAGCTGGGCAGATATGAGAAAAAAAAAAGAAAAAAAAAGCATTACCTCAGCTTCCGAATGTATGCCCCAGTCGAGAGAAAAGAAAGGTGTCAACAGTTGTATCAAAGCAGCAGAATGACCAAAAAGGAATAAGTAGTGAAATTCGGCCACAGCAAGCTGAAAGCAACAAATTAATCATAATATTAACGACAACAGTTTTGCTGCTGTGGTCCGAACGGTAAGCGGACTCTGTAGGATGATGCAAATTGTTGGTTCAGAGATGATTATTCAACTGTTTCAAATCACTTTCTCGAGTAACTCGAAGATCGCTAACTTTGGAAGAGAAAGCAACCGAAAAGCCTCTGAAAGATCTGGAGGTTTGATTTTGTAAGGAAGTCGAAATAACTTTGTGCTACTCAAAAGATCAGACATGACAGAAAACAGACGTTTTGCATCGTGGTTTCAATGACCTGGGTCGAAAAATAATCATTTTAGCTTTGGAGATCACTGTTTAAAGTATTTTCACATGTTCTCGAAAAATCTATGAATGAACAACAAGTTAAGATGATCGCCATTGGCGTTTGGCGCGCCAACGAACTTGTTCAGCTTGTGTCCACGTGTAGATGGGCTATCAGGCAGAACATGGACAGTTGAGGGGTGCATGCTTATATAGAAACTGGTGCAAGACTGAATTGTCATGACCAGCAGGATCAGAGAAGTTTCAAAGAGAGGAGAGACGATTTGCAACTTAACATGATAAGGATTTGACGTTGATAGATTTCAGGTTGCGACGCTTAACAGTTCGATTTTGGCATATATGTTTAGACAGATTAGGAGAGAACAACAAACAGAGTGGTGCGAAAGATCTGGTTACAAGACTGAGACTGATGAAACAAGTTTATCAATGTTGTGGACAATCAGCCAGTCAGGAATATGGTCTGTAGCATGTATGTGTGGGCTGGACAACAAGCTGAGAGAGAGAGAACAGTTAGACAAACACAGGCGCTTGATTTTCCTGCAATCTTGATCATCAAAGTGTACATTGACATATCCAAGAATTACGAGTTTTCCTAATGATCGAAAAGAGACTCAGTTCCCTAATGAAACATGGGCGGAGGAGTATTTTTGTACGGCTTGGAGGAGGACAGTAAACGCACATCGTTTTAGCAGTGTTGAAACCAAGAGGAGAAAAGTATATTTGAAGAAACACGTCACCGTTATCATCTAATCCTATGTTCTGTTGGTTACTGAGGAAACTGAGAGGATACAAGACAAGACTGGATAGTCCATCTCTGTCTAGGGTGCAACAACAAGCAGTTCAAGCCCAGGCCTATTGAAGTTGGTTCTAAGATATTTGTCACCTGGTTCCTCCTGTCGACTTGTGTGATGACTTACTTTACATGTAAGAGCGCCCTGAAAGATGATCTTTGTGTCACGGTAGTCAAAGTGACCAAAGCATGTAAGCATGCATCATTTGCCAGGAGCAGTTCCTGTGAACTCACCAAGGTGTTGTTCTCGTTTTGTCTTTTTTCATTGCTCTTATGTTCTATTCAGGCTATCTAAAAGAGATTTCCTCAGACACTTGGTTTCATTTCACAGTCCTGGATTCTCTTGTCTGAGTCTGCAAGCAGGGTCCAGGTTTCAGACACACAGAGAAGAATGGAAAATACATACGAGTAACATGTTCAGTCTGCACTGAATGGTGAAGCCGATGGTTCTGTTTTTATCACCGTGTTGTTCAGTCTAGTAATTGCTGCCATTGCTGTTGCAGTCTTTATGCAGTTTTTGATGCGTAGTTGCTAAGTTTGGACAGGGCAGCTGCATTCTATTCGCCCTTGTCCTGTCGACGACTCTGCTGGTGAAACCACGCAGTCCATTGTTGACGCTTGCACGAGGCCCATGCCAGTAACATAACGCAGGCTGCTGATATCATCATCATTATCATCATTATCATGTGCCCTGCCTCATGGCGTTGGCGATAAATGCCCTCCATATGCATCTATCCATTGTTGCCTTGTTGCTGATGTACATGGACATGTACACTACCTGTATTATTTGAAATGAAACAATCATAACAATCAGAACATTTAATTTGTCGGTTATTTCACTGCATTCGTCATCAAGATCAACAGTTTCCACAGCTTAAAACATGTTTTTGCCATACAATATGGTAGCGTTTTGTTTTTAACAAAAACGAAACCGCCAGTATCAGGGAACCATCTGTTTACATTATCAACAACTGAAAACAAAGAAATGAAATGAAATGAAACGTGCAGAGTGAACGACGACATTTGGCAAGTGCATTGAGGTTAAAATTAAAACATTTACTCAATACAAATGCTGTTTAACTATGGCAGCAGCTGGCAATAAGGTTAAAATATTACCATTTGAACAGTACCGTCCGAACATGCACTGTCATTAAGGTTGTGGTGTGTGTGTGTGTGTGTGTGGTGTGTGTGTGTGTGTGTGTGTGTGTGTGTGTGTGTGTGTGTGTGTTGTGTCTGTGCGTCTCTGTGTGTGCGTGTGTGTGCGTGTGCGTGTGTGTTTGTGTTTGTATGTGTGCGCATTTGTGTGTGTGTGTGTGCCATTTGTGTGTGTGTGTGTGTGATTGAGTGTGAGTGTGTGTGTTTGGGGGAGGGGAGGCATTGAAAATGTTCATACGCATACACTGTCTAATGAATGAAAATGAAAAAGGAAGAAAGACACACACACATATATGTACACACATACAAATAGGCACGCACGCGCGCGCGCGCACACACACACACACACACACACACACACTCACATACTCCCCCCATCTCTCTCTCTCTCTCTCTCTCTCTCACTCACACTCAGGCACACACACACACACACACACACACACACACACACACACACACACACCACACACGCACACATACACACAGACACACACACACACAAACACACACACACACATACACACAGACACACACTCACTCACACACACAGACACCACACACACACACACACACACACACACACACACACACACACACACACACACACACACACACACACCATCCAATACAGACTGTGCCTACAAGTCCTTGGAGATAAGGGAGACAAGACATAGACACATCCATCACAACAATTCCAGGCTAGTACCCTCCCCTCGTGTGGGTCCCTAAAAGACTGGTTACCTATGGTACTTGCTCTACCTCCTTTCTCCGAGAAGCGCGGCCACCAGCATAAATAACGAACCCTTAATTGAATGATCCCAGGCGATTGTTCCTTCTTGGTGTCTTTACCAATCAGAGTATGTATATTCCTACAGCAGAAATATTTCTTCACCAGTGACCACCGGTAGTTGTTAGTGTTACGAACTGCAGATTGGAAGGGTGAAGGTTCGAATCCCCATCAAAAAGATTGAAGGATTTTTCGGTCCCAACCGGCTCGTATTTAGAAATGAGTTTGCTATGGGCTTACTGGGAAGTGTTGGGACCAAATAATCGAGTTTCAGTTGCTTCATCGAAGGTTTTGCTCAATCTTCTGAACAGCACTGCATGTTTCTGTCTCTCTCGGGCCTGGTTGACACCACGAGAATTATGATAATTAGTGTAGAGTCTGTCACGCAGTCTCAATTATAGGTGAAATTCCATAGCAGCACATTTATCATTTTAGTCGACACCATCATCACAGCATTGTAAAAACTGTGCCAATGTCTGAGGATGTCGTTAGGATGGCGTAGAAAACAGGACAAAACAGTGAGCACAAAGCACTTTGTGTAAGTGCAAAGACAGAAAAGAACAATCAGCCAACCTGTTCTGAGGAGTGTTCTGAGCTTACTGTTTTTGTACTTTGTATCTGCTTCTATGCTAGCTGAATGGATAGCGCAAACTGTGTTAGATTTGAGAAGTTCTGTACAACATGGGAGATAATTCTCAAGAGTTATGTCCTTTGATTATATTGTTCTCACAACGTTTTCTCGAATTGCTAGGTTGGGGCTACATAACTTTCTATTTTGCTTATGTTTAGTTTGCTTTTCAATATTTCTTCCAAAAGGTTCTTCTTCCTTCGAGAGTTGATAAACAGTATTGCATACAAAAAACAGCAAAACCTCCATAAAGCTTACAACGTGTGTGCAGAATAACGCCATCTGCATGCTTACTTTTGATCATTTTCCGCTATAAAGCATATGAGGTTTACAATAATTGAAAAATTTCAAGCATGGTAACAAAATCCTGTCAAACTTGAACTTGAGATATATGTGACCTCCCACCACGAAATCAGTCTTAACTAGCATTTTGGGTATTTTGAGATATACATATCACTGGAAAGTGTACATTCTGCTGATTATTTTGGTATTTGAATAAAGCTTGTACTCAAACAAATGTACAAGTTACGTATGTTTAAAGTCAATAGTTGTATGACGGCTATTTTGAGAAAACGGCCTCTAAAGTTTTTGTGTGCTCTCCTACACATTTTCCTTAAGTTTCTTTATTTGGTGGCTTTGACCCAGTTTGTTTCTAATTTTCGCTGTCATTATCTGAAAGGTGCACCAAAGAGCTTTCCGTCAGTATATTACATGTTCGGGTACTGTACAGGTTACGGTTCAAAATAAGTGACAAAAAGAGGTACTTTTGGTAAGAAATTGCGTTCTTTTTGCTGCGATCAGTGTGTTAAAATACCATTTTAAATTGATTAATAATATTTTTTCAAGAAAAAAATGTATGTCGGGGATAGATTATAGTCTACAGAAATCAATTTTGAGAAAATGTCAAAACACCCCAGATAGACCCTCAGTCACCTTTTCAGCTCCTAGTGTTGTTCGACTGACTGGAGTTAAGACTGATTTCGTGGTGGGAGGTCACAAATGTTAGTAAATCTTGATGGCTTTTGCTTGCTAAGATTTTTGTTTCCACACTGAAAGCATGCTACGCGTACTACTAGTGAAGGTCTTTGCAGCTGATCGTTGATCCTGTTAAACTACAGTGAAGGAAAATAGTTCTTTTATACTCCATATTACCATTAAATATTTGGGATGCAGCATTAAAAAGCCAGGGAACTACAGCGATAGACGTACGTTCTGCTGCACAAAGGAGAAGAGTGACAAAATGGTTCAGACGTTTGCCTGCCAATAACTAAACTCGAGGTTCCAGAGTTCACTCTCCGTATAGGCCTCGACTTTTCTCCTCAGTTTAACCGGAAAATCGAACTGAATGTCTAGTCCTTCGGAAGGGGACGAAAAACGAGTCGGACCCGTGTGCCTTATGGGTGTGCATGCTAAAGATCCCATGTCAGTTGAAAATCGTGAAGAACGGGGCATTGCCCGGCTGCCTTGTTATAAAACATTGGAGAGATAGGTTGATTTCCCAGGTCCCACCCCTTGAAGACCATTATAGCCTTTTTGCCTTTCTGTAAGTCTTGGTAAAAAAAAGTGAATTTGAATATGGATTTGAAGCGAGGGAGAGGGGATGGGCGCCACCCTCGTGGTGCTGGCCCCGGGAAAAGTTGAGGTCTCTGCCAGTTCACTACCCTACGATCCCAGGGTTATGGAACTATCTAGGTAGGACCTCAGGATCTGGCCAGCTCATGGGTTTAATCGCGCAGGCTTAATTTAAGGCTTGTGCTGTGGTCATTCTGGATCTTCTCCATCACATGGCACATGTGATGTTAGTGCATACGGAATTCAATCCGAGCGCGGAGACGTCATTTTGAGAACTGAAACTGAAACTGAAACTGAAACTCCATCACATGGCATCTGTGCCGTTAGTGCATATGGAATTCATTCCGAGCGCGGAGACGTGATCTTGAGAAATTGAAACTGAAATTGAAATTCTGCTTGCTGTACAAACATGGCTGTTCCTTTATAGCTTCCAATCGTTTATGAAACAGGCAGAAGTGACCACTGTAAGGATGAGGAGATGATGAATGTTTGCAGCGTCTGCCACCCTCCTCTCACTGATCACGTACCGCACCATTTCAGACATATTCAGACTGTTTGCAAACTGAAAGGCCTTGTTATGTCTATTTTGCAAAATCCAATTTCATGATGATGTGGTGTAGTCGATTCCTTGATGAAATTTCATGTAGACAAGGAGGCGTTTGTTAATACAGAGGAAATCTTATGCAAGACATTTTAATGAGATTTTTTTTTCTGCACAATATTGTTGTTATTATTTTTTTGAGTCAATCTTACACATACATAAATATTTACGTGTGATATGCAGGCAAATAAAGACTGTCAGTATAGTTTGAATATATGCTGGTTTATTTACATATTCTTGTATTTCTCGTACAATACAGTTTTCTGTCAGTGTGTGTGTGTGTGTGTGTGTGTGATGTGTGTGTGCGTGTGTGTGTGTATGTGTGTGTGCGTGCGTGTGTGTGAGTGTGTGTGTGTTTGTGAGTAAGTGTGTGTGTGTGTGTGTGTGTGTGTGTGTGTGTGTGTGTGTGTATGTGTATGTGTGTGTGTGTGTGTGTGTGTGTGTGTGTATGTGTGTGTGAGTGTGCGTGTGTGTGTGTGTGTGTGTGTGTGTATGTGTGTGTGAGTGTGGGCGTGTGTGTGTGTGTGTGTGTGTGTGTGTGTGTGTGTGTGTGTGTGTGTGTGTGTGTTAACGTCTTGCATTATGTTAGTGTAAGAATAAAAGAAAAGCTGAGAGAATGGCAGGCATATATGCGAGTATCACAAAGTGCAATGTTATTCGCGTTACAGTTTACTGTTTACAGTTTACGGCCTACTTTTATTAGCTTCGTCGCATGCTTGTATTTGATTCAGGAATTGCATATCACAACAACGCAGATGATACATTTGGCATGAATCAAGCAGCTGCAAAAATCCAGAAATCTTTCTTTCCAGGAAGTGGCCATAGTCCTCCAGCTCTATACCAACATCATGTTTATAGCTCACGAGATAGCAGTGCAATCAAAGGGGGATAATCAAGCGTGAAGCGAAACCCTCGCGGTGACAGTGAGTGGGTTTGCAGCAGGATATTCAGCTGATTCTGTCTGCTGACAGCCAAAGGATATTAATCTCTCTTTAGCTACTTCTTGTCTCCACCAAGGCCGCAGTGAGGACATTAAGCTAGGATGATTCAATATGACGAAAACAGACCTTTAACTGCAAGGAACATGGCACTTTGCTGGTAGTTTTCTGAACCTGTTTATAAGGTTGTTAACACAGATGTCACTTTGCTGGTAGCTTTCTGAACCTGTTTATAAGGATGTTAACACAGACCTTACTTTAAATGTTACATCTGAATACGTACGTACATTCATACATACATACATACATACATGCATACATACGTACGTACGTACGTACATACATACATACATACATACATACATCATACATTATGTGACCTCCCACCACAAATCATCTAACTCGCAGTCAGTCGAACAGCACTAGAGCTGAAAAGGTGACTGAGGGTCTATCTGGGTTTTTGACTTTTTCTCAAAATTGATTTCTGAAGACTATAATCTGTCCGCCACAGAAATGTTTTTTCGTGAAAAAATATTATTAATCAATTTAAATGGGTATTCTAATACACTGATCGCAGCATAAAGAACGCAATTTCCTACAAAAGTACTTATTTGCTCTTATATATAACCAAAATATACTGATGGAAAGCTCTTTGGTGCACCTTTCAGATAATGACAGTGAAAATTAGAAACAAACTGGGTCAAAGCCACCAAATAAAGAAATTTCAGGAAAATGTGTAGTAGAGCACACAAAAACTTTAGAGACCGTTTTCTCAAAATGGCCACCATACAACTTAATGACTTTAAACATACATAACTTCTACATTTTTTGGAGTACACGCTTTATTCAAGTACCAAAATAATCAGCAGAATGTACACTTTCCAATGATATGTATATCTCAAAATGCCCAAAATGCTAGTTAAGACTGATTTCGTGGTGGGAGGTCACATATATACATAACATACGCTCTGCTTTAGATATTCCATGAAATTAGCATTCCCGTTGATACTGGCTGGGATGGTAACGAAAAACGTGAAGTCAATTATCTATGTTAAGATAAGTTATTTTTCCCTGTTTGTTAAAAATATTTAAAAGAAGCCGTTTGAAAAGAATAGCAATGGTGGATATTCTTTTTCTTTTCTTTTCTTTTTTTTTTTTTCTTTTCTTTTTCTTTTTGTTGTTTGTTTGTTTTGAATAATAACCTTTAATACTTCTACATATTATTGCTCTGATTGTTTTCTGAAGCAGCAATAGCAGTAACAACAATAGAAGCAGCCGCAACAGCATCAATATTTTTCGATGGGGATGAGGAGGGGGGGGGGGATCATGCTGGCTGTTTTCATGTTTCCATAAGTCACCAGCTTTGGCATGCTTTACAGGATATTTAACGTGCACATTTAATCTTCTGTAGTGCGTATACACACGGATGGCATTTCGTCACTGGCAGGTCTGCACACATGTTGATATCCTGGGAGGATCGAACCTAGGACCTTCCGATTCGAAGTCCGAAGTTTATTCACTTGGTTATCACGCTAGCAGTAACTAAAAGTTCTGATAGTAGTTGTGAATGCAGTAGAAGAAGTATTAATAATAGTACTTTTTTATAGTTGGAGGGGTATTAGCAGTATCAGTAGCAGTAGATGTGTTGGTCAATGTTTTGAGAGAAAGCACATTATCCTTTATCAAAACGCTGTTAACTCCAGTCGTACCACAAGGTTAAATCACTGCCATTGTTAGTGGAAAACATCTCAGTTTCCGAAACCCTGCCGTTGTTAGTAGGGCAATAGGTTGTTTGAAAGCGTTCTGCATTTTCGTGTTTTGTTTGTTTGTTTGTTTGCTTGCTTGTTTTTTTTTTTGTATTCTGTATTTCCATTTCTTTAGGGATACACATTTTCCTTCAGCTCTCTTCCTCCGACATATTTACAGTTCACGCCATACAAATGCAATCAAGAAGTGGTAATCAGGCATGAAACATACCTCTTGCCGTGACATTGAATTGCCTCTGCAGCGGATATTTAGCTGATCCTGTCCGCTGATGATTAAGAGGAATAGCTTCCCATCTTTCTCCTTGTCGCTATTCGTTGGAAGTGGAATATGGATATTCGGCCAAGAAATCAACATGTGCAAAGACCTGAGCACGCTACGAAGAAGTTTCGGTTCATTTACGGTCTGAGAATAGAGTTATAAGTCTAGTGAGTCTGGCAACTGTTCAAACACCTTAAGCCATCACGATCCTAAACGCTTCCCACTGTGCATTATCTCCCTTGTACGTACATGGATCGACATGCCGGAGTGTATAGTACGTATTTAAGAGCCTTCCTGTCTCTCAGGAAGAAGATACAGCCCGCGTCTGCAGACGTACATGAAAGCTTTAAGGTTATAGAAGGCCTTGCAGCGGGGATATCTGCTAGTACAAATGCAGTTGATGTTCGTAAATACTTACTAAAGTTACAAGTATTTCTGACATGTCCAGGGTTCAGTATCTGGTTGAGTAGGGGTTTTCGTTCCTCCGATCCCCCCCCCCCTCCTCCTCTTTTCGCTATCATTTCGTAGTGTTTGTCTGGTTCCGAATCTTTTGGTTGAGACAACAAACCACAGTCTTATTCGCAGCAGTGTTTTACCATGCAGTAGAGAATGAATGGCGACGTAAACATTTTTTTTTCCATTAAAAAGTACATGTATCGAAAATACGTTTAAACGAGGAAGCAAAAATATTGACATAGAAGAAAACAACAAAAACAACACAACAAGACCCCCCCCCCCCCCAAAAAAAAAAAAAAAGAAAATGTTGTAAATTATACTGTAGAAATACGCTGTACTCAAGGACAGCAACCAGAACAGAAGTAGTGAATCTCTTACTACAAGGATTAATAAACAGCAAAAGAAAGAAAGAAACAAACAAACGAACTACAAGGACAAAAACACAGAAAAAAAGAAACAAACAAACAATAAAAAATTAACAAACAAACAAACAAACAAAGTCAAGATAAAACAAGAGAGCAAAGGATTTAACACGACAAAGCAAGAACAGTTTCAATGTTGCATACGAAGATATATCGTATGTGTTACCGCACGAGGTTTTTTGTTTGTTTGTTTGTTTGTTTTTTTATTCTAACAGAGATAATCGAGTTGTAAGTCGATCTATATTTGCAGTTATGGGTATGATTACGATTATGATGAGGAGGAGGAGGAGGAGGAGAAGGAGAAGGAGGAGGAGGAGCAGCAGCAGCAGCAGCAGCAGCAGCAGCAGAGTAGTAGTAGTAGTGGTAGTAATAGTAGCAGCAGCAGCAGTATGATAATAATAATAACAGCAATAATAATAATATAAATTATTATCATTATTATTATTATTATCATTATCATTGTTGTTGTTGTTGTGTGTTTGTAGTAGTAGTAGTAGTAGTATCATTATTATTACTGTTGTTGATCATGATGTTGTTGTTGGTGTTATCATTCTTCTTCTTCTTTTCCCATTATTATTATTGTTGTTATTATTATATTATTATTATTATTATTATTATTATTATTATATTATCATTATCATCGTCATTATTATCATTATTATTATTATTATTTATTATATCACATTATCATCATCATCGTCACCATCGTCCCGTCATCATCATCATCATCATCATCATCATCATCATCATCATCATCTCATCTCTTCTTCTTCTTCTTCTTCTCTCTTCGTCGTCGTCGCCGTCATCATTATCATCATCATGTGTTTACCTTTTCACATGGTTGCAATTACTCAGAAGAACGTATTTCATGATATATCAAAAATACACAAAATCTTTGTGATTTGTCTTTTGATGCAACCGCTGGATAGGTTTCTTCCTGGTTTAAGTTAACCACCCACTCACCCATCCACCCCCAACCCCACCCTCCATCCCCCTTATTTTATCATCAACGGAGGAATTTTTTATTCATTCAGCAAAAACCACGCGCTTGATATGGCTCAGGTTGTTGTAAGAATAATATTGTGATCTATCTTTTCTGTAGGGAGCACCCAGATTACATTCTATATATAGGACATCTTTTATAACTCACACGATACAAATGCAATCAATGGATGGTAATCAGGTATGAAACATAACCTGTGGAAACCAGTGCAAGCCTTGCAGTGGATATTTAGCAATTCCCCCCCACACACACCCCACACACACACCCCCACCCCCCCCCCGACGGATGGCGAAACGATGTAACTGTCCATCTTGCTCTTATTGCTAGCTTTGCATCTGGAGCTTGGTGACTGATCCAGTATAAACTGAATTATGGTGATAAGCCTACAGGGTTTTTGCGGCACAGTCGTGACGGTTAGTTTACACGTTGTAAACTGGTTAACAAGAGTGATGCGTTTTGCAACAGTGTGTCACACGTGTTTACCGCATATACCTACACTTCTGCCTAAAACCATCTTAAGGATATCATTATGGAAATAGCAGAACAACTGACAGAAAATGCGTTCCAAATCTATCAGAGCATTCAACCTCAAAATAAAATAAAATGAAATAAGATAATATAATATAAAATAAAATAAAATAAAATAAAATAAAATAAAATAAAATGAAATCAATAAATAAATGAATAAATAAATAATAAGTTAGTAAATAAATAAATAAACAAATAATGAAATGAATGAATGAATGAATAAATGAATGAATGAATGAATGAATGAATGAATGAATGAATGAATGAATGAATGAATGAATGAATAAATAAATAAATAAACGAATAAAGAAATAAAATGAAACAAAATGAAATAACTGTCTGGCCTGTGCTTTCTGACCAGCATGAAATGTAAAGTAGCTTTTATAGAAGACAAGTAATTCCTCTCAAAGTCTTATTTTCGTGTATGATGATTCATGCGAAGAAGAACAAAAGTTTTGAGATGTATCATTTTACATAACACGTCACGTAGTGATATACATTTTGTAATAACAGAGATGCAAATGGCACAACCTTGACACAGATTGATCAATTTAAATACCTGGGAACGATCATTTCACCAGAAGGCAGATGCACATCAGAAATAGCCGGCAGAAACGGCCAAGCCAAAACAGCATTCAAGAGGATGACAAGTATTCTTACCAACAAATGCCTATCAATTAACATCAGGAAGAGAGTTCTTGAATGTTATATAGAACCAATACTGTTGTAGGGATGTGAGGCATGGACAGTCAACAAGCAAAGCCAGAACAAGATTGAGGCAGCCGAGATGTCGTTTCTAAAAGGAATGTTGAGAGTTCCATGGACAGCAAAGAAAACAAACGAGACAGTCTTGATGGAGGCAGACACAAGTAGATCACTCATAAGGAAGATTAGGAAAAGACAGGCAACATTTATAGGCCATTTTATTAGGAAGGACGATTTGGAGCACCTGGTCACAACGGGAAAGCTGGAGGGAAAGAGAGCACCAGATAGACCCAGGGAGAGAATGCTGGACGGACTTGCAGAGTGGCTGGGGACGAGGAGGGTGGGGGAGATGCTTGGGGCAACAAGAGATAGAGACAGATGGAAGTCCATGATCGCCAACGCCATGCGGCAGGGCACCTGATGATGATGACGAATAACAGAGATACAAAATAGGAGAGTATGGACGGTTTTCCTACGCTGCATTATTCTCGCATTTCAGTTTAGGCACATTACTCTTTTTATTGTTACTGACAATGTATTTAAGACTGAAATTGTGAATTCATTCAATTAGAGGAAAAGTTCATGATGATGCTGATGATGCTGCTGATGATGATGATATGATGATGGTTATTATTAGTATTGTCATTATTATTATTGGTATTATCATTTCTATTATTATTATTATGTTTAACTTCATCATAATTACTATCATTATCAATTTTGTTATTATAGTTATTGATGTGGTTGTTGCTGTTATTGTTGTCTTTTTGATATAATTCTATTATCATTATCAATAATTGCGTGCAACGTATAGGGCACAGATGTATTTGTCATACCCATAGGACGCAATCAGTTTGCATCATACATGTGACGTCTAATGAGTGTCAAAGCAAGTCGAGGGCACAGTACAATCGTGAATTTAACACTACAGGTGAACTTTGTGTGAGAGGATTTACACTGCTCCTGGAGAATGTGCGCCTCTTGTTTTTTTTTTGTTTTTTGTGTTTCTTTTCTTTTGTTTTGTTTTGTTTGTTTTTGTATTTTGTTTTTTTCCCTTGAAGTCTTCATAAAGTCACATAATGTGACAGAAAATAGTTTAGTTACACTGCAACAGAGTCGTTTGACCTGCTGCTGCTGCTACTGCTACAGCTACTACTACTACATATTGCTGCTGCTGCTGCTGCTAATGCAATGCTGCTAATGCTACTATACTACTACTACTATACTAACTATATACTATTGCTGCTACTGCTACTACTACTACTACTGCTGTCTGCTGCTGCTTTCTTCTTCTTCAGCTGCTGCTGTTTTTGCTACTGCTGCTGCTACTACTACTGCTACTGCTGCTGCTGCTACTACTACTACTAGTTGCTACTACTACTACCACCACCATCATCCATCATCACCCCATCACCACCATCACACATCACCACCACCTAGCAGTTTCAGTAATGGTTGTAGACAGAGGAGGAGAACGAAAAGTAATAGTAGTATAGTAGTAGTAATAGTAGCAACAATAGTAATGCATGTAGTAGTAGTAGTAGTGTTGTTGTGCAGTAGTAGTAGTAGTAATACTAAAAGTACTTGCTGTTCTTGTTGTTGTCATTGCTGTTGCTTTACTTGTTTTGATGAAATATTTTCAAATACAATATCGCCCCTAAACTTGATCAAAATAAATGTAACCTGCATGAAAACAGTTTCTCAAAAATAATTTAGATATATATTTGCATTCGTATGTAGACACGTCTGATTTGTAGAAAATTAAGTAAAACTGGTCTCTTTTTCAATTTTAACCACTGCAAAATTGTTTGAAGACATGCCTAAAGAGGAGCACTTAGCATGACCTTATCTTTGTGTTCGTGTGTTTGTTCTCTTGTTTAGAAGTATCGGTGACATTTGCTTCTTATTCTCAATCTTGTCATCGATACAACAAATCCGTATATATCCAGGGAAAATGACACCAAGGACATGGGTTACACTGTCGTAAAATATCCAGTAATCTATCTTTTCGGCAGGGAGCACCCGGTATCCTCCATCTCCGTTCCTACAACATGTTTACAATTCATGCGATACAAATGCAATCAATGTGCTGTAATCAGGCGTGAAACATAACCCTTGTGGCGACAGTCAATGGCCTTGCAGCAAATATTCGGCCGGTCCTATTGGCTGATTGTGAAGGGAAATAACTCTCCATCCTGTTTCTGTAGCAGCAGTGAGATCGAATTGTGAAGGGTTACTTAACATAGAGGCAGATCTGTCGTGCTGGTCAAACACATCAGTCTCTTTACAGCTTGGGAACTGGTCTACCATCGATTGATTAATTGATCGATTGATTGATTTGGTTCAGTTTTACGTGAACATCCATCTGAGGTGATATGGTCGACGAGGATAAATAACCATCTCTGGGAAATGGAGGAAGGATTAAACATCTAATCTCATACCGACATCAAATCACCAGAACAACAGTTCTGTTAAGGCTGGCAATGAGAATACCAGTCTGAAAGTAGCGCGTCCTTTAAATTCGTCTATGAAACTGGTAACTCTTTATATCCATTATGATTGATGTATCATACGCCTGTTGGCGTGTCTGATTTTGTGCACATTTCTGTGATGTATTGGTATCATTTAGTTTCCTGGCTTGAAACCTGGTCTTTTGCTGTTTGCTTTTTGTTTGTGGGTATCTTTCTTTCAGAGTTGTTATTGATATCTGTGTCTTCTATTTCGTCACTCTTCAACTCAGTCATTATGCACTGAGCTAAGAAACTGATAGGTTAATCATGGTTTACACCGTTCTGTAATAACCAGCGGTTTATCTTTCCTTTAGGGAGCATTGGCTGTCAACAATCACTGTCTTTAGAATACACTAACATATAATTCGACACAGACGAAAGAGGGTCAGGTGGAGACAGTAACGGAGTATGTTAAATGAATACTTGTGGTGAACGTGAACGTCCTCACAACGGATATTTAACATGTCGTAAGTTGATGGCCAAGGGAAATAAGTCTATTTCCGTCCTTGCTGTTCTCAGAACAGCTAAGGCATTGTGATTCAGCGGGGGTGATTCAATACAGCACCAGTCCGGAATTTGCTGAAGTAAGACAGCTATTTTGCTTTCCAGTTTACACATTGTTACAGAAAAAAAAATAATGACTTTGACATCAGATGTGAGTTTTATGTTCACATTGTATAAGAGAGTACGAACCAAAACGCTTAATGCGTTTCACGAACACGCGCAGGTTTCAGGCAGTCTTTATTTTGGCACACAAACATGTCGAAGAATTTATTTGATTATTTGGTTATCTGTTTTCAACTGGCTGAACTACACTGTTTATCTCCTCTAGGGGAAAGAAAGTTGGATGTAAAAAACGGACGTAACTGCGTATTAAAAGTTCGAGTAAATGAAACATTTTCTTCTATCTTAACTTGTATCTCCGTACGGAAAATCAGGATATAGTCATATTTTGTGCAAGTGTTTAATCCGATACAGAGAATGTAAATGTGCTGACAGAGCTGTGAAGATACATCAGACCTCTTTAAAAACACATTGTTCCTTGCATTTATCAAAAAATATCACTTGTTCATCGCAATTATCTCTATTGAGGACGTCCTCTTCAGGTTAAGACAATGTCTTGATCCATTGCCATAAATTTATTTTATCGAAAAATTTTTGGTCAATTTTGCCAGTATGTCACTCTTTTATTTCTTACGCTAGCTACATTTTACCAATATTGTCATTGCTGTTATTGTTATTATCCTTGTCATCGTCATTATCGCATCATCATGTATTAACATCAGCATCGTTTTCATAGGCTGGAGGCGTACCGAAAGCATTTTTTATTCGTTTCTGGAACTATTCCTCTGTTGAGCTCTCAGCCATTTGAATGTATCTGCTAATTTTATAGTTGTGTTTTTATGGCGCTTTGAAGCTCCATGGATTAATGTCTTTGGAAGGCTGACCTATGGAGTTGTGGCGAGACCTGAACTATCTATCGACGGTAATTCATTCAAAGATATCTGTGCAGATCTGCAACATCACGTGGCAAAATCGTGTCCGACTTAAAAGTTCCTGAAGATGTGTGGCTCACCAAGAACAGGGTATCTACTCACCAAACGCAAGCTTCGTTGTACAAGATACCCTGTTTATATTCATAAATTGCTCCCTGCACGGGCAGCTGGAGTAAGAATACCATGACTAGGGAGACCACTAAAGCGATACAAAGATACACCGAAGGCAAACCTCAACAATTGCATCGGCTAAGGCATCATCACAGTCTTGATGGAGGCAGACACAAGTAGATCACTCATAAGGAAGATTAGGAAAAGACAGGCAACATTTATAGGCCATTTTATGAGGAAAGGGGATTTGGAGCACCTGGTCACAACGGGAAAGCTGGAGGAAAAGAGAGCACCGGGTAGACCCAGGGAGAAAATGCTGGACGGACTTGCAGAGTGGCTGGGGACGAAGAGGGTAGGGAAGATGCTAGGGGCAACGAGAGATAGAGACAGATGGAAGTCCATGATCGCCAACGCCATGCGGCAGGGCACCTGATGATGATGATGATGATGATGAGGCATCATCACCATCAACTGGGAATACCTGATCTCAACAGAGTAAAACTGACAACAGCAGTTGCAATGCAAGATGGCATTTGAACAGCTCAGAAACAAAAGCTGCTTTTCAAAAGACGAGCAACTGGCAGAAGTATAATCCAGGGCCACAGAACTCCTTTCTATGCAGCCTATGTAAGAAAATACACGTTCTCCAAGACAGCTTTTGTATCCCACATAAAAACACATGCCAGGTTATAAAGGACCAGTATGCCTACTCATCGGTCAGATCGACGGGGGTAAGTCCATCAATAGTCTCTTGTGTATTTGTTTCTGCCATTGGAGATGTATGTGTGAGTGTGTGTGTGTGAGTGTGTGTGTGTGTGTGTGTGTGTGTGTGTGTGTGTGTGTGTGGTGTGTGTGTGTGTGCGTGTGTATGTGTGTGTTCATGTGTGTGTGTTAGTGAGTGTGTGTATATGTTCATGTGTGTGTGTGTGTGTTAGTGAGTGTGTGTGTGTGTATGTGTGTGTGCATGTGTGTGTGTGTGTTAGTAAGTGTGAGAGAGAGAGAGACAGAGACAGAGACAGACAGACAGAGCGACAGAGAGAGAGAGAGAGGGGAAGAGACAGAGACAGAGAGAGATAGAGAGAGAAGAGACACAGAGAGAGAAGAGACACAGAGAGAGAAGAGACACAGAGAGAGAGAGAGAGTGAGAGAGAGAGAGAGAGAGAGAGAAAGAGAGAGAGAGAGAGGAAGAAGACAATCGACCAAACAAACAAACAAGCAAACAAACAGACAGACAAAGCAAACACATAATTACAAATTTATATATGCGCAAATCTTGATAAAATCAAATCTAAAGCGCTGAAGCAGACACACACGCAAGCACCACCACGCACGCACACACACCGACGCACACACCACCCACCACACCACACCACACCACCACCCCACACACACGCATGGTATAAATGGGGAAAGAATAAATGCAATAAGCAAAATTAAAAGACCAATGGAAATTTATTGAGAGCATAGCATGATACAATTATATTTTATAACCATGTGATCCCTCCGAGCGGTACAGGCGCGAGGGGGGGGGGGGCGGCCTGAGTGATGTCTTAGGTATTTTATGCGGAGAGATAAAGTAGTTTTGAGACCCGGACTTGAATGGAGACAAAATAGGTTCTGACGGACTGGGAGGAAGTTTGTTCCAGGAAGTGGACCAGAAACAGAGAAGCTCGTGGACCATGGGTATGAAGCTTTTAGATGTTTGCCTTTATGTGCTTGATGAATGGATCCGCAATCAAACACAAAAGAGAGAGAGAGAAGAAGAGAGAGAGAGAGTGAGAGAGAGAAATAAAAAAAGGATGTAAAGAGAGAAGAGTAAAGAAGGGTGGAGGGAGACAATGACGGAACAGAGGAAGAGATGGAGAGAGAGAAGACGAAGAGAAGAGAGAGAGAAAATATATTTGTACTAATTAATGCATATATATATATATATATATATGCAGAGAGATAGCAAGACAAGAGACAGACAGACCAGACAGACAGCAGACGACATCAAGACAAAACACGAAAAATGAAAACGAAAATTCGAAAGAATACATAAATGAATGAGTACACAAATGGTGAATGAATAATTGAACGAGCGACGAACAAAAACGAACGAAGATAAATAATGATGAATGAATGAACAATGAACAAACCGAACGAACGAATGAATAATGGAATTAGAAATGCAAATCACAAACGAAACAGACCTAAGGAACAGGAAAAACTTAACTCTATATACGGCTTGTGAATCTAAAGTTCTGTTCTGAAAATTCATAATTGAACCAGGTCAGTTAATGACATTCAAAGACATTATCTCCCAAATATCAACATATATATAATATATTATAGGACAAGAGAGAGAGAGGAAAGACAGAGAGTAGAGAGATAGAGAGAGAGAGAAAAAAGAGTGACAGACAAAGAGAACAGAGAAGAGACAAGCAGGAGAGAGAGAAAGACAGATTATTTATTATATTGTATCTATCTATATCTATATTCTTTAATTATATATGGGATTATATATTATAGATTTTAATAATTAATATTTATAATATGTAAACTATGTAATAATATTATATTTTAGACAACACATACACACACACACAAAGAGAGACGGATAGACAGTCCAACAGACAGAGACAGTCTAACACAGAGATATATATACACACACACACACATCACACACCACCACACATAGAGATATAGGCAGATACATAGAGACAGCGACAGACAGACATACAGAGAGACAGAGAGAGCTTCTAATGATCAATGTCAAGATATTGTCCATTGACCACGAAGACCCAGAATATACCCTCTGGCGTAACGAACTCTGTTTATATATGTGTGTTTTATTTTAACCAGCTACAATTCCCTTCGTCCATCAACGCACTCCCATTGACGCAAATGAAAACGTTGGAAAATAGGGACAGTTTTATCCAGCCAGCCAGTTAACCAGACAGACACAGAAGACAGACAGACAGACATGACAGACAGACGACAGAAAGACTGACAGCACACAGTTTCAAAGCCTTTAGCTATGATCCGATCCTGCAAGTTAACTTCGCTTCACATCCAGTATGTAAAACAACTGTCCGAGTTATTCAATATCTATTTATTTGTTAATCATGAAGTTTTTTTTCTTCTTTCTTCTTTCTTTTTTCTCTTCTCTCTTTCTTTCTTTTCTTTTTCTTTCTTATATTGATTATTAATTAAATGATTTATCTATTCATTTATTTTCTTTAACTTATTTATTTATTTATTCATTTATTTGTTTGTTTATTTATTTATTTCTTTGCTTATCTATTTATCTATTTATTTATTTTTTTTTTGGTTTATTCGTTTCTTTATTTGTTTACTTATTTGTTCATTTTTCTGTCTTTTACTGATTGATAGTTTCTTTTCTTTCTTTCGTGCTTTCTTTCTTCTTGTTTTCTTTCTTTCTATATTTTTTTTTCTTTATTTGTTTGTTTTTTTTCTTTCTTTCTATCTTCTTTATTTATTTATCTATTTCTATTTGTTTGTTTATTATTTATTCATCTATTATTCGTTTATTATTTATTATTCATATATCCGTTCATTTTTCTCTATTCAAAAGCACAAATATCACTTGACACTGCTCATACACTTTTAGACCCTGAATAAAGATGCGTTCGAACCTGAACCCCTCAGGAGGCCCTACAATAACACGAAGGCTCTGAATGCACCATAACGTTGCGTGACCACGTTTGTCTAACCGTCAAGCGGAGTGGGGATAAGGAGGGGCTTGTCAGAAATAGGAAAAGAAGGAAAGAAGCAAATAGAGAAAGAAACAAAACGAATAAAAGGAACATAGACAGAAAAAGGAAGAAGGAAAGAAAGAGAGATAACCAAAAAACAAAAAAACAAATAAGAAAGAAAAAAAAAGAATGAAAGAAGAAAGGAAAAAAGAAGAAAAGACAGAAATAATGAAAGAAAGAAGGAAAGAAAGAAAGAAAGAAAGAAAGAAAGAGAAAGAAAGCAAGAAAGAAAGAAAGAAGGAAAACAGATACACAAAGAGGTAGAGACAGACAGATGGACTGAAACGCAGACAGACAGAAGGAAAAGAAAATATCACTCACAAAAAAAAAGTCAAACAAACACTTATACAGAGAAACAGACAGACAAACAAAAGTCTTGGACGCTTGCCATCTCACGTCCACTGCTCAAGTGATCCAGAGTTGAAAACACACACTCGCACGCGCGCCCGCACGCACACACACACACACATACATACACACACACACACACACACACACACACTCACACACGCACGCACACACGCACGCACACACACACATACACACACAAACAGACAGACAGACAGAGAGATACACACACACTCACACACACACACACGCACACATACACCACACACACACACACACACGCGCACGCACGCACGCACGCACACACACATACACACACAAACAGACAGACAAACAGAGAGATACACACACACTCACCCTCACAGACACACACACACACACACACACACACACACACACACACACACACACACACACACACACACACACACACATACACACACAAAATACCGTCTAATATCACTTACAGTGAAGAGACGTTAAATCAAAGAACGAACGAACGTGGGCACGCACACACACACACACACACACACACACACACACACACACACACACACACACACATACACGCACACACGCACGCAAACACACACATACACACAGACAGAGAGACAGAGACAGAGACAGACGGACAGAAGAGAGAAAAACAGACTGGGACTCAGACTCAGAATTGCTTAACGTGCACAGGCCATAGGACACAATACACACGCGTGGATGGAATGGCGGAGGGGGTCCGGGGTTTGACAATTCCATACATATTTCATACAACCACACACACATATGTGTTTCGATACAATACATGCATCTGCACATACATGTATTCATACATATGAGTACCTATATAAACAAATCCAAACATAGAGGCAAAGAGAGAGAGAGAGAGAGAGAGAGAGAGTGTGTGTGTGTGTGTGTGTGTGTGTGTTGTTGTGTGTGTGTGTGTGTGTAGTGTGTGGTAGTATCTTTTTGTTTTTAAGATTTTAGACTTGCTTATGGATACAAGAGAGAGGGGGAGAGAGAAGAGGGAGAGAGAGAGAGAGAGAGAGAGAGAGAGAGATAGAGATAGAGAGAAGAGAGAGAGAGATAGAGAGAGCAGAACAAGAGCAGATATTGAAGACATAAATGACTGAGAGAGAGAAGAAGAACGAAGACAGGCAATACAAAGAAAGAAAGAAAAAAGATTCAAATGAAAAAAAAGAAAAAACGAAGAGAAAGAAAAAAAAACAAAAAAAAAAGGAAAAAAAAAGGAAAAAAAAAAAAGAAGAAAAAAAAAAAAGAAAGAAGAAAAAAGAAAAAAGAAAGAAAGAAAGAAGAAAGAAAGAAACGAAACGACTGAGTGCATGTGAAAGACAGAGAGAGAGAGAGAGATATTAAGAGACAGGCAGACAGACGGACAGAAAGAAAAAAATGAAAGAGAGGGAAAAAAACAGAGAGAAGCAATATAACAACAAACAGCAAACAGACAAAAGAACAGTATCTTGAACTCCCATCCAGGCTCAAGAATGCTATAGCTCTATTCAATATTCCAAGTGAACGATCCCAGTAAATGCCTTGTCATGACCATTCTCATTTCAAATGTTACTTTTGTCATATCACGAGCACTAGTTCACAACTGAGAAAGAAAAGATTATGCCAAATGTTAAGAAAGATAAATAAATAGAAAAGTAAAAAAGAAAAGAAAACAAAAAAAATATTCTCCGTTCATCTAAAAACGTCCCAAATGTGTCCCCTGGTGTAACTGCTGCCGTGCAGCAATAATGCTTCACGCTCGCCTCTGCAATCTTATTGATAAAAACGACAAAAAAAAGTATAAAAAAAATAATGGGGAGGAGGAGGGAGAGAAAAAAGAGATAGAAACTCAGACAGAGAAATACAAATGGAGAGAAATAACAAAGATGCAGGTGACGTACAGATCACAATAACGCAAAAAAAAAAAAAAAAACCCAACAACTTTTTGATTTATATTGTAATATCATTAGACCCCTAATAAGCTGACGCCTTATACATTTATAATTAAGGTTGGCTTGTACACAGCTGTAATACTGATTGTGCCTTGTTGTTAACATTTGGGTCAGTATGACACCCAAACTGCGTCAAAATAATTTTAACTGATAAACCGACATACGTTTTTTTTTTTTGTGTTCATTTTCTATATGTTTATTCTACAGACAAGACCATTGACCTAAATTTATAAACCCATCAAGAAATATCTTAACACTGGTAGCAGGGACAAGGTTTTCTGCTATGAAGAGGCTCAGAGTATTGTTTGGTTTTAGGTCAAATTTAGCACATACACACTACACATACACACATACAGGCACACACGGCACACACACGACACACACACACACACACTCACACAAACACACACAACACACACACACAACACATACACACAACACACACCACACACACACCACACACACAACACACACAACACACACACAGCACACACACAAACACACACAGCACACTCACACAAACACACACAACACACACACACACACACAACACACACACAGACACAACACACACACACACACACACACACACAACCAAACACACACACACAACACACACACACACACACACACATACACACACAA
Organism: Monoplex corrugatus; assembly: GCA_030674185.1. NCBI lineage: Eukaryota > Metazoa > Mollusca > Gastropoda > Littorinimorpha > Ranellidae > Monoplex > Monoplex corrugatus. The sequence continues at coordinate 27,186,309 of CM060305.1, read as the reverse complement.
CACACAACACACACATTCACACACACATCTGTGTTCCTTCACCCTGTGTGAAACCCTCCCCCCTCTCCATCCTTTTTTTTCCACAAGATATGAAAATGACAGAAGAGATCTGGGCAAGAGTGCAGCGTTCAGCATCCACCCAGCTCGTCTTCCTTCTTTCCGAAGTATAGAGAAGGGAAGGACAAAGACAAAGTGTGGCCCCAGGCTGTAAAAGGTCAGCACCACACATGCATATCTTGAGTGATTGTGGCCCTGGCTCACTTGCCTCATCACTCATCTCAAAAGTTTTCACAAAGATTTCAGCAAAGGTCATGAAGTCTGTTTTTGGCTTTGGCTTTGTCTCTATTTATTGCCTTTCTTTCTGTCTTTCCTTCTTTCTTTCTTTCGTTCTTTTTTCTTTCGTTCTTTTTTCTTTCTTCTTTCTTTCTTTCTTCTTTTTCTTTCTTTCTTTCTTTCTTTAGCTTTTTTTGTTTTTTTATTTCTTTCTCTCTGTCTATTTTCCTTTTCCTTCTTTCTTTCTTCTTGCGTTCCTTTTTCATTCCTTTTTCCTACTGCTTTCTTTGCATAGTTTCTTTCTTTTCTTCTTTCTTCGTCTTTCTTCTTGTCCTTCTCCTCCTCCTTATCTTTTTTTTCTTCTACATTATTGTCCATCCTCGTTTTCGTCTTTTGTGTTCTGTCATTCTTCGAAAGGTTTAGGCATTTTGGAGCATGTAGCACGTGTCAATGCTTTGTTTTATACATGTATGTCTACATTTGTCCTTAAGTCATTGACAGTTCTAGGAATTCTGATGGATTAAGAGTTACAATATACATTCCTTTTGGTCTTCTTGACATTTTCCGTCTTCCACAATCTCCTTCATGTCTTCTTTATGTATATATACATACATATATATATATATATATACATACCTATATCTATGTATATATTTATATATATGTGTGTATATATATATGTGTGTACATATATAAAGAATGTTAAGAATGTTTAGATGATACACACACATACACACATATATATAACATATTATATAATTATATACATATATATATGTGTATATATATATATATATATATATATATTTTTTATATTGTGTGTGTGTGTGTGTGTGTGTGTGGTGTGTGTGTAGTCATATATAGAGAGAGGATATATATACATGTACATATATATACATAGTGAGAGAACATATATGCATGTATGCATGTATGAATGTATATATATATTTGAGCTCTTTCTTTCTTTTGTATCCCTGTCGGGATATCGGGGGCTCTCTCAGTATAAATATGTTTCCCTACTTCTGGCAATTCTGTACTAGAAATTTCCTCTTTTCTGTCACTCTCTTTGTTTCTGCCTTGTTCCTTTGTTTTGTGCCATTTCTGCCTATCATTTGCTGCCGTGCTGGTCAAATCACCTGTATTTGTTTGATAAAGTCTTACATACTTTATCTTAAAATTGATAATGGGTACATCATGAAGTGAATTTTTGGCTCAAGGAAAATGAGATACGCGGAAGCAATTTTACGTAATTTAAGCCCGTTTTTAGATCTATTTTTGTGTCATTAGTTATATTTAAGTTTGTATTCAGGTATGTTTTTATAATCACTTGTGCAATAAATTGAACAGAGCGGTCAACGCCAGGGTCATCTCACTAGATCTGTGCACGAATGCATAGATATGGCAATAATTTTCTTTTCTTTTTTTTTTTTCCCTGTTGAAGTATTGTGTATGGGTTTGAAACAATTCCCGATATGACTCTACGCTCTTTCTTTCTTTCTTTCTTTCTTTTCTTTCTTTCTTTCTTTCTTTCTTTCTTTCTTTCTTTCTTTCTTTTTCTTTCTTTTATTTTCTTCTTTCTTTCTTTCTGCCTGTCTGCCTTCCTTTCTTCTTTCTTTTTCTTTCTTCCATTTTTTGTTTGGCTCCTTCTTTGCTTTCTCTATTTTTTATCTTCTTCAAAGACTTGGAAACGTTGAGTCCAAAATAGCTATTCCTGAATACTGGTAGTTGCTATTGTACGAAAACGTGCTCTTCTTCTGTTTCGTTTTGTTCTTGTTAGTTTTTTCTTCTTTGTTATTATTCTTTTTCTTCTTCCACTCTATTGTTCTCGTTCTTCTTGTTCGAAATGTTCTTCTTGTTCTTCATCTTTTTTTTTTTTTTTTTTTTTTTTTTTTTTCTTTCTCTTCTTCTTTATTCTTCTTCTTCCTTTTCTTCTTCTCTTCTTCTTTCTTCTTCTTCTTCTTCTTCTTCTTCTTCTCTCTTCTTCTTCTTCTTCTTCTTCTTCTTCTTCTTCTTCTTCTTCTTCTTCTTCTTCTTCTTCTTCTTCTTCTTCTTCTTCTTCTTCTTCTTCTTCTTCTTCTTCTTCTTCTCTTCTTTCTTCTTCTTCTTCTTCTTTCTTCTTCTTATTTCTTCTTCTTCTTCTTCTTCTTCTTCTTCTTCTTCGCATTCTTCTTCTTCTTCTTCGCTTTTCTTCTTCTTCTTCTTCTTCTCGCAATTCTTCTTCTTCTTCTTCCATTCTTCTTCTTCTTCAATTCTTCTTCTTCTTCTTCTCTCGCTTCTTCTTCTTCTTCTTCGCAATTCTTCTTCGCAATTCTTCTTCTTCTTCGCAATTCTTCTTCTTCGCAATTCTTCTTCTTCGCAATTCTTCTTCGCAATTCTTTTCGCAATTCTTCTTCTTCTTCGCAATTCTTCTTCTTCTTCTTCCTTCTTCTTCGCAATTCTTCTTCGCTTCTTCTTCGCAATTCTTCTTCGCATTCTTCGTTCTTCTTCTTCGCAATTCTTCTCTCGCATTTCTTTTTCTTCTTCTTCTTCTCTTCTATTCGCAATTCTTCTTCTTCGCAATTCTTCTTCTTTGCATTCTTCTTCTTCGCAATTCTCTTCTTCTTCTTCGCAATTCTTCTTCGCATTCTTCTTCTTCTTCTTCTTTGCAATTCTTCTTCTTCTTCTTCATTCTTCTTTCTTCTTCTTCTTGCAATTTTCTTCTTCTTCTTCGCATATTCTTCTTCCTTCTTCTTCGCAATTCTTCTTCTTCTTCTTCGCAATTCTTCTTCTTCTTCTTCTTCTTCTTCTTCTTCCAATTCTTCTTCGCAATTCTTCTTCTTCTTCTTCGCAATTCTTCTTCTCATTCTTCGCAATTCTTCTTCTTCTTCTTCGCAATTCTTCTTCTTCTTCGCAATTCTTCTTCTTCTTCGCAATTCTTCTTCTTCTCATTCTTCTTCTCTCTTCTTCTTCGCAATTCTTCTTCTTTGCAATTCATTTCTTCTTCTTCTTCTTCTTCTTCGCAATTCTTCTGCTTCTTTCTTCTTCTTCTTCTTCTTCTTCGCAATTCTTCTTCTTCTTCTTCTTCTTCTTCTTCTTCTTCGCAATTCTTCTTCTCTTCTTCTTCTTCTTCTTCTTCGTTCTTCATCTTCTTCTTCTTCTTCTTTCTCTTTTTCTTCTTCTTCTTCCTTCTTCTTCTTTCTTCTCGCAATTCTTCCTCCTCCTCCTCTTCTTCTTCTTCTTCCTCTTCTTCTTTTTCTTCTTCTTCTTCTTATTCAACTCCGCAATTGTTCTTGTTCTTCTTGTTGTTCTTCTTCTTCTTCTCCTTCTACTTGTTCTTATTGTTCTTCTTGTTCTTCTTCTTCTTCTTCTGTTCTTCTTCTTGTTCTTTTTCTTCTTCTTCTTCTTCTTCTTCTTCTTCTTCTTCTTCTTCTTCTTCTTCTTCTTCGCAATTCTTCGCAATTCTTCTTTTTCTTCTTCTTCTTCTTCTTCTTCTTCTTCTTCTTCTTCTTCTTCTTCTTCTTCTTCTTCTTCTTCTTCTTCTTCTTCTTCTTCTTCTTCTTCTTCTTCTTCGCAATTCTTCGCAATTCTTCTTCTTCGCAATTCTTCTTCTTCTTCTTCGCAATTCTTCTTCGCATTCTTCTTCGCATTCTTCTTCGCAATTCTTCGCAATTCCTCTTCTTCTTCGCAATTCTTCTTCTTCTTCTTCGCAATTCTTCTTCTTCTTCGCAATTCTTCTTCTTCTTCGCAATTCTTCTTCTTCTTCTTCGCATTCTTCTTCTTCTCTTCGCAATTCTTCTTCTTCTTCTTCGCAATTCTTCTTCTTTTCTTCGCAATTCTTCTTCTTCGCAATTCTTCTTATTTGCAATTCTTCTTCTTCTTCTTCGCAATTCTTCTTCTTCTTCTTCTTCGCAATTCTTCTTCTTCTTCTTCTTCTTCGCAATTCATCTTCTTCTTCTTCTTCGCAATTCTTCTTCTTCTTCTTCTTCTTCGCAATTCTTTTTCGCAATTTTCTTCGCAATTCTTCTTCTTCTTCTTCGCAATTCTTCTTCTTCTTCTTCGCAATTCTTCTTCTTCTTCTTCGCAATTCTTCTTCTTCTTCTTCGCAATTCTTCTTCTTCTCTTCTTCGCAATTCTTCTTCTTCTTCTTCTTCTTCTCGCAATTCTTCTTCTTCTTCCTCCTCCTCCTCTTCTTCTTCTTCTTCCTCTTCTTCTTTTTCTTCTTCTTCTTCTTCTTCAACTCCGCAATTGTTCTTGTTCTTCTTGTTCTTGTTCTTCTTCTTCTCCTTCTACTTGTTCTTATTGTTCTTTTTGTTCTTCTTGTTCTTCTTGTTCTTCTTGTTCTTCTTCTTCTTGTTATTCTTCTTGTTCTTTTTCTTCTTCTTCTTCTTCTTCTTCTTCTTCGCAATTCTTCGCAATTCTTCTTCTTCTTTCGCAATTCTTCTTCTTCTTCTTCGCAATTCTTCGCAATTCTTCTTCTTCTTCTTCGCAATTCTTCTTCGCAATTCTTCTTCTTCTTCTTCGCAATTCTTCTTCTTCGCAATTCTTCTTCTTCTTCGCAATTCTTCTTCTTCTTCTTTGCAATTCTTCTTCGCAATTCTTCTTCTTCTTCGCAATTCTTCTTCTTCGCAATTCTTCTTCTTCGCAATTCTTCTTCGCAATTCTTCTTTCGCAATTCTTCTTCTTCTTCGCAAT
>CM060305.1:27173865-27176365 GCA_030674185.1 Monoplex corrugatus | reverse complement strand
CAGAGGCCATATAGAGTTGGAAGGTCAGCTAGTGGCCTTGCCTTTATTCTCATCGCATTTGTTCCAGCTTCTACCTGTCCTTTCCACTCCCCATTACTTCTTGCGATTTTTTTTCTTCTCCTTTTTTTGTGATTTCAAGTTTCTTTTGTTCTTCCGCATCTTTTGTTGTTTTTTTTCTCTATTAGTTCTTCTCTATTTCTTCTTCCTCATTTTCGCGCTTCGTTTGTTTTTCTATTTTTTTTATTTCTCCTCCACTTTCTGTTTCCAGCAGGCGGGTAATTCTTCTTCTTGCTTTTCTTCTTCTTTTATTCTTGTTCTTCTTGTTCTTCTTCTTTTTTCTTTCTTTCTTCTTCTTTTTCTTCTTCGTCTTCTTCTTCGCATTCTTCTTCTTCGCATTCTTCTTCTTCGTTTCTTCGTCTTTTTCTTTTCTTTTTTTCTTATTCTCGTTCTTCTTGTTCTCGTTCTCGTTCTCGTTCTTGTCGTTGTTGTTGTTGTTGTTGTTCTTCTTCTTCTTCTTCTTCTTCTTCTTCTTCTTCTTCTTCTTCTTCTTCTTCTTCTTCTTCTTTTCTTCTTCTTCTTCTTCTTTTCTTCTTCTTCTTCTTCTTCTTCTTCTTCTTCTTTCTTCTTCTTCTTCTTCTTCTTCTTCTTCTTTTCTTCTTCTTCTTCTTCTTTTCTTCTTCTTCTGATACTTCTTCTTCGTCTTCGTTTTCTTCATCTTTTTTCCATAGTCTTGATATTTTCTTCTTTTTGTTCTTCTCTATTCTTCTCGGTCTTTGTGTTTTGTTGTTGTTGTTGTTGTCTCCTTTTCGTTCCTCCTCTTCTTGTAATTAATTATTCAGAGTTCTCTCCTCCTTTTTCTTCTTCTTCTCCTTCTCGTTCTCGTCCTCCTCCTTCTTCTTCTTCTTTCTTCTTCTTCTTCCTCTTTTTTTTTTCTTCTCCTTTTATATGTGTATACATTTTATGCATATTATAGATGTGAATGGTTTATATGGTAACCATTGATTTAAAAATGTAATTCATTTGAGAAAGGCACAAGAGGAAAAGCTTTAAACTGGAGCTTCAGAAACATCTGAACGAAATAAAATAGGCCTTTTTTTTTTTTAGATTTACACACATTGTGCTGATAAAACCTTTCGTAAGCCCCATTACTACACACCGTTTTATATTTATACTCGCTCTAAGCTATTATCTTTCTGCACCGAAATACTAAATCTGTTTTATCAGTGCACTCTTACCTTCCAGCTAATTGAATATGATAATGTTTGTCGAGTTATGGTTTTCTTATTCACATCTATTTACTTGTCAGTGTTATGGCTTTATTTATTCTGACTGTTAGTTGTTGTTTTTTTCATCATACTATCAGTTGATATGTCTCCCACCTCCCCACTGCCTTTGTTTGTTCTAAATGCTTCCTTTGTTTTTCTTATTCGTTGCTGCTGTCTCTCTGATGTGTATTTTTCACAAAGATGTATATATTATTGCTACGACTAATATTATCCTCACTTTGTTCTAGTTGTTTTGGATTGTTGCTTTTGTCATAATTTTTATTACTTGAGGTTGGCATGCATTTGCTTTACATGCATTTGTCTTTTCCTCTCATTCTTTCGGAAAAAAATTTGTTACAATTTCTTTTAAAACTATATTTAACCTTCAATGTGTTATGGTTCACTTTGTTTCATATGTTTGTAATATCATATTGTTGAGTAGAAAAAAACACTGTAAGACAATTCCAAAGAAGTTTAATGCTACACTCTCTGGGCCACACTTTTTTTTCTTTTTAAGTTTTGAAGTTTCTATACCTCGATTTATTGTTCATTTTTCTTTAATTTTTAAAAACTTTTTTTCTGAATTCGAATTATTTGTTTTTTTCTTCTTTTTGTCCTCCTTCGTCATCATCTCCTTCCTAGATCCTCCCTCGTCTATTTCATCATCATCATCATCAGGTGCCCTGCCGCATGGCGTTGGCGACCATGGACTTCCAACCATCTCTATCTCTCGTTGCACCCAGCATCTCCCCCACCCTCTTCATCCCCAGCCACTCTGCAAGTCCGTCCAGCATTCTCTCCCTGGGTCTACCGGTGCTCTCTTTCCCTCTAGCTTTCCCGTTGTGACCAGGTGCTCCAAATCCCCCTTCCTCATAAAATGGCCTATAAATGTTGCCTGTCTTTTCCTAATCTTCCTTATCAGTGATCGACTTGTGTCTGCCTCCATCAAGACTGTCTCGTTTGTTTTCTTTGCTGTCCATGGTACTCCGTCTATTTACCTTCTGATTATCTTTTCCCTTAGGTAGGTGAGTGTGTCAACTGAGTGATTGTTCACGTATTACATATGTGCATTTTCTTTTTTGTTTCGCTTTTTTTTGCTTCTGTGTTAATTCGAGTCAAGATGGGGGTATAGAGAGTGTGTAGGTACGTGAGGGTTACACACTGAGATGGGGAGGACAAAATTAATTGATGGACAGTGAAAAGCATGTACACGTTGAAAATGTGTTGTTGTGCAA
>CM060305.1:27138865-27146365 GCA_030674185.1 Monoplex corrugatus | reverse complement strand
ATTTTTCAAAATTATGTGGGACATGTTGGTGAACATTGTGATATTGAGGTAGATCTATCTGAGGAAAGGGAGCATACTCTAAATAGAGATATATCTGAAGAAGAGGTTAAACGAGCAGTTGGTAAACTTAAGACTGGTAAAGCAAACGGAATTGACAGCGTTTCAGCTGAAATGTTAAAAATGGGGGAAACGATGTCATAGTTTTTCTAACAAAACTGTTCAAAATAATTTTTGACTCGGGGATTTATCCAAAAGAGTGGTCCAAAGCCATTATCATCCCCATTTTCAAGAAAGGGGATCCTGAAAATGCAGATAATTATAGAGGTATATCTTTATTAAGCATGATATCTAAATGTTACACAACAATACTGAACAAGAGATTATACACCTGGTTAGAAGCTAATAATTTGATCTCAGAGAGCCAGGCAGGTTTTCGTAATAGATACTCAACTGTTGATCATATATTCACACTACATGCTATCATTCAGAAATGCATGCACAAGAAAGGGATGAAATTATATGTTGCTTTTGTTGACTTTAAAAAGGCTTTCGATTCGGTCAGACATGATAAACTCCTACATTGTATTAGAAAGGAGGGTGTTAAAGGGAAATTCCTCGCATCATTAATAGCAATGTACAAGTCATTGGTGTCATGTATCCGAGTTAACGATAAATTTTCAGAGATGTTTCAATGTCCGGTTGGAGTAAGACAAGGTTGTGTCTTGAGTCCTACATTGTTTTCGATATTTATAAATCAGTTAGCAAATTATATGAGTGATAAAGGAAAACATGGCATCCAATTACTACCTGGGATGTTGGAAATATTTGTTTTACTCTTTGCAGATGATGTGGTACTTTTTTCAACTACACCAAATGGCTTACAGAATCAGCTGAACGTTTTAAGTACGTGTTGTAACAACATGAAATTAAAAGTAAATATTGACAAAACGAAGGTCATGGTGTTTAGAAACGGAGGGTTCCTCGGAAAACGTGAAAAATGGTCATATGAAGAAAATAAGTTGGAAGTTGTGAATAATTATTGCTATTTAGGTTTTAATTTCACGACAATGGTAAGTGTCAGAAAAGGTACTGCACATTTAGCAACTAAGGGGAAGAAAGCTGTCATACAGCTAAATAGGGTTCTCCAAAAATTCAAGGAAATGACAATGGATACTTTCTTTAAAATATTTGACGCAAAGGTACAACCCATTCTGTTGTACGCGTCAGAAGTATGGGGATTAAAACGAATGGAACACATAGAAAAGGTACATATGATGGCGTGCAAAAGATTTTTAGGCGTGCCTGTTAAGACACCAAACAAGATGGTGTACGCTGATCTGGGAAGATATCCATTATTCGTTAACTCTGTGGTCGCATGCTTAAGATATTGGTTTAAATTGCTACAAATGAGTGCCGAAAGATTTCCGCATAAAGCTTACCAAATGCTTCTGGAATTAGATAGAAATGGAAAGGATTGTTGGGCATCAGAGGTAAGAAAAATCCTGTGTGATACAGGTTTCAACATTGTATGGCTGCAACAGGGAGTTGGGGATGTAAAACTATTTTTAAACATATTTAGACAAAGACTTGTCGATCTGTTTATCCAAGAATGCACTAGTATTATTAGAGATGGTGACAGATATGAGTGCTATAGATCATTCAAAACAATTTTTGAAAAAGAAAAATATATTTCTGACATGGATACATACTGTCTCAGAGTGGCAATCACACAACTAAGATTTGGTGTACTACCGCTGAATAACAATTCACATCGTTATAGTGAGAGTATTCACAAAAGGGCATGCCCTTTTTGCAAAACTCATATCGAAAATGAATATCACCTTATATATGACTGTCCCACTTATACAGATATTAGAGTAAAATTCCTCAAAGATTCAGCTAGAATGCCACTTTATCTACTGCTCAAAGCAGAAAATTCTCATCATAGATACAATGTGTCCAGATTTGTTTTTCATGCCATCAAAAGACGCAAAAAAATCATGAATGAATAAACTAACGAAAATAAGTCATCACCAGTACTATATTACTGTATTACATTAGTAATTATACAATGCTGTATAGGTATAATAAATGGTAAAACTATTAACGCTTGTTCCATTATATTTTTGTAGTCATTTCGATATAAACTGTGTACAGACTGTAAATTATGCACAAAAAGGCGGGGGTAAAGATAATTTTGAAAAATCGAATTGTTTATTGCTACTTGTTTTACAAATATTTGGTAAATTGATGATTCATTGATTGACTGCTTAACTGATTGTTTGATTAATTCATTGATTGATTGATGGATGCACTGACTGAATGATTGATCCATTGATTAGTTGCTGACTAAGTACTGATCGGGAAAATGATTTATATGAAACTGATCAAATTGTTCGGTGACTCGCTAACTAGTTTGGTTTATAGATGAGTAATTGTATTTGGCGACAAACTTAACTGGTAGAGAAACGGTTCAGTATTTTAACTGATCGGATTCAGATGGCTAATTAAATGATAGAATGGCAGTTGATTGATTGATTGATTGATTACCGTTGCCACGGTACACTGAATGTACTAAGTATTTGTTTGATTAGATGGATAAAGTGAAGTATGTTTCGCAAGCATGGTGATTTACCAATTATTTGTTGATTGTATGATGATTGTATTACTTGACCGGCTGTTGGCTATACAGAGAGACTAATTGCTTGATCAGTAGATGGAGGAATGGAACGATATATGTATATGTATTAAATATCTTTATGACTTGTTTGATGCCTTAATGCACTGATGAAGCTTAATTATAATCAAGTACTATTTAGTGTATTACTTCATTAAATGTTAGATTTAGTCAGCAAAAGAAAGATCTGTTGACTGTTACACCAACGAAGTATTCAACTGAGGAAAGCGAGGAAAGTGTCAATGTTCGACGATGCAATCATGCGCATTGCAATATTGGTGTAATACACAAAAACCCTATCTCCCCCCCCCCCTCCCACCGACTATTGTATTGTGGCCTAAGGCCGATGTACATTAAAAAATTCTGAGTTCTGAGTTCTCTCTTACTTTCTCTCTTGCTCACCCTATCTCTTTTGCTTTTCCTAATTCTCTCTCACCACATGGCACCTTCTTTTACTTCCTTTACCATCATATTTATCACTGATCATTCGTCCCCACCCATCCTTTACATCTCAGTCTTCCTGCTGCCTATTCCCAGTTTTGCAATTGTGATACATAGTGAATGGATCAGGGGTTCAGAGCTTGCGGCTGGTCCCATCAGGTCCTGCAGGAGAAAACGACACCTCCCACCAGGGAATACATGATCTGGGGGAAGGGGGGGCGGCTGGGGTTATATTTCGTTACCCTCCTTATGTTACGAGGGGCTGGACCATAGTGAATTACTGACAACAGCGTGTGCTTGTGATAAAGTTTTGATGTCTTTCTCACTTACTGTGTGTTTGTGTGAACACACTTTGATAATCATTTCAGTTGTGTTTTGGGTTCTGTGAAAGTGAGCTGTCCTCTAAAACATTTTCTCTCTCTGTTTCTGTCTCTGTCTCTCTGTTTCTGTCTGTCTGTCTGTCTGTCTGTCTCTCTCTTTCTCTGTCTCTGTCTCTCTCTTTCTCTCTCTCTCTCTCTCTCTCTCTCTCTCTCTCTCTCTCTGTCCCTCCATCTCTCCTTCTCTATCTCTGTCTCTTTCTCTCTCAATCTGTCTCTCTCTGTCTCTCTCTCTCTCTGTCTCTGTCTCTCTGTCTCTGTCTCTGTCTGTCTGTCTCTCTCTCTCTCTCTCTCTCTCTCTCTCTCTCTCTCTCTCTCTCTCTCTCTCCTTCTTTCTCCTTTTGCCTCTCCTACATTCTGTCTTTTGGTCTCTGTCTTGGCCTTTCTCTCTTAACACATGACATCCTTGCTCTCACTCAGTCACCAATTCTCCCTCCCGTCCTTTCTAGTCTTCTAGTCTCAGTCCTTCCTGATTCCTACTCTCTTTTTTTCATCGCTCCCAGGGAGGTTACCTTTGCGCTCACCCTTTTTTTGTCCCATTTTTGCGGCACCTTAATGTCCACAAAAGCTGGCACAGTTTTTTATTTTAATTTTATTTTACAATGTGATGATGATGATGTCGATGAGGATGATAATCACGATGTTATAGAGTTCATCTAAGATTGAAACTGCGTGACGGGGCTGTTCTCTACGCTTACTATCATAATATACTCTGGCGTCAACCGGGCCCGAGAGATATAGACACCTGCGGTGCTGGTCAGAAGAGTTGAGAAACACCCTCAGTGACGCATCCGTGAAGTGGATGAGACTCGACTGTGTGGTCCCAGTCTCCCCAACGAGCCCATAGCACGCCCAACTCTTGGTAGGAGCTGGTTAGAGCCGAAAAATCCCACAATGATTTTGGAACGTACTGATGGGGGGATTCGAACCCACAACCTTCCAGTCAGTAGTCCGTTGCTTCCCACTCTTAGCTTGACAGTTGTTATAGAACTAATGGGGTCAGGCAATCGGAGCCAGAGCTGGTCCCAAAAGATCCTGGAGGAGAAAATGACACCCCCCCCCCCCCCTGGAGGACAGAAGATTTGGGGAGAGGGAGGAGGTACAGGGATGCTTCATGTTGTTTTATCGTTATTGCGATACAAGGGACAGGACGGTATTGAATTACTGACAACAGCATGTTCCTATGATAATAGTTTGATGTCTTTCTGAACGATGTGTGTTTGGGTAGACACACTTTGCTTATCAGTTCAGTTGTGTGTTTCGTAGTCGGTGCAGTAGATCACTCCTTGAAACATTAGCATGTTTATGGTAATAACATTCACTGCTTATTGTCTCTGACACACACACCCGTGCAGGAAAATGCAAACACACACACACACACACACACACACACACACACACACACACACACACACACACACACACACATACAGAGAGAGAGAGAGAGAAACTTACACGCACACACACACACACACACACACACACACGCATACAAAGATACACACACACACGCACACACACACACCACACGCATACAAAGATACACACACACACGCACACACACACACGCACACAAAGATACACACACACACACACATACACACACACACACACACACACACACATACACACACACACACACACACACACACACACACACACGCAAGCAAAAGTCCACACAAAAACTTCCACCCAAACGATTCCTGTCTTTGTACACACCTACGCTCAATTCTGTTCGGAAAAAAAAATAATAAAAAAGGCGTAGTGTTATTCACGAGGTAAAAAAAAATGAATTCGTTCTATTTTGGTCGACATGCCAATTCAGATTATGATGGGTATGACAAAGAGTCTCACACAGCACAGACTCAAAGACTGGGTGGAACGTGTGTACCTCTATGTCGTGCTTTAGTAACAGAGAAAGAAAGATAATCAGAGGGAAGCAGAAAATAAATCAGAATCCAATATTTACTCATAAAAACTGAAGCTTTCTTTGTAAAGAGATATGAACATTATAACAAAACATAAACAACACATTACAAACAAGGAAGAAATGGACAAAAGATGAAGAACATGACCCATGTACACATTTTCAACCGGTACGATGAATAGATCTCTAGTAATGAACCTAATCCATGATATTAATAGTACCTCTTGTTTTCAATGCTACTTACATGAATACCACAAGCCTTTTCATTGTTTATTTTCGAAGTCATGAGTCTAAAGTCTTTAAGACCACTAAAGTATTTCAGCTCAATGAACGATTTAGTAAACCGTCAAAGAAGACAACAGAGAACGAAATGAAGGAAAGAGAAAAAGAGAAGGGAAACATGAAACAGAAGAAACAAACACGAACGAAAGAGAGGCAGAAGAAACATAGAAGAAAAGTAAGAGGACAGAAGAGGAGAGAAGAAGAAAGAAGGCAAGAGAGGAGAAATGAGAAGAGACAGAAAAGAGAGAAAAAGAGAAGAGGGGAGAAGAGAGAGACAGAGACAAGAAAAGAGAGACAGAGAGAAAGACCACAGAGAAAAAGAGAGACAAAGAGAAGAAAGAAAGGAGACAACGAAAGAAGAGAAAGAGTGGAAGAAGAGAGAGATAGTGTGCTGCGCGTGTGTCTGTACGTGCGTGCGTGCGTGTGTGCGTGCGTGTGTGAGTGTGTGTGTGTATGTGTGTGTGTGTGTGTGTGTGTGTGTGTGTGTGTGTGTGTCTGTCTGTGTGTGTGTGTGTGAAAGAAAGAGAAAGAGGGAGAGACAAAGAAAGAATTTCCCATTGTGATGCTCTGGGCTAAATAAAAATCTTGTATCTTGTGTGTGTGTATGTGTGTGTGTGTGTGTGTGTGTGTGTGTGTGTTCAGAGAGATGTAGTGATATCGATGACAGCCTGTTACACATCGAATGCATCTTTAAAATCTGTCAACAATAGCTCTCCTTGGAAGGACATCCATCATCTCCGCATTGTCTGAAAGATTTCTGTCAAAAACCTTATTACAGTGCTGCGCAGGAACGGAACGAGATGATGACATTTCCACATTGTTGTCAACATGTCTTATCAGTCTGTGATGGATGTGTTCAGACAGGACTCTGTCACACTAACTCTGGTGGATCAGGGCTGTTGAAGGATTTGTCTATAATGATTTTTTTTACGAAAATGAGAGAGTTACAGGCGCAATAGTAAAGCCGGAAAAAACGTCAGACTTCCAGTGGAAAAGTCTGGTTTCGAAGGGAGAAGAGTGGCAGAATGGTTCAGACGTTCGCCTGCCAATAACTAAACTCGAGGTTCCAGGGTTCGCTCCCCATAGCGGCCTCGACTTTTCTCGTCAGTCTGACCGGAAAATCGAACAGAACGTCTAGTCCTTCGGAAGGGGCCGAAAAACGAGTCGGACCCATGTGCCTTTTGGCTGTGCGTGCTAAAGATCCCATGGCAGTTGAAAATCGTGAAGAGCATGGCATTGCCAGGCTGATATCGTAAAAAAACATTGAAGAGATAGGTTGATGTCTCAGGTCCCATCCTTTGAAGACCAGTTAGCCTTCTTGCCTTTCTGAAGTCTTGGTTAAAAAAAAAAAGAAGAAAAAATATAAATATGAATATGAATTTGAATCGAGGGAGAGGGGATGGACGCCACCCTCGTGGTGCTGGTCCCAGGAAAAGTTGAGGTCTCTGCCACCGCACTCCTCTTTATCTAGGTAGGACTTCGGAACCTGACCAGCTCATTGGTTTATGAGCAGGCTTAAGGCTTGTGCCGTGATCATTCTGGATCTTCTCCATCACATGGCACCTGTGACGTTAGTGCATATGGAATTCTTTCCGAGCGCGGAGACGTCATCTTGAGAAACCGAATCTGAAACTGAAACTTAGTTTCGATTCTGCATGGGTACTCTCCGCCTTGTGGGCAAGAAGCAAGGTGGGCATTTTCTTTCCCGATTTCTTATGCCATCTTGCGTGCGGACCTGTGAGTACCTTAAACTTTTTCTTGTATAAATGCACACACGGCATGAAATGTACGGAATA
>CM060305.1:27081365-27088865 GCA_030674185.1 Monoplex corrugatus | reverse complement strand
ATGGATGTTGGGCAGGATTGATTAGTCTAATGGCGAGTGGAAAGCAACTTGGAGAGTGTAGCTCACATATTCTTTAACTCTATACATTGTCTTTAGACCGATGCGAATGTGTGGTTGAAACAAAAATCATTTTGTCATGTTCGTTGTATCGGTCAATATCAGTCTGACTCACTCACTATCTGTTTCTTGTAGGTTTCACACTTCCTGAATCAGGCACCAGATTTTAAACAAGTTCACATTGTAGGACGAATAGTGTCACAGGAAAACGGCACCATATGTTCCCCTTTTTCTGAGGTAACCTTCTGGAGAACCAAATTTGAAACGAGCAACTACGATCGTTTTACACAACAATGCTAGAGAATTGGCATTGACCCTACAATGAAAAATTATGTCATTACTGTCAACAATCTTGTCTTCTCTAAAAGAATTGGCGTTAATTAAATGTGGAGGAAAGGTGTCAGGCTTTTCGTGATCGATATCAGCAGTTCGACTGTGAATTTTGTCAATTGTCGCCATGTTTTCTTTCTTTTGTGTGTTGATGATGTGTTTGTGTTGTGTGTAGTGTGTGTTGGTGTGTTGTGTGTGTGTGGTGTTTGTAAGTGTGTGTGGTGTTGTGTCTCTGTGTGTGTTGTGTGTGTGTGTTGTAAGTGTGGTGTGTGTGTGTGTTTGTGTGTGTGTGTGCTGTGCGTGTGTTGTGTGTGTGTTGGTGTGTGTTGTGAGTTGTCGTGTTGTTGTTATTTTTTTAGTTGTTCACAATGTGCTTTTAGCGAAAAAGTGAAAAAAGGGTCATGTGAAGATTAACGAATCTAGATGTATTAACATATTATTATAATTAAAAAAAATATTATAGACAATAAATAAGCATATCATATACATGTAGATATATGGTTGTATGTGTGTGTGTGTGTATGTGTGTTGTGGTGCGGGGTGTGGTGTATGTGTGTGTGTTTTGTGTTTGTGTTGTGGTAGTGTTTGTGGATGCTGGTGTAGTGTAGTGTGTGTGTGCGTGTGTGTGTGTGTGTGTGTGTGTGTGTGTGTGTGTGTGTGTTGTGTGTGTGTGTGTGTGGTGTGTGTAGTGTGTGGATGCAATGAGCGTAGTGTGTTGGCAACATTGTGATTAGTCTGGTGGGGTAGAGGGTGAAAAAGGTCATTAGAGATAAAACATGTGTTCATCAAGAGTACGATCTAACAAACAACATAGTTGAACATTAAGTGGTCTTTATAAGAAGACCGGGAATTGCGTAATGTGTGGTTAAACAAATAAATCAGTTTTTCATGTTTCAATTCTGAATATCGGGTAATCGCATTCAGTCTGGCACTCACTCACTCACTCCTGTTATCACTTTTTGGCTAGGTTTTCACACTTTCGGGCAAAACCTACCAGGCACCAGGGAATGTTCTAAAACTATATGTTCCACATTGTAGGACGACACGTAGTGTCACCGTTGAAACGCCTCCATTATGTTTCCTTTCCATTTTTCTGAGGTAAACCTTCTGGAAGGAACCAATTTTAAACGTGCACTATCGATCATTTTACAACAACAACATTGCCAGTTAGAGGAAAGTGGCACATGATCCACTACAAATTGAAAAATAAGTGTCATTACTGATCAGACAAAGCTTGGTCTTCTCTCAAAAGATGAATGGCGTAATCCCTACAATGTGGAGTGGAAAGTGTTCAGGCTTTTCGTGATTCAGATATCAAAGACAAAATTTTCGCCTGTATTTTGTCAATGTGTCCATGTTTTCTTTTCTTTTGTGTGTGTGTGTGTGTGTGGTGTGTGTGGGGTGTGTGTGTGTGTGTGTGTGTGTGGTGTGTGTGTGTGTGTGTGTGTGTGTGTGTGTGTGGTGTGTGTGTGTGTATGTGTGTGGTGTGTGTGTGTGTGTGTGTGTGTGTGTGTGTGTGTGTGTAAGTGTTCGTTCGTTCGTTATTTCTTTTAACGTCTGTTCACATATGTGCTTTTAGACGAAAAAAAAAAAAAAGAAAAAAAAAGGTGTCTATGGGGTGGAACATTCTACGAAATCATAAAGACTGTTTAACATATTAATTAACATTAAAAAAAAATTATAGGACAATAGAAAAGCAATCATAACATTAGAATGATCAGGCTTGAACAGATTGCTCAGGGCTGTATGTGTGTATGTAACCGCGCGCGCGCGCGTGTGTGTGTGTATGTATGTGTGTGTGTGTGTGTGGGTGTGTGTGTGTGTGTGTGTGTGTGTGTGTGTGTGTGTGTGTGTGTGTGTGTGTGTGTGTGAGTGTGTGCACGTATACGCATGCGCATGCAACGAGCGTATCCCGTGCTGGGTTATGACAAACCATCTGTGATTATCTGGTGGGGTAGAGGGGTAAAAAAGGATAATCTTACCGAATAAAAACATTGTAACAGTCAAGGAGTAACGATAAAACTAACAAGCAAACAAACAGAGGTAGGTGGGAGTTACAGGTATAAAAGCAATCGGTCTTAATCAAAGAAAACGACCTACAGGACTGTGCAGTAAATGCCTAGCAAAGTGTAAATACAAAGTGAAATCAGTGTGTTTCTGTTTCAATTTTGAAAATGATACAGGGAAATAAGGTCGCATTCGCTGACAACACAAAAGGTGTTTAACTGTTATAGACTCATTACAGACACATTTTATGGTATTATTGAACTTAATCCGAAGTGAGTCCAGATATAATCTGTAAGCTAAAGTTATTTCTAGTCTTGTAAAACCCTGGTAATTTACGATGAAGGGGCGATAGTGACATTGCGCTTTTACTTTCTTTTCTAATATAGCATTCATTTCATGTTCAGAGAGTCGTAAATCAAGTTTAGTACTGCCTGCCCTATTTATTGCTGCACTTTTAGCGATTCTATCGACTCGATCATTATCTATTATACCACAGTGTGATGGAATCCAACAAAAAGTAACGTGAGTATTATTTGTTATTAAACAATGAATTAAAACGTTTATCTCAAATATTAACGTACTATTTACTTTACATTTGCAGCTCGTCAGGGATTGTAATGCAGATTTCGAATCTACACATAATAAGATACTAAATATATCTATGGGTAGATCTACTATATATTTCAGTGCCATTAGGATGGCAACTAATTCAGACGTGAAGATTGAGTGTCCCTGTCCTAAAGAGTAAGCCTTTTCTACTTTTAAGTTTGGAATTATAAAACCAGCGCCTGCTGCACCATCATCTAGAACAGAGCCATCAGTAAATATTTTCAAGTGATGTGAATATTTTTCATGCAGATGAGACAGAACGTCAATTGCCAACAGGTGCGGATTAATATCTTTTCTCAAGTCAGTTTCAATGTAGTTGATATCAAAAGTAGCAGTGGACAATTCCCAGGGGGGTAGAGGATAACATATCAGTTTATGTGAAACTTTTTTAGGAACTACTCTGCAAATTTCGAAGAGCTCATTTGTGTAACTGGATATTGTTTCTTGTGACTTTATTGTTCTTGCTCTCTTGGGGAAATGGATGTCAGACCGAATTTTAAGATCCGTGTCAACATAGTTAGCTACTGCATTTGCTCTAACTATATATTTAGCAGCTGATAACTTCCTCCAGTCTTCCAAAGGAAGGATGCCGGCTATTTTATATACTTCTTGTGTTTTTGTATACACCGGTACCCCAAGAGCACATTTAACAGCTTTACTATCTAAGCTTTGAAGTTTTTTCAAATAACATTTTGGGGCTGAAAAATAGACCTCTTGGCCATAAGCCAACTTTGATCTGACTAAAGCTGTAACAAGATGTAATAACGTTTTAGTGTCCTGCCCCCATGACTATTTACTAATTATTTTTTTATTAAATTAAAGCTTTTCACGGCTTTGTATAACAAGGCATCAATATGTACTTTCCATTGTAAACTAGAAGTCAAGTGAACTCCCAGAAATTTCACCTGAGGGGTATATTTCAGATTCTCATTATCAATTTTGAACAGTGGTAACTCTTTAGGACTGAAACCATTATTAAAAAGAATCATATGTGTCTTTTCATTGGATATTTCCAGACCGTTAATTTTCAAGTAAGTGGAAATGTGATCAATTTCACGTTGATAGATCTTTTTAATATAGGTTATTTCTCTTAAGGAAGTCTTCCTTTTCAACGAAACGTTCATCCAGAGCGCTATATCATCAGCGTACTGAGCTAAGTTCACATTGTTTGAGACTTGTGATGGCAGGTCATTGATCAAAATATTAAATAAAAGAGGAGATATTATGGAACCCTGTGGAATTCCCATGTTTACAGGTCGTTTTTCAGAGTATGTATTACTTATTTTAGCGACTATACTTCGATTACTTATAAGTGCTTTGATGAAATAATAAATATTACCTTTGAGACCAATATGCTTCAATTTCAACAAAAGTCTTGCATGCCAGACTTGATCATACGCTTTTTTAAGATCAAAAAAGGTAGCTAAGACATTTTTCCTTCTCGCAAACTGAGTTTTTATTTGAGTTGTTAATTTGACTAAATGGTCTGTCGTCGATCTACCTTTTCGAAATCCAGACTGGTTAATAAGTATTATATTATTTTTCTCAGAAAAATAAGTCAGTCGATTCAGAGTAATTTTTTCCATTAGTTTCGAAACATGGGATGTAAGCGAGATAGGCCTGTAACTACCTGGATCAGAGCGTGGTTTATTAGCTTTCAGTACAGGTATCACAATTGAATTCTTCCAAATGTCAGGTATGTGACCACTTTCCCAGCATTTTAGTATGATATGGTGTAAATATTTAATCCATTTCTCTGGTAAATGATTTAAAAGCGTATACGAAATGCCATCCAGACCTACAGCCGATTTTTTATTGTTCAAAGAGGGAAGAGCATCTTTAAGTTCTTGTACCGTAATTTTTGAATTTATGTACATATGACTATCGGGGGGAGGATCTGAGTATTCTACAGATTCCTCAATTTTCCGTCTTTTTTCCTGAATTGGTGGAGACAAGCTACTGGAATTACTTGCTCTTGAAAAGAACTGTACAAATTCTTCAGCTTTCTCAGATGACGAAGGAAATTCATTGTCTTTAATCTTAATAGGAAACTGTTGTAAATGAAATCCATTTTTCATTTCTTTGACCTTATTCCAAATTTTAGGAAGATCTTTAGGACCGGAAATTTGTTGAGAACAGAAATCTGACCAATAACTTTTTGGCTTGGGCTATGACCTTGTTTGAATGAATCTTTGCCATTTTCATATTGTAATGGTCTTCTGGAGATTTAGTTTTTAAGTAGGTTTTATACATTTTCTTTTTTTCGTTCTTAGCTTCTTCACATAATTGATTCCACCAGCTATTTCCAACAAAATTACCTTTGTTTACATTTTTCCTTTTTGGAATTGAATCTTTTGCTGCCTCATGTAATGTGTTTGTGAAGTGTGAATACATATAATTAACACTGTCGCTCTCGTTGAACGTGCAATCTTTTCCCATTAAGATCGTGTGGTATTTTACCCAGTTTGCACGATTGTACATATATCTAGGAATACAGTCATCTTGTTATGGCGCTTTAGCAAATAATTCATCAATAACTGTGACAATTGGTAGATGATCACTTCCAAGGGAGTCGGATGTAATATCCCATATACAATTAATGACAAGGTCAGGAGATAATAAAGTCAAGTCAATGGCGGAAGCTTTATGTTTAGGATTATCTGGTAGTCTAGTTATTCGACCGTCATTTAATAATACCAAGCCAGAGTCAACGATGTTTTCAACAAAACGATTGTTAGACACATATTGGCAGTCTTTGTCCCAGAATGGAGAACGGGCATTAAAATCTCCGGCGATCAACCATTTCTCAGCATGTTCTAAAGTTCGTAGCCAGTCACTGTTGTTTCCATCAGGGCCACGTGGTAAATATACAGACATGATATTTAAAGTTGATACATAGTTAATTTTTACTTTCACAGCCACACAATAAACACCATCCGTGTCCTTTGGCACAGGAGGCTGAATGATTTTATAGTCCACATCTTTACGGATATATATAGCTGCATATATCTTTGAGTTATGTTCACAAATGTGTGTCACAGGAGGATAGTAATAGTCCTCTAACTTTGGTAATTTACTTTTCGTCACATTCATGGACTGTAAGGCGATAATATGATGCTTATTTTAGGATAAGTAGTGTTGGAGATGAAGAAGATTAATATTGATGGAGCGACTGTTCCACTGAAGAACAGAAAAACCTATTTTAGAACGTTTTTTGACTTGCATAACTAACACACACAAAAAAAACCCAGTAGGAAAAACTATATAAAGGAAGTAACAAAAAATAAAATTTTAAAAGAAATCAAGGATGCTGATAGTTTTGGCGAAAGTAAGAACAACCTGTAAGCGACAGTAAAAATCAATATATGAAAGTCGCTACTAAGTTCATCCTGACGCTGGTGCGTACACAACATAAATACAGTTTCACCAGTCACCGAGATCTCTCAATGGATGGTAAAAGTTATGATAGTAGATGGCACCATTCCACCATGGACTCTGGGACTCATCGGAAGGGGGTGGTCTTGAACAGTAGAATGTGTTGAAGTCCTTGTCGTAGATGGTGAATGGGTTGTTCGAGATCTCTTACTTTGATGATGACGAGTTTTATGTTTTGGTGTCTCCCATAAGATTCTGTTGATATGTCTGCCGATGTTTTTGGCAAGGATAGATGAGCCGAGCCGATTGGGATGCACATTGTCTTTGAAAGTAGAGTGGAATTTTGATTTCAAATTTCCATGATCCAAGAAAGAGATGTTGTTGCGACCGTAAAGTTCGGAATGAAGCAGGGCGTTAAAAAGATCTATTTTTATTTGAAGGTCCCTGTCACGCACTGGTGCTGTCTTGCTAATGACTATTTTACTTTTAGGATGTGTGGTCACAATTTCCTCCACGGTTGTCACGAATTTCTTACAAATTGTTTGGGGATCGTTGGCCTTCAGATCATACATTCCACAATGTAGAACAAAACAATCAAATTGACTGGTGGGCGATTCTTTGAGGAACTTAGAAATTTTGTCCACAGAAGAAATTTTATTTGTTGTAACAGTGAAACCATATGAACGATCAGTCTGTGACCGTATACGCCATTTAATACGGTATCGTGAACAAGAAGAACTGTTGGTAGTGCAGAGTTTACTTTTTCTTTTTGTGAGATCTTGGATTTGACGCGAGAGGCAGCTTTTCCGTCGGTCTGTTCTTTTGATGGTATTTTCGTCACAGGTTTGACGTCATTTTCCTGGCGCGTGATGTTGGTCCGCCTTTCAGGAGATCGTTTGATTTTCGGCTGTTGTTTTGACGATCTTGACGCCAAAGGAGTAGGCTAGATCTAGACGGGGTTGTTGAGGTGACTGGTGGTAGGCCTAGTCACCCGTTTGGCTGCCTCCGCGTAAGAGATGGGCAGCGGTGAAGGACCTGATTGTGGTTTGTCTGCGTGGTTGGGATCCGTTTGTGTCCCAACCGACACGCAGACCGGCAGCGTCCTTCCGCTATTCAGCGCCC
>CM060305.1:27036365-27073865 GCA_030674185.1 Monoplex corrugatus | reverse complement strand
TGTTGTGTGTGTGTTTGTTGTGTGTTTGTGTGTGTGTGTTTGTGTGTGTTGTGTGTGTGTGTGTGTGTTGTGTGTTGGGTGTGTATGTGTGTGTGGTGTGTGTTTTTGTGTGTGTGTGCGCGCCGCACGCGCGTCCTATTAGATGGTTGACTGGCTGTCTATGTGTACGCACACACGCATTCATATACACGAATGCACACACACTCGCTTTCCTACACACACACATACATACACACGCACACACAGACACACACACAAACACACACACACACACACACACACAGAGAGAGAGAGAGAGAGAGAGAGAGAGAGAGAGAGGGGGGAGAGAGAGAGAGAGAGAGAGAGAGAGAGAGAGAGAGAGAGAGAGAGAGAGGGTCATCTACACAATAGAGTATGCCTTACACGTCCTCTTTACTTAATCGTACTCAGACCTATTGTTGATCTCCTAACAGAGGCCGTGTTCGGAGGTTCTTCAACTTCATTTCTTCTTTACCATTGTCGTAATAATTACGTTCAAAGCTTTCCAACGTCTGCGTCGAGGTCCTTCACCCGTTGTCCTTTACTTGTTTTTTTTAAAGGATTTCTCCCTTGTTTCTCCAGTATTGTTTTTGAAGGTTTGTTCAGCCGTTTTGCCCATGACCTGAAAATGTTCGTTTCTTTTCTGTTTCTGATTGACTTTTATATTACACACAACACAAGCATTTTTTTTTTTTTTTTGGTTTCTGTTTAATTTGATATGGTTTGCTCGTTTGTTTGTTTTTTGTTTGTAAGTTTTTTTGAGTGATTCGTGCGTGGGTTTTTGTTTTAGTTTTGTTTTGTTGTTGTTGTTTTTTGTTTATTTGTTTCGTTTTGTTTTGTTTTATGATGCGACTACGGACGTCGTTTTGCTCATGCTGTGAGTGCGGTATGTAGCGGAACAGGTTCATTTAAAGCCACTGATGGTACCTGCACTAAAGACATCAAAATGAAAGGAGGAAAAGCAAAACAGAAAATGATCCTACCCATTAATATATGGAAAGACAGGATTATGCTAGCAGCTCCTAAATTGAAAATTGTACATGTGCAATGCCTGATCTGGCCAATAATGCTGTATGGCTGTGAACCCGGACATCAGAAGAACAGATAAAAATGGGATTGAAGCAGCGAAGATGTGATTCTACAGGTTGCCTCTGAGAGTCACAATGGACTGATCTGATAAAATAACAGATAAAAGTATCTTGAACGAACTCACCGGCAAAAATAAAAAAAAAAAAAAGTCAAAAATGAGATACATCGGCCATGCAACCCGCAACACCAACTCAGCCCTGATGACAACAGATTTGCAAATAAAACTTGAAGCCAAACGAAATCTGGGCAGAGCACCCACACCCTATACGAACAACATCATCGACATCAGTGGTTCGAGGGTCTGCAAACTAGCATAGAAAAGTCAAGATTGGAGTGGACTGAAAAGAATTTTTTGTGGCGTCTGCTGGTGCGGCTAACATAGAACTCAATGAAACTGACGGGTAAAGGCATGATGAGATTGATAACTATGACTTAGAGTTACACTACAACAGTTGTTTTCTAACATTCAGAGCAACGAAAACATATCACCCGGAAAACCAAGATGCTATGTCTCCATAAACGTTGGATCATCGTCAAGATTGCTGATTCAGAATATATGACGCAACTGAAATGTTTCAACAGACAACAGAGCCTGCCTTGGCCGTTGAATACAACATCGTTACCAAACAGAAAACTAATGACACTTTCTGTCCTTTTAATCATAATTGCCGCCATTGAACGACTTTTGCTGTGACTTTTGTTCAGAAACGTAAGATACTATTTATCAGATACTGTAAAATTGTTTGCATTCGAAACATATCTGGGTAAGGACGGCAAAATTCTTGAAATCATAATGTATCACCCGTGCATACATTAGTCTGACTGAAAATTTAGTATTATTTCGTATCGACGAAAGTTCAGTATATGTTTCAATTATCCTTCTTGTAAAATTGTACATTTATAAACAAAGATTTGAAAAGACTCTACTAGATATCTAGCCACAAAATATCACATCGGAGAATACAGTGTAAAATTGCCATGTACCTTGCCCTCCTTTAAAACAAAATCCTTGCCATATTTACCATCAACAACAACCGACATTTGATACTGTTTATTTAATTTACATAATACACCAGCTACCAATCGACATAATGAAATATAACAGCGAGTCTAAATTCTTAACAATCTACCCATGAATACTCGTAATAACTAATTTTTTTTTAATTTTTATGTTCCATGTACATATCTTCTATTGCTAACTTCGCTTCAAGAAATGTGTGCATACTTGTACTTCAAGCAGATGGATATTTTACATGAATTGGACTGTTTGTTACAGTATGATTATAATTTTATTCATGCTTTGCTTTTTTCGTTTTGAACTTGTTTGTTTTATGTGATTAAAACGAATGTTAAAAAAATTTGAAAAAAAAAATGCCGCCATCTTGGCCACAGTTGCTGACTCGATTCCCTCGGCACTGGGTCATCCGCCCCCTCCCCCCCCCCCCCCTCCGCTCATTCCGCCGCCCCTAGCGTTTAAACGCCAAGTTTGTGTTCACTTCCTCACAGCAAGAAGCCATAAAAAAAGTCACGCTGGAATTTACGAAGCGCACTGCTAGCAGCTTGTCCCATAAGGACCCCCATTTGGCTTTCCGTGTGAATGTAACGAGCAAGGAGGCTTCATTCTGAAAAATCTTTTTTAGTGCTGATCAGGGATCTGAACTTTGGGGCCTCTGGTTTTATTATTATTGTGTGGTGTTGAAATTGTTGTGGATTTTTTTCTGTTAGTTTGTTTGGTTGGTTATTTGTTTGCTTGTTTCTGTGGTGTGTGTGTGTGTGTGTGTGTGTGTGTGTGTGTGTGTGTGTGTGTTTGTTTTTACGTGTGTGTGTGTGTGTGTGTGTGTGTGTGTGTGTGTGTGTGCGTGCGTTTGCGTGTTTACTGCTGTTGTTAGTGTTAGTGTTCTGTGTGTGTGTGTGTGTGTGGTGTGTGTGTGTGTGTGTGTGTGTGTGTGTGTGTGTGTGTGTGTGTGTGTGTGTGTTTGCTTGTGTGTGTGTGTGTGTGTGTGTGTGTGCGTTTGCGTGTTTTTCTGCTGTTGTTAGTGTTATTGTCCTGTGTGTGTGTGTATGTGTGTGTGTGTGTGTGTGTGTGTGTGTGTGTGTGTGTGTGTGTGTGTGTGCATGTGTGTATGTGTATGTGTGTGTGTGTTTTGTGTATGTGTGGGTTTTTGTGTGTGTGTGTGTGTAAGTGTATATGTATGTGTGTGTGTGTGTGCTTTGTGTGTGTGTGTGGTTTTTTTGTGTATGTATGTGTGTGTTGTGTGTGTGTGTGTGTGGTGTGTGTGTGTGTGTGTGTGTGTGTGTGTGGTGTGTTTGTGTGTGTGTGTGTGTGTTTGCTTGCGTGTTTGCTGCTGTTGTTAGTGTTATTGTCACTCTGCATCTTCTGCCCCTTGCGCTCAGTGGCATTCATCCACTCCGCTTTAACAGAGTTTCCAAATACACAAAGGACTTTTGGTTCATTTCGTCCCAGTTGCGCTGTTTTCGTTGCTATCAACGATATTGCTATTGTTGTTGTTGTTATTGTCGTTGCCCCTGCTGCTGCTGTTAGTTTTGCACCGCCATCTTTTACATCGCTTATTGATACTACCCCTCCCCCTCTCCCCAGCCCCCACCTTTCCGCACCCTCCTCCCCCTCCCTCCATAGCGGTCATTTCGGTTTTTCCATTCTACTTCCGAACCAGGGTCCATCCCGTTGCAGCTGTTGATTTCGTGGCAGCTATTACATAATATAATTGTTGTTTTATCTCTGGGTCAGTGGATCATATAAAGTAGTGGCGTGGTTTAAAACGCATTATATGATGCTTCATTTAGACTGGTGGACTGGTGGCAGTTTCGCTGTCTGGGGAGGTGCTAAATTGAAGGGCGTTTTATGAGTGTCATAAATCCTCTATCCACCGAGGCTTTTGCCCTAAAGAAGGGCTATTCTATAAATGGGGGATAGGAAAGAGTCTCTGTCTGTCTCTGTCTGTCTCTCTCTCTCTGTCTTTCTCTGTCTCTGTCTTTCTCTCTCTCTCTCTCTCTCTCTCTCTCTCTCTCTCTCTCTCTCTCTCTCTCTCTCTGTTCGCGCGCATGAGTTTGTGTGTATGTGTGTGTGTGTGTGTGTGTGTGTGTGTGTGTGTGTGTGTGTGTGTGTGTGTGTGTGTGTGTGTGTGTGTGTGTGTAGGTAACTCTGTAGCATTCTCTCTATCCCTCTCTCTATCTATCTAGTTATTTGTTTATCTTTGTATCTACGTATCCATCCACCCATCTATCTATCCATCAATTCCATCTTCCATCTGTCTATCTATCTATCTATCTATGTAGGTATCTATCTATCTATGTAGGTATCTATCTATCTATCTGTCTATCTATCTGTCTATCTATCTATCTATCTCTATCTATCTATCCATCTATCTTCCTATCCATCTATCTCGCTATTTATCTATCTCCTCCCCTCTTTCTCTCTATCTATTTGCCTATTTATAGTGTGTGTGTGTGTGTGTGTGTGTGTGTGTGTGTGTGTGTGTGTGTGTGCTGTGTCTGTGTGTAGTGTGTGTGTGGTGTGCGCGCGCGTTTCTGTTTTGTACGCATTTATATATATGCACAATTTTAATGTTACATCTTTTGAGTGTTTCTCTTCTGATTTCACTCAGTATGTCATTTTGACCCCTGACCCCCCCTCTACCCCACCCCTCTGATTTGCTACTCATCAGGCAACTGGACGCTGGAACGGCCCAATCAAAATGCTGATCGACAGAGAGGCGGACATGGTGGTCACTTCACTGAAGATCAACCCTGACCGGAGCAGAGCCGTCAGATTCTCTGTTCCCTTCCTAGAGACCGGCATCACCATAGTTGTGTCCCTTAGAGAAGGCGCCATCTCACCCACTGCATTCCTGGGTAAAATAAACTCGTTGTTGTGTTGCATGATTTTTCTTTTTTTATTAGTTGAGACAAGAAAGAAAATACACTGATATAATTCAAACTGATATGATTAAACGTTATGTTTGTTTTATGAAGAAGGACAACGCTGTGATTATGAATGATATAATCGAATCTTTTTTTTATGAAACAAAGTGCAAAGTGATACTGGAATATCTGTTATGTAATTAGCAGCTTTAGATGGATGCATTATCAGAGTGAACTGTCTCTAAATAGAATTGTTCCAGAGCAGACTGGAAATGAACTGTTTTATTTATGTGTCCAGATTCCCTTCCCAGAATCTCAAATGTACGCACATCCTTGAAAGTTGAGTTTATTTTTCAATCTACTGATCAAAGATTTAATTGAAACAGCAATCAGTTAACTTTTTGATGTCAACATTTAGTGATATGTCATTACACGATTGTAATTGTATTGTCCATTTAGTCATTTAGTTGCCTCTATCTTTCTTTTTTTTCTTTCTCGTACATTTGTTTTGTTTTGTTTTATTTGTAGATTATATTGAAAGGCGTGCTCACAGATGTGCACACACAAAAACCCATGTGCTCAAATGTGTGCGCGTACGAGTAAGCTTAAATAACACACGAACGCAAACGTCCACTTTTTTAATTATTTTTTTTAAGATGTTTCTCGTCATTCTGAAATAAAGAATAAACAGGTGTACATGCAAAAACGATGCATGCATCCATATTGAATGAAAATGGTAGTCATTTACATCACAGTTTGTTTTAACTGTATCAGCCTGTGACCTTTCATTTCAAATTGTTGTAGAAGAAGAAAAGACAGCAAGCTGTTAAACTATAACGGTTTCGTTTCAGAGCCTTTTGATATGACGTCATGGCTGCTGATCGTGTTGTTTTGTATTCACGTGGTGGCGCTAGGGTCTATACCTTTGAACGGTTCAGCCCCTCGAGTCTTGATAAGGGACACAATGCTAAAGGTAGTAAGCAGCCTGCGAGTGCCGTCCCTTGCAGAAAGCGTTTCTCTTGCCAGAAGTCGATGTTGTCCCGTGCTTCATTACACATCGCTGCTTTTTTCATACTCTGCAGCCTTTTTTTCGATTCGTGGCTATGCCATTTTTCCTTCAGCGCTTTGGATGTGATTTTACACTTTCAGTCTTTGTTGGAAACTCAGGTTGGCACTGAGTAAGGTAATGATAATAATAACGGTAACAGTGTTACGGAGAAAACGTCATAGAATTTTAAACTTAAACAAAAGCTGTTGTGGCAAGTGAAGGAAAGAAAAGGAAAAAAATCTCATGACAGTTTCATGTTTCAGACTCAGTGGTATAAATAAGAAGCGCGCCACTATCATCAGGACCATGCATTGAGCGAATTTTGTTATGTATTTTATCTCCCCCCCCCCCCCCCCTTACAGATGATAGAAGGTACAGAGCAGCCTACTAACAACCCAAGAAAAGAACAGATTCACACCGGCCGAGTTCTTTTGGCATTCAAATCATAGAATAGGCCTGTAATAGGGAGCTCATATGTACATTAAAAATAATGTATTTGTTGTTTTCAGAAGGCCTTACCGTCGTCATAGAGGCAGGAAGTTTGTGTACATCGAAAACAGCAAGACGTTTGTATAAAAAAAAGAACAGATGTGAAGAGACGATAAATTCAACCAAGGAAGAAAGCAAAACGAAAACAAAACAAAACAAAACAAAAAAAGAGAGAAAAACAAAACTGCACTGTCGCAGTTACGACACACTTTTCGTCCTTAGTGAGGTATTTGTAATATTCGGTCAAACCACCAATGCCTGAAAAGAACAGAAGTAAAGAGATGTTAAATTCAACCAAGAAGAGAAAAAAGAACAGATATTAACAGAAAAACAAAATTGCCTTATCGCAGTTACAACACACTTTTTGTCATCGTTTAGTATTTGTAATATTCGGTCAAACCATGAATGTATAATTTTGAATTTTATCACCGGGTAGAGTCAAACTAATCTTGTTTTTTCTGAACTGTCTCAATATGATGAAACTGCTGAAATCAATTCCCTATAAAACGTCAACCTGATTTTCTGTTACTTTTTCAAGCTCTTGGTGTCATTATTTGGTGTTTTCGTTTCTGTACTTTTATTATTTAAATGTTGTAAACTTGTTCCATTTTTCCCTCTACAGAAAGTTCGACTCAGTATATAATGGAGCTTAACTGCCCCGAAACTTTTCTGCACGAGTGGACTGTAGCGTATGCAGAGAATTGAAACTTTTGTTTCAGTTTATTTCAGCTTACTGGGATTTTTTTCTTTGTGTCTATTACGAACATATTGTTCTTATCGAAATTGCTTTGGGGAGTGTTAAATCTATAGACTTGTTTTAACGGACGTTCTCTTCGGGAATATTAAAACTGCAGTGAGTGATTCTCCTTGCGCAAAATGCAATTGCTTTCGCCTATAGATCAATTTACACAAATGTATGTAGGCATGGCAGAAGTGTACTTTGAAACGCATAAATGTCCTGTACTGAAGCTGTAAGGGATTACAGATATCGTATACACTTATTTTCAACTTTTCTTTAAGTTCACTTTAAGCAGCTGATACACACAAGGACAAAAACAAACAACAAAATGTAAATGCAATCAACTCGCCACAACTATTTCAATTCATGTAAAATGTCGATACGCTTAAAAAATGCTAGTATGTGCACATGTCTCTCTCTCTCTCTCTCTCTCTCTCTCTCTCTCTCTCTCTCTCTCTCTCTCTCTCTCTCTCTCTTTCTCTCCCTTCCCCCTCTCCCCATCTTTCTTTGTCTCTGTCTTTGTCTTTCTCTCTGTCACTGTTTTTATCTCTGTCTCTGTCTCTGTCTCTGTTTCTGTTTCTGTTTCTGTCTCTGTCTCTGCCTCTGTCTCTATCTCTGTCTCTTTCTCTGTGTCTATGTCTGTCTGTCTGTCTCTCTTTCTCTCTCTCTCTCTCTCTCTCTCTCTCTGTGCATAAGCCTATATCTATCTATCTATCTATTATATATATATATATTATATATATATTATTTATATTATCTGTCTTTGCTATCTATCTGTCTGTTTGTCTATTTATCCTTTATCTATCTATTATCTATCTATCTATCTGTCTGTCTCTATCTATCTATGATGTATTTATCTATCTTCTATCTATCTATCTATCTATCTGTGTCTGTCTGTCTGTCTGTCTGTCTCTAAATATATATATACAGAGATAGAGAGACAGACAAGAGAGAGACAGACAGAGAGAGACAGACAGAAGAGAGAGACAGACAGAGAGAGAGAGAGAGAGAGAGCAGTTTACAGTGTACAGTCCACACACCTACGTTTTTCATAACTAAAAACGTCATAGATATTAGCAATAGAACTTCATAATTTTAGGTATGCGACATCTGATCTACACATTGCATCCAGTTTTTTTTTCAATCGCTGAAGTAAGGTAAAGGAAAGATGGTGTTCGTCTGTCGTCATCGACAATGCCACGGCTTCATGAAGTTGCTTGAGTCAGTGTGTCCGGAGGTGACTGATCAATCCGATCCGGGCACAGAAGTAACGTCCACAGGTTGGACATCTATGGTCGGTTACTGTGGTTGAAGGGTTTGCAGCCCTAGCTTTCCGTGCAGCTCGTTTTTCTTGTGCAGATTGGATACGAGACACTTCTCAAGTGGTACATCCGGTTTTGATTCTTCTACGCCAGACTGTACGGTCGAGGGCAAGGTTTTCCCAATTTTCCCAGTCTATGTTGAGGGACTTTAGCGATGCCTTCAAGCTGTCTTTAAACCGTTTTCTCTGGCCTCCAACTGTTCTCTTGCCAGACGCTAGTTCCCCGTAGAGGAGTTGCTTCGGAATTCTGGTGTCAGACATCCGGTACACATGGCCAGCCCAGCGAACTTGACTCTTTTGAAGTAAAGTGTGGATGGAGGGAAGATTGGCTCTCTCTAGTACTTCTGTATCAGGGATCTTCTCTTGCCATCGGATATTGAGAATCTTTCTGAGGATTTTGGTGTGAAAATGATTCAATTTCCTTGCGTGTCAACTGTAAACAGTCCAGGTCTCACTGCCATAGAGGAGAGTGGTGACGACCACCGCTTTGTACACTTTGAGTTTAGTTGTGGCCGAGATACCTCTTCTGTCCCATACAGTAGGACGCAGCCTCCCAAATGCAGTGCTGGCCTTAGCTATGCGTTTGTTGACTTCGTCGTCGATATGCACACAACGTGATAGGGAACTGCCGAGATATGTGAAGTTGTCGACTGCATGTAGTTTTGTGCCCTTGACCTCGATATTTGGTTCAGTATATGGAACACCTGGAGGGGGACTGATACATGACTTCAGTTTTTTGGTGCTTATTGTAAGACCGAAGTTGTCGCAAGCAGTTGAAAATTTGTCCATTCATTGTTGCATCTGTTCACCACTGTAAGCATTTAACGCACAATCGTCTGCGAAAAGGAGGTCACGAAGAGTGCTGTAACTGCACTTAGTGGTCGCCTTGAGGCGTCTTGTGTTGTACAACTTGTCGTCTGTGCGGTAGCGTATATCTATTCCAGGGTCTTCTGGAGAGAATGCATCTGATAACATTGCCGAGAACATCATAGAGAATAGTGTAGGCGCAAGGACGCATCCTTGTTTCACGCATTGCTGACTGGAAAGTCTCTGGACATTTCTTCGTCATCAAGGACCCGTGCCATCATACCATCGTGGAACTGTCGCACCATATTTACGAAGGCTGGAGGCAGCCGAACTTCGCCATTACTTTCCACAGCCCCTCGCGACTACCGTGTCAAACGCCTTTGTCAAGTCGACAAAGGTTGTGTACAGTGCTCGGTGTTGTTCCTGCGCCTTTTTTGCAGTTGACGAGCAGCAAAATCATGTCCACCGTACCTCACCCAGCCCGAAATCCACATTGACTCTCTGGCAACAGACCCTGCTCAAGATGATTAGTGAGGCGTTCAGCAGCACCCTTGCTAATATCTTGCCTGCAATGGACAGTAGTGATATTCCTCTGTGGTTGTCACATGATTGTTTGTTTCCCTTCCTCTTGTATAGGTGGACTATTGAGGCATCCTTGAAGTCTTGAGGGAGTGATTGACTGTTCCAGAGTGTTACAAACATCTCAGTTAATCTTTGTGTGAGCATTGGACCTTCCGCTTTGTAGATCTCAGCAGGTATGGCGTCAGCGCAGGGGCCTTGCCACAGGAGAGTTGGCCAATGGCCTTTGTGACCTCTTGTATGTTAGGTGGTACATCAAGTTGGTTGTTCTTTTCTATTTGAGGGAGGCGATCAATGGCTGTTTTCATTTATTGAGGAAGGGCGGTTCAAGACACTGTCGAAGTGATCCGCCCACCTTTCAAGAATTTCTGACCGCTCGGTGATCAACATTTCCCCATCCCAGATAGTAATGGAGAGATGCCAGATGACGTTGGCCCATAGATAGCCTTCAGGGCGTCATAAAACCTTTTCGAGTCGTGACGGTCTGCATATAGCTGGATTTCATCAGCCTTGTCACTTAGCCACTTGTCTTGCATGTTCCTGAGTTTTGCCTGGACTTGTCGGCGACACTCCATGAATGCAGTTTTCTTTGAATCAGACTTTGGGTCACACTGGTAGGAAGATGGCGTCTGTGCTTCTCATCCAGAAAGGTTTGGATATGCTGGTCGTTTTCATCAAACCAGTCTTGATGTTTTCGTGTGACAGGTCCTATTTTCTCTAGGGTGATGTATAGACATGGTCCCTGAAGACTGCCCACTCTTCTGCGACACTAGCATTACCAAAATGAAGGTCAGCCAGCTTGACGTTCAGGTCACTAATGAGGTTCTCTACAGTGGTTTCCTCTTTTAGTTTTGAAGTGTTTAGTCTCTTTGGTGGGGGTTTCTTGCCTTGAGGCCTGCGTTTTGGTTTAATGCGGAACGTTAAGCTTTGAGATGACTAGCCGGTGGTCTGTCCAGCATTCAGCGCCACACATGGCTTTAGTTACTCGTACATCATCTTTGTCGGCCTTTCTGGTAATGACATAGTCCAACATGTGCCAGTGCCTGGATCTAGGGTGCATCCATGTTGTCTTCTTTCTGGTTGCCAACTGAAATAGCGTGTTAGTGACGACCAAGTTGTGTGAGCTGCATGTCCGAAGGAGGAGTTGTCCATTCCTGTTGCAATTCCCTATGCCATGTTTGCCAATGATGCCTTCCCATGCTTCATAGTCGGACCCAACTCTTGCACTGAAGTCCCCGAGGACCAGAAGTTTGTCAGCTCTGGGAACGCTTGTTAGTAGAGAATCAAAATCTTCATAGAACTTCTCTTTGGTCTCTTCAGAATTTGTCATTGTTGGGGCGTAGGCACTAATCAGTGTGGCTTGCTTTTTGTCTGTGAGGGGCAGTGCATCACCATGAGTCTGTCATTGTAACCTTTAGGCAGTCGTTCAAGGTTCTTAACTAGACTGGACTTGATCGCAAAGCCTACTCCAGCTTCACGGCGTTCTTCTTGTTTACGTCCACTCCAGAAGAATGTATAGCCAGCACCTGTCTCAGTGAGTTGACCTTCTTCAGTCAGTCTGGTCTCTGATAGAGCTGCAATATCAACCTTGTAACGAGCTAATTCTCTAGCAACCAGTGCAGTTCTTCTATCAGGTCGGTCAGCTTTGGCATTGTCTAGAAGTGTACGTACATTCCATGTACCTATGGTGAGTCTTGTCACCTTTCTTTCGTTTCTGTTTTTTCGACCGCTAAATGGGATCCCTACCAGCCGCAGTATGCTGGTCCGGGTAGGTTGAAGCAGGCAATGTTTAGGGCACCTTTTCTAGCCCCTTCCTCATTCTAGGAGGTGAGCAGTGCGGGTCCTGAAGAGGGCTGCTCAGTCACTCAGGATGTTGCCGGGTTCCTCTGCTGCTTCGTTCATGACAAGACGACCAGTGTCCTGAGCCGCCTGTGTGCAGGTTTGCGGCTGTAGCTGCCAGTGTATCCTCACCTACTACGTCGTCGCGCCCCCATCGCCACAGGGCTTTACGGTTGAAACTTTTAACTGTGAGTATGACGCCATGATATGCGCTGAGATTTTGATTAAAGTGTAGATAACTTGCGTAGCATCATCCACACTCTCTCGTCCAGGATCACCTGGATCCAGTGGCAAGACATGGTCAAGACGGCTGAAGATGATTCTGGGTGCAGGATTTTGCCGGAGACTTGACATCGTTTGAACAAGAAACCGCCTAACGGGGCTCCGCTCTGAATTTTCTGTAGGGGTTGTTTCCCTTAGCCTTTACTGATCCATCAGCTATCCACAAGGCAGTGGAAACGGATGATATTAGTCTGGCAACTCACCAGTGACCTTTCCGGTATAGGAGACCCTACCAGGAGTACTAGACTCCCGACGGCTTAGCTCAGTGGATCATAGTTGCACACAAGCTTCTCTACCAACGACAAGGTTTCATCCACAGATTTTGTTTCTTTTTTTTGCTTTTGTGTATTTTTTGTCACTATTGACTGAAAATTAGTTTGGAAGAACAGAAACGGTTCTGGAGGTGTTTTCTCTTTTTGTGCATTCTTCTATTAGTTTCCACTATACACGAATGATTGACCTTTAAAGTATGAAACATAAGGAATAACGCCTTGTCACGCACACACACACCACACACACACACACACACACACACACACACACACACACACACACACACACACACACACACACACACACACACACACACACACACACACACACACACACACACACACACACACACACACACACACAACACAGACTCTCTCTCTCTCTCTTTCTTTCTCTCTCTCTCTCTCTCTCTCTCTCTCTCACGCACGCACGCACGTACGCGCGCACGCACACACATTTCACACATACATACATACATACACACACACACACACATACACACACACACACACACACACACACACACACACACACACACACACACACACACACAGCTCTCGATTTTTTCGGTTTTTTTTTTCGGTTTCTTTCCATTATAAGACTCAGAAAACACTCAAGAATGACCTAGTTTTCAAAGTCCATTACGCCCAACACGCTGAGGAATCGATTGTTTCATTGTTTTAGCAGGAAAGACAAGTATGAAATAATCCGGGGCTTGAATGATTCTACCACAACATCATGATAGTATTAATAATAATAGTAATAATAACAATATTAATAACAGTAGTAATAATGATAATGATGATGATGATGATAATAGTAATAACAATAGTAATAATAATAATAATGTAATGATAATAATAATAATAATAATAATAATAATAATAATAATAATAAATAATAATGATGATGATGATGATGATGATGATGATGATGATGATGATGATAATAATAATTACGATAATAACAACAACAATAATAATAAGAAGAAGAAGAACAATATTACGATGATGATAATGATGATAATAATATGAAGAAAAAGAGATGGAGGAGGAGAAGGAGGCGTACTATTGGTAAAAGTGGTGGTAGTAGTAGTAGTAGTAGTTATACTTGTAGTAGTAGTAGTAGCAGCAGCAGTAGTAGCAGTAGTAGTTGTAGCTGTAGTAATAGTATTGGAAATACTAGTAGTAATGAGAAAAGGAAAATGAAGAAGAAGAAAAAAAAAGAAAAAGAAGAAGTAGTAGAAGTAAAAGAGGAAGAGGAGCAGGAGGAAGGGGCAGGAGAGTAGTGGGATGGAAGGATGGGGGAGTGAAGGAGTTAATCACTGCCGAACAAAAAGGTATGTCTTTAGATTATATTGAGAAGAAGGAAAGAGTTTGTGACATATCAAAGTAATGGTAAAACAAGGAAGGTAGAATTCAGCTGAGCATGGACGAAAATAAGGCTGCCTCTGCGTTGAAAAAAAAATCAATGTGGTTTAGATACCAAAAATAGCATCCCCAAAAACGACAACAACAACAACAGCAACAATAGCAACCAAACACACAAAAGAACAAACACCACCAACAACTATAAAATATCCAAGTATATCTTTAATTCTAGAGACCTGAATACAATGTTATAAATATCTTGGTTCCAGTTTCTTTCCAACTTTCACCCAAACTGCGAACCGGTATCAATCAAAAATAAAATACTAGGAATCCTGGACTTCTGTACTTTCAACATGGACTCATACGTATCTACCTTTTTTTTTTTTTTTTGTACTTTCAGCATTCGTTCGTACTCATCAACCAATATTGTTTCTTTTTTATTTTGTTTCTTTTTTTTGTTTTTGTTTTGCTTAGTAGTGACAAGATGCACATTTGTTTCAGCGCTATGTGTGTATGTGTGTGTGTGTTTGTTGACTTTCAGAACCGTACGACTACCCCTCCTGGTGTCTTATACTGGTCTTTAGCGTTCATGCCACCGGCGCGTCCATTTTCATTTTCGAATGGCTCAGTCCTTACGGTCTGAACCGCGGCAAAACGTTCCTTCCAGGTAACTAAGCTAACGTAAGGAGTGAGTGATGTTAGTGCTGTACCTTGTAGTCTTCTGACGCTGTTTGTCTCTTGTGTTGGACTTGTCCCTATCTCTGTATCTCTCTGCAGAATACTTCCATCCCCCACACTCATCCCTTAAAGCCTTGTCCTTCGCCTTCCCTTTCTTCTCGTTAGTCTCCCAAATAACCCGTACCTCTTTCTAGTATGCAAAATATAGCTCGCCAGCGAACAAACAAACACACGCAAATAAACAAGAAACAAGTTAAGAACAGAAAACAACAAGTAAGCAAACAGAACCACACCAAACACAGAAGCAAAAGCTAAAAGTTAAAATAAAAACAGTAGCAAAGAGAAAACAAAATACAACAGCAGCAGCAGCAACAATAGCAACAACATCTACAGCTATTATGCCAACCAGGTAAAGAAAAGCCAAATGCAGACACCCACTAAAAAAAAATCCACAGCAATAAAATTACAACAACAAAAGAAAACAGTAATTGCAAGGAAACAACGACAAAAAATCAAATTTGATCAAACGTAAAATGTACAGACTCTCAGCTTGTATGAAATAGTAAGGTCACAGGTTATCATATACATACATATACATATACATATACATATACGTATACATATACATATACATATACATATACTATACATATACATGTGTGTGTGTGTGTGTGTGTGTGTGTGTGTGTGTGTGTGTGTGTGTGTGTGTGTGTGTGTGCGTGTGTGTGTGATTTGTGTGTGTGTGTGTGTGTGTGTTGTGCGTGCGTGTGTGCGTGCGTGTGTGTGTGTGTGTGTGTGCGTGTTACCATGCAACTTAAAACAAAATACGGAATAGTTCCAAATGACAGGTAACATGGCTGTGTGTTAAGAGGAAGAACTCTGACTTGATTTACTCCTTTTTCCAAACGTCACGATTTTCTTTGGATGCATGTATGCACACTGTCTTGCCCACAATACGCAGGCTGTATGTTACCACATAGTCTGCATAATCCGTTTTCGACGGACGTCCATACTGTTTGTTTTCATGTTTCCTTTAGTTACGGGACGCTGACATGTACTTAAACGATCTTTAACGTGCAGACGTGATGTTCTGAGTGCATACACGAAGGTTCAGGTACTAACACGTCTGCATATATGTTGACCTGTGAGATCAGAAAAAATCTCCACTCTTTACCCACCAGGCAGGAGGTAACCTGGCAGGATCGAACCCCAGGCCTTCCGATTGGGAATCTCATGCCTTGCCCTATTATCGCGCTGGTCGTTCTGTGTTTGAACATGCAAAGGGGCACCATTAGCGATTGACTGCTTGAATCGCTACTGTTTCTAACCAGATAATTTACCAGCATAATTCTTATAGTAATTATGTGCATGACATTTAAGAACATGGTACTAGACTCTACTTGAAAGGACAGTCTTAACTGGCATGCAGTGTCATGGTTTTATTTATTGTTAGTTTATGAATAATGTTATTGTATAATGTATGAATAAAGTTGTGGTATATGTGTGCCACGCAATTATTCAGAGAAAAAGCAGCTGTCATAATAGAAGCAAGATTTTTACGTTGAACATTAATTCCCCTTGTGAAGACGAGAACTTGGATTTGCTATAGCTGAACATTTCGGATTGTTCTTATGAAAATTGTAGGAACATCAATGCTTGAGTGAAAACAATTAAGGCCTATGTATAATACTGTAGCAGAGGAAAATAACTACAAACGACATCTTTAACATAAGAAAATCAAATAAAAAAGAGAACACAAACAGATCAGAATTCCACTATACGCAGTCCACTGAGAACGTTATTCTTCGGGACCGAATGTTCTGTTTCGATGCCTATGGAAGCTTCCTATATACAAACATCCACGAAACTGATGAAACGTTACATTCTGAAGGAAACTATTAATTTTACGCATTTATGTGCCTATCTTTATATATATAATCACGCTGAAAATACAGAGAAAAGAACACAGACCCATATTTCAGCGCAATTTCGCCTTTCTCGAGGGCTCTTTTTGTAATTTAGAATATTTGTTATTTCCAACGTGTCTTTCATAAATGAGAAGACTCCTCAAAGCAGAATGACGTATGTGATTTAGTTCATTCGAGACATATTCTTATACAAACTGTATTGGTGCAGTTTCTTCTGTTTTTTCGCGGTGTAGTTATTGTATTTTGCTTGCCATTTTGCTTTATATGTACATGTAGACATGCCTGCCTGTTTGAATGCCTTATCGTTAAGCTTATCTTGTCCTCCACGCCTTTAAATTGTACAATCTGACGTTTTGTTTGCTTTGTGTTTGAGTGATCCAAGCTGTGTCTAAAGCGGTGGAACAATGCCACGTGTCATAGTGTTGTATTGTGTGCATGCTATTCATAGTGTATTCAAAGTGTGCTTGGTAATTGGCAAGTTTCGTGAGATGTGAAGTGTCCTCTTTCCTTTGCCAATCCCTTTTTTTTTTTTCAAGTTTTATTTAACAATGATCTGACATGCGATCTCTGTGACAGTCTGTATCTGTCTGTCTCTCTCTGTGTCTGTCTTTGTCTATTTGTTTGTCTGTCTGTCTCTGTCTGTCTCTATCTCTGGCTCTGTTTCTGTCTCTGGCTCTGTTTCTCTCTGTTTCTCTCTGTTTCTCTCTCTCTCTCTCTCTCTCTCTCTCTCTCTCTCTCTCTCTCTCTCTCTCTCTCTCTCTGCCTCTCTGTGTCTCTCTGTGTCTCTCTGCTGTCTCTCTCTCTCTGTCTCTCTCTCTCTCTCTCTCTCTCTCTCTCTATCTTTCTCTCTCTGTGTCTGCCTGTCTGTTTTTCTATCGGATGTCCTTCTGTCTGTCTGTCTCTGTCTCTCTGTTTCTCTCTCTCTCTCTGTCTCTCTCTCTCTTTCTCTCTCTCTTTCTCTCTGTCTGCCTGTCTGTTTGTCTAACTGCATGTCCGTCTGTCTGCCTCTGTTTCTGTCTGTCTGACTGTCTCCGTCTCTGTTTCTCTCTCTCTCTCTCTCTTTCTTTCTTTCTTTCTCTTTCCCTCTCTCTCTCTCTCCCACCCGTCCCATGGTATACGAATATTTAATAAATTTAGGTACAACGGTTCAACATGATAAAATTTCATTGTGTATCGTGGTCTTTAAACATGTGAAAGGTTTTTCTTTGTTTTTGGTTTTGTTCTCGTTTTATGACAAAGAGGGCGACTGGTACTTTATGAATGTCATAAACACTTTTATAACACAGGGAAACATATGCTTGGATAATTCTGTTTTCTTGTGCCTGATGACAAGGGTCTATGTATATCAAATAGCTTACATTTTGTCTCTCCTCCAGTCTCTACATAACAACATTCTGGCAGGAATTTGCCATTTGAAGTTTGTGCGTTGGTGTAATCCTCTCTCTCTCTCTCTCCTTGTATCTCTGTCTGTCCTGTCTGTCTGTCGTCTGTCTCTCTCTCATTCAATCTCTCTCTCCCTTCTCTCTCACTCTGTCTGTCTTCTCTCTCTCTCTCTCTCTCTCTCTCTCTCTCTCTCTTCTCTCTTCTTTCTTTCTTTCTCTCTCTCTCTGTGTTCAGCAGTCTTTGTCAAATTGTCTCAGCTTCCATCCAAAGCTAAAACATACAGGCTTGAACTATCGACCGTCTCCTTCCACAGTAAACCTGATAATGTCACTTGGTCCTCACTCCTGTCTGAACTGCAATTACCTGGTGTTCAAAACAACACCTTTAACATTTTTTCATCCCTCTCTTCTCTCCTCCACCTTCTGTCCTTGCCTTACCCTTACCCCCCCCCACCCTCACCCAATCTCCTACCTTACCCTTACCCTCCCCCACCCCCCTTCCATCACCTAACCTTCTCTTCTTTCTCGTCGCCCTACGCCTCCGTCAGAATGTTGGCATCAAGGTTTTTTCAGCTTTAGTCTTGAGGTTTGGTTGTAGTCTTGCTGGAGTACTCTGGCGCTCTTTTAGATGTATTTTTTTATCTGCAAGGTAGATCCAGGGAAAAAATGTTGGATGCATCCAACATTTTTTCCCTGGATCTACCTTGACAGACAGGGTGGGAGAGGTCCTTGCAGCAACAAAGCTAGATTCATATGGCAGGCAATGATCGCCAACGCCATGTGGCAGGGCACATGATGATGATGACAATGAAGATGATGATGATGATGATGGTGATGATGATGATGATGGTGATGAGATGATGATGATGGTGATGGTGATGGTGATGGTGATGGTGATTATGATGATGATGATGATGGTGATGGTGGTGGTGGTGGTGGTGGTGGTGATGATGATGGTGGTGTGGTGTGGTGGTGGTTTTGATGATGATGATGATGAGATGATGATGATGATGATGATCGACGACGACGATGATGATGATGATGATGATGATGATGGTGATGGTGAGATGGTGGTGGTGGTGGTGATGGTGATGATGATGATGATGATGATGATGATGATGGTGGTGGTGGTGATGATGATGATGATAATGATGATGATGATATGATGATGAATGAGTCTGGAGTTTGGTGTTTGCTGAGTAGGGATTCATCGCGCTCGGACAGTTCCTGCGCGCTCCACCCAAACTTGCCAGCAGGTGTTTAGTAGATTCCTTGAGAATGCATAAAACTCTTGGCTCTGCAAGGTTTTGAAATAGGAAAAGGAGCTGGTCTTATGAAACATCGAAGGCAGCAGACAGATTGGAGCATTGATATGTCAACAGGGGCAACAAACAAGCCAAAGTTTTGACGCGTGGTGCGATTAAACTCAAGAAGTAATCTCTTAACTCCACGCCTCTATCAAAACCGCCAGTTTGCCAGCTTAAAAAGACATGCAAATACTTCAAAGGAAATTAATATAAAACATGTTAAAGCTAGTTTATTTATTTATTTGTTTATTTACTTATTTATTTCTTTATACATTCATTTTTTTAATTAATAATCTATCTATTTATTATAATTTGTTTATTTATTTATCTATTATTATTTATTTATTTATTTATTTTTTATTTATTATTTATTTTTGTGCGTTATTATATATATATATATATATATATATATATATATATATATATATATATATAATTATATATATATACATACATACAATATATATATATATATGTGTGTGGTGTGTGTGATGTGTGTGTGTGTGTGTGTGTGTGTAGTGTGTGTGTGTTGTGTGTGTGTGTCTGTGTGTACGTGTGTCTATGTCTGTGTTTGTGTCTGTGTCTGTCTGTATTTGTGCCTGTGTCTGATCTGAAGTTTTTGACAATTTAGACTGGCTGCAGTTGTGGAAATGATAATAATATGAATAAATTGTTCCAGTCTGCTGTAAAAGCCACTCAGTTAGCAGGCAATTGTCTTTATGCGATACACACAACAAACGTCATCCCATGAAAATATAGCTTACAAGTTTTTAACCAAGGTATTTACCATAAACGCTACGTGCTGACGATGAAAGCTGGGTCTTACAAGTTGAGGAAACAAATGAAGGCTAACCAAGCTGAAGAAATAGATGAAGGTTAACCATGTTTAGGAAATAGATGAAGGCTAACCAAGTTGAGGAAATAGATAAAAGCTAACCAAGTTGAGGAAACAAATAAAGTGCTAGTTGGTGATCTGGTAAGAGACAAAGTCAGGTTTGTTGGGATGATAATTTCTTAACAAGTTTTTGACAATAGATGGCTAATAACCTAGTTGGCGAAATGAATAGAATAAAGAGTCTGCGTAAAGCAGTTAGAGGCAATAATACACAAACATAACTCATCTATGAAATATAGTTAAAGGCTAACCAAATATGTAGTGCGAGATAAAGGCTATCAAGTTGAGGAAACAAGAAGGTAAAAGGGCTGAAAGCTGAGAGGTAACCGATAAAAGTGGCTAACCAAGTTTGAGGAAATAGATAAGGCTAAACCAAGTTGAGGAAATAGATAAAACTAACAAGTTGAGGAAAAAATAAAGCTAACCAGTTGAGGAAATAGATAAAAGGCTAACCAGGT
Organism: Monoplex corrugatus; assembly: GCA_030674185.1. Taxonomy (NCBI): domain Eukaryota; kingdom Metazoa; phylum Mollusca; class Gastropoda; order Littorinimorpha; family Ranellidae; genus Monoplex; species Monoplex corrugatus. The sequence continues at coordinate 27,053,481 of CM060305.1, read as the reverse complement.
TGAGGGAATGATAAAACTTAAACCAAGTTGAGGAAATAGTAAAGGCTGAACCAAGCTGGAGGAATGATAAAGGCTAAACCAAGTTAAGGAAATGATAAAGGCTAAATCAAAGTTGAGGAATAGATAAAGGCTAAATCAATTTGGGAGGATGAGATAAAGCATAAACCAGTTAAAGAATAGATAAAGCTTAACCAGGTTGAAGGAAATAGATAAAGGCTAACCAAGTTGAAGAAATAGATAAAGCTTAACCAGGTTGAGGAAAGAGAAAAAGTCTAGCCAAGCTGAGGAAATAGATAAAAACTGACCAAATTGAAGAAATAGATAAGGCTAACCAATTGAGGAAATAGACAAAGGCTGACGAAGTTGAAGAAATAAATAAAGGCTAACCATTTTGAGAAATAGATAAGACTGACCAACTGAAGAAATAGATAAAGGCTAAGCACGTTGAGGAAATAGATAAAGGCTAACCGAGTTTGAGAAAATAGATAAAGGCTAACCAATTTTAGGAAAATAGATAAAGGTAAACCATGTTTAGGAATAGTAAAGGCTAACCAAGTTTGAGGCGATAGATAAAAGGCTAAACAAGTTTGAGGAATAGAAAGGCTAACCAAGTTGAGGGAATAGACAAAGGCTAACCAAGTTGAGGAAATAGATAAAGGCTAACCAAGTTGAGGGAATAGACAAAGGCTAACGAAGTTGAGGAAACAGACGAAGGCTAACCAAGTTGAGGAAATAGATAAAGGCTGACCAAGTTGAGGAAATGGATAATACCTAACCAAGTTGAGGAAATAAATAAAACTAACCAAACTGAAGAAATAGCCCGACAGAGACAGAGACAGTCAGAGAGACGGAGACAGCGAGCCCGCAAACGAGTACACTAGTGTGCTACTCCATTGAGATTCTGTGCGTGATCACAAAACGATAGAGCATCTGTAAATCTCTCCAAAGAAATAATTAAAAATACGATAATTTAGTGCTACAAAACTCTCCGCAAAGAAAATAAAAAAATGTAGCAGGAAGGAGACACGAAGAAAAACTAAAGTGAGAAAAAGAGAAAGGTTAAATGTGTATAATCTGCGTTGTGAATTTGTTCTTCACAATGAGAACGATGACAATTAATACACAACTTGCAATTATATTAGAAATTCTATATGGTGTTTAAAATCTGCAACTTGTGTTGTAAAACCAATATTTTAGCAAAACCTTATATCACAGTGTATGGGAGAAATGGGAATAGGGGAATTTAACTAGCTTGACATTTTCAATTATGGATAAAAAAAAAAGAAAAACAAACAAGCAAAAACAAACAAATAAACACAAACGAAAATTTCGAACGAAAAAAACAAACAACAAACAAAAGCAGAAAAAAATACTAATGGAAAAGGCATAATTTGCTTTATTTCCATGAACCAAAATGAATGTATTTTTATTATGTTATAAAATCGGCTACATGATGGGAGGAAAACAAATAAAATCGGAGGATAGAGTTCCAAGTTATGCTAAAAGTATAATGCAGGTCGTAAAACTGACTGTTTCACAGGGAATGACTGTCGTCATAGATGGAAAGTACTGGAAAAAGAGAAACAAATAGCGCAGGGAAATGTAGATCGTCAGACGGATCCTTCCGATGGTAAAAAAGGAAAAAAAAAGATGGTCAAGCCATCATTACAATAACCCGTTTCATACAAAAATAATTTCAGAAAATCCAGGTTTTTGTCCTTTTTCAAGGTGAGTGTAGTCTTGAAGAAGCATCAGACGAAAGAAAACTTCACTTGAAGTGAGGACCATGGTAGACTGTAACAACAAAGAATACGGAAGGCAGATATTGTTAGAAGTTTTTGAGCAAGTGCTGTTTGCATACACCATCCTTTACAGAAAAAGTGCTAATTCTTGGCACCTTTTTCGGTTAGGGGGATGCGCACTTAACCCAGGCACCATGACTTCCAAGTGTATGTATTTCCGACACCTCAAGGGTTTACACCTTTGACCCAAATTTGATAAAGTATCCAGCAAGAAACAGCTGAGACAATCTTGCTAATCTTGGTAATAGACACGCAGACAGACACATATTTCCAGCTGATATGAAACAACATTTCTCCCACCCACCTCCTTTTTTTTTATTAAAAAAAAATTGGAAAAAAACGAAGAGGAAGAAAATGGAAACATCAACCTACATTCCCAAGCCTCTTATCATTAAACTCATCCAAACTCGCTATGCTGCTAAATGTAGGACTCTGAACCAGAACTGTGATGGGAAGACAGTGAACCAGTTATTGAAGGCGGTTGTTAAGGCGGCCATTTGGCAGCTTACATTCCTAGACTGACACTCCTGACAGCTTCCAACCAAAATGTTACCAGGTTGATAGCCTATGGCCCCAGTCTGGAGAATTTGTTTCCTCTCCATCACAGTTTGTGCGTCCTAATCTTTTTCCCCTATCTTTACTTCTTTTTTCCCACTTCCTAGGATTTTTCTTTTTTCATTACAAAAATCCAGTTATTTTCATGTAACTGTATGATGTACCCTGCAGATTATTCTACATGTTTTTTTTGTTTCTGATTTGATATCTATGTGTCATATTTTATCTATATTGTGCAATTTCGTCAGCTCGCCTTTAGAACTACATGAGTTCTCCGAGCTCCGCTAAAAAGTATGGTTATGTCTAATACGCAGTGAGTCCGACTGAGTTTGGAGAATAGTGTTATAAAGAAGTATTTAATTAATAATAATAATAATGACAATATATAAATGATAACAGTAATAATGATGATAATAATAATAATAATAATAACAATAACGATAATAATAATAATAATGATGATAATAATAATAATAATAGAGCAATAACAAACAAACAACAAACAACAATATAAATCATCATCATCATCATCATCAAACTAATAGTAATGATCATAGTACCACTACGGGGAATAATAGTGTATATGTGTTTGTATGTGTGCGCGTGCGCACATGTGTATTCGCGCACATGTGTGTGTTTGTATGTGTGTGGTGTGTGTGTGTGTGTGTGTGTGTGTGTGTGTGTGTGTGTGTATGTCTATGTGTGTGTGTGTGTATGTCTATGTGTGTGTGTGTGTGTGTGTGTGTCTATGTGTGTGTGTGTGTGTGTGCGCGCGCGCGCGCGCGCGTGCATGTCTGTATGCGTGTCTACGTGTCTCTTTGAGACTTTTGTTTTTCTTCAAGATTATCTCGGCTGTCTCTAGATGGGTTTTTATACAAATTTAAGTCAAAGGTATCGATCGTTGAGGGTCACGACTTCGCACGTTTGAAGGTCAAGCCATCAAGATCAAAGTCACAAGGACGACAAAAAATGCCTGATATCAGTTGTTTTTTTTTTTTAATAATTTTGTTTTTCAGGAAGGTGTCTGAAAACACAACACTTTCGCAGGAACTTCTGGCACATATCTAAAACAAACGGTTTTTACTATTGTCCCAGTCTACCTTTTTTTCCCTACCTTTTACGCCAAGTTTCACTCCATCTGATGCTTCTTTACGGCCAGTATGGCTTAGAGAATTATAAAAACTAGGCTTCCTTGTGGAAAGCAAACTCTTCATTCGTAAAAAAATTGTTAGAAAGGCTTGTTCATTTTGTTTATTTCTTATCAGACTATAAGAGAAGAGTGGCAGAATGGTTCAGATGTTCGCCTGCCAATAATTAAACTCGAAGTCCCATGGCCCAGGGTTTCGTTCCCCGTTGAGCCTTGACATTTCTCCTCAGTTTGACGGGAAAATCGAATTGAACGTCTAGTCTTTCGAAAGGGGACTTAAAACTATTCGAATCCGTGTGCTTTCTGGCCAGCGCGCTCTAAAGATCCCACGGCAGTTGAAAAGTGTGAAGAGCAGGGCATTTGCATGGTTGCCTTGGTATAAATTATTGGAGAGATAAGTTGATTTTCGAGGTCCCTCCCTCTTGAAGACCAATTAGGCTTCTTGCCTTTTTGAAGTATTGGTATAAAAAATGGGTGGCCTGCGGCGACGCGCTCTTTAAAGGACAAGCAGCCCGAATTTCATGTGGTAAATCCACTGTGACAAAAGATGTCATCATCATCATCAAGTGCCCTGCCGCGTGGCGTCGGCGATGATGGCCCTCCGTATGTATCTGTCCCTTGTTACTGCAAGCACATCTTCCACCCTCTCTGTCCTCAGCCACTCTGCAAGTCCATCCAATATTTTTTCCTGGGCCTACCTGGTGCTCTCTTTCCCTCCAGCTTTCCTGTTGTTATTTTGCTAGGGAAAATACGATGCTGTTCCCACGACAACCTACAAGGCAGTAGGAGTGATTTTTTTTCAGGGTTTACTCCCTTAGCCTTATTCTCTTCCGAGATATCCACAAGGCAGTGGTGCTATTTACCCATAGCTGGGGGTCTGGTTCGTGGGCACCAGGATATATCCACACGCTGGTGGGCCTGCGTGCCGCACATCTGGGGGCCAGCCCTCCTTCAAGTCCCTCGAGTTTTAGCCTGAGTCCGTGAGGTGCTCAGTTACCACATGTCGCCACGAGGAGGCATAAGTAGGGCTTGCTGATGGAGAGGCTATGAATACGAATGTATGAATATGAATATGAACATGAGCATGAACTTGAATATGAATTTAATTTTATTCAGTAACCAGAATCTAAATATGGTCCCATGAGATGTGATATTCTGTTTCCAACAACAGTCCCAGCATGTGATATAAAGTTTAAAATATATCACAACGAAATGATTCTGCATGGTTTCGTTTTGTGTTTGCGTTTAGATCTTGCATTGCAAAATTAGAGATCAGTATACACTCCCTCACTGTACTTCCGTAGCGTACTTGGATCTTTTTTTCCTATCAAAATAGCATCTGAGTTCAATCTCAGTCGGCAAAATAAAAGCTGTGTTTTTCACTTCCTTTCTTAATTATCCAATCATTCTGGTGATATCAGCTTAAAATTTCTTCATTCCTGCACCTGCTGCCCCCACCCCCCCACCCCCGCCCCCCATCCCTTTTCATTTCAAGACCTTGCCAGCGATTAGGGTTTTGGGGAGGTTCAAAGATTCCAACAGATCAGTTTGCGTGAAGCCTGTAGCCTACACAATTGTCTAAGTGCTATAAATCTTTCTTTAATAAACACCAAACCCAAAACAACTGCGACTGCCCGCGCCCAAGCAAACAGGAACCAGAAGAACAAGCAAACCAAAGCAAGCGCGTATTCAACACAACAAAACAAGACAAGCGCAAATTTTCGGTTGGCCTTTGTCGAGCGCGAATGCACGGTCACAAACAGACCACAAACAACACCAAACAACGGATAATAAAAAAAAAGAGGACTAAAAACTTCCCTGCCGCCTCGTCCAGTGGATAAAAAGGGACCAAACGTGAAGCAGGTACGATGGACAACGTTGGTATACGTTTGTTCAGCGGCACGAATCCTCAGGACTGACAGACAATCCCAACGTTCTCAAGCAGTATCACTGTTATTGGTGCCGTGGACAGTTTCATGCATGTCGGCTTTTGCTTCTCTTTACACGGTAACTTTCTCAAATCCAGCATAAGAGAATATCGAAGTTGTTTTTTTTTTATGCTAGAGCGGTGCATCTGTCTTCTTTTTATTTCTTTTGAGAGACTCCACTTTGGGAAAGAAACCTTGACATTCTCTTATCTTGGATTGAGAAAATTACTGAGGAAATCAAAGTAGAATGTAACACAAAAAGCCTTCCCATGTGCGGTTTGTATTAGTTACTAAAAAAATTTAATTGACACCATCAACAACACCAGGACGAAAGTCTGGCTAATCTTCCGTAATGGCCTGCATAGAAGTACAATAAATCAGGTACTTAATGATCCGTCTCGTTTACGTGTGAGACACTATTATATTCATTTATTTATTTATTTATTTATTTATTTATTTATTTATTTATTTATTTATTTATTTATTATTTTTATTTATTTATTTATTTATATTTATTTATTTTGTTTGTTTATTTCTTATTATTTATTTATTTATCTACATGTATTTATTTATTTATTTGCTTGTTTGTTTATTCATGTGTTTATTCATTCACTTGCAGAATATATGCTTATTCATGTTGTTGTTTTTCAGAGGGAAAACCCCCAAACTATATTTTAAGATATCATCGAAAAGAAACATCAAATCTGATGACAAAACTACAACAAACAAACAAAAAAGACACAGAGAACTAAACAAACGAGCAAAGAAACATGTGGACAAAAATTTAAATAGTCATGCGAAGTTAGCCCTGATATGACTCTTATGAACTAGAAGGAAAAAAAAAAGGATCAGAAATCAAAGAATACAATTTACAGAATGATAACACTTCAACCCACTCCATACTGGGCAATGAGTTTTAAACGAGACAAAGATAAAAGTACATCTTAACAAATGAGAAGAAATGAAATAATGGAAATGGAGACGAAAACAGAGCTGTCGTTTTCAGAATACAGTTTAAATGAGCATCCCGATGATAAAAAACAAATACACAATAAAACACGTTTAACAGAACAAAATAGAGCTCTTGTTCGACTTATCGAAGTAAGTTTATTTCTTTTTGTCTTTTTTGTTGTTGTTGTTATTATTTTTGCGTTTTTTTGTATCTGTAGTTGTAGGCAGATATGGAGATTAAGCAAGCAAAGCCAGAGCAAGATTGAGGCAGCCGAGATTTGGTTTCTAAGAAGAATGTTGAGAGTTCCATGGACAGCAAAGAATACAAACGATCCAGTCTTGATGGAGGCAGACACAAGTAGATCACTCCTAAGGAAGATTAGTAAAAGAAAAGCAACATTTATAGGCCATTTTATGAGGAAGGGGGATTTGGAGCACTTGGTCACAACGGGAAAGCTGGAGGGAAAGAGAGCACCGGGTAGACCCAGGGAGAGAATGCTGGACGGACTTGCAGAGTGGCTGGGGATGAGGAGGGTGGGGGAGATGCTGGGGGCAAGGAGAGATAGAGATGGATGGAAGTCCATGGTCGCCAACGCCATGCGGCAGGGCACCTGAGGATGATGATAATGGAGATTAATGGCGTCGAGTTTGAAAAATGGGTTTTAGCTACCCCATCATCAGGATGTTTTAACGTTGTTTTTATTTGTTTGTTGGCCGTCATTCGTAATCATCATTACCATCATTGATTGGGTTATATATCTTTTGCTACGGTATTATTGTGCGCTACGAATAGTTGCATTTATTATTTATTTAAAAAAAAGTATTAACTTAGTGGGTTTTTTCTCAGTATGTCTTACCACATCAAATTTAGACGCAAGATTGAATGTGTCTGTCTGTCTGTCTGTCAGTCTGTCTGTCTGTCTGTCTGTCAATTTGTTTGCTACACTTTCTGTCCGTGTTTGTCTATCTGTCAGTCTGTCTGACTGTCTGTCTGTCTGTGTGTCTGTCAATTTGTTTACTACACTTTCTGTCCATGTTCGTCTGCCTGTCAGTCTGTCTCTTCCTTTCTCTGTATCCAAAGGTCTATTTCCCCATCTTCCTGTTCATCTTCTCTCTGAATTCCGTTTATTTCTTTGTTTTTGCATCTTTTTTGTGCGACAAGTATAATTAAGAATCATTGATTGGCCACTTTTTATAAATATTTATTTATTAATTTATTTCCCATGGTCGTTTGGTAGTTAGTAAGTTAGTTTGGTTGTTAGCTAATCATCTCCTTGATTGGTTACCTAGTAATTAGTTAGTCAATTAGATAGTCAACTAGTTATTTGCTTTCTGATTTAGTTAATAAGTTACTTAACCCTGTCCTTAGCTAGACAGCTGTTAGGTTTTGTTTACTGGCCTGTAGGTTATCTTGTGTGTTTGTTATCTCCATCAAATCGTTATTTTGTCTGTAATCAGAGTTGAACAAAAGAGTTATGCATCAAGTGATTATATGCTGTTCAAGCCCGTGCAGCTCCCAAGATTTGTAAGTGGCCCCTTTTCCTTCCCCTAACGTTACCCCCTCCCCAATATCCCCCTCCTTCCCAATCAGACACCCAGACAAATCGCCAATATATACAGCCCTACTACTTACCAAAGTTAACAATCACACACACACACACACACACACACACACACACACACACACACACACACACACACACACACACACACACACAACACACACACACACAGAGTCACACACACACACACACACAACACACAACACACACACACACACACACAGTCACACACACACACACCACAACACACACACACACACACACACACACACACACACACACACACACACACACCACCACACACTCAGCCTTGACGTGCTGCCTCTCTACAAACCACACGTTCTCCTTGTCCAGCTCCTTCTGGGTAAAATGGACCATGCTTCCAACACTGCCATGGACACAAATTCTCGTAATATTTCTAAACCAGGTTTCCCTCTCATCTTGCTCCACATATCTTTGTTTCATCTTTTGTCATTAACGATATCTATACCGCTTCTTTTGCTTCTTTGTTATAACGATAACTACGCCTCTTCTTTTGCTTCTTTGCTGTTACTTACTTAAACATTTTGGTCCTTATTTACAAAATAGAATCTGTTTTGCATTCAAATGAGTCAGCAGTATTCAGACCTCTATGTGTGGTACTCACTCAGTGCGTGTTTAAGATCCCACGGCAAGAAAGTTGTTCCTGGCAAAGTTCTGTAGAGGAAAAATCTCCTGTATAGATACAGAGAAACAGACACACACGCATACAAAAAAATGAAATAACTCAGAAAAATGGGTGGTGCTAAATTGCAGCAACACACGGTTTTATAGAAAACAGCCCGAATTGTTCTTGGTTAATCCATTTAAGCACAAATTACACACACACACACACACACACACACACACACACACACACACACACACACACACACACACACACACAACACACACACACACACACACACACACACACACACACACACCACACACACACACACACACACACACACACACACACACACAAAGACAAAAAATAATCGAACAAAACAAAACAAAAAATTCCACCACCACTTTGTATAGAGGTGTGTTTCTTTTAAATCCAGTGTGTGATAAATTGTACGGAATGGTCAACGCCAGGGGCATCTTCTTACATTACGTGGCGAGTGCATTGAAATGTCTATTTAAATTTCTTTTTTTTTTTTCTTTACTTATTTTACCTATTGAAGTATTACATGTTTTGAAACGGTTATGGCCCTGACATGGCTCTAGGTAGTCGGCAGGGCTTTGAACAAAACTAACAATAATAATACATTGTAACAATCCCACTGCCACCATCACCACGACCACCATTACCGCTAAACACCACCCACCACCACCACCACCACCACCCACCATCATCACCACCACCACCATTACCGCTACCACCACCACCACCACCACCACCACCACCCCAAAAAAATCAAACCTCCGAACAAACTAGACACTCCACTACGTTCCAGAGTTAACCAGGATACATACACCCTGACATGCTGCCTCTCTGCAGACCACAAGTTCTCCCTGTTCCGCTCCTTCTGGATGATCTGGGCCATGCTCTTCAGTGCTGCCGTGGACACTGATGGCCCCAAAGGTGTGGCCAGTCGCTTCCTGGCCAATATCTGGGCCCTCTTCGCTCTGGTCTTCCTGGCCTCTTACACTGCCAACCTGGCCGCCTTCATGATCACCAAGGAGGAGTTCTACGACCTGTCTGGCATTCAAGATTGGAGGGTAAGTTAGGGAAAAGTAAAGGTACTTTTCTGGTGAGTCCTGCCAGCTATTATTTCATTTCCGGCATTCAGAATCAGACGGCAAATCTGGGATTAAAGTAACGTGTCTTTATTTTATTTATTTTATATTTTATTTTATTTTATTTTATTTTATTTTTATTTTGTTTTATTTTTTTATGTATTTTTAAAGCTGAATGAGCGCAATGTGAGTTTCCTGTTCTCATATTCTATTTTATTTTATTTGTTTATGTAGCTACTTTGTAAAGCTGAAATAAATGCAGTGAGTTTCTGTGTCCCTTATTTTATTTCATTGTAATTTATTTGTGTATTTCAAAGCTGAAAAAAGCTCAATATGAATTTCGGGGAGTAACGGCAGGATGTTGTTTAAAGAAAACTATGTTGGTGTTTACGCGCTAGGTCTAATATAATTGGCATCACCTGAACGGGGTGAGGATGCGTGTACATGGTCACGCACACACACACACACATCTTGTCAACTTTGATGTGTGTTTAATCAGAATCAGATATATCACTTTTAAGTTGATAATTCTTATCACTTTCTGGAGGATAGGGATTAGGACGAAAGGAAAATAAACAAACACGTAACAGTCAACAACCAACAAGAGTAGCAGCTGTCACTAACACTACAGAAATGGCTGCTGCTGCGTTTTTTTTCTAATTCTACTAAAGTTTATATGTCCTATAATAAAATCCCAACAAACGAGTTCGTTCAGGAACTATTTATCGCACTGGGGCAATTTCATATTCGCTCCACCCAAATCTGTCACCAATTATGTGGCAGTGTCCATGGGCCTGCGCAAAGCCCAAGGTCTTGAAATGGGGAGGGGCAAAGGACCTATGAAACACTAAACTATCACCACCAGAATGATGGAATACTCACATGAGCAGCGAACAGGTCAGTTTTTGACGTTACGGGCTGGGATTGAACTCGAAATTTCAAAATTTGGTTTCACAGCACTTTCAAAAGAACCAGCCGGCTGGGGTTGAATACAACACAGCCTGCCTGAGAGTTGAACTTCAACACTTTACGAAATGAGCATGGCACTGTAACAACTGGGCTAATCAGTTCAAACCTTTAACTGTGTGGCATTTGTGCTAGAGGCAGGCCTGCCTGTCATCGGTATGTTTTCTGCCACAGGCTCTAAGTTTAATGGCTACCTGGCTGAACCTGTCTCTCAGTGCAAATAAAAGGCTACTTACTGTAACTTTCATCGGCTATCCGGCCGACACTTCAGCGCAACTGCTGGGTTGAGAACTGGCTTTAGTGCGCACCGCCGTGAGCGAACTCACGACAGTGCGACTGAATAAGTGAGGAGTACACCGATGGCAGGTTGTGTCGGCCCGGTCACGGTTGAGGGTGGGGTTCCTTGCGGCGAGTAAACTGCCCTCCTTTACTCCCCTCTGGTTCTAAGTTTGAGACAAATTACTACACCTGGTAAGGAAAGTGATTGTGAATAGCACGTTATGCTCTCCACATTGTATTACCTCCGAAATCAGTGAATTTTCAGCACTGAGGTACGCTGTTGAAAAAAAAAAATGATGTGCCTGATAATTCCAGATACTTACGTATCTAGCTTTGTTTTGCTGTAGTTGTTTTATACCTGTCTTCTTTTGTTTCTTCTTCTAAATGATTTGAAAAACAATGTTGAGAGAAAAGAAACGGAGCACAACAAAACGTGTCTTGTTTTGACAGTTGCAAAAACCCACGCTCACCAAGCCGCCCTTCAAGTACGCCACGGTGCCTGAGGGCAGCACAGAGACCAACATCCGCAACAACCACCCGGCCATGTACCGCTACATGAAAGCCTACAACAAACCCAAAGTGGACTTGGGCATAGAGGCCGTCAAGACTAGGTGAGTAGTCTCACACACGGAGTAAGTGGTCCGTGCTACCTATTCGGCCGGGACTTGGTTTGTTGTTGTTGTTGTTGTTGTTGTTGTTGTTGTTGTGTTTCGTCGTTGTTGTTGTTGTTGTTGTTGTCGATGATGATGATGTTGTTGCTTTTGTTGCCCTTTGTCTTGTGCACTACTCCTCATCATTACCCACACACTGCTCATTACGGTGTTCCAACACATGTCCAAACCCATCAGCGACATTGAGGTCACCAAAAAAAACACCCTGTAGATTTTCACGGAGTCTACATGTATGGTGATGAGAACAGGGATCTTAACCGATCATGCAATGGAAGTCTGTTTCGGTTTGAGACCGCGTGACACGGTTGTGCTCTACTCTTACTTCCATAATATAAAAAAATAATGTATCCTGCGTCAGACAAATACAAGAGATACATAGTGTTGGCCAGGAAATTACTACTACTATAGTACTACTACTACTACTACTACTACTACTACTACTACTACTACTACACAACTACCACTACTACTACTTTTACTACTATTACTACTACAACGACGACTACGACGACAGTGACGACGACGACAACGATGAGGATGACGAAGATGACCTCATGTATCTGTATTGTTATTCTCCAAAGTAATTTATCACCGCACAGTACACATTTACAAGATAGAGTGCAGTCCTGTGCGCCCCCCTCCCCGGCCCCCCTCCATAAAGTATACAGTAATACACACACACATGCATAAATGAGTGTACGTTCACAAGGCCCAACGATAAATGGTACACATAGACATAGGCATAGACACACATAGGCATAGGCATAGACACAACATAGGCATAGAATGGCATAGTACACACACAGACATAGGCATAGACACACATAGGCATAGGCATACACACACAGACATAGGCATAGACACACATAGGCATAGGCATCACCAGATACAACACACATAGGCATAGGACACACAGACATAGGCTCAAACACACATAGACACAGGCATAGACACACAACAGACATAGGCATAGACACAATAGAGCATAGGCATAGGCATAGACACACACACAGACATATGCATACACATACACATACACACATACACACACACATACACGAGTTTGAAGTTTGTGCTAGAGGAATTTATTGCACTCGAACAATTCCACATGCTCTCCACTCAAATCTGCCAACAGTTGTCTGGCAGCTACATGAGCTCGCTTGAAGTGGGGAGGTAGGAAGTGGGGAGGGAGGAGGATAGGGCCCTGTGAAAAGCTAAGCTGACAGCACGTAGGTTCAATCCAAGATGGAAGAACTCCTTAAGGCATTGACACACGAACCGTTTTGATCGTATGTTTCTAAAAGGACGGGATTAAACAGATCCGAAACGGATCGTGTGTCATAGGAAACATACGTCTCAAATGGGAGTAGGCATCGGGTTCGGAATAGATTGTGACGATGTTTATGAAATGGATGTGAGGTGACGGTCGCCGCACCTTTTGTTGTTTTGCTCTTCAGGTGTTGGAAGCAAAGACGTAGAAACCACACAACTGCCTTCTTTCGATAATTTGTAATTTTGATTTGGCTTTTTCCAAAGGACATCATTAACTTGATACCTCGTCTCCGAATTGGTGAGTTTCGCTGCTTTACTTGAAGACGCCATTTATAAAATGGGTGTCGGCTCAATGCCGAGCGTTGATTGGCTGGAGAATGAAAGCTCTCTGTTTGGAATAGATGACAAGATCAGTATCTATTTAGAACTCTGTGAGAGAGAGGCAACTGAAACGCTGATCCATATAAATCAGAACTTTATGCTACGTGTATAATCCAGAGAGATCCAAGCGTTCATCTACGATGCCACAGTACTGGAGTATTACGTGGGCAAAGACCCGGGCTGTCGTCTGCGCACAGTGGGCAACTGGTACGCCATGACTGGCTACGGTGTGGCTTTCCCCCCGGAGAAGGTCAACCCATGGATTCGAAAGATCAACACTGTCATCTTTCAGTTGCAGCGTAGTGGTGAGTTCTCATATCGTACAAAAAAAAAAAAAAAAACAGTTCTAGCTATCTTAGACATAAACGTGTGCAGGGCACACTGATAAAATGGAAGACTGCAATTATTGTTGCCAGCGCTAGGGTGGTTTGCAATATGTATGAGAATTTGTTCATATATTTGTGTGGATGTTTGTTTGTTTGTTTGTTTATATCGTCCTACTTTTTCTTTCTTTTCGTGAAGGGAAAAAAACGAGCATTAGGCAAGCAGACTCAACGGATGATAATAAATGTTCTGGAAAGCAAACTTATGATGCTAAACGTATGCAGGAATTAAATATGTATGTTTGTACGTGTGTGTGTGTGTGTGTGTGTGTGTGGTGTGTGTGTGTGTGTGTGTGTGTGTGTGTGTGTGTGTGCGTGCGTGCACGCGTATGTGTGTGTTTCGTGTTTTCGTTTTTCCATGTCATTTCCTTGCTTTCTTTCGATTTCCTTCCATTCTCTGTTCCTTTATGTTTGTGTACAGTATATAACACTGATAATCAAAGACATAAGTATGTAAATAACAATATACAACAAATAGGCAACCAGCCAAATGTAAACCAGCCCAAACAACCGTGAATTCAAAACCATTTATCTCTCTGAAATAGAGAAGGGGCGAGAGAAGAGGAAGAGGGGAGAGGCGAGTGTGTGTGTGTGTGTGTGTGTGTGTGCGTGTGTGTGTGTGTTGTGTGAGAGAGAGAGAGAGAGAGAAAGAGAGAGAGAGAGAGCAGACCAGCCCCAATACTGTGATCTGGGACTGAACAAGAGATATCAGATCTCAAGCCCATGGCTCTATCTAAAACAAAAAGTCAAAAAGTGAAAAACAAAACCAACTTTATATATATATATATATATATATATATATATATATATATATATATATATATATATATATATATATATATATAAACAAAACAGACAACTGTCCACTGATGATTTGCCTGCAGACAGAGCACAGTCAAACACGTTGGGCATCTATTATAAAAAAAACCTTACCGATAACCACAGCCTGTGCAACATTCAGTTAGTGACGGGTTTCCCGTGACCTCGGATATCCAGCTACAAAGGCCGAGAGAGTGATATTGTGGCTTGCAACAATCCTTTCACAATAGTTCATTGCAAGCACATAATCCTATAACAACGTCCTAGACGGCTATTGGAGGTATTCCTCATTTACACATACTGTGTGGAGCGAAAAAAAAAACTTTTCGTGTTTATATACATGCTGTGAATATTATGTGTGATGGGTAGTATTAGAAAAAAATCTCTTTTTAGGGATGACAAGTTTTTTTGTTTTTTTGTTTTTTCTGAATCTGAAATCCAAATAAACAGGCGAAATGGAGCGGCTACAGAAGTTCTGGCTGGCAGGGGCCTGCTACTTCAAGAAGGACAAGAAAGGCGTGTCCAACAAGACTCTGGGCATACTCAACTTCACCAGTGCCTTCATTCTGCTGGGAGGCGGAGTTCTACTCAGCGCTCTCCTGCTTCTACTCGAGTTCCTCTATTTCCGCTTTGGACGACGTTGCCTGGCCAAGACCGCTACAGGACGTTGTCGGTGTTGTGGTTTGGTCAGTCTGGTGAGTCGTCATGCTTTTTTTTTCAATTGTTACAGATTTGTCATTATAATTTTGTGTGATGTTCACTGATTGAGATGACGTAGTTGATTGCTCTTACTGACACCAAGTCGGCTATGTGAGGCAGGTTGATGAGTGTTGTGATTCAGAGGAGGGATGACAACAAATGCTGTTACTGAAATGAAGTAGGAAGGTGGTCTTTGTCACTGGCAGACGGCTTGATAATGAGTGTTGTCAATAAGGGCCTCAGTATAATGAGTGTTGTCAATAAGAACCTCAGTGTAATGAGTGTTGTCAATAAGAGCCTCAGTGTAATGAGTGTTGTCAATAAGGGCCTCAGTATAATGAGTGCTTCAGTTATTGAGGGCAGCAGGATTTTGAGTTCTCTTACTGATGGAGACCAGGAGAATATGCTGTTATCGTGAGCGAAGTTTTTTTTTTCAGTGAACAATGAGAGCGTACCATTTGGTTTCATTCGTATATCATAATTTGGCGTCTCATAGACATCACGATTGCTATATTGACGTGAAGTAGTGTAATGAGTGCTGGCACTGATTTGGAAAGGTGGGCAGGATAATGAGTGCTGTTATCGACTCGAGGCAATATAATGAATGCTGTCATTTAGGGGAGGCAGCATAATGAGTGCTGTGATTGAGATATCGCAGGATAATGACCGTTATCATTAAAGGGGTGGCAGTATGCATGTAGTTTTCTTTACGTATGAAAGTGGAATTTGCTACAAAATTATGCCAGAGACAATTTCCTTGTTGCCCTGGGATCTTAAACGTACGCTGAGTGCCTGTTGCATACAAAGGATCTCGAATTTTCGTCTCATCCAAAAAAGTTCATGCTTTCCATTTTTGGGGGGGAGGAGGGGGTAGGAGTTACATCAGTAAATGAAAAATTCACACTGTGTTCATGATAGCAGTGACATAAGCATGAACATTTCTACTATCAGAGTCTGGGCCAGTCTTTGACTTTGGAAGAAACGCCCGAGAGCGACACGCCACGGATGCGGAAGAGGTGCAAGGATGAAGCGTGTGAGACACAGATCTGGCAACTCAAACACCAACTGGACCTTGCCCTGCTCAAGATCGATAACCTGGAGAACCAGATCTGGTATATCTAACTGTTGAAATATTAGTCTTTATGAAATTAAGACTTGCTCAATAGTCAAGTGGGTAAGACCTTCCTATTCGCTTCGGAAGGTCTAGGTTCGAACCTGTCTGGGTACACCCTGGTGGGCAAACTGTTGGGATATTCCCGATCTTCCAGGTCAAGATGTGTGCAGATCTGCTTGTGCTTGAAGGTTTTATATGTGTGTACGCACGCAGAATCTCAAGTACGCATATAAGCGACGTCAGCGTCATATGGCTTATGGAAACATGAATACATCTAGTATGTCTGCCTGCTGAAGACGAAGTATGCAGACTGAAAGAAAATACTTCTTCCACAGTGCTGGAAAACAGCTTGCTTATACAGTTTTGAAAAGAAAAATGCTCGGAATGCTTTAAAAATAATGCTTAACTGGGGCTAATTGTTAATAGAGCTTGGAAGACATTGTCACTGACACACACACACACACACACACACACACACACACACACACACACACACACACACACAAAACATACACACACACACACACACACACACACACACACACACACACACACACATACACACACACACTTTTCTTTGGGCTGGGGTGGGCGTGGTAAGATTGTATACTTTTCTTTTCTTTAACTTTTATTTCATGAATTACCTAACATTCTTTTTCCTTTTTCTTTTTAAGTTTTAGAGTTTGAACCGTTATGTATCGGATCAGAAATGTATCTTGATAAATATTTTTGCTTCTAAATTTTCCCTTTTGTTCATTCTTACGTTGAATAATCATTGTTGCTAACATTGACGTATTGTACTTTTGTCAACACGTCTATAATA
>CM060305.1:27021365-27026365 GCA_030674185.1 Monoplex corrugatus | reverse complement strand
CTTGTATGAACACAATAAACAAAAATTACTTACTAGAATTAGCCATCGTTATCTTAGATGTTCTGACACTATTTCATGTTAATACCAAATGAATTGTGGAAAACGCGCGCGCCCACACACCACACACACACACACACACACACAAAACACACACACATGGTTAGTTGTGAATATGGCCTCTGTATACTTACCAAGACTCTGTGAACACTGAATGGTTAAGACACTTTCAAGATCAGGATGACAAGTGGATAATTGGAGGTGATTTTAATGCGCATGCCCCATTTTGGGAAAAGTATTGTACAAACATAACAAGCAACAGGTTGATCGAAAATATTGTAGATTCCAATTTATATTTACTTAACAACGGACACGTTACCCGGATCCCCGATATACCAACCCACAGACCCACAGCTATCGACCTCACTTTAATCTCACCATCCCTAGCCCCAAACGCCACGTGGCAAACAGAGGATGACTTGTTGGGATCAGATCACATCCCATTACGTCTTACCCTAAACCATACTACTAAAATAGACGCCATGCCACAAGATAGTTTACCCAAGTTTAATTATAAAAACGCAGACTGGATCAGTTTTAAGGCAATCCTTGAAAAGACAAGAACAGATCTATCTGAAGCAATGAACATAAACGACATGTACGAAGTTTTCTGTAACTCACTGTTAAGAGCTTCTAACATTTCAATTCCAAAACTTACAGTGTCGAAAATAGGAAAACATCATGGAAATGTCTGGTGGAATGAGGATTGTCAAAAGGCAATGAACGAAAAGAAAGAAAAATACAAAATCTATTTAGCAAACAGGTCACCTGAAAATCATACAGCGATGAAAAGTGTCAACATTAAGTGTAACAGAATCATAGAGCAAGCCAAAGAACAACACTGGACGTCTTTTTGTAAATGTGAAGTAAATGACCACAAAGACATGATAAAGATTTGGGAAAAACTAAAATTAATGAAAAACGGGATTAAGTTGCCATCAATTCCAGTAAAGCTAGAAAATAACCCTTTTCCTAGCTCACTGGAAAAAGCAGAAGTTTTTGCAGACGTGTTTGCTGAGACCTGTCGTGTAGAAGGACTTCCTGTCTCTAGTAGAGACTATAGGGAACGAGAAGAAAAGAAAGATGTATATAAGGATCCTGCCTCTGACAATACTCACTACATAAATGCATCACTCACACTTCAAGAATTAAAAGATGCCATTCAGCCCCTTCCAAGTAAAAAAGCGTCAGTTGGACTAGATGCAATTTCCAATGAGATGCTGAAAAATTTACCAGAAAATTTTATAATTTTGCTACATGACATATTTAAAAAATGCTGGAATAGTGGGAAAATGCCCAACAACTGGAAAGAAACAATAGTGGTTCCTGTACTAAAATCAGGTAAATGTAATACCGACCTGAAAAACTACAGGCCAATTGCATTAACATCACACGTATGTAAACTAATGGAGAAAAATAATCTTAAAGAGACTGATGCACTATTGTGAAAAGAATAAAATAATACCAGTAAATCAGGCAGGATTTCGAAAAGGCAGGTCACCAGTAGAAATCTTAACAAAGCTAACTACTAACATAAAACAACAATTTGCAAGACGTCAATGTGTTTTAGCTACATTTTTTGATATACCGAAAGCATACGATCAAGTGTGGCACTCCAGATTGTTATTTAAATTTAAAAGTATTGGGCTGACAGGTCACATTTTTGACTATGTTAAGTGTTTCTTAGAAAACAGAGTATTTCAAACGAGGATTGAAAATGTATATTCCACGAAACGAATTCTTCAAATGGGTATCCCTCAGGGATCCGTTATAGCTCCCTTCTTTTCATGATATTAATGCATGACTTACCCAGTAAAGTATCTAAGCATGTAGTTTTAGCTCAATATGCTGACGATTTATGCATGTGGATGCAGGTAAATATGAAAAGGAAAACTCCTTTGCGCTGTATTAATTATACACGCAAATGCTACCAATTAGAACTTGATAAAATAGCACGATACATGGTAGAAAATGGGTTACATCTATCCCTGGAAAAATCGAAAATAGTTTTATTTAATAATGGAGCTAACCCAGTAAATATTCCCACTTTCAAACTGGGAGATACTCTTCTTCAGTTTAATGAGTCAATTAAATTCTTAGGAGTTTTTCTTACGGCAAAATTATCTTGGAATCAGCATATTGAATACTTATTAACCAAAGCTCAAAAAAGTTTAAATTTCTTAAAAATAGTTCGCAAACAGGCATGGGGTCAAGATTCATCAACACTTGTTCATCTTTGTAAATCGCTTGTTAGATCTAAATTAACCTATGCCCAAGAAATCTTCTTCAGTGCACCGAAACACTTACTGAAAAAACTGCAGAGCATAAATTGTAAAGGTTTCAAACTTGCACTGGGTCTTCCAATGCATGCTTCCTGTCTTCGCACATATAATGAAATCAAACTGTTGCCACTTGATGAGCAAAGGAAAGTCGCTTCTACTAAATTTTTGTTAAGACACACCACTGTAGAAAACATCTCTGAAACAGAAATTAAACTGAGATCAGATACCGACTTTCCAAAAAGAGCTAAATCAATATCTTCACAGGTCACTCTTGCAACATACACATCTGACGTCATGAAAGGTTCAGGAATTGATCTACACGTAGATCCTGTATCTATAAGACCTTCCTTTTCGCCAGTACCCAGTTGGGAACTCCAAAGAGCACAATTTGACGTACATCACACTAATTTAAAAAAAGGAGACAATGTAAACTTACTGGCAAGTCAGGTTAAATGTCATATAGACGACTTATATTCCGATCATTTGAAAATTTACACTGATGGATCAGTAATTGAAAGAAAAGCAGGCTCAGCGTTTTTAATACCTGCTCTCAAAATTGAAAAATCTTTCTACATAGGACTTGATAAATCTGTCTTTACAGCTGAACTTTTTGCAATATTAATGGCTTTAAACTTTATGATAAGTCTTCCTAGGACAATTTTTCAAACACTTTTTTGTTTTGCGTTGATTCGAAATCAGTACTTCAGGCTCTTGAATTATCAAAATTGCAAACAAGATCAGAAATGATTCTGGAAATTAGTCACTTGATTCATAATTTATCTTTAAGAGGCACTGATATTACTTTCTGCTGGATACCTTCTCATAGTTCTTTTCGTTATAATGATAAAGTTGACAGGGCTGCCAAACGGGGAGCTAATAACTCACCAGATTCAAACAATATCCAGCTTTCTCTCTCGTTGCACGAGAATTATACTTTAGTAGACAACTACGTCTGGAAGCAGTTCCAATTAAAACAGAAAAAGTATGATAAATGTCACATGAACTTTGAAGTTAGCAAAATACTTAAGCAGCTTCATGCCAGCAGAATTATACAATCCCTTATGTATAGATGGAAACTTGATGCATTCAAAACAAAATACACCAAGAACATAGTATGTCTGTGTGGAAAGAAGATAACACATAGTCATATTCTTTCTTGCGTTAAGATAAAACGACATATTCCAACACTATCTATGAGTACAGTTTTTGATATATTTGCCTCATCATCATTACTGTATGACTTTTTTGTTAGCCTGTCAAAAAGTCCTATAGCGAATTACCTTTAAAATGTTATTTCACTTGTTCACTGTTATGGTTAGTCAATTATTAGTTTTATTTTTTTCTTCGTTTCTTCCAGATATTTATCAATTTTGTTTGTTAGTTTGTTTGTTTAAATCGTTAATTATGGTAACATTATTTGTTAGTTTTACCTTCCCCTCTTCAAAACAGTTGTTTTCTGGATCATCTTTTCTCAAGTTCAAAATTGACAATTTTCAAATATTCTCTTCACTCCTCTTATCACCCCCCCCCCCCCTTTTTTTCTTTTTTTGTTTTTTTTGTGTCTAAAATCACTTTAGTGAATAGACATTAAATCAAAGACCACCACACACACAGACGCACACACGCTCACATACACGCACATGCACACACACACACACACACACACACACACACACACACACACACACACACACACACACACACATATATATATATATATATATATATACATATATACATATGTGTGTGTGTGTGTCTCTCTCTCTCTCTCTCTCTCTCTCTCTTTATCTACACACACACACACACACACACACACACACACACAACACACACATATATATAATATACATACACACACACATATATGTATATATATATATATATATATATGTGTGTGTGTGGGGGGGTGGTGGTGGTGGTGTAAGTTCTGGCCTCCTTTGAAAGAAAGCTTCAACCACAGCCTTAATTACCAACAAATTGAGAGAGAGAGAGAGAGAGAGAGAGAGAGAGAGAGAGAGAGAGAGAGAGATAGATGTATGTGCATATGTTTGCATGTTTGTACGTATATTTGTATTTATGCAGACAAACATGATAATGTTTCCGGTCTATATGAAGCCTTCTGCATAAAACAACCAAATCATTAAGTTGGTCAGTAAATAAGTAAGAAAGTAAGTAAAGTAAATAATCAATTCAGTAAATATGAATAAGTAGGTAAGTAAATCAGTAAGAAAATAGGCAAGTAAGTAAGTAAGTGAATAATTAATTAAATAAATAAATAAGTAAATAAATAAGTTAGTAAATCAGTAAGCAAGCAAAAAAAAATGAACGAATACAACGAAACCAGTCAATTCAAGGGAGAGAAGCCTTTTTACCTGATCTTCATCAAATCGAAGTATTACCCTCCCCTGCCTTCGTCAAACCGAAAGACTAATACGGAACCAGTAAAAACAAACAAACAAACAAACAAACAAAAAACAAACAAACAAACAAAAAACAACGAAAAAACAAAAAACACGGATTACATTATCGAAATATGAAAACGTTCTTTCAGGTAACACTTTTTTTCTGTAACTAAATAAGTGCATCTTCAGCAAGTTGTAATCTTTAAAAATTCAGCAAAGACAAACCAGTAGAAATAATTACAATACTGAAAGAAAAAAA
>CM060305.1:27011365-27016365 GCA_030674185.1 Monoplex corrugatus | reverse complement strand
TGAGCACACACACACACACACATACATACACACACACACACACACACACACACACACACACACACACACACACATACACACACACACGCACACACACAGAGGCAATGCGCATCAGCATAAATTTACGTTTGTAACGCCTCCTGTTCCAGTCCTTAGCTGCTTATCACTCCCTCTTACTCTCCTGAAAGTTAAACAGAAAAGCAACACACACAAAAAGATAAAGAGGGGAGAAATACAGAAAGAAAGAAAAAGAAAAAAAAAGACAAGAAAAAAAAAAAGACAGATGAGATTATTGCGGAAAGTCAGAAGGTCGTACATCCCGGCATTCCCTCCCCTTCTCCTCTTCATTCTTTTCCTTCCCTTCAACACAGAAATGTAATGGTCATACCATTCTAACAAGCTTCTGTTTTAGATAACATTTCATCAGAAGTTAACATACAAAACTCGTATTTCTCGAGATCGTTGTGACATTGAAGAAGCATCAAAGGAAAAGTTGACGCGAAAAGAGGACAGTATTAAACTGTCAGAACTGTGAAACGATTATTAATAGCAATATTAGAATTTCCTTACGAAGCGCTATTTATACATCATCTTCAAACAGTGGTTATTTTAAGCATTATAGGTTCGCGTGGACTTAACCTTGGCGCTATAAGAACCAAACGTATGCATTCATTTACGATTTCTTACTAGTCTATAAATGTTTTATCCACATTTCGTGTACATCCAGCAAAAAAAAAAAAAGCTTGGAAGATCTCGATAGAACATTTTTTGTCACTGACTGATAGAGAGGTATCTCGCATAAGCATAAAAACGTGTGCACGCGAGCACACACACAGAAACACACGACACATATATAAACAAACACACGCAGACACACACACACACACACACACACACACACACACACACACACACACAACACACACACACACACACACACACACACACACACACACACCCTCCTGTCGATGAATTATGATTTCCCTTTACCTAAAAAAAAGAGAGAGAGGGGGGTTGGGTAAAAAGAAAAGTGACAGATGAGGTTATGACTGCAAGCAAAGTGTACATCCAGCATTCCTTACCTTCTTTTCCCCTTCTTCTTCTCTTCTTGAATTCATAACAAAAAAAACAAACAAAAAGTTGATCGACAAGCCATATAAAAACAACCCCCTTCCTTTTAAACAGGACAACTTTTCACAATCATTACACGGGAATAAATAAATAGATGGTGAACATAAAGCTGCTCCATAAATCTGAGATCGCAAAGAAATGAGGTGGTTGAGGCAACAGCTGTTTCCGGACATTACAATATGAAAATGTTGCCAGTCTCTTGTCCGCTGATGACCTACACCCCCCCCCCCCCACCCCACCCACCCCACTCCTCTCCCTAGGGCCAGGCGTGGTAGGGGATGCATGCACAAAGGTCTTATTCATGTCAGACTCGAATCTTTGCAGTCAGAATAGAAGGCAGAAGCTCTGCTTCTACACCAACGAGGCCTCTCGGATATGATGGGAGACAATCACACAAATAAACTCTTTAATTTGAGTTTCTTCCTTACTATGGCTACAGCCTCTTTTGCATGATCTCATCTTTGACTTTTGACAAAGCTAACGGTCATTTTTCGTCTATGTCCTTGCATCCGTCACTATGAAAGAATCTGTTTCAGCTGAAGCAAGGCCTTAAATACCAGGCGACCTCTGCTTTTGCTCCGTCTCCATCACACACAACACACACACACACACACACACACACACGACACACACACACACACACATACACACACACACACACACACACCACATACACACACACACACACACACACACTCACCACACACACACACTCACTCACGCACACACACAATTATATGCTTTAATTCAGTGTCATTTTTCCTTACGATGATTAAAAAAAAGGGAGATGAGAGTCTTGGCAAAAGCCAGAGGTCGTAGCAGGGGACGACAGGAGTCAATTACAACGTCATTCAGTCCAGACGACGGCTGACGTCAGTTATGGTCATTCCTGTAAGCCCATGGGTGTATGGATCTGTACGTTTGAAGATGGGTTTTGTTTTGTTTCGTTGTTTTGTTTTATTTTGTATTTAGATGCTATATTTTCTTTGCATTCCTTTTTGATTCATTGTAGATCACCGTATATTTTTATGAACATTCTTTCGTATTTTCAATGCATCAGAATGTTCTATGCCTAATTCCCTTGAAAAAAAAAGGGAAATACACATAGAACAGTAAAATCAGTTAAATAAAAAAACTTAAGAAAAAGGGAACAATGCCTTGGGAAACAAAAAGAAAATCTCATCTAAAATACACAGCAAACCACACCACACACACACACACACAACACACACACACACACACACACACACCACACACACACACAATATACGCACACACACATTCATACACGCACAACACACACCACACATACGCGCGCGCGCACACACACACACACACACTCATACATACACTCACAGCCTCATTCTCAGAACTATATGCAAAAACCATTTTGGTAAACACACACACACACAGACACACACATACACACACACACACACACACGCGCGCGCGCGCGCGCGCACGCACATACACACAAACACATACATACACACAAAAGCGCGCGCACGCACATACACACAAAACACATACACACAAACATACATAAACAAACACACGCACACACGTATAGAGAGAGAGAGAGGGAGAGAGAGAGAGACAGGCAGTCAAACAGACAGGCAGACAGACAGACAGAGAAGAAGAAGAAGAAGAAGAGAGAGAAAGAGAGAGAGAGAGCAGTGAGAGAGAGAGAGAGACAGGCAGTCAAACAGACAGACAGACAGACAGACAGACAGAGAAGAAGAAGAAAAAAAAGAGAGAGAAAGAGAGAGAGAGCCCATCTCCTCGCTATAAGTCAAAGTTCCGTTTCTGCAGAGATATTAAAACAGAGAATGGAGAATCTTGGCGAAAGCCAGAGGTCGTAGCTGAGGACGACTGGAGTCAATTACAACGCCATTCAGTCTGGACGATGGTGGAGGTCGCTTCCTGTCATTCTCTGGCCGTCTGGATCTGTGCAATAAAAAGAAATAATATGTATGTTTGGATGATTCGTTTTGTACATTTAATTGTGGATTAATCCATTTCTCTTTCAAGTAAATATTTGATATTTTCAATGTTTCAGACTGTCTTAAAACTAAAAACGGAAAAATATCGAAGAAAAAAATGAAAGCATACGGAGAAAATGGATGGTCAGCTAAACTCTATACATCACACACACAAACACCACACAATAACCACACACACACACACACACCACACACACACACACACACACAACACAAAACACATACACACACACACACACATGCACTGGCACAGCATACATTTGCAAAGAAGCAAACACACACACATACATACAGAGCGAGAGAGAGAGGACATTATATATATAATACATACATACATACATACATACATACTACGTACGTACACACATACAAACATACATACATACTACATAACATACATACATACTACACAATACATACATACATAGATACTAACGTACATACTACATACATACGTACATACATACACACAACACAAAAACAGTGCAGGAACAATTACCGATACAGAAACATGTATCATACATCAAAATGAAGCTGGTCTTTGGGAATCACATCCCTACTTCTCAATATGGTCACTGTTTTCTCAATAGGAATGTTCCAACTTCGAATGAGGGCATGTATCCCTGCCTAGTAAAATTCTGTTGACTGTGCTTGGAGCCACGTCTTCACGCAGTTTTCGCTTCCTCGTTACTGGCATAATGTTTGCTTCTCAAACCCTCTTTCATGGGGCCGAAGAGATGATAGTCTGAAGGCGCTGGTCTGGTGAATATGGAGGATGCAGTAAAGTTGTCCACCCGAATGAGGTGATTGTCTCCCTTGTCCTGACGCTTGTGTGTGATCGAGCATTGTCATGCAGATGGAGGACATTATCGACTTGCAAGTTGGGTCTCACTTGTTGGATTCTTGCTTTGAGCCTCGTCAGGGTCTTAATGTATTTTCAGAGTTTATTGTTTCTTCCTCTGGACAAGAAATCAACCAGAATGACACCTTAAGCATCCCAAAAGACAGTCGCCATGATTTTTCCAGCTGACTTTTCCGTCTTGAACTTTTTCGGATTTGGTGACCTAGGTGGCGCATTCATTGACTGCCTCTTGATTCCGGTTCTAATGGTGAATCCATGTTTT
Source organism: Monoplex corrugatus (assembly GCA_030674185.1). NCBI lineage: Eukaryota > Metazoa > Mollusca > Gastropoda > Littorinimorpha > Ranellidae > Monoplex > Monoplex corrugatus. Next base: position 27,012,107 of record CM060305.1, on the reverse strand, counting down.
ATCACAGGTAACGAGCCTTCCAGAGAAGGTGTTGTCTCTTTGACTTTGTTCGAGAAATTCAGTGCAGGCGTTGACCCTGTCAGGTTTGGTTCGGTAGTCAGCTCTCTCTGTACCCAACGGGCACACACTTTTGAAAACCCAAGTGATTCAAAAATGTTATAAGACTTCCATGGTTCACTTCAAGGTTTTCTGCCAACTCCTCAAAAGTCATGGGCCTATCTTCTCTAATCACAGCATCTGCTTTTGCTTTATTGACAGGATTCACAGAAATGGATGGACGGCCAGAACGGGGTTTATCTGCTAGCTCGCTGTTCCCACCTTTTCATCATTCAGACGACAGACCCACCTGTGAACATTGCTATAATCTAATGTATTCTCCTTATACACATTCTGTAATCGTCTGTGAATGTTCACAGGGTTTCCCCCTCAGCAACAAGGAATTCAATCACTGCTCTTTGTTTTTGACGCAGCTCTAAAGGGGCAGCCATTTTGAATTTTCCTCACGAGTCTATGAACGGAAACATCCGAACAAAATATTTCAGTCCCTAACAGTAATAATCATTTGTAACTGAGCAACATTTCAGTTAATTGTATCAAAAACTTCGTCTGTATAAATAAAAAGGCATTACTTTTTGACTCACCCTCGTATACTACATACATACATACATACATACATACATAATTACATAATACATACATAATTACATACATACACACACATAACATACATACATACATACAT
>CM060305.1:27003865-27006365 GCA_030674185.1 Monoplex corrugatus | reverse complement strand
AAAGAAAGAAAAGAAAAAAGAAACAAACAACAAAATAGAAAAAGAAGGTAAACAAAACATAAAGAAAGAAAGAAAAAAAAGAAACAAACAAACAAAAAGAAACAAGAAAAGAAAGAAAAAAAAAACAAACAAAAAAATAGAAAAGAAAGAAAAGAAAACGAAAACAGAAAAGAACATACAAAAAAGAAAAAAAAGAAAAGAAAAGAAAAAAGAAACAAACAAACAAAATAGAAAGAAAGAAAAATAAAAAAGAAACAAACAAACAAAATAGAAAGAAAGAAAAGAAAAAAGAAACAAAGAAACAAAATAGAAAGAAAGAAAAGAAAAGAAAAAAGAAAGAAAAAGTAAAGAAGAAAAAAAAAAAAGAAAAGAAGGATGAAAGAAAGAAAGAAAATAAGAAAGAAAGAAAGAGACTACAGTATAGTCCTCTGGCACTATCACTAGCAAGCTAAGAACCAACTCTTTAAAACAAAGCGCAGCAGGAGGATTAGTTTTGATCTACCCCTTGCAAAGGAGCCATTGCATCACTCACTGACTGCAAATAATTCCATACGCTCTGACACCGCCTGCAAAGTTATCGTGTTCATTATGCAGAAGATACTGCATTTGCCGACAGACTGCTCATGAAACCTTCTTAAATCTGGTTCAGGCTTGAAACACATGCACACAGAGATACAATACACACACACACACACACACACACACACACACACACACACACACACACACACACACACACACACACATACATAAATATATATATATATATATAAATATACACACAACAAACACACACATACACACATACACACAACACAACACACACACACACACACACACACATACAAAACACATACAGTATACACATTACATATTAAGACATACACACACGCACACAACAACATAAAAAAAATTATGTATACACGAACGCACACATATACATACACATACGGTATACACAAACAAACAAAAAGCTGCCCACTATAACACCCAACACACCAACACATACACATACACACATAGAGACACACACATACACCACACACACACACACACACACACACACACACACACACACACACACACACACACACAAACACACACACACACACACACACCACCACATACACGAACAGATCAAAGTAGGTTTACATGCACTGATATCCACAAATATACGCGCGTGAACTGATTTATCTTAATTCTATTTTAATGCGATAAACAAAAAAACATATGGTAAGGATTGCGACAATCCATTATTCAGTCAGCACTCATGACACGAGTCAACAAGAAAGAAAGCAAACACACGCGGACGAACAAGTAAGCAATGAAGAAACAAGCAAGCATGTTAAACAAACAAGTAAGCAATGAAGAAACAAGCAAGTATGTTAAACAAACAAGTAAGCATTGAAGAAACAAGCAAGCAAGCACGTTAAACAGAAAAAACAATACCAACCCACAGATATGCACTTTTACAAGAAAACAAATAAGTTGTTAGGAAAAATAAAAGTTTCCCCCATAAAGTTCAGCGAAAGATAAACCACAAAGCTTGTATTGTTGTTTGTAAAAGATGCAAGCTGATAACCAGAAACGGAGGACCGTCAAATATCTCATCTCTTCTCTCTTTCTCTCTCTGTCTCTCTCTCTCTCATTCTCTCTCTCTTCTCTCTCTCTCTCTCTCTCTCTCTCTCTCTCTCTCTCATCCATGTAAGTTTATATTAGTGAAGATATCACTTTATACTGTTCTTATGTTTATTTGGCGGATTTGGGTCTTCCTCTTACCTATATGACTAATTACGTTGGGTGGTCAACTGTTTCTTCAACTTTTTGTTCAACATTTTGTTCAACTTTTTCCGTTCAATTTTTTCTTCATCTTTAGGGAAAAAATTCAAATGGATGTATTGTCAGCCATGACTATATTTATAAATCTTTGTTTCGAGAAAACGTCGCCGAAAAATTTAATGACTTTGTTTTATGCTCCTTGCCACAAGGACAAAAATGTCAATGGCAATAAACCATTTTCAGTTTCAGTTTCAGTTTCTTTCTCTTCTCTCTCTCTCTCTCTCTCTCTCTCTCTCTCTCTCTCTCTCTCTCTCTCTCTCTCTCTCTCTCTCTCTCTCCCTCTCTGTCTCTATCTCTGTCTTTCTGTTTCTCTATCTCTCTGTCTCTGTCTGTATCTCCTCTGTGACTCTCTGTCTCTCTGTCTCTCTCTTTGTCTCTCTCTGTCTCTGTCCCTTCTCTCTCTCTATCTCTATCTCTCTCTCTCCCAAAACTTTACAAAGTTATACAATTTGACAGGGAATTTGTTTGTTTGCACTTGTTTTTTTCTCTGCTACAAGGCTTATCACACATTATCTTGCAGAGCTAAAAAAGAAAATGCTGAAACCAAGCCAAAAGTTGTACCTCAGTGATATGACCAGCAGTTCCAGAGTTCACTGGCACAGACAGATGACACAGCAGGGAGCATCAGTTACAGAGAAATATGGCTTGCCACTTAGAATGG
>CM060305.1:26996365-26998865 GCA_030674185.1 Monoplex corrugatus | reverse complement strand
CAAATCTTTTTTTTATGCAACAAAACATTTATTCTATAGTTTTCATTCACTTTTTTCTCTATCAAATTGTTCAAAATCTAGTCCATGTATTATGCTTCCCCAGAAGCTATCTGAAACGTGACCATAAGCTTTAGATTGTCAACCTAAACAGCAGGTCCATTACTTCACTGGGACAGAAACATGTTACAGAGGAGAGCATCGCCTACAGAAAGGTCCAATGTAAATCACAGGAAGTTACAGTCATAATGGGAGATTTTTTTTAATGCTAAAGTGGGACAGGATAGGGTGGAGGATATAGTTGGACCTCATGGCCTTGGTACACAAAACGAAAGAGGGGGGAAGCTTGTAGAATGGGCACAGATGAATGAGTACGAGTTCATAGTAGGAAACACCTGGTTTGAGCAGCCTAACAGAAGAAAATGGACCTGGATGAATCCAGAAGATAATACCAAAAATCAAATTGACTACATCCTGATCAACAAAAGATTTAGAAATTCTTTACTGTCAGCAAAAACACTACCAGGCGCAGACTGCAACAGTGACCACAATCCGGTAGTGGGAAGGTTTAGGCTGAAATTGAGGAAAAGGAAACAGACCAAAAGCAACATCAAACTAAACCTTGCACTCTTGAAGACAGATGAAATGACACGTCAAAAATTTAATGTACATGTTCAAAACAAATTCAGTGCTCTGGAAGACGTTGTTGACAGTGAGGAACAATGGACAAAGTTGAGAAGTTCTATAATTGAAGCTTGTGAGGAAATCCCTAAGGCAAATAGAAAAGCAAAAAAGAGCTGGATGACTAATGAAATTTTGGGCCTGATGGAGAAAAGGAGGAAGGCAAAGAGAAACGAGGAGATATACAGGAAGATAAACAAAGAAATCAGGTATAGGTGCAATGAAGCTAAGGAAGCTTGGCTGAACACAAAATGCAAAGAGACAGAAGAACGACACAAAATGGATCCTCAGGATATGTACAGACGAATTGAAGAAATTGTTCACAGGAAAAATACATGCACATCAACTGGTTGCTTAAAATCAAAAGATGGCACGCTTGTCATGGAAAAAGACAAATTACTGGACAGATGGGGAGAGTACATTAAAGACCTTTTTGAGGATGACAGAAACGAAGAACACATTGTAAAAAAGAACTTTGAAGGACCACCCATAATGAAAGATGAAGTTAGAGCAGCACTGAAAAAGATGAAACCAGGAAAAGCCCCAGGACCAGACAACATTACTACAGAGATGATTGAAGCCCTGGAGGAATTTGGCATAGAAAAAATAAAAAGTCCTCCTAAATGAAATTTATGACACTGGAAAAATCCCCAAAGATATGTCAAAATCAATGTTCATTGTACTTCCAAAGAAGACAGGGGCTATAGAATGCGAACTCCATCGCACAATCAGTTTGATGAGTCATGTAACAAAACTCCTGTTAAGAATGATCATGATGAGGACAAGGAATAGAATCAAAAGAGAAATAGCAGAAGAACAGTGTGTATTTGTGGAGGGGAAAGGAACTATTAATGCCATATACATCCTAAGAACTATCATAGAGAGGTCAATTGAGATGAATAAGGATTTGTATTTATGCTTTGTTGACTATACCAAGGCTTTCGATCGGGTACGACATGAAGAATTGATCAACCAACTGGAGAGACTCAATGTCGATGGAAAAGATCTACGAATAATCAGGAATATGTACTGGGAACAAACAGCTGCAATGAGAATAGAAAACAATTTAAGCTCTTTTCAAAACATCGAAAGAGGAGTCAGACAGGGTTGTGTTTTGTCACTAGATGTGTTTTCACTATATAGCGAAAACATCACGAGAAACCTAGAAGAAGACCCTGGATTAAAGGTTGGAGGGAAAATGATAAACAACATTCGGTACGCAGATGACACCGTGCTAATTGCAGAAAATGAAAGGGACCTACACAACCTTGTGAATATACTAGAAACAGAAAGCAAAGGTAAGGGGTTGGAACTAAACAGCAGGAAGACTGAAGTCATGGTGATCAGTAAAAAACATGAAATCCCCTCCTGCAAAATAACAGCAAATGGCACAACCTTGACACAGGTTAATAAGTTCAAATACCTGGGAACAGTCATTTCATCAGACGGCAGATGCACATCGGAAATAGCTGGCAAAATCGGCCAAGCCAAAACAGCATTCAAGAAGATGACAAGCATTTTACCAACAAATGCCTATCAATTAACATCAGAAAGAGAGTCCTTGAGTGTTATATAGAACCAATACTGTTGTGCGGATGCGAGGCGTGGACAGTCAGCAAGCAAAGCCAGAGCAGGATTGAGGCAGCCGAGATGTGGTTTTTCAGAAGAATGTTGAGAGTACCATGGACAGCAAAGAAAACAAACGAGACAGTCTTGATGGAGGCAGACACAAGTCGATCACTGATAAGGAAGATTAGGAAAAGACAAGCAACATTTATAGGCCATTTTATGAGGAAGGGAGATTTGGAGCACCTGGTCACAA
>CM060305.1:26971365-26976365 GCA_030674185.1 Monoplex corrugatus | reverse complement strand
AAACTACACTCTGTGTCTGTCTGTCTGTCTGTCTGTCTGTCTGTTTCTCTCGCTCTCTCTCTCTCACTCTCTCGCTCTCTCTCTCTTTCTCTCTCTCTCTGCCTCTTTCTCTCTCTCTCTGTCTCTCTCTGTCTCTGTCTCTGTCTCTCTCTCTCGTATTCTTTCACCTATCAATTGTATGTGTCTTTCTGTACATGTATCTATGTAGTCATTTTCAAATCTTGGCCAAATCTTTTTTTTATGCAACAGAACATTTATTCTATAGTTTTCGTTCATTTTTTTTCCCTATCAAATTGTTCAAAATCTAGTCCATGTATTATGCTTCCTCAGAAGCTATCTGAAACGTGACCATAAGCTTTAGATTGTCAACCTAAACAGCAGGTCCATTACTTCACTGGGACAGAAACATGTTACAGAGGAGAGCATCGCCTACAGAAAAGTACGGCTTCTCAGTCAGAATGGTCACAGGGGACGGGTGGAGGCCTTACCCGAAGAGGGAATGGGAAACCGATTCCTTGTCAAAGACAAACTTGTCAGCACACGTTCTGATACTTTAGATGTGGAGAGATGGAGGATTGGGTAGAAAAGTTTGGATGAGAAGACCGACTAATGCTTAGTTTAACCCTTTGGCTCCCGCACCCTATCTACCAACTGCAAAAACTGAATCCTTTGATTCCCTCACCCTTTCCACCAGCTTCCTACAGGAAACAAAATGTTCAGTTTTGGCTTCGGTAGGGTGAGGGAAAAAAGGGTTAAGTTTTTGCTTCGGTAGCATGGTTGACAATGCAGGATGCTGGTGGACAGGGTGTGGGAATCAAAGTGTTGATACTGAATTATGTTTCGAATAAACACTGTTTCCAATCTTACCGGACGCTTCATGTGTGACTAGACCTTTAACTCAAACCCGTTTTACCACGATATCAGGGTGTCGGTCTTTTTTTTTTTCCAGATGAATTAATGGCCAGAATACTTACGTTAAACATCTGGTTTATGACGAGTGTTTGAGAAGAAAGGTGACAGAATAGTCCAGACATTCGCCTGTCTGTAACTAAACTTGAGGTTCCAGGGTTCGTTTCCCGTTAAGGCTTCGACTTTTCTGCTCAGTTCGACCAGAAACTCGAGCTGAAAATATAGTCCTTCAGAAGTGGACCGGAAAAAAATGTGTCGGACCTGTGTACCTTCTGGCCTGCACACACTAAAAGACTCCACAACAGTTGAAAAATCGTGAAGAGTAGGGCATTTGCTCTGCTGCACTGGTATACAAGTATTGGAGACATAAGTTTATTCCCCAGGTACCTCGCCTTTTTCGCCCAGTTAGCTTTCTTGGCTTTCTGAAGTCTTCTGAAAAACAAATGTGAGAAACAACAAGACAGAGTGAGTGAAAGAGAAAGCGTGTAACAGAGTGAAAGAAGAGAGAAGATATAACAAAAAAAGAGAGAATACGTTGGAACAGTGTGTGTGTGTCAGTGTGCGTGTGTGACAGAGAGAATGACAACTTGGGTCAAGGGTGACACGCCCCACTCTCCTCATGTCTTCCCTTCTCCATTTTGCGTGTGCTTTCTGCCTGGGAGTTGTCGTTATTGTGTGATTTCTTTGGTGAATGGTGGTCGTGGGTGCTTAGCGTTGATTCTTGAATCAAGATTCGGTGCCTTATATATGTCCTCGTCGTCGTCGTCGTCATCATCATCATCATCATCATCATCATCATCATCACCATCATTATCAGATTTATTATTGTTGCTGTTGTTGTCGTCGTCATCCTCATCATCATCATCATAAGTGGGTTTTTTTTATTGCTGCTATTATTATTAGTAGTAGTAGTAGCAGTATCACTATATTATATCATTATTACTATTATTATTATTGTTATTATTATTATTATCATCATCATCATTATTATTATTATTATTATTATTGTTATTGTTCATGTGTTCATGTGAAGCTGCGACGGGCCTAGCAAGCCGGCGGTGGATTACTCATTGCTCGAGAAAGTAAAAGGAGAAAGAAATGGATCATAACGGAAAACGAACTGGAAATGGAAAAGGACTACGAGAAAGAACAAGCACTTGGAATGTGTGTGGAATCAGAGACAAGGAACCAGAAATCATTGACTTCATGAAAAAAATGGAGAATAACAGTGATGGGAATTTCAGACTGTAGGCTAAAGGGTACGGGGACCAAACATATTCACGAGGATTATGTACTGACCTGGAGTGGTGTGGACATGACAACAAGGGCAACACACGGCGTGGGCTTTTTCTTACACCCAGACACGGCAAAGAATTTGTTGGAAACAGAGTTTATCTCAGAGAACTAATAAAAATCCGAGTAAGAGGAGAACGGGAGACCACAACCTTCATCCAGACTTACGCACCTTGTAATGACTCGTACACTGAAGAACAGAAGGAGGAATTCTTTGAGAAGATGGCAGACACCATCAACACAGTCCCAGACACAGAACAACTCATTGTCATGGGAGACTTCAATGGGAGAGTGGGCAAAAGAAGAGCACCTTGGGAACAGCACTTGGGCCCACACAGTGACACCAATACAGAGTGCAACTACAACGGGGAACAACTTCTAGCACTCTGTGCAGAGCATGGGCTGTGGATTGCAAACACCTTTTTCGAACACAGACACAGCCAGAGACAAACTTGGTACAGGTGGAATGATCTGAATGTGTCATCTCAGATAGATTTCATTCTAACACGAATAGAAGAACGAAGCAGGGTCACAGACGCAAGAGCCATTCCAAATGCAGATCTGGACACTGACCACCGCCCTGTGATCTTGGTCTCTACGATGAAGAAAAGAAGAACACCGAGAACAAAGAGTAAAGCGTGCGACAGACAGATAAACCTAAGAAAACTCCAGAAGGAAGAGGTACAATGGGAGGTACAGACAGAAATCACAAAGAGGCTGGAAGAAGTAGACAGCACAGGCATGACAGCAGAAGAAGCATGGTCAGTCTTCAAGAACACACTGACAGACACACTTAGTAAAACCTGCGGCACAAAGACCGGAAAAGGGCAGGTAAAGCAGACAGCCTGGTGGAATGACACAGTAAAGGAGGCCATCAAGGAAAAGAAGAAGTTGTACAAGGTGTGGGTGAAATCAAAGCTAGAGGAGGACTACGTGAAATATAGAGTGGCAAGAAGACACAGCAAGAGGACAGTCAGAATGGCCAAAGAACAATCATGGAAAACATATGGAGAGGAACTAAGCGAACTGTGCAAGCTCTCGACACGACATTTTTACAAAAGCGTCAAAGCAATGAGATTACGAGACGAGCCATACAGCCCAACAACAGTAGTCAATGACAGAGATGGAAACCCTATCAGTGATGAAGACAGCATCAAGAAGAGATGGCAAGAATATTTTAAGGAACTCCTCAACCCAAACAGACAGGGATACACACAGAGCCAGTTTCACCCTAGCTATCCAGAACACGAAGAGCCAAACATCCTGAGATCAGAGGTACAACAGGCGTTGAAGACCAGCCCAAAGAACAAAGCAGCAGGAATTGATGGCATTACAACCGAAGCTATCCTGGCATGTGGAGAAACAGGAACCACTTGGCTGACCACAATATTCCAGAAAGCATGGACAGAGAGGAAAGTCCCAGAAGACTGGCAGCGTGCAGTCGTGGTACCAATCTGGAAAAAGAAAGGCAGCAAGAAAGACTGCAGCACGTATCGAGGTATATCCCTTCTGAGCCACACGGGAAAGATGTATACAAAGATCCTTGAACAGCGCACAAGGTACAAGGTGGAACCTCTACTGAGTGAGGCGCAGATGGGTTTCAGAAAAGGAAGAGGATGCACTGACGCTATCTTCGCTCTCAGACAACTGAGCGAAAAGACTATCGAACACAATAAAGAACTGAACTTCGTGTTCGTGGATCAAGAAAGGCCTTCGACAGAGTAAATAGAAACAAGTTGTGGAAAACGTTAGAAGAATATGACGTTAGGGGGCAACTTCTAGACAATATAAGAGCCATCTATACCAACAGCATGAGTGCAGTACGCACCCAAGATGGACTCACGGAATGGTTTGGGGTGACGTCGGGAGTGAGGCAGGGGTGTGTTCTATCACCACTGCTGTTCATTGTATATATGGACAAAATCACGAAGGAAGCAAATCCCAACCCTGAAGATCTGAACGAGATGCTGTTTGCAGATGATCAAAGCCTTGCACATGAAAAAGAAGGGGAACTCCAGGAGCACACGAACAACCTGAACACACAATGTGAGAACTTCGGCATGAAAATCAGTATCAGCAAAACCGAGACACTGAAAGTCAGTAGAACACCTGGCCGCCTCAACATCAACATCGAGGGGACAGCACTGAAACAAGTCAGCGAGTTCAAGTATCTTGGAAGTATCTTCACAGAAGATGGACGTCTCAACAGAGAGATCGAGACAAGAGTTCAAAAGGCCAACAGCGTCAGCTACCAGCTTGCCCCACTCCTAAGACACCCCAACATCCCCATCGAGACCAAAGCCAAACTCATCGAGTCCATATTTAGACCAACCTTGACCTACCAGTGTCAGACATGGACCCTTACCAAAAGTCTTGAAAGAAAGATCACCACCTGCGAGATGAGATGTCTAAGGAGAGCAGTCAACAAAACCAGACATGATAAGATCAAGAACATCAAGATCAGAGAAATGATTGGAACAACACCAATTCTCCACTACATCCAACAGCAGAGAACCAGGTGGTTCGGGCACCTGACACGCATGGCACCTCACCAGCTTGCCAGTAAAGCTTACAACACAAAGGTGTCAGGGTGCAAGGCAAGGGGTAGACCGAGGAAGACCTGGATCAAGGGTGTGAAAGAAACACTGAAGACCCACAACATCCCACTCAACCAGGCCTTCAAACTTGCCGCAGACAGAAAGCTCTTTCTCCCCTCGACGCCCAAGATGGTATAAGAGGACGGATAAAGTAAAGTAAAGTAAGTTATTGTTACTATTGTTGTTGTTGCTGTTGTTGTT
>CM060305.1:26941365-26948865 GCA_030674185.1 Monoplex corrugatus | reverse complement strand
GGGGATAGCTGGAGAAAGTGGCCAAAATTCCAACATGAAAGGTAACATAAGCTATAAGAGCTATCACAAGTCAGATCAACACTGGTACTAGTTCAAACGTAAACTATGTTTACGACTACAGAGTCGGGTGGAAAAGTGTTTGGGCTTTTCCTAAATCGTAGAAAATTAAAGGAATTAAAAAGACAATAGGAGTAACGGTTGAAGGTTCTCGTTGTGATATGGTTTTAGTCTTCCTCCGGGCTATAGGCAAGGAAACTTATGAAGATGAACACAGACGTGCACGCGCGTGGACACCCCCCACACACACACAACACAACACACACAACACACAACACAAACCACACAACAACACACACACACACACATACACACACACACACACCAACACACACACAACAAACACACACAACACACACACACAACACTACACTACACAACACTACCCAACGAACCATAAATGAATATCAACATGACACACACAACAAACACAACAACACAAACACAACAGACCCAACTTACACAGACAAAAACAAACAAACAAACAACAACACACACACACACTACACACACACACACCCATACACTCCACAAACACACACACAAACACACACACACACACACATACACCACAAACACACCCCACCCACACAACACACACAAAACACACATCACGCACACAACATCACACACACACACACGCGCGCACCACACACACACACACATACACACACACACACACACACAAACTATGATTTCATCAATGAAGCAAGATAATGTTAATTATTCAAACAAGAACACCAACAAACAAAACATTTTTATAAAAAACACTTTTCTACAACCCACAATACTGTTTCAAGGGCTAAAGATATATGAAAACAAAAACAAAAGGAAAACAAAACACACACACACACACACACACTCTCACACACACACACACACACCCGCACATATACACATGCACACAACACACACACACACACACACACACACACACACACACACACACACACACACACACACACACACACACACACACACACACACACACACACATTATGTTTACGAAGAAAGCATCGATTATCGTTCAGATTAGAAATAAACAAACACGAAGATAAATAAAAACTAGTTTGTGAATAGCAAACACACCTTGATGGAACGAACAAGCAGTCAAGTCTTTTATTCCTAGTTTGTTTATAACCTTCTCGCTTTTCATAGTTCTTCGCTATCTAATTAACGGGTTTGACAGGTCGTAATTATACCTCGCCCCAACAACCGTAATGCGCACTGCAAAACTGGCAGCTGACATGAAACTGCTGAGACACTTTGTGGCGAAAAGGGGAAAATTGAGGGAAGCGATTTTTAAGCAGAATTTTGTGAGAAAGAGATCAGTTTTAGAGTTCACGTTCATGTAGTTTAGTATTTATACATTATTGTCGTCGTCGTCGTTGTCTTTGTTGTTGATGTTGATGGGGTATGTACATGTATGTGCGTGTGTGTGTGTGTGTGTATGTGTGTGTGTGTGTGTGTGTGTGTGTATCTGTGTGTATGTGTGTGTTGTCTGTGTGTTGTGTCCCTCTGTGTGTGTGTGTCTGTCCCTGTGTGTGTGTGTCCCTGTGTGTGTGTCCTGTGTGTGTGTGTGTGTGTGTGTGTGTTGTGTGTGTGTGTACTTCTGTGTGAGTCCCTGTGTGTGTGTTATGTGTGTGTGGTGTGCGTGTTTGTGGTGTGTGTGTGTGTGTGTGGTGTGTGTGTGTGTGTGTGTGTGTGTGTGTGTGTGTGTGTGTGTGTGTGTGTGTTCCTTTCTTTCTTTGCTTGTTTGGATATTTATCGTGCGTAAGGATACTTTCTGTGTGTTTATAACATGGAGACACACAGAAAACAATAACGTCCAACAGTTCCAACACAATATAGGGTTTCCTGCTCTCAATCCGGCCAGTTGCCTTTCTCTTTCTCTGTTATTTCTCCCTGTCACTCAAGGGACTAGAAAACTCTGTCTTTTCTCAGTGGAAAATGATAAAAAAGTCCGCGTGTGCAGCTACACGTCATCTTTGTAAAATCCCGACAAAAATCGCCTACCCTGCAAAATCCTGTTAGAAATAAACTCTTCGTAGGTCTCCATAGATACAGAAATAATATTACACACAAATAAGTTGTGGTTATGTACTTGCGTGCGCTCACTCCATAAAAATCGGATTCCACTTTAAATCAATTGTGTGCCACTCTCTAAATCAATTGTGTGCCACCTCTAAATCAATTGTGTGCCACCCTCTAAAAATCAACGTGTGCCACCCTCTAATCAAGTGTGTGCCACCCTCTAAATCAATCATGTGTGCCACCCTCTAAGTCAAGTGTGTGTGCCACCCTCTAAATCAAAGTGTGTGCCACCCTCTAAATCAGTGTGTGCCACCCTCTAAATCAATGTGTGCCACCCTCTAAATATCAAGTGTGTGCCACCCTCTAATCAATGTGTGCCACCCTCTAAATCAAGTGTGTGCCACCCTCTAAATCAATCAGTGTGTGCCACCTCTAAACAATCAATGTGTGCCACCCTCTAAATCAAGTGTGTGCCACCCCTCTTAAATCAATCGTGTGTGCCACCCTCTAAATCAATGTTGTGCCACCCTCTAAATCAATGTGTGTTGCCACCCTCTAAATCAATGTGTTGCCACCCTCTAAATCAAGTGTGTGCCACCCTCTAAATCAATGTGTGTGCCACCCTCTAAATCAATGTGTGTGCCACCCTCTAAATCAATCGTGTGTGCCACCTCTAAATCATATGTGTGCCACCCTCTAAATCAGTGTGTGCCACCCTCTAAATCAATGTGTGCCACCCTCTAAATCAGTGTGTGCCACCCTCTAAATCAAGTGTGTGCCACCCTCTAAATCAATGTGTGTGCCACCCTCTAAATCAATCAATGTGTGCCACCTCAAAATCATGTGTGCCACCATCTAAATCAATCATGTGTGACCACCCTCCAATCTTAGAAAGAAAAAAAGTAATAAGACAGAAATAAAAAGACTTGCATAATGCTTTCGTATCACAGAACTACCCACCTCCAGTTCTAAAGTGCCGTTATACATAAATACAATCTCTTTTATGGTGAAATTGTCCATTGTCAATTCTGAAGTGTCATCGTACATAAGTACAATATGCTTGTACGATGGAATTGTCTATCTTCATTCTGAACTGTCGTTATAAATAAATACAATACTCTTGTACGATAGAATTGTCTATCTTTAGGTCTGAAATGTCGTTATAAATAAATACAATACTCTTGTACGATGGAATTGTTTATCTTCTGTTCTAAACTGTCGTCTCTCATGCTTCAAAGATAATGTCATTTTTATTCGCTGAAGCTGTCAAGGTTTCAGTCATGATGTTTTTACCAATGGAAACATGCACCACATCACATTCGATCTATGAGATTTATATCTTTTTGATATATCTTTACAGATTTTCTTTTTAATTCTTTCTTTCTTTTTTTTCTTTCTTTCTTTCTTTCTTTTGTTTATCGTTCTCTTTATGCTCTTTCTCTTCTGTTCTAGTTTTTGTTCTTGTCATTCTTCCTGTCGTCCTCCTTCTCCTCTTTATTTTTCCTTTTTGTCTCCCTCGTCACTCTCCTCTTTTCTGCTCAATTTCTTCTGTTTACCTATTCTGATATTAATTTTTATTTTTCATCTTTGTCGTCTTCTTCTTCCTCTTCCTCTTCTTTGTGTGTGTGTGTGTGTGTGTGTGTGTGTGTGTGTGTGTGTGTGTGTGTGTGTGTGTGTGTGGTGTGTGTGTGGTGTTGTGTGTGTTGTGTGTTGGTGTGTGTGTGTGTGTGTTGTGTGTTGTGTGTGTGTGTGTGTGTGTGTGTGTGTGTGTGTGGGGTATGTGTGTGTGTGTTGTTTTATTCATATCTCTTTTTTGTTTTCTTCTGCTTTTTATATTCTTCTTCAGGGATTAAACATTTACTTACAGAAACGCGTGCAAACGAATCAACAATGACACAACGATTACAGGCTTAAAGCAAAAACCATCTCTTTATGTTGTCGTGCCCTTATCTTTATATTTTCATTATGTTTATTTCTGTTTTTGTTTTTATTTCCCTTAAAATAAAATGAAACAGAGGTTATTCCGTATTGGCCATAGAGGAAGATTTGTCTGTATGTCAGCCTGTGTGTCTGCCCCTGCGTCTGTGACAAAGTGATGTGTTAGGACATTTTTCTCAGCACATTTTACAAGGATCATTACAAAATGTGGTTCAAAAGCGTTGACCATTGAGGAGTCACGAATGCATAAGTCTTGAAGTCATGACACCAAAGTCAGTGTCAGTTTTTCGTTTTCAGTTTTTCAATATAGCCATTTCCCTGTTGGATAAACTAATACAAGTTTTATTTTTGATTGGTGCTTCTTTAAGGTCACAGTGACCTTGAGAAGAACAGAATTTGGCTTTTTTTTTTAGCAGGGAAACCTTTGAA
The DNA here is from genome assembly GCA_030674185.1 of Monoplex corrugatus. NCBI lineage: Eukaryota > Metazoa > Mollusca > Gastropoda > Littorinimorpha > Ranellidae > Monoplex > Monoplex corrugatus. The sequence continues at coordinate 26,944,407 of CM060305.1, read as the reverse complement.
TTGAAATTCTCAACTACATACACACACGCTTTTAGGCGATCTCAACGTTGTTACAGAAATGGCCAAGCCATAGAAATACACCTTCTTTTCGCACATCTGTCATTGTGTCATTTGTGTAAACAGGTTTAGTAATACGTTGAGTCAGACACGACAACCTGGATTTTGGTTAACTTTGGTACAATATCAAAATCAAAGTTATATAATCATTGAAATATACATGTATCATATTAACTCTAACACCTATGTGCCAGATTCTATCATGTTTGGTTTTCGTTGTCCGATAATATCCTCCAATAAGACTTCAAAGTTTAATGACTTCGGGAATCATTTCAAGGTCACCTCCTTTTCCTGTAATAATCTACATGCTATGAAAGGAGGACTATCAACATGACTTGACCATTCTACGTCTTTATGTTCAGATCAAATAGATATAATTATTTTCTAGAATTTTGCCCTTTTCGTATTTGTATTGGCTTTTTTCTCAACATCGACTACAATTTTAGTATTTTTAGGCAAAACTTTTCGTGTTGTTTGTTCTCAGTACAACTCACATTGATGTGGAAGCCAAAATATGTCTCTGGTAAAGAATATGCAAGACCGAATTCAAGAAAGCGATTTTTCCAAAGGTCATGAACTTATTAACTACTGAAATTACAACAATTATGCCGCGCTGAGGATCCAGCCAGGAACACACATAAACGTGATCACTCAAAATATTCTCTAGTTTGTTTTTAAGATCTAACAAAAGCACCCTCATCATTTAATTGTACGTCAAACGCTCTATAACTATTGACACAAAATGTGCTCAGCTTGTTTTCAATGCTGTTGCGTCTCCTATGAACACACACCGCACACACAAAAACGCATGTCAACGCCTCCCAGTCCCTACCACGCACACCTGGCATGCGCTCTAACATCACATGCATAGACAAATCTGTATACTGATACAGATAAATGCACTCACATATAAGCCTAGCCTGCACACAAATACACACACACACCACACACACACACACACACACACACACACACACACACACACACACACACCACACACACACACACACACACACACACACACAACACACACACACACACACACAAACACACAATAGATCGTGTTATTGTCCATTTTCTCACAAAATCGATTCCATATCTGTCTCTCACGCAATCAGATAAACGTCGCCTGTATCCAATTTGAGCATATCGATCTAACTTAACGGAAGAACAAAATAGCTTATAAAGAACGAATACACACGGGTGAAAAAAGTAATGTTGTTCTTGTGTTTCAAAGAAAAAAAAAAGAATTGTAAGCACAGGTCGACCAGTTTGATATCTACATTTTATTCATTGACTATTCGTTTCTACACTCTATTCTAAGTCTTAATTAAAGGTAAACAACATGCTCATATGGAATGCAGGCGATGTTTACAAGTTATTTACGACTATTGATGTAATTTATTTTTTGAAAAATGGGCATAACATTGAGGTACCTGTATGTCTGTATGGGTGGGATCATAGTGTGTGTGTGTGTGTGTGTATGTGTGTGTGTGTGTGTGTGTGTGTGGAGTGTGGTGTGCGTGTGAGTGTGCGCGCGCGTGCGTGTGTGCATGTGTGTGTGTGCACGTGCATGTGTGCGTGTGTTGTGTGTGTTTTATTTGTTTGTGTATGCATGTGCATGTGTCTGTATTTGTGTGTGCATGCGTGTGTGTATGTATGTATAGATAGATAGATAGACGGACATAAGACAGACAGATGGATAGATAGATAGATAGATAGACAGACAGATAGATAGATAATCAGATATATAGATAGATAGATAGATAGATAGATAGACAGACAGACAAATAGATAGACAAATAGCTTGACAAATAGAGATAAAATACAAGTCCCTTACTCACACAGGCTCTCTCTCTCTCTCTTCTCTCTCTCTCTCTCTCTCCTCTTTTCTCTCTCTCTCTCCATCTCCCTTCCTCCTTCCCTGCCCCCTTGCTCTATACATTTTTCTCTCTCTTGGCTATCTTTTTTTTTCAAAATGAAGGTTAGGAAGAGAGACGCGAGACACAGTACAAGCAAAATAACCTCAGGTATACTTCAGAGGAAATGACGTTGAAATGAACCTCGGTCTCTCCGTGGTAGGAGACCTGCCTTGTCGACAGCAAATGGAAATGTGCACGACCGACGGAAGAGCTGTTAAACGGGCCATTAACTCTTGTGAAACTTCCCCACAGACGAAATTATTTCCCTTCAATCTTGTGGGTCGGATAAAGACAAGGTAGGTCAGACTGCAGTTAAATGTTAGTGATTTTATTTTGTCCAGTGTGTTCGACTGCAAGAGTGTCACGCCATCCTCGAATTACTTTTTCCTTGAAATTTGATGGTTAATGTTACTGACAAATCTTAGAAGTCCCTGTTTTTTTTTATATCTCAAGATCTCATCAAAGCCTATAAGCAATCATAGAGAATTTTGGCAAATAACGATGGGTTGGTAATTATTCGGAACAGACAGAGAAACTATAGATAGATAGATAGATAGATAGATAGATAGATAGAAGATAGATAGATAGATAGATAGACAGATAGATAGATAGATAGATAGTAAAGAAATAGATAGTATAGATAGAGAGATAAATAGATAGATAGATAGATAGATAGATAGATAGATAGACAGACAGATAGATAGATAGACAGATAGATAGATAGATAGATAGATAATAGATAGATAGATAGATAGATAGATAAAGATAGATAGATAGATAGATAGATAGATAGATAGATAGATAGACAGATAGATAGATAGATAGATATAGACAGAAGATAGATAGATAGATAGATAGATAGATAGATAGATAGATAGATAGATAGATAGATAGATAGATAGATAGATAGATAGATAGATAGATAGATAGATGGATAGTAGATAGATGAGGAGGGTAGTTATAATAATGCCTTTGTATTTATGTCGTACGGAGTTTTGATAAAATTACTTAAAATGTTGCACAGTTACAAAAGATTATAACTGTTACGGATTGAAATATTTTG
>CM060305.1:26923865-26926365 GCA_030674185.1 Monoplex corrugatus | reverse complement strand
TGGTTAACGCGTTGTGAGCTGGATGTGCCAGCGCGATAAACAATTCGACCCAACCGTCATGGGTGAGCATGCCTAGTGAGACTGGACTCTACAAAACACATTTTCTCTCTGGTACGCCTGGCTCAAACTAAAATAACTGGTCATGTACATGATGGCTGGCGTGGGTGCTGTAATCGTTGCCAGTTTGCGTCCTTCTGACGAGTTTCCTTGTCGAATTATGTCAGGATAATTTTCACCGACAGCTCTCATCTCCTGGAAACGTTTCTGTGCTGGTCTTCTTTTAATGACTGGTAAGTATTGGTGACTTTTACATTATGCCAGTGCTTGCCATTCTGGGTAGTATGGCCTAGGGAATAAATGAATGAATGAATGAACGAACGAACGAATGAATGAATGAATAAATGAATAAGAGAATGAATGAATGAATGAATGAATGAATAAATGAATGATGAATGGATGATGAATGAATGAATGAATGAATGAATAAATGAATGAATGAATGAATGAATGAATGATTGAATGAATGAATGTTTGAATGAATGAATGCTTGAATGAATGCATAAATGAATGCATGAATGAATGAATGAATGAATGAATGGGTGGAAGACTGACTGATTGACTGACTGACTGACTGACTGAATGAATGAATGAATGAATGGGTGGAAGAATGACTGACTGACTGTATGAATGATTGAATGAATGAACGAACGAACGAATGAATGAACGAATGAATGATCTTGATTTTATCAAGATTTTGCGGTATATAAATATTGTAATTATTATTATTATTATGAATGGATGGATGAATGAATGAATGAATGAATGAATGAATGAATGAACTCTATTTTGAACAATTTGTAAAAACAATTACATGCAAGGCATTTGTTGAAGTCTACAAGATAATTAATATTAAAGGAACGAAGACAAATCATATAAAATATCACAGTAATAGAAAACATGTCAGGAACATGCTTAATTAAAACTGTCTGTCAGGAGAACCTTTGGTATACGATACGGTACGTTGTCTCGATGTATGTTTGTTTTCACTCTTTATACACTTTGGTTAATATTAAAGGTGATTTGTACAACAATTTCTCGCTGAGACAAAGAAAGAGAAAGTATGTGAAATTGTGTGTGTGCGTGTGTGTGTGGGAGAGAGAGAGAGAGAGAGAGAGAGAGAGAGAGAGAGAGAGAGAGAGAGAGAGAGAGAGAGAGAGAGAGAGAGAGAGAGAGAGAAACTGAAACTGAAACTGAAACTGAAACTGAAACTGAAAATGATTTATTGCCATTGACATTTTTGTCCTTGTGGCAAGGAGCATAAAACAAAGTCATTACATTTTTCGGCGACGTTTTCTCGAAACAAAGATTTATAAATATAGTCATGGCTGACAATACATCCATTTGAATTTTTTCCCTAAAGATGAAGAAAAAATTGAACGGAAAAAGTTGAACAAAACGTTGAACAAAAGTTGAAGAAACAGTTGACCACCCAACGTAATTAGTCATATAGGTAAGAGGAAGACCCAAATCCGCCAAATAAACATAAGAACAGTATAAAGTGATATCTTCACTGAATATAAACTTACATTAATTTAAAAAGTTGAACAAAAAATTAAATAGTTAACCACCTGACATAATTAGTCATATAAGAGGAAGACCCAAATCCAGAAAACAAACAAAAAAACAATATATCGTAACATCTTCATTGGAGATAAACGTACATTAATTTAAAAAGTTGAACAAAAAGTTGAAGAAACAGTTGACCACCCGACGTAGAGAGAGATAGGGAGGGAGGAGAGAGAGAGAGAGAGAGAGGAGAGAGAGAGAGAGAGAGAGAGAGAGAGAGAGAGAGAGAGAGAGAGAGAGAATGTTATATTACTACTGTGGATGTGTCTGTTGAATTATCCAACTCAGTCATGTCATTATTAACGTATATGTGTAAATATTAAGATATAATGACACGTTTTATGTATTTGTTTGATTGGTTCTTTTTTAAATCAGTGATATGACAAATACACTAATGCATGGATACTGATATATTGGTAAGCTATATCAATGATACAGTGTTTGTGTGACATTGTATATTATATTTTAGGCTCATATCGATGATGCAATTAATGTTTGTTTGACAATGTAACTGTATGTTGTATTTTGAGCAGCTTTTTTTTTAATACACATTTAGTACGAAACTGTCTTTATCGAACGTCTTGTCAGCATATAGATTATCACAATATGGCGAGAACTAGGTCATGGGCTATTCTTACTGGTATTTTCCCCATACTTATTGTTTTGTATTGTATGCTATTCTTATTTCATTGATTTGTCCCATACTTATTGGTATATATTGTATTATGTTATATTGTGGTGTTTTGCTTGTATTCGTTTATATTGTCTTTGGGTTATTGTGTAATGAGTTTTGGTGTATTATTTTTTCTACTGTACTTTTTTATGTGTTCATTGATTCATTGTTATTGTATGTCTGCGGTGACGCCAAACTGTG
>CM060305.1:26908865-26916365 GCA_030674185.1 Monoplex corrugatus | reverse complement strand
GGAAGTTTATCGAAGAAGGGTTCATTGCATTTGCACAATTCCATACACGCTCCAACTGACAGATTCTTATAGCGTAAACAAAACTCTTAAGTTAAGCGTTTTGGCAAGGTCTTGAAATGGGGAGTAGGGAGGCTTTGGACTTGGTTAAGAAACACAAATCAGACACCACGAACATGATTTGAGCATTAAGATAAGTAACGGCCAGGCCAGTCTTTTTTATGGTGTAGGTTGGAATTGAACCTGTGACCATTATATCTTGAGTCCATTTGGTTATGAAAAGACCCCGTCATCATGCAAAGAAAAAGAATCAACCCATCAAACAACTAACCAACCAATTAACCAACCAACCAATCAGTCCACCAACCAACCAACCAACCAACCAACCAACCACCCAACCAACAACCAACCAACAAACACCAACCAATCAACCAACCAACCAACAACCAACAACCAACCAACCAAACCAACCAACCAACCAAACCAACCAACCAATCCAACCAACCAACCCAACCAACCAACCAATCAACCAACAACCAACCAACAAACCAACCAACAACAACCATCCAACCACCAACCAACCAACCATCCATCCATCCAACCAACCAACCAACCAACAACCATCCAACCAACCAAGCAAACAGACAAGCAAACAATCAATCAAACGAACCAACGAACGAACGAAAGAACGAACGAATGAAGAATAGCAACATACCACACAAAACAAACAACAAACAAACAAACAAACAAACAAACAAACAAAAAAGCAAACAAGCACAAGAACGAACAAACAAACACACAAACAAACACAAACACAAACAAACAAACTCACAAACAAACACACTAATACACAAACAAACGAACCAAACAAAATGTCATCTTCCCAAGAGTTAAACCCAAACCCCCTTCATTATACGTACAGCACCCTGACCAGCTGAGCTATCGGGCCACTCAAAACAAGCTATTCCCATATGTGACCTCCCACCACGAAATCAGTCTTAACTAGCATTTTGGGCATTTTGAGATATGCATATCACTGGAAAGTGTACATTCTGCTGATTATTTTGGTACTTGAATAAAGCTTGTACTTAAAAAAATGTAGAAGTTATGTATGTTTAATGTCATAAACTTGTATGACGGCCATTTTGAGAAAACGGCCTCTAAAGATTTTGTGTGCTCTCCTACACATTTTCCTTAAATTTCTTTATTTGGTGGCTTTGAACCAGTTTGTTTCTAATTTTTGCTGTCATTATCTGAAAGATGCACCAAAGAGCTTTCCATCAGTATATTATATGTGCGGGTACTGTACAGGTTACGGTTTATAATAAGAGACAAAAATAGGTAGGCCTACTTTGGTAGGAAATTGCGTTCTTTCTGCTGCAATCAGCGCGTTAAAATACCGATTTAAATTGATTAATAACACTTTTTCAAGAAAAAAAATTCTGTGGGGGATAGATTATATTCTACAGAAATCAATTTTGAGAAAAAGTCAAAACGCCCCAGATAGACCCTAAGTCACCTTTTCAGCTGCTGGTGCTGTTCGACTGACTGCGAGTTAAGACTGATTTCGTGGTGGAGGGTCACATATAATCTAAAGTTGACAGATATAAGTACATGAAGTTCAAGAGACAAGCCATTTGGGTATAAGCAGTGGAAGTGGCAGATGATATTTACCGTATCAAGAATGCAGATGGTGTGTAGATGGATCAAGATATGAATATGTTGATTTGTTTGTTGTCAATCAACTGCAATGAGCTGATTGGGAACTAGTGTAGATGGATCAAGATATGAATATGTTGATTTGTTTGTTGTCAATCAACTGCTATGAGCTGATTGGGAACTAGTGTAGATGGATCAAGATATGAATATGTTGATTTGTTTGTTGTCAATCAACTGCTATGAGCTGATTGGGAACTCGTCTTTCTTCTTTTACAGTCTGGGTTCAAATCCAAGTGTTTGCGACAGCAGTAAATTTTTCGAATTATCTATACCTCAACATAAAATAATGCTACAATCCGAACAAAGGGAGTTAGGATTGGCTATGATGTTTTTGTTTCAGAATAGAAAATATATTTGCCAGATTGTTGATACTGCATCCATACAAAAATAATAGGAAGAAGACAAAAAAAAGAGACATGAGATGTGTATGTACGTATATATGTATGTATGTATGTATGTACGTATGTATGTATGTATGTATGTATGTATGTATGTATGTATGTATGTGTATGTATGTATGTATGTATGTAGTATGTATGTATGTATGTGTGTGTATGTATGTATGTGTGTATGTATGTATGTATTTATTTATGTATGTACGTATGTGCGTGTATGTATGTATGTACGTACAGTATGTATGTACGTATGTATGTATGTATTTTGCATATATGCATGCTGTTTATCCTACATAGAAACATGAAGAAACAGTAGCGCGGAAAAAAAATCAACCCTTATCCATCATTTGCTACTCATGCTGAATATTGTCTTTCGACTGGAACTCTACCATTCTAACCACGTGTGTGTCACGCCTGTCGGCACTTATCAGTAAAGCAAAATACGTGTGTGCTGCAAAGTTTAATTGTTTCTTCTGATTGCTATTGCGCAGGGCATGAACCATCAAGTCTATGCATTCAGCCTGTTTACACATTTCTGATTAGTCCCTGGGGCATGTAAGAGATTTTGCAGCAAGAGTTGTGACAATGGCATATATACATTTTTAAAAAGCAACCTTTTCTTATATCAGGGCACACGGTGGAGAGGCGGATGCTAGCCCTGATCTATCTAGCTGGCCATCTGTTTGCTTGTTTGTCTCTTTGTGTATCTATTTGTCTGTCTGTGTGTGTCTGTTTCTGTCTGTCTGTCTGTCTGTTTCTGTCTGTCTGTCTGCCTGCCTGTCTGTCTCTGTCTGCCTGCCTGTCTGTATTTCTGTCTGTGCATGTGTTTGCGTGCGAGTGTGCGTGTGTGTATGTGTGCGTGCGTACGTCTGTGCGTGTGTATGTATGTGTGTGTGGTGTGTGTTTTGTGCGGGGGGTGGGTTGGTGGGGGTGTTTTTTTTTTATACACACGAAGAGAGAAACAAGAACAGACAGGGACATAGACAGAACAGACACAGACCAGCTCTCTATCTCCCTATAAATACTCACACACAAAATAAGCATCAAACTCCCAGTACTACCACAAGTTTATGACGGAGTACAATACATTGACCAGACAAAGTCAGTTCTGTGATGTCCACAAGACGTCACACATCTATCCACAGTGATGTTTCCCTTTCTTCAATCCCCGGCTGTTTTTATGATACGCTCCCCTGTTTTTATACTCTGAAGAAATATCGTGCTGAAAATACGTTGTCCTTGTTCGCGTTTTGTGGAAAATAGACGTCTTATATGTTCCGAGCAGATTATATAATTTTTTTGAAGTGCAGACCATTTAAGAGAAGTTTTGTTGTTTCAGAAGCATTCGTTCGAGTTAAAAGCCAACCAAGACACACAATATGCAAGACAAACTATTTCGGACTAAAGCCAGTTGTTCCTGTCCTGAGACTCAAACCATTCAAGACAAGTTATTTCTGTACAGACACCAGTTGAGACTGACGTTCAACTGAGTTCATTTAGCTACATACCGTTAAAGATGTGGGTGTTTAAAAACAAACAAACAATAAACAAACAAACAGAAACAAATATGCAGATAAGCTTAGATTAGAAGAATCAAGATGTTTGATTTAGTTTTACTAACAGACGGGTGATATGGGTTTTTTTTTTTAAGATCTGGTTCCAAAACCGCACTGATTTAGACAATGGAGAGGTAACAACTAGTCAACTGTTTATAATGAAACTTCAACATGAGGGCCATCTGTGCAAGGTATGCCACATATAGTTTTTGTTCCATTTTAACGTTTCAATGTTTATCAGTCTGATCAAAATAAACAACTTTAAAGAGAAAAGTGAGAAAAACTAACAAAGACAAAAACGAACAAACAAAAAATTCCGAAATGTATTTGGTAAAGAAACGTCTATTGGAGTAGATAATTAATGGAGATGGATGTATTGAAAAAATAAATACAAAGCTAAGGGCGAGGAAGATTAAACTGTATGCTACATTTCGAAGTGCTCAGAAATGAATCTATCGTAAAACGAGATCCAAAACAAGTGCGACTGCCCGCGCCCAAGCAAACAGGAACCAGAAAAACAAGAAAACCAACGCAAGCGCGTATTCAACAAAACAAGACAAGACAAGCGCAAATTTTCGGCCAACCGGCCTTTGTCAAGCGCGAATGCACGGTCACAAACAGACCACAAACACCAAACAACGGATAATAAAAAGAGGACTAAAAACTTCCTGCCGCCTGTCCAGGTAAAAGGGACAAGAATGCCATTTGGTCCCTTTTTATCCACTGGACGAGTCCTCTTTTTATTATCCGTTGTTTGGTGTTTGTGGTCTGTTTGTGACCGTGCATGTCGCGCTTGACAAAGGCCGGATAGCCGAAACATTTTGCGCTTGTCTTGTCTTGTTTTCGTTGAATACGCGCTTGCGTTGGTTTTCTTGTTCTTCTGGTTCCTATCATAAAACGTCTGTGCATTTTTAAAACGTGGAACACACAGAGAAATCATTGGTGTTCATTAACAGCTCTTGAACTGGTTTATGTTATGGATTGTGTATTGTTCTGGTCTACGTTGTTACATTCAGTTGTATACTTATTCAATTATTTGGAAGATCTAGAGACGTAACTGATATCCTATAAACATGTGATGATAACAAGTACTTATTAAAAGGCAGCACGATTTCTTTCACAGTGTGTGTGTGGTGGTGTGGTGGTGTGTATGTGTGTGTGTGTGTGTGTGTGTGTGTGTGTGTGTGTGTGGTGTGTGTGTGTGTGTGGGGTGTGTGTGTGGTGTGTGTGTGTGTGTGTGTGTGTGTGTGTGTGTGTGTGTGTGTGTGTGTGTGTGTGTGTGGTGTGTGTGTTTGTGTGTGGTGTGTTGTGTGTGTGTGTGTGTGTGTGTGTGTGTTGTGTGTGTGTTGTGTGTGTGTGTGTGTGTGTGTTGTGTGTGTGTGTGTGTGTGATAGTGATGCTGGAATGTGTGTTTGTGTGTGTGTGTGTGTTTGTGTGTTGTGTGTGTGGTGTGTGTGTTGTTGTGTTTTTTGTTGTGTTTGTTCGTGTGTGTGTGTTTGTGTGTGTTGTCTGTCTCTGTATTTCTGTCTTTGTTGTCTTCTGCTGCTGCTTGTTGCTGTCTGTTCTCTCTCTCTCTCTCTCTTCTCTCTCTCTCTCTCTCTCTCTCTCTGTGTTGTTCTTGTTGCGTGTGTGAGGGTGTGAGGAGAGAGAGAAGAGAGAGAGACAGGGAGAAAGAGATGGAGGGAGAGACAGAGAGGAAGAAAGAGGGAGGGAGAGAGAAAGAGTAACTCAATAAATGACAAGGGCGAGATGCTTTATTATCTAAGGGCAGCTAGAAGTCATAAGCAAAAAACAAAGGAGTTTTTTTTTTTTAAACATGTTGCTAAATCATATCTGCTTAGACTATGAGAGAGAGCGAAAGGAAAGGGATAAAAGAAAGAGTGAGAGACAGAGACAGACAACAAACAGACAGACAGACAGAGACAAACAGACGGAGGGAGGAGAAAGACAGGATAGAAAGAGACAGAGACAGAGAAAGAGAGATTAAGACAGGCAGACAAATAAGAGATAGACAAACACACATCAATACGGAGCCCGTGAAACAAACATACATGGATTATTTTCCATATTACTTTTGTGAAGACATAGAAACAGGGAGCTGATAAATCCTGGCACTACCGGAGGTTTATGATGGTGGAGTGACATTAACTAGACACCAGATGTCACACAATTCTCCAGAGTGTTGTTACCAGTTCTGCGTTTCTCCGCATTCTAAGGACACTCTGCTTTCGTTGTACTCAAAGGACTTGTTGTCTGTCCCATCTTATGTAGACCTCCTGTGTCAGTGCCCCCACAATTTTTTTTTCCGCTCTCAGCACTCCGTAGTTTTTTTTCAAGAATCAGTAAGTCAAGCTAGATTCATGTAGAACACTACCCAAGACGATTCAGACAAAAAAAACAACAACAACAACAGTTATTTAAGTCAAAAAGGGGGGGGGCAGGAAGACAGACAAAAGACAGACACAGAGAGAGGGAGAAAGAGAGAGGGGAGAGAGAGTGGGAAGAGAAGAGAGAGCTAGAGAGACAGATAGACAGACAGAGAGACAGACAGACAGACATACAGACAGACAGACAGACGACAGAAGACAGAAGACAGAGACAGAAAGACAGAAAAGAAGAGACAGAGACAAAGTGAGAGGGGTCACAGAGAGAAAGAGAACACAGACATACGAATATATCAACATGACATTAATAACGAACAGCATGCCGCGAAATCTTCATAATACTAGAATTTATGAGAATGAACAGGACGTTGACTATACATGAGACAGCCCTATGATTTCCCACCAGACATCGCATATCTTTCCACAGTGGTTTTTTTGTTGTTGTTTTTTTCATGTCTGGGATTCCTGGCTGGTTTATGATATTCTGCCTTCTACGAACTTTTTGTTTAAATGTTGTTCTGTTCTCATTATATATTATCTTGTTTTTATTATACTGGAAATGTGTTGTCTGTACAACCAGGGCTAATAGAGATATAAGCCTTCAAGATAAACTTTTTTCAAACACAAACAGCCAAAAAAGCTATACGAGACTCTTTGCTCAAGTTGTGTTATTAAGATAAACAAGTCTATTCACAGAGACGGAGACGGAGACGGTTTATATGATCAGAGACTGTTTCAGATGAAGACCACTTTGAACATTTCGAGTATTATAGGATGTATGTATGCCCTTGCGAAAACATCATGAAAAGCTAGAAGAAGACCCTGGATTAAAGGTTGGAGGGAAAATGATAAACAACATTCGGTACGCAGATGACACCGTGCTAATTGCAGAAAATGAAAGGGACCTACACAACCTTGTGAATATACTAGAAATAGAAAGAAAAGGTAAGGGGTTGGAACTAAACAGCAGGAAGACTGAAGTCATGGTGATCAGTAAAAAACATGAAATCCCCTCATGCAAAATAACAGCAAATGGCACAAACTTGACACAGGTTAATAAGTTCAAATACCTGGGAACGGTCATTTCATCAGACGGCAGATGCACATCGGAAATAGCTGGCAGAATCGGCCAAGCCAAAACAGCATTCAAGAAGATGGCAATCATTCTTACCAACAAATACCTATCAATTAACATCAGAAAGAGAGTCCTTGAATGTTATATAGAACCAATACTGTTGTACGGATGCGAGGCGTGGACAGTCATCAAGCAAAGCCAGAGCAAGATTGAGGCAGCCGAGATGTGGTTTCTCAGAAGCATGTTGAGAGTTCCATGGACAGCAAAAAAACAAACGAGACAGTCTTGATGGAGGCAGACACAAGTAGATCACTCATAAGGAAGATTAGGAAAAGACAGGCAGCATTTATAGGCCATTTTATGAGGAAGGGGGA
>CM060305.1:26888865-26896365 GCA_030674185.1 Monoplex corrugatus | reverse complement strand
GTGAGTGAGTGAGTGAGTGAGTGAGTGAATGAGTGAGAGAGTGAGAGAGAGTGTGTGTGTGTATGTGTGCGTGTTTGCGAGTGAGTGAGTTTGTTAAAGAGAGAAAGAGAGAGACAGAGAAAGAGAGAGAGAGATTGACTGAGAGAGAAGAGAAAGATACAGATACGAAGAGAGAGAGAAAGAGATGTATAATTAAGATCTGGATGTGGGCACACAGACACATATGCGCATGCACATCCATAAACACACACAGACACACACACACACACACACACACACACACACACACACACACACACACAAAACACACACACACACACACAACACACAACACACACACACACACACTCACATATATATTATATATATATATATGTATATTAAGAAAAGGGAACAAAAAAACAACTCTGTTTTGATCTTGCTAATGACCTTCCAATTAACCTCAAATTATAACACACAAATATGGTGACCCTCCAGGAAGTATGATAAGGGCAGATGATAGGTCATCGTGACATCAATAATGCTCGGTCCTCTCTGGAAACCATAAGTAATTACGTCTTACGTGTCGTCTTTGCTGAATGACCAGAATTGCAATGTGACAATATCCTGCTGATGCTTTGTTTCTTTAATATAAGACAACAAAAACAGTAAGAGAGACAATGAAAGGGAGAGGGATAGAGAAAGAGAGAGAGGGAGAAGAAAGAAAAAAAATAGAAAAAAAAGAAAGAACGAAAAAACGAGAGAGAGAGAGGAAGGGAAGAAACAGAGAGAGAGGAGGAAGAGACAGAGAGGAAGATAGAGAGAGAGAATGTGTGTGAGTGAGTGAGTGAGTGAGTGAGTGAGTTAATGAGTGAGAGAGAGTGAGAGAGAGAGTGTGTGTGTATGTGTGCGTGTGTGTGAGTGAGTGAGTTTGTTAAAGAGTGAAAGAGAGAGACAGAGAGAGACAGAGAAAGAAAGAGAGAGAGAGAGAGAGAAGAGAGAGGAGAGAGACTGAGAGAGAAGGAGAAAGATACAGAGAGAGAGAAAGAGAGAGAAAGAGATGTATGATTAAGATCTGGATGTAGGCACACAGACACATCCGCGCATGCACACCCATAAACACACACACACACGCGCGCGCGCGCGCGTTCACACACACACTGTTTCGTTCTTTCTACAGCCAACTCGGACGACAGAGCAATGCTTCTTCGTCTTTACTCCTCGCTGTCTGATTCTCAACTGACTACAGTATATATATATACATATCACAGTGAACAGCAATCAGTTATCATTTAAACGAATATCATGCCGTGCTGTTATCCGCACGCTGTTTACTGTCAACACACGTCACATCTCCCTTTCTATTTTAAGGAAACAAAATCAATTAATCATTTTTCCTATCTTTCAGTCCATACGAAATAAATGTGTTTCCTACCTTTATCACAACATTAACTTAACAAACACTCATTTTCACGCACAGGGCCCAAACATTCATGCACCTCATTTTATCTCTGATCATTATACTATCCATCATCATCATGATGTCCATATTTCGCAATGCTTTCAGTTTATCTGATTGTGGTAGAGTCTTCAGTTTCATTCATATTTCAGGAAATCTGGCCTTTTGCTTTGTCTTCCAGATCTTGTTCTGTAAGGAGAACTAACTGGTTCGGGTTGTCCTGTCCTTGTTTGTTTGATAACTTCATCTGGCTCCTTGATGCTGGTTGTCTCAGACATTTTGATGACTGGTGACGGACAGACGATGCTGGCGTCCTGACATCTGTTCCAGTTCCAGTTTTCTTGTTATCTTCCAGCATCTGTTTTGATGGAATGATGATTTGCTGTTGCTTGCCCGATGTGTCGCTTTCCTGATGTCTTCCAGAAATCATCCTTCTCTGGACAAGTCGTTGAGGGTTGATTGTCTGCTGAAGCTCCGTTTCTGTTGTGTCTCGTAGCTGACGACGATTCCTTCTGTACTGACGTCCGTCCTCTGTGCGAATGTTGTATGACCGGATGTTCACCTGTTGGTCTACTTTGGCGCTGATCCACTTTTTGGATCCTGGAGGTTGGAATTTCACATCTGTCCCGGACTCAGTTCTGTCAGCTCTACTGCGCTTCTGTTGTAGTAGTGCGCTTGCTTCAGTTTCCTTTTCTCAAGTTCTTTCTTGATTGGTACAACTGTAGGTAGGAGTAATGTCTTTGACGTCGGCACTTGTGTTCGTGTTCTTCTGCCAAAAACAAAGATGTCATCATGAACCGCCACCACGCCTGGCAGTCCTGCCAGAGCGATGTCAATCCTCCTCTGGAATTCTTCTGGGGCTGGTGAAATTCAAAAGGGCATTCGTTTCCATCGGTATTTGCCAAAAGGCGTCTCAGGTAGCTGCTGTCTTCGTCCAGTTCAACGTGCCAAAACCCGTTTTTCGCGTCCAGGTGTGTGAAGTATTTTGCATCTTTGAGGAGAGGCAGTACGTCATCAATGGTTGGCATGGGGTACTCGTTTCTCCTGAGGGATTTGTTCAGTGGCTTAGGGTCGATGCACAGTCTGGCTTTCCCATTGCTCTTTGTTGTTTCGACCAAACTGCTTATCCACTCCGTTGGCGTGTCTACTTTAGTGACCACGTCCAGTTTTTTCAACCTCTTCAGCTCGTCCTTCACTTTCTCTTGCACTGCTATCGGCCACTTTCTGCAAGGCATCTTCACTGGAGCAATACTGGGATCTGTTTCTAGGTGTAATTTCCCTTCTAGTTTTCCTTCTCCTTCAAAGACATCGTTGTACCTTGTGAGCATATCTTTTGCATTCTCCTCCTCTTTCTGATTCGCCGCTATCGTTGCAATGTTCTCTTCATTGATCGTCAACAATTGCATGTGCTGGCTTACAGTTCCTTTTGGTGATCGCGAAGTTGACTTTGTATTTCCTTCTGTTCTTGGGGTTTTTCACTCGCAGCACTATCTCCCCTACAGGCTTCATTTCTGTTCCGTTGAACATCACCAGCTTCTTCTTCGTCTCTTGCAGGTCAGACTTTCTTTCATCTCCTGTGACTTCTCTGTACAGGCTCTCAGACATCACGTTTCTTGTTGCACCTGTGTCAAGAAGAAATCTTACCGGCATCTCATTTATCAGCATTTTTGCTCGTATGTTTCTCTCCTTTTTTCTGGTTTGGTCTTCGATCCCGAGGATTTCATTATCGCTTTCAGTGTCAGTCTCCTCTTCTTCGAAGTGCCGAACTCTTGTTTTCTTTTGATTTTTCTTGGGTGTTCTGCAGCATGAAGCAAAGTGATTATTTCCTCCACAAGCTTTGCATTTTCTTCCAAATGCTGGACATTTCTCTTTTGCTCTTGGGTGCTTTCCACCACAATATCCGCATTTCTCTCTGTACTCTGGTTTGTTTCCTTTGCTATACTGCTTTGTTGTCTTCTTTTCTTTGAAAACTTGGACTTCCTGCGTGTCCTGCGTTTTTCTCATCATTTGGACGGTTTGACGTTGACTTGATTCATGCGCTCTGCACATATCAACACATGCAGTCAATGTCAGCTGTCGCACTTCCAGTAATTTTGATCGCAGAGTCTCGTCATGTACACCCAGTACGATTTGATCTCTCAACAGTCTGTCTTCCAGTGTACCATAGTTACAGGTCTTAATCAGTCTCCGCAGTTCTGCTACAAACTGTTCGATAGATTCTCCTGCTGCCTGATGTCTGCATTTGAATCTGAATGCTTCGTAAGTTTCATTGGTTGAACCCACACAGTATTCTTCGAATTTCTGGAGAACAGTGTCAATGTCATTTCTTTCAGCTTCATTAGCAAATGCCAATCCTTCATAGATGTCCATAGCATCCAGCCCGATGCAAGAAAGAAAAACTTGTGTTCTGTATGTTGAGTCTTCTTCTGTCTGTGTTGTCACAATTTCATAGCTGTCCCGAAGCCTCTTGAATTTCCTCCAGCTGCTCTGCAGGTTTCCTCCATTCACATCAAGTTTTGGAGGCAAGGGAATCTTGGCATGTCGTCGACTGGCTCTTCTTTCATCTTGTTCATCTTCCATGGTTGAACTTTAGTCTTCAATATTCTGGATTTTTGTTGGAGTTCGTAATCACGATTCTGACACCATGTTTCGTTCTTTCTACAGCCAACTCGGAAGACAGAGCAATGCTTCTTCGTCTTTACTCCTCGCTGTCTGATTCTCAACTGACTACAGTATATATACATATCACAGTGAACAGCAATCAGTTATCATTTAAACGAATATCATGCCGTGCTGTTATCCGCACGCTGTTTACTGTCAACACACGTCACACACACACACACACACACACACACACACACACACACACACACACACACACACACACACACACACACACACACACACACACCAAGAAAAAGAAAGGGAAATGGGAACAAAAGAACAACAACTCTGCTTTGATCTTGCTAATGACCTTCCAATTAACGTCGAATTATAACACACAAATATGGTGACCCTCCAGGAAGTATGATAAGGGCAGGATGATAGGTCATCGTGACATCAATAACGTTGCTTCACGTCCTCTCTGCTTAAAGGAAACAAGCCGGATAAGGTAGATTTACGGTCTTACGTGTCGTCTTTTGTGTTCTGAATGACCAGAATTGCAATGTGACAATATCCTGCTGATGCTATGTTTCTTTAATACAAGACAACAAAAACGGTAAGAGAGACAATGAAAGGGAGAGGGAGAGAGAGAAAGAGAGAGAGGGAGACAGACAGACAGACAGAGAGAAGAAAGCAAGAAAATAGAAAAAAAGAAAGAACGAAAAAACGAGAGACAGAGGACGGGAAGAAACAGAGAGAAATAGAGGAGGAAGAGAGAGAGAGAAAGAGAGAGAGAATGTGTGTGAGTGAGTGAGTGAGTGAGTGAATGAGTGAGAGAGAGTGAGAGTTAGAGAGAGAGTGTGTGTGTGCATGTGTGCGTGTGTGTGAGTGAGTGAGTTTGTTAAAGAGAGAAAGAGAGAGACAGAGAGAGACAGAGAAAGAGAGAGAGAGAAAGACTGAGAGAGAAAGAGAAAGATACAGAGAGAGAGAAAGAGAGAGAAAGAGATGTATGATTAAGATCTGGATGTAGGCACACACACACATCCGCGCATGCACATCCATAAACACACACACACACACGCGCGCGCACACAACACCACCACAACACACACACACACACACACACACGCACGCACGCACACAAACACACAAACACACATACACACACACACACACACCAAGTAAAAGAAAGGGAAAAGGAAACAAAGAACCCAACTCTGCTTTGATCTTGCTAATGACCTTCCAATTAACCTCGAATTATAACACACACATATGGTGACCCTCCAGGAAGTATGATAAGGGCAGGATGATAGGTCATCGTGACATCAATAACGTTGCTTCAGATCCTCTCTGCTTGAAGGAAACAAGCCGGATAAGGTAGATTTACGGTCTTACGTGTCGTCTTTTGTGTTCTGAATGACCAGAATTGCAATGTGACAATATCCTGCTGATGCTTTGTTTCTTTAATACAAGACAACAAAAAATGTGAGAGAGACAGAATGAAAGAAAGAAAGAAGGAAAGAAAAAAAAAGAAAGAAAAGAAAGGGAGGGGGAACAGAGAGACAGCGAGAGAGGGAATGTATTTCTCTGCATTTCTCATGTCCATTGCCAGGACGAGAGCTACAAGGTCAAAGAGAGGACGACAATAATGGGTGAAGTGTATGTGTGTGTGTGTATGTGTGAGTGTGTGTGTGTGTGTGTGTGTGTGTGTGTGTGTGTGTGTGTGTGTGTGTGTTGTGTGTGTGTGTGTGTGTGTGTGTGTGTGTGTGTGTGTGTGTGTGTGTGGTGTCTGTGTCTGTGTCTGTGTGTGTCTGTGTTCGTTATTTCTTTTGATTTCTATTCACATATATGATGGAACAAATGAATGGACAAATAAACAGATACCTACGTAAATAAATAAACAAATAGATAAATAAAGAAGATATAGAGGTGTCTATGGGAAGGATGAATCTATGAAAAAAGCATACTGCATTGACCATATAAGGTATCATCATACGATTTAACGAGCAACAGAAAAGCGTTCAGAACTTTAGAACAGCCAGGCTTCATCGGGTTGTGTGTGTGTGTGTGTGTGTGTGTGTGTGTGTGTGTGTGTGTGTGTGTGTGTGTGTGTGTGTGTGTGTGTGTGTGTGTTACATACGTGTGTGTGTGTGTGTGTGTGTGTGTGTGTGTGTGCGTGTGCGTGTGCGTGTGCTTGTGCGTGTGCGTGTGCGTGTGCGTGTGCGTGTGCGTGTGCGTGTGCGTGTGCGTGCGCGTGTGCGTGTGCGCAAACGCGCGTTTGTTTGTGCGTGCGCGTACGTTTGTGTGTGCGTGCGTGTGTATCTGTGCATTTTTCTGTGTCTCACTACCATACTGTCCGATGGACAAGGGGAAGTAGAGAGATGTTCTGATGACAATTATGACTTTGATGAATCACCTGATCAGAAGAAAAAAATTATGATAATTGTCCAAGAAGTGAAAAGGTAAACTAGAAGTCTATTGTGACCTCGTTAAGTTTCTTTCTGGGCTTATCCCCAAGAAATTAAACAGTCTGATTAAGCTGTGAATGTGGCTTCAAACATCCCTCCTTGTGTGTGTTTCTTTGTTTCTCTCTTTTACTTTCTGTGTTTTGTATTTTATTTTATGAATTTTCCTCTTTTCTTTTTTTTTTTCTTTTAAATGGTTGAAACATTTCAAAACAAAACATTTGATCGTGCATGGTTTCCAAGTAATGTGTGTGGGTAACGAGAAGGAGACGAGGATAAACAGGACTTAGCTGATAATCTGACAATTTCCTGTATTTAAAGTGTGCCATGAATAGGAGAATTTCTGTTTTATATCAAACTATATAACATTCAAGAACTCTCTTCCTGATGTTAATTGATAGGCATTTGTTGGTAAGAATGCTTGTCATCTTCTTGAATGCTGTTTTGGCTTGGCCGATTCTGCCAGCTATTTCCGATGTGCATCTGCCGTCTTATGAAATGACCGTACATGTTATATAGAACCAATACTGTTGTACGGATGCGAGGCGTGGACAGTCAGCAAGCAAAGCCAGAGCAAAATTGAGGCAGCCGAGATGTGGTTTATCAGAAGAATGTTGAGAGTTCCATGGACAGCAAAGAAAACAAACGAGACAGTCTTGATGGAGGCAGACACAAGTAGATCACTCATAAGAAAGATTAGGAAAAGACAGGCAACATTTATAGGCCATTTTATGAGGAAGGGGGATTTGGAGCACCTGGTCACAACGGGAAATCTGGAGGGAAAGAGAGCACCAGGCAGACCCAGGGAGAGAATGCTGGACGGACTTGCAGAGTGGCTGGGGATGAGGAGGGTGGGGGAGATGCTGGGCCAACGAGAGATAGAGATGGTTGGAAGTCCATGGTCGCCAACGCCATGCGGCAGGGCACCTGATGATGATGATGATGATGGTTTCTAAGTACATATGTGTGGGTAACGAGAAGGAGACGAGGATA
>CM060305.1:26848865-26878865 GCA_030674185.1 Monoplex corrugatus | reverse complement strand
GTGTGTGTGTGTTGTGTGTGGGTGTGTGTGTGTGTTGTGTGTGTGTGTGTGTGTGTGTGTTTGAACAGACATGATTGGCTTTTGGATCTTAGTTGTTTTTTTTCCTTGCAAAGATCAGACATGTCAATGGTTCTTCAATGTTGTCAATGTATGTAAATTATTAGAGGTGTTGTACCGACGGACAGAGATATGCAATAAAAACGACCAAAAACAAAAACAGACAGACACACGTATAGGTAAAAATATTTTAAAACTTTCAGATCAGAGTGATTCGATCTGCAAAACCTTCACATGATCACCATTGTAATAGAGCGTATCTATATTCTACACAGGCCTGTCGATATTTCCTATCATTTCCTTATGCATCAATATAAGCTGTGGATCAACAGTTTCGAAACTTTTCATCTGTTCTCAATATTTGAAGGAGAATCCTTATTTCACATACTGTTACCTTCATGAAAATGGGAACGCATATCAACAGCACACAACACACACACACGCAAGCACGCACGTACGCACACACCACACCACACACACACACACACACACACACACACAAAGAGAGAGAGAGAGAGAGAGAGAGAGAGAGAGAGAGAGAGAGAGAGAGAGAGAGAGAAAGTCATATCACACACACTCTCTTTCTCTCTCTCTCTCTCTTTCCTCTCTCTCTCTCTCTCTCTCTCTCTCTCTCTCTCTCTCTCTCTCTCTCTCTCTCTGTGACTCTATAATGTTGTTTAATATAACTAGTGTTGTGTAATATGACTAAAAATATACATGTCATTGATTGTATTGCCATGTAGCTATTGAAAGACGTAACAGAATAAATAATGAAAGAATTGTTAATGGTTCGAAATTTTGTAGCACATTGCGCTTCTCTGTCTGTCTGTCTGTTTGTTTTGCTGTCTGTCTGTCTGTGGGTTCTGTGCCTCCTGTCAGTCTGTCTGTCTGTCTGTCTCTCTGTCTGTCTATCGCTCTCTCTGTCTGTCTGTCTGTCTGTATGTCGTCTGTCTGTGTATCGCTCTCTTCTGTCTGTCTGTCTGTCTATCTCTCTCTGTCTGTCTGTATGTATGTCTATCTGTATGTCTGTCTCGTCTGTCTGTGTATCGCTCTCTCTGTGTCTGTCTGTCTGTCTGTCTCGTCTGTCTGTGTATCGCTCTCTCTGTCGTCTGTCTTCTGTCTGTCTGTCTGTCTGTCTCCGTCTGTCTGTGTATCGCTCTCTCTCTCTGTCTCTGTCTCTCTGCGTCTGTCGTCTGTCTCGTCTGTCGTCTATCGTTCTCTCTCTCTCTCTCTCTCTCTTCTGTTTCTCTCTTCTTTCACACACACACACACACACCCACACATCATACATACACACACGCGCGCACTACTCGTTAAACACTACCACAGTCCCCGCATCAGCAACAAAAGCACTGCCATGCATACAGACTACCAGAACGATCCCCCTCCCCACCCAGTTTTTGGCTAGAGCCTACTGGCACGTCAGTAAAATTCCAGACAGTGAGCGCTGCTTGCGTGACTGGTAATTTGTCCTCTTTTCACCCCACTGTCGCTGTGATGCCAGACTTTCTCGCTTCAGCAGCTTTTCGTCGCCCCCACAGAATGAGTCCTTGAGACACCGTCCTGATGGTGCGGTAACACGTGAAATATACGTAGGCCAAATATGTGCCTATGGATTCTTGACGTCAACTGAAATGACCTGTAAACACTTGAAATATGGCTTGTATGCCCGATGTGAGATCATTTATATCATCCTCTTTATCACATCAACTTTTTCAGGGATCAGACATGTCCAGAATTTTTTTTTTTTCGTGACAAATCCATCAACTATTGCGACAATATGGCTTTTTAACACGTCAAGCAATCTGTGATAATCAGTCTCAAATGTGTGCTTGTTATATCAGCATCACTTTCTCTTTTAGCAATTTTGATTTCAAAATAGATCAAATCAGATTTTGAGAAATACTGTAATGATCGAAACCACCTCCTCTAGATAGTCCAATGTGTTTTGGAAACAACAACAACAATAAATAAAAAGAAATTACCAACAAATGTAGCCCATTTCACAGTGAAAATATGGTGATTGTTCAAGATTTTGTCATAAGGTCTAGTATACAGCTGAAATAATTCTTTCAACATTTAAAATCAACATCATCATCATCATCATCTTCAATCATCATGTGCCCTTCCACATGGCATTGGCGATCATAGCCTCCATACGAATCTATCCCTTGTCGCTGCAAGTACATCTTTCAACTTCTTTGTCCTCAGCCGCAAGATACGTATGTCAATTGAGCCTTAAATATTAAAAAGAACGATTTGCCTTCTTTTCTTGCGATTGCAATGATTAGACTAAGTTTCTGTAACATACTAAACACACCAGACCAATATTTCTGTCAATTTAAACGCACACAACACACACACACACACACACACACACACACACACACACACACACCACACACACACACACACACACACAAACACACACACACACACACTCACATGCACACACACACACACACACACACATACACACGCACGCACATACACTAACTTCATTCCATGTGATTTATACGTTTGAAGCAATAACAAAGTTACGCAGAACTGCTAACAAAAGGATGCCCCACAGTTTGTCATGGTGTTCTGGCACACCACCATCAGTCCAGACAGCGTTTGCCCGACTGGTAATGTGCTCCCTTTTCACACCTCTCTATTTGTGATTCCAGACGTCCATGCCTCATCAGATCTTCATCGCCCTCATAAGGTCATCCAGACAACAGTCAGTCTGATGGTGCGGAAGCACGTGAAATTTTCCTTAGGTCAAATGTATGCCAAGGAAGTACATGCATCAACAGAAATAGCCCAATTAAATGTGTGTAATACATCTAATGCGTCTGTTCTACCTCTATTGCTAATTTTTATGAATAACAAAATTAACCTCTCTCGCACGTTAACTGTTGTGGGATGAAATGTTTTAGAATATTTTGGCAACAGCAGAACTGGATCATTATTACGTGTTATGTACCATTATGTTTCTATTCTGCTGCAAGACCTAAACTACTTACTAACAGCATATTCAACAGCTGGAAGAGTTCCACCAAAGAACGGTGCACAAGATCTGCAACGCGATTTGGCAAGATCAGCTGTCCAACCTTCAAACTTTGGACAGGACACTTACCATGAAATCATGAGTCCTTGGCTCTAATAATTGACCCCACAGGGAGATAACTGAGAACCATTTTAGTTGACAAATTACTTCTACAATGTGATTTCAGTATTCAAAGGCATATTCCTATTTTGTACTATATCAAATGAAAATAATAAATAATCAAATGGACAGAGTAATATATTCTGATCATAATAAATATGATATCATAACAATCATGTTTAAAAGCATCAACAGTAATAATTATGATAAAAACTACTAACCTCTACTACTACCAGTACTACTATTCCTCTTGCTACTACTATACTACTACTACCATCACCACTACCACTCCTACTACTACTATTCCTGCTGCTGCTACTGCTACTACTATCACCACTACTACTACTACTACTAGCAATAGTAACAACAATGATAGTGATATGGTAATGGTGATTATATGGTTCATTTTGAGAATGGCTTAAGGTGAGTACTTATTGTGAGACTTGTAATTTGGAATCCATACAAAATCTTTTTGGCATTCTGAAACTTCCATATGCGCGCTAGAAATACATAACAGCAACAATGTAATAAGATTAAACCTGCACAATATCATATGCAAAGGCAATGCTGAGGAAAGGATATGGGTTTGGAAGGAGAGCTGGGACCCATTATACATTTAGATTATCAGGATGCTAGTTAAATGAAAAGAATAATGTTGACAGGATTGGCTGATTCATGGCTTTATTTTTCTGTTGCTGCTGCTGCTGCTGCTGTTATTGTTGGTGCTGTTGTTGTGGAACATGATATATTTTAGAAGCATAAGTCAATGACAATGACGAAGACAACAAAAACAAAGAAGAATAAAAAGAAGAAGAAGAAGAGAATGATGATGATGATGATGAAGAAATATATAACTAATGCTCAAGAAGCATCTGGGGTAGAACTTTCATCAGGGGCTCGTTTTACCTTTTACACCCCACACATCGGGGTTGACTGGCGCGGCATTAAGTCATTTCCATGAAGGAAACACTCCAGTAATGTCACGTTATTTGAGCCAATCAGCATTCATGAACTTGCTGTACGCTTGGATGAGATTTGCTGTCACAGCACAGACAAGAAAGATCTGAGTGTGTGTTTTCCCTGTTCACGTGAAAGAGAGTCGTCAATCTATTGAAATGCACGAGCGCCGTTCGTGACGGACTTTAAGTATGCAAATAGGTAGAGACTTTTTGTATGTATGAAGAAAATAGTATGTAATAATTAATAATTAATGTACTAATTAATGACAAGAGCATACCATGGCTGAACACAGAATGAGACTGCAGACAATGCAATCCTACATAACTCATCATCATCATCAGGTGCCTTGCCGTATTGCGTTGGCGATTATTGACTTCCATTTGTCTCTATCTCTTGTTGCCTCAAGCATCTCTTCCACCCTCCCTGTCTTCAGCCATTCTGCAAGTCCGTGTAGTATCTTCTCCCTGGGTCTACCCTGTGCTCTCCTTCCCTCCAGCTCTCCCGTTGTGACCAGGTGTTCCAGTTCCCCTTTCCTCATAAAATGGCCTATGAATGTTGCCTGCCTTTTCATAATCTTCCTTATGAATGATCTATTTGTGTCTGCCTCCATCAAGACTGTCTCGTTTGTTTTCTTTGCTGTCCATGGAACTCTCAACATCCTTCTTAGAAACCACATCTCGGCTACCTCAATCTTGTTCTGGCTTTGCTTGTTGACTGTCCACGCCTCACAATCGTACAATTTGTACTGGTTCTATATAACATTCAAGAACTCTCTTCCTGATGTTAATTTTTAGGCATTTGTCGGTAAGAATGCTCTCCATTCTCTTGAATGTTGTTTTTCTACATAACTTGATCTTGTCATATGCAGACTAGCTGACAATAATGGTAGAAAAGAAAGATCTAAGAATTCTTTGTTAGTGATGTAGAACATAAAATTGCACAGTTAGCTGATGTTACACAGTTGATTATCATTGAAGACAAAATGTATTTTGAGAAATCAGATGCGTTAATCAATACTGTTAGTAAAACATCACAACTGTTTATAAATGCAGAGAAAACTAGTTTCGCTTGGAACTACACAGCACTCAACTGATAAATATGCCAAATCGTGGTCTGAACTGGATTCCAAAACATTGTAAGGTACTAGGAGTTTGACTTACACAAGACGCCAAATAATATGAATCTGTCAAATACTCTGAAAACAATTTCTGAAGTCAAAGCACTGTTTTGATTCTGGTCAAAAAGAATAAATAATACCTTTCATCGATGGATCTTGTTCTGTTCTTCTCCTTCTCCTTTAATTCCATGGACAGTCATTAGGATGCTGCATTACAGAACTGTTCACCAGATTCCTCCAGCTGTGCTTATTGCGTGCCAAAGTCTGGGAGTTTGCAAATGGTTTCTCTGTTCATTTCACAATGTTGTCATTCCACCATTGCTTCTGTCTTTCCCACCTTCTCTCTTCCTCAACAATTCCATGAGGAACTGATTTAGCATGGCCATAGTCTCTTTACATGACCAAATCGACCTATTTTTTTTTCTTAACCGAGGTGAGCAGATCTACAATGGTGCATTGAGCTGCTTTGTGATTCAGCGTTCTTGTTTGGTGATATGAGCAGTGTATTGGATGTTATACCTTACGATAACATCCTTTCTACATAACATAGATTCGTTTTTTCCAAATCAACTATGAAGGTGCATATCTCACATGCACATAGAAAGATGGAATATACCAACACACATAAGAGTCTGATTCTGATCTTGTGTTTC
The DNA here is from genome assembly GCA_030674185.1 of Monoplex corrugatus. Taxonomy (NCBI): domain Eukaryota; kingdom Metazoa; phylum Mollusca; class Gastropoda; order Littorinimorpha; family Ranellidae; genus Monoplex; species Monoplex corrugatus. The sequence goes on along the minus strand of CM060305.1, from coordinate 26,872,927 downwards.
GTGGAGATGGTTCTTGTCCTCCTGAGCGGGTGTCATCTTGGACAGTGCTGTTTGTGTCTTTACTGAGGACTTATGGATGAATAACTGCACTGAAATCTATATAACTTTATATAACCTCGCGAACCTGTGGCTGTTTCTGATCGACCAAATGCTATGTCATACGTTCAAAGGCTATGAGATCAATTTGTGTGAAATAGAAATCAAGACTGGATAAATAGATGACAGCAGTTCAGAAAACAAAACATAGTAAAGAGGAGTTGGAACTGGTATTACTGACATGGAAACATATACTTTAATCTTATCTTTAATATTTACTTGGACAAGGAAGATAAGAAATACAAGCCACGAATTATAAACACATACACACACACACACACACACACATACACACACACACACACACACACACACACACACACACCACACACACACACACACACACACACACACACACACACACACACATTTCATCAGCACGTATCCATTTTGTCATCAGTCAGAACGTTGTATTCTAAGTTTGGAATGAGCAAGCCAAATAACATAATTTGGACAGATATATCGAGAGACAGAGAGCGAGAGAGAAGGAGAGAGAGAGACACACACAGAAACAGAGACAGAGAGACTGAGAGAGACAGACAGAGACAGACAGAGAGAGACTGACATGCAGAGACAGAAACAGAGACAGAGAGAGAGAGAGACAAAGAGAGAGACAGAGATAGAGACAGACAAACAAGAGAGAGAGAGAGAGAGAGAGAGAGAGAGAGAGAGAGAGAGAGAGAGAGAGAGAGAGAGAGAGCAATGATAAGGAAGCAACTATCAGTTCAGGAGTTGCATATTTCCCGGCTCAATTTCCCACACGGAAAATATATGTCTGCACCTGAGAGAGAGCGAGAGCGAGAGCGAGAGAGAGGGACAGAGAGAGACAGAGAGACAGAGAGTGAAAGACAGAGAGACAGACAGACAGAGAGAGAGACAGAGAGAGAGAGATATTCACCTTTGTCAATTTCTTGACCCGACTTGTGCATGTAATCTCAGTCATTTCGAAGATGAGAGAGAAGAGGTGGTTTGCGCAGAAGAAAAGCTAAGCGCAAAGAAGGGGAAAGTTAGGTCTCCGAAAATCCACCATTTCTCTGTCAAAGAAAAGGAGCTTGTGAGCTTGGAGTGACTCAGCTGTGCTGGTGAGCAAAATGGGTTTTAATGTGTTCGTTAAAAGCTAAGTCAGAAAAAACTGGCAATAAAAATTTGGGGGGGGGGGGGGGGGCTCAAAGACAGGATGGTGAAGGCAAAGAACTGTGGTATTCATGAAGGTAGAATTCTTGCTATTTAGTCTTACTGTACGGATTAGCATCTGGCTAGTGTAGAAAATCAACAAAACTCTTTGCTTGATGCCAACATTCCAACCAGTTGTCCAGTGGGTAATCAACACTGTTTAGGGTGAGAATTGGAATACTTGACCCTCATAAATTTGCCCCCAAGAAATGGTGAAGATCTATATCCCTTCACTTCTATTTGGTCACAGGATAATGTAACTGGTTTTTAAACGGTTTTAACATGATGCTATTAGTATATCCTTTTGCATTATTTAAGTCGTTTCATGTATTCGAACATTGACAACTCAGACGACTCAAACATGATTCAGAGTGAGTAATAAATAACCAGAATAATCATGTTGTGAATGTTTTAACATTCTTACCAACAAATGCCTATCAATTAACATCAGAAGAGAGTCCTCGAATGTTATATAGAACCAATACTGTTGTACGGATACGAGGCATGGACAGTCAGCAAGCAAAGCCAGAGCAAGATTGAGGCAGCCGAGATGTGGTTTCTCAGAAAATTTTTTAGAGTTCCATGGACAGCAAAGAAAACAAACGAGACAGTCTTGATGGAGGCAGACACAAGTAGATCACTCATAAGGAAGATTAGGAAAAGACAAGCAACATTTATAGGCCATTTTATGAGGAAGGGGGATTTGGAGCACCTGGTCACAACGGGAAAGCTGGAGGGAAAGAGAGCACCAGGTAGACCCAGGGAGAGAATGCTGGACGGACTTGCACAGTGGCTGGGGATGAGGAGGGTGGGGGAGATGCTGGGGGCAACGAGAGATAGAGATGGTTGGAAGTCCATGGTCGCCAACGCCATGCGGCAGGGCACCTGATGATGATGATGATGAATGTTTTAGTTTGTTGTTTTTTGTTTCTTAGTTGTTGTTGTTGTTGATATATTATATCAACAACAACAACAACTAAGAAACAAAAACAACAAACTAAAACATTCATCATCATCATCATCAGGTGCCCTGCGCATGGCGTTGGCGACCATGGACTTCCAACCATCTCTATATATATATACACACACACAAGTACATGTATATATATATATACATACTACACACACACACACACACACACACACACACACACACACACACACACATATATATATATATATATATATATATATATATATATATATATATATATATATTTTTTCATATTGTCGCGCTGCGTCATCCAGACCCCATAATTGTGTGCCATAACTGAGAATCAGATAATTTCAAAATATGTTCCATTATACTAATAATAATAATAAGAGACCATTTATAAGCACACATCTCTGCCTACGGCGGAGCTTATGATGCTTTACAATCATTCACTCACAATATTTCAATCTCTCGGACCTCACGTACATACACTAAATACACAATACAAAGTAATAGAATAAATCCATAAAAATACTACATACACTACAATCATACACGGATTCTCACGCAAGTCCAAATGCGCCCCACAACCCCCACGGCTATACCCCAAAGTACTGTGAGGCACATTGGGCTCTATAATCACCCACCCCCACCCCCCACCTACCTACTATAACATACACACACACTAACACACCTTTTCTACTATTAGGCTGGGGGGAAATGAGGTTGAACTTACTGATAATATTTTTGAAAGAGGTGAGTTTTTAGAGCTGTTTTGAAAGAAGAAGTCGATTTTAGGTGTCGGATTTCAAAGGGAAGAGAGTTCCAGATAGTGGGGGCTGCGAAGGAGAAAGAGCGATGTCCAAATGTTTTTGTGCGCACGCGTGGAACACGGAGCAATCTGGTATCAGCAATGGAGCGGAGATTTCTAGATGGAGTGTACACAGAGAGAAGATCAGCCAGGTAGCGAGGAGAGAGATCAGAGAAAAAAGAGTGGCATAGTGAGGCAAGCTTATAGTCAATGCGAGCTTGAACAGGCAACCAGTGAAGGGATTTGAGAATAGGTGTGACATGATCATGCTTGCGGGAACGAGAAACAAGTTTAGCGGCAGAGTTTTGCACTTTTTGAAGTTTGTCTAATTGATTTTGAGGACAGCCAGAAAAGAGGGAGTTACAGTAGTCTAATTTGGAGAGAACAAAGGCAGAAAGAAATGTTTTGGTAGCGTCTTCTGAAAGTAAGTGGCGAATGTAACTAATGCGTCTAAGGTCAATGTATGCTTTGCGGCAGACTGTCTGTACATGTGTTGAGATACTCATGTCTTTGCTGAAGTGGAAGCCAAGATTTCGTGCGGTAGAGGAAAAGGGAATATCTGATGATCCAACGGTAAGAGATGTAGGAGTGGTAGACGGCAGAGACTTAAAAGAGGAAGAACAGAGGACAGCTTCAGTTTTCTCGTCATTTAGTTTTAGCTTGTTTTCGAGCATCCAGATTCGTATGTCGGTGATACAAAGTTCGAGAGAGGAAATGGCTGGGCTTATGTTCTCGGGAGGAGTAGAGAGTTCAAGTTGAGTGTCATCTGCAAATGATTGATGTTCAGGAGAGTGAGACTGTATCAGGCCGGCAAGTGGTTGTGTATAGAGGACAAAGAGCACGGGGCCCAACACAGATCCCTGTGGGACCCCGTACAATAGTTCTTCAGATGTAGAGTTGAGGTTATTGACAAAGACTGATTGTGTTGTTGTTTAAGGAATGCTGTGATTGTTCAATGCATAATGTAGTATAACATGTGCTTGCCTGACTACAAAGCTCATAACATTCTTGGCTGCTGCCATGCGAAGCACGCGTACCTTCTTCACATAACAACGTGGTCATGTCGGCTGCACGGAGGATGGTCACATCCACCCCGCTCCCCGAAAAACTATTAAGTATGGAGAGCACGCCGTATAATCCCGGCCCACAGAACGCCTATTGCTGCGTGCAGGGCGTTTGCAAACGTGACCTGAAATATGCTGATATCTATATTACGAATAAGTTCAAATACCTGGGAACGGTCATTTCATCAGACGGCAGATGCACATCGGAAATAGCCGGTATAATCGGCCAAGCCAAAACAGCATTCAGGAAGATGACAATCATTCTTACCAACAAATGCCTATCAATTAACATCAGAAAGAGAATCATTGAATGTTATATAAAACCAATACTGTTGCACGGATGCGAGGCGTGGACAGTCAGCAAGCCAAGCCAGAGCAAGATTGAGGCAGCCGAGATGTGGTTTCTCAGAAGAATGTTGAGAGTTCCATGGACAGCAAAAAAAAACAAACGAGACAGTCTTGATGGAGGCAGACACAAGTAGATCACTCATAAAGAAGATTAGGAAAAGACAGGCAACATTTATAGGCCATTTTATGAGGAAGGAGGGATTCGGAGCACCTGGTCACAACAGGAAAGCTGGAGGGAAAGAGAGCACCAGGTAGACCCAGGGAGAGAATGCTGGACGGACTTGCAGAGTGGCTGGGGATGAGAGGGTGGGGGAGATGCTGGGCAACGAGAGATAGAGATGGTTGGAAGTCCATGGTCGCCAACGCCATGCGGCAGGGCACCTGAGATGATGATGATGAATGATTACGAACACCTCGAAAGAAACAGCAACAAATCACTGTGTCTGGCAAGAGGCTGATACGTGCAGGCATCGCTGTTAACGAGGAGAAACGAACCTGATTATGGTCAGGCAGAAACGTCAGAAGGAAAGCTGCAGCCAGAACCACCAAGCCACAGCCTATCTGCATTCATGCACAACAGGTTTGCCCAGGATTTCCGCTCAAAAATCGGCTTATTCAGCCACAGCTGACACAATGTTTCACTTTCAACCGAGTCCTTTGTTTGGTTGCATCTATTTTTCTAATCAGACAGTCCAAGCCATCATTATAACATACCACAGTAAAACTAAGCTTTGTGACATACAAAATAACCGAAGTTGTTTGTACACAACCACAGGCAACATAACATCGTTATAGCATGTCCATTGTTTTCTTTCTGCATTGTACGTCTGAACACCCCAGTCTTGCTTTTATTCAAATGATCTTTTATCACAAATCCCTGCTCCGCCGCTGAAACGCTCTGTAAGCCAGTCACTGTATCTGACATCAGCATAACACCATCAACTAGTAGCAAAATGTACACTCCAAAATTGTTAGTCATTAACAAAGCGAAGCGCACGGGCGCTGAAAGAGACAAGACAGAGAGAGAGAGAGAGAGAGAGAGAGAGAGAGAGAGAGAGAGAGAGAGAGAGAAAGAGAGAGACAGACTGACAGACAGACAGACAGATAGAGAAAGAGAGAAAGAGAGAGAGAGAGAAACGAGGGGAAAGAGAGAGAGAAGAGAGAGGAGAGAGAAGGGGGAGAGAGGAGAGAAACGTGGGGGGGGAGAATGAGAGAGAGAGAGAGAAAGAGAGAGAGAGAAAAACGAGGGGGGAGAGAGAGAGAGAGAGAGAGAGGAGAGAGAGAGAGAGAGAGAGAGAAGAGAGAAGACGAGAGAGAAAAAAGGGAGAGGAGAGAGAGAGAGAGGGGGAGAGAGAAGAGAGAGAAGAGAGGAGAGAGAGAGGGGGAGAGAGAGAGAGAGAGAGAGAGAGTAAGCGCTTTTAGGTAAGCTTCTTATGACTCTATAAATGCTTATGATTTTTTATGCATGCGGCACAAACAACAAAAAATAACAAAACGGTCAGGCCATTCCAATAATCTGAATTTTCAGATCCTCTGTGGGATGCTAGGAGCTCTTTTAGTAGAATAAGATTCCCCACCTTTTAAAAAAAAATCTGAACCAGAAATTCCTCTTTTCTGTCATTCTCTTTGTTCCTGCTTTGCTCCTTTCTTTCTGTCAGTCTCTTTGGTTGGGCTGTAAGGCGTACGAATAAGATAATAACACATTTTCAAACAAATGACAGACCCAGCACACGTTTACAAAGAAGCAAGAGAAGGAATAACGTCACCGTGGTAAACTCATTTTTCGTGTCATATAAAAAAGCTTTGAAACCGTTTTGCGTAGTAGCTATGACTTGAAAATGATGTACACTTTTCTTCAACATATGCAGTTTTGTGTCTCAATATATCTCTCGTAGGTATTATTATTATCATTAAAGAAAGTCTGTTTCGAAATCTGAAAACTGCCAAGAATATCTCATTTTGATATTTATGGATGCAATGAGTTCAATGGTTGGGCATCACCATTTCGATACTTACACATTTGAGACCTTTTTATTGTGGCAGGTCAAAAATACAAGGTGTTAAGATGGGCAGAAATAAAACTTTAGGACTGCTCGGAACATTATCAACACACGTACTGACTTATGAGGAATGCAGAAGCATCTCTCTCTCTCTCTCTCTCTCTCTCTCTCTCTCTCTCTCTCTCTCTCTCTCTCTCTCTCTCTCTCTCTCTCTCTCTCTCTCTCTCTCTCTCTCTCTCTCTCCTCTCTCTGTTTCTTGTTCTTCTGTCTGTCTGTCTCTCTTTGTATATGTCTCCATCTGTCTGTCTGTTTGTCTGCCTGTCTGTCTGTCACATTCGCTGTCTCTGTCTCTGTCTCTCTGTCTCTCCCCTCCCTCTCTCTCTGTGTCTCTGTCTGTCTATTTGTTTGTCAGCCTGTCTGTCTGTCTCCTCACTTTCGTTGTCTCTATGTCTGTCTGTCTGTCTCTCTCCCCCTCTCTCTCTTTTCTGTCTGTCTCTCTGCATCTCTCTTGCCTCTCTCTGTCTAACTCTGTCTTCTGTTGCTTCTGTCTGTCTGTCTCTCTCTCTCTCTGATTCTCTCTCTCTCTCTCTCTCTCTCTCTCTCTCTCTCTCTCTCTCTCTCTCTCTCTCTCTCTCTCTCTCCCTGTCTTCTCAAATCGATAAAAACAAATTATTTCTGAGTCACAGGAGATTCCTTACCAAAGTCTTGGTTTTTAGCTGTTTAATTTCAGTTACTCTCTCATCCATAACCTTCTACTCAGTTTGAATGTTTCATCTTTTTTGTGTATTTCTGCTGTCGTGTGATGAAAAAAAACAAAGAATAGTCTAGAAACGTTTCGCATGTGTTGACGTGTGTGTTCAACAAGACAATCATTAAGTTAGTTTTATTTCAGCGTCATAAAAATATAACAGAATGTGCTGATATTTCCGTATGTGATACACCACAACTTATGATCTTTTGAAAATAGCTATGACAAATATTGAAATTCTGCGCATAAGTATTACGAACCTTTGAGATTCGAAAATTATGCTCAACGTGTGGGTTCTGAATTATGATTATGAATCAATACAGGGACTGTAGTTAGAGAAATGCCTCTCCATTTTGGTTATCTTGATCGCAGAAGGCCAGCAAGTCAAACTGCTTAAGGCTTGTAATTAAATCAACGTTTAACCCTTTGACTCACCTGTCTGCCAGCATCCTGCATTGTCGGCCATGCAAGCAAAGCAAAAATTAACCCTATGACTTCCTCACCCTATCCATCAGATTCCTGCTGGAAGCTGGTGGATAGGTGAGGGAATCAAAGGGTTCATTTTTTGCTGTTGTATTGGTGCTGAGTCAAACAAGTTAAGGAAATCCCTGTTGATTCCTGGATTCAAGTCCAGGTTTCTCGCGTCCTAGATAGATGATTTAACCAGTAAACCACAAGTCCATAATATAGTGGCAAAACCTGTCTTAGGACAGGGATAAGCTTCTCCTCCATTGTATCTTAAGTAGTAGTGGTCTGTTTGATAGTCCTTGGATGAGACGATACTTGAAGATTCGTGTGCAACTGAATTGAGTCATATGTTAAAGATTTAACAGCAGGAGCGTTGTTGTTCTTGGCAAAATCCTGTACAATATTCTGCTTTCCTAGATAGGCCGAAATGTAGCATTGAGGAAGTTGAAAAAGAAAGAAAGAAGAAAGAAAGAAAAAGAAAGGAAAGAAAGAAAAAGAAAAAAAAAAAGAAAGAAAAAAAAAAAAAGAAAGAAAGAAAGAAAGAAAAGAAAAAAAAAGTGAAAGAGTAGTAGTACATTGCGCCAACGCACGCTCTCCAGCAGGAGCATCCTGAAGTTTCCATTGTAAATCCATTGTAACAAAAAGAAAAATGAGAGGAAAAGAAAAGAGAAGAAATAAACACCTTACAATAGATACAATAATCTACAGTTGTCCAGTCCTTCTTCGTCTTCCGCCTGTCAGTGGAACCATTACTGCCCCACTACGCACTTCCCACCGAATTCTCCACTCAATGTGAGCATCATGTATTCCTCGTGGAAACTTTACCACCTCCATTATCGAGCGATCAACCTGTCACCGGAAAAAAAGGAAAGTTTCCATATCCTATCAAGTATGGACAATTATTAATTTTGCTTTAAGTTACACCCTATTGACAAGAGTAAATCAGAAGAGTGCTTGTTGTGTTTCAGTTGAGTAATGCGTATATGAAACCTTGTTAGACGTAGAGGTCGAGTTTCCGTCTAAGAGATTCTTTACACGGGTTCAAATTTCGATCGATGTAGAACGTGTCCAAACCTACTTCTTGTGCACACGTATGCAGAATATCAAGAATGCATCGAGCATGCATGCTAGCAAAAGTTAGACGTGCAACAACATGCTGAAATGTGGTCAGCTTGCCTAACAGTGTGGGTTTCCGAAAAAAAGTATGATTATGTGTAATTTGTATTGAATCCAGACAAGTTTGAACAACAGCGTTACATAAAGTCAATTAATCACAATCATCATCATCATCATCATCATCATCATCATCATTATCATCATCATCATTATTATTATTATTATCGTCATCATTATTAATATTATTATTTTTATTATCATTGCTGTTGAAATTATTATTTATTATTATTATTTTTTATTATTATTACTATTATTACAATTATTTTTATTGTTGTTGTTATGTTGCTATTTTTATCATTATATTATTATTATTAGTGTTATTGTTATTATTATTGTTTTTTATTATTATTATTATTATTACTATCATCATCATTATTATCATCATTGTCGTCGTCGTCATCGTCATCATCATCGTCGTCGTCGTCGTCGTTGTTATCATCATCATCATCATCATTATTATCATTATCATTGTTATTATTGTTGTTATTATTGACAACAAATGGTATGGTGTATATTTCTCTTAGAGGAAATTATGTTCACAACGATATACGACCTCGGGTGTAATGAAAAATAAATTCAGTGTAAATAAAGACAGTCTCTCTCTCTCTCTCTCTCTCTCTCTCTCTCTCCACACACACACACACACACACACACACACACACACACACACACACACACACACACACACACACACACACACAGATACCGAGAGAGATACCGAGAAGAATACCGAGAGAAGATACCGAGAGAGAGATACCGAAAGAGAAACAGAGACATAGAGACAGAACAGAGAGAGAGAGGGAAGGAGAGAGAGATAGAGATAGACAAACAGAGATAGACAGACAGACAAACAAAACAGAGAGACAGAGACAGAGAGACAGACAGACAGACAGAGGGAGAGAGAGTTAGGGAGCGGAAGAGAGAGAGGAGAGATACAGAGACAAAGACAGAGACAGAGACAAAGAGACAGACAGAGACAGAGAGAAGTTGAGAGAAAGAGAGATGAACTTAATCAATTTTTCAAGAAGGAGCTGAACAAATAATGGAAACTTTTTGGAGGTTACAGTTTGTTCAAGGAGATTTCATCACATTCATACAATTCCATATAACATGCGCCCATGTCTGTTATTAATCATCCGGCAAACCCCACGAGCCTGGACAAAACCGTTTGTGCCGGTAAAGCCTTTGAACCGGAAAGCGGAAGGACAACAGGAACTATGAAACGGCAAGTTGACACCGCCTGAATGAGAAAAGCATTAATTAATATGGGAAGCATAGTGACGATTTTTTTTTTTTGTTTTTTTTCTGTTGTGGCTAGGATTGAACTCGATGTCGCCATATCTTGATCTTAGATCCCAAAACATACTAATGACTGTTTAGGAGGACATTGTGGTCAATGATGTCAATAACAACAACAATAACAACAACAACAAAAACAGCTGAGAGGTCTAACAGTGTTAAGACATAAAGAGATTATTTATGCAAAGGTTAAGAAATATATGAGACAGAAACAACATGGTGATGAAAAGCATCTATACTTATACTAATGCAGACACATTAAGATGTTTGTCACGGGTGTCGAAAGATAAGTTAATTATGTAAGGTTATAGTAGGTAGAATCTGAAGGCTTATCCAGCCCACAAAATTTATGCGCAGGCTCATGTAATTTGCTTTGAGTAATTTGGATCCTTGCATTAAATAACGTCAATGGCGTTGGCGCGTATAGGGTTTATGTAGGGGTTATCAAACTATGTAACTCTATTTTGACAAAAGTGAAACTAAATCTTAAAAATAAATGACAGCATTTCCATATGTATACAATGCTTCGATTTAGTATTTACATTATCTCTCTATTGAATAATCACATTTAGATGGAATGCATAATGTAAATGGCTACCTTCTGAAAATAATGCTCAGATTTAGATGATGTCTTACATATCATATTCTATATCAAATATAAATCCCACCGGTTTTATACCTAGACAGGATCTTATACAATACTATTTTCTTGTTTGGTAAGATTTCACAAGGTTGTATTCGTTTCCTGCCAAATCATATATAATTCAGAACAGAATCTGTTGTTTACTTGGCATTTGTTTCACATGCTCACTAGTTTCATTTCGTTTCTTAATTCCCGAGAGATCAAATAGGGGAGAAAGGTCAGAGGAGGAATGAGAGTGAAATGCACGGGGATTTAAACCTGTTGGGGATTTGAACCTTTTTGTGAACTAAAAGTTTGAAGATTTCTTAGGGGCATGTCTAAATAATGAATTAGAGAGAGAGAGAGAGAGAGAGAGAGAGAGAGAGAGCGTGAGAGAGAGAGAGAGAAAGAAAGAGAGAGACAGACAGACAGACAGACAGAAACAGAGAAAGAAAGAAAGAGAGAGAGAGAGAGAGAGTTTGGGAGGGCAGTGAAGGTATAAGAGACATAACCTTTACACCAACTAAGCATTAATAATAGCATTAGATCCATGTCATGCTTATTGGACAGCTAGTCCATTAGTCTTCGAACACACCAGTGTGATGACAAAAGAACAGAAGGAACAAAATAGCAAACAGAAAATGATAAGAAAATAAAGAAGAAAAAGAAAATTAAAAAAAATAGAAAAAAGAAGAAAGGAGTTTGGAGTTTGTTCAAGATGGGGTCATCGCAGTTGGACAATTCCATATACGGTCCTCCTAATCTCCCAGCAAATCATTTAACAAAAGTTTTAATTCCCTGAGCCTGCAGAAATGTTACATGTGCTGACAAGGTATTTAAAAGAGCAGGGTGCAGGAGGGGGGGGCAGGGGCGGCAGTGACTTACGAAACACTACACTGACATCACCAAAATGATTTTTTTTAAAAAAACAACGGTTATAATGATGATGAAGAAGAAGACAAAAAAATGAGAAATACAAGAGGAAAAAAGGGAGAGAGAGAGAAAGGGGGGGGGGGAGAAAAAGACAGACAGAGAGACAGAGACAGACAGAGACAGGCTGGCAGACATAGACGAGAGGAGGAGGAGGGGGAGGAGGAGGAGAAGGAGAGAGACAGACAGACAGACAGATAGACAGACAGAAACAGATATATATATAGACAAAGAAACAGAGGCAGGCGCACGCACACACACACACACACACACACACACACACACACACACACACACACACACACACACACACACACACACACACACATGCACACATGCACAAAGAAAGAAAGAGAGAGAGAGAGGAGGCAAACAGACAGACAATCAGACGAATAGAGGCAGAGAGACAGAGGGAGACAGACAGACATACAGAGACAAAGAGACACAGAGGGAGGGACAGAAAGACAGAGTCAGATAGAAAGACAGCGAGACAGGTACAAAGACAATGGCAGAGAACGGTAAGATTACAAATAATATGATCGATGTTATTCCCATGCGCAAAACATTGGGACTATTGTGCTTTTCGTCATCCAGTTCTTCCCCCTAGAAGCATAAACTATGGAATGTAAAGAAACAACCAAGAAGGCTTCGCCATGACTGTGCTAATGACTCACAACTTCATCACTCCGCTTTCCCCAGAGACAGTTCCGGCACTGCTAGAGCAATTAACAACATTCTTCAGAACTTATCTGCCTGAACGAAAGCAAACAAACTGAAAAGTAATGGATAAAAACAAACTCGCGTACATAAGTCAACATCAAACAAACAAACCAACAACAAAAAAAGACAAATAGATAGACATGAGAGCATGCAAGAGACTGTATAATGCATGCACTAGTTAATACATCTAAGGTACAGTAAAAGAAAGATCTAAGATTCCCTCCCGTTCTACAAGAGCAAACACGCACTGAAGACAACAATGGGAAACTCTGGTCTCCACAGAAAAGACAAATAGATAGACAGCCAGACGGATAGATAGATAGATAGATAGATAGATAGATAGATAGACAGATAGAATCGATAGATAGATACATAGATAGATACATTGACAGATAGGTAGATATAAATACATGTAGATAGATAGATAGATAGATAGATAGATAGGTAGATAGGTAGATAGATAGATAGATAGATAGATAGATAAATAGATAGATAGATAGGTAGATAGACAGATAGATAGATAGATAGATAGATAGATAGATAAATAGATAGATAGATAGATAGATAGATAGATAGATAGATAGATAGATAGATAGATAGATAGATATCCAAAACAAGTGCGACTGCCCGCGCCCAAGCAAACAGGAACCAGAAGAACAAGCAAGCCAAAGCAAGCGCGTATTCAACACAACAAGACAAGACAAGCGCAAATTTTCGGCCAACCGGCCTTTGTCAAGCGCGAATGCACGGTCACAAACAGACCACAAACAACACCAAACAGCGGATAATAAAAACAGGACTAAAAAATTCCCTGCCGTCTCGTCCAGTGGGTAAAAAGGGACCAAAAAAATTATTATCTGCTGTTTGGTGTTGTTTGTGGTCTATATTGTGACCGTGCATTCGCGCTTGACAAAGGCCGGTTGGCCGAAAATTTGCGCTTGTCTTGTCTTGTTGTGTTGAATACGCGCTTGCTTTGGTTTGCTTGTTCTTCTGGTTCCAGATAGATTAGATAGATAGATAATAGATAGATAGATAGATAGATAGAATAGATAAATAGATAAAATATAGATAAATAAAAAAAATCAAATAAAGAAAACATCAAAACCACCGTCATCTCAGACTGTGCTATAACCTTCAGCAAGTCCGCAAGGAACCTGGGAGTGTCTCTTAACATAATTCCTATCCATGGAAACTGATGTTTAACATCATTCTGTTCTCAAAACTCTATCTCTGATTACGCAAAATAAGCAACATTCGCCTATTTCATTCTGTCAATATCACAAATAAGCTGTGTGACCCTTTCGTTTCATCTAGTGTACTGCAACTCTTTCTTAACCAGGTTTTCTAATGACCAGCTATTCAAACTCCAACAACTTAAAACAGTCTAGTTCAATGTATCTTAATGGACAGTAAACAGTGGGATGCAAAATCCTCTCTCGCGAAACAAACATTAGCTTCCAATCAGAGCATGTGTTGAGTATAAAATTAAATTGCCGCAATCTGCTTTCATTGTCTAAATTCGAATACCATGATGTGCGCGCGCGCGCACGCACACACACACACACACACACACACACACACACACACACACACACACACACACCATACACACACACACACGCACGCACACACACGAACCTTCACAGTCTCTCAGGTCTGAAGAACCATGCCTGAGTTCTCTGCAACTACTTGCGGAAAAAAAGCCTTTTACTGTTTTTCGCTCAAGAACATGGAACTCAATCCCAGTGTCTTTAAGACAAAGCAATTGTCTGTTTACTTTGTCAGAAAGAAATGGTGGTGATGATGATGATGATGATGATGATGATGATGATGATGATGATGATGATGATGATGATGATGATGATGATGATGATGGATGATGATGATGGTGATGATGTGATGATGATGATGATGATACAGAAGTAAATGGAAGAGAAAAAAGAACAAACAAGAACAAGAACAAGAACAAGAACAAGAAGAACAAGAAGAACAAGAACAAGAAGAACGAGAACAAGAACAAGAAAATTACAATTTCTCTCTTCTTTCATACTATAATCGATTTTGTTTCCCCTACAAGGGTGGCGGTCTCTGCGTGTACATGTACATTCTCTCGCCAGGCACACCGATTTGCAGCAGTCTCTTCCTGAGTGTCCCACACAGATATCAGAGGGCTCCAGGTCAAGTTTGTAAACGTCCCTATATCGCAAGAGTGGGCGCCTTGATGGTCGGGATCTCCCAGCGATCTCCCTATATATAAAACGTCTCTTGTGATAATATCCGTCCTGCATGCGGCGGACTTGGCCAAGCCAACGCAGTCATCGTTGTGTGAAGAAGGCATAAATTATATGCTTGGCATGCTATAGCCTGGTCAACGACGTGCCTGTTTGACATACAGTCCATCCAAGATATGTCCTGGGTCCGGTACTAGCACCGCATGCGGAAGCTATTGAGGCGGTGTTTTTGACGCACATAGGTTGTCCAGATCTCGCTGCCGTGGAGAAGAGTGTTCAGTATACAAGCTCTGTACACGCCGCATGTACTTGCAGGGAAGCTTGTTATTTTCCCACACGCTCTTGGACAGCTTGGCAATAACAGTGGCAGCTTTCTCTATCTGCCTGTTGAACTGTGGGTCAAGGTAACGTTACTGCAGAACGTAGGTCCTTGGTAGATGAATTCGTTTACCTGTCTGTCTGTCTGTCTGTCTGTCTGTCTGTCTGTCTGTCTTTCTGTCTGTCTGTCTCTGTCTCTGTCTCTGTCTGTCTCTCTGAACTGTGGGTCAAGGTAACGTTGCTGCAGAACGTAGGTCCTTGGTAGATGAATTCACTTACCTGTCTGTCTTTCTGTCTGTTTGTCTGTCTGTCTCTGTCTCTCTCTGTCTCCCTGTCTCTGTCTCTGTCTCTCTCTCTCTCTCTCTCTCTCTTCTCTCTCTCTCTCTCTGTCATTAATTGTGAAGTTAAAAGATTTTAACATTGTTGTTTAAACTAACGATTGTTTTTCATATCATAGAAAACTGAGTTTTATTGACAGAACATAAAAACTATCAGCGGGTATAAGAGTAGGTTGGTGCTGGTATGCACGACTGTCATACTCGTATACCGAAGAAAGAAAGACTACCCAAAAAGAAAAATAAATAGATAAACAAATAAAGAAATAAAGAAATAAAGAAATATATGTATAAAACAATATAGTCTACGGTTAAATAGTAACAGGTCTTCAGTGTTTCAGTTTGTTTGACTGTCACTATCAACAAAATGGACATCATCATCATCATGAGGTGTCCTGCCGCATGGCGTTGGCGATCATGGACGTCCATCTGCCTCTATCTCTCGTTGCCCCTAGCATCTCCCTCACCCTCCCCGTCCCCAGTCACTCTGCAAGTCCATCCAGCATTTTCTCCCCGGGTCTACCCGGTGCTCTCTTTCCCTCCAGCTTTCCCGTTGTGACCAGGTGCTCCAAAACCCCCTTCCTCATAAAATGACCTATAAATGTTGCTTGTCTTTTCCTAATCTTCCTTATGAGTGATCTACTTGTGTCTGCCTCCATCAAGACTGTCTCGTTTGTTTTCTTTTCAAAAAATGGACATACAGGTCTGAAACCTGTGGTCTAGCACTTGATCAGTGAATATTTTCAAAACTAAACTTGGGGAATATCTAACAAGCAGATTATTTTTAAAGCAACAATGACATGGCTTTTAACGGTTTCGTTTTTGTTTTTTTTCTTCTCGAATTTGATACAAGCACTGTCTCACACACAGACACAGACACAGACACAGACAGACAGACAGACAGACAGACACACACACACACACACACACACACACACACACACACACACACACACACAGAGAGAGAGAGAGAGAGATATATACACAGACATACACAGACACAGACACACAAACACACAAACACACACACACAGACACACAAACATACAAACACACACATATACACACACCGCACACACACACACACACCGCACACATAACACACCACACACACACACACACACACACACACACACACACACACACACACACACACACACGCACACACAGATACACACAAACACACACACATACACACACACAGCACAATACAATCAATCAATCAATCAATCAATCAATCAATCAATCAGTCGATCAGTTAAGCAGGGTTAATAGCATTGCTGTGATAGGACACTTGGGTAGATTTAGAATCGGAACGCCACTTTTTCAGCATTTCATGTTTTCCCCTGTACATGTATATGCCACCGGACACATGTGTGACACATACATGATCTTTACTGTGCTCGTTTGACGCTCTGTATGCATATGGCCACAAAGAGGCTTTAAACACTAGCTAACCTTGGAACTCGAAAAGCAAAACAAAATAAAACGAAACAAAACAAAAAATCAAAAAAAAATCTTCTCCCTTTAAACCACCAGGAAAGAGGTAACGACAGGAAGTCTGGCGTTCCACTCATTTGACTGTCTCGCCCGTTGAATGTCAATTTTACAATGTGGTGGTCACATAAGCAGAAAGAAGATCTCTATTTTTTCTGTTCTGTATCGATGTACAAGAAGACGGACGATCATTGTCTTGTCCTCTTTTCTTGTGTTCTCTTGTCTTGTCTTGTCTTGTCTTGTCTTGTCGTGTCTTGTCGAGTCTTGTCTTGTCTTGTCTTGTCTTGTCTTGTCGAGTCTTGTCTTTTTTGTAGCTGTTTTGTCTTGTTTTGTTATATCAAATACGCATTTTCATCCTAATTCGTCTATCTATCTATATATCTATCTAGCTAGCTAGCTAGCTTGCTAGCTCTCCCTCTCTCTCTCTCTCTCTCTCTCTCTCTATATATATATATATATATATATATATATACATATATATATATATATGTAGAGAGAGAGAAAGATCCATAGATAGAGAGATAGAGAGGTAGATAGGTAGATAGATAGATAGATAAATAGATAGATAGATAGATAGACAGATAGATACATACATACATACATATACTCCTAATCATAATTTAAGGGCCACTTCTTCCTTCCTCTCTAATTTTAAGTTGAAATAATTGACAATGTTTAGAATTGATTCTATGTTTTATTTCATCATTTCCACACCTGTTTTGGAAAAAGAAATTAGCACAATGACCCATTAGTGAACAGCACATGCATTTAAAGGAACATCCCCCCCCTTTTCAAAAAACAGAAAGTGTCAGATTTGGCCAATCTGTTTTCAATATCGCGTGTGTCCGCCCCGAGCCTGGATGCATGCTTCACAGCGCCGATGCATCGACCCCACAAGGGTACGGAGTGTGTCCTGAGGGATGGCCGCCCACTCGATCTGCAGGATGTCGACCAGCCTGGCCAGGGTGCCCGGTGGGGGGTGGTTGTCCCTGATGCGCCTCCCGAGCACATCCCAGAGGTGTTCAATTGGGTTCAGGTCAGGTGAGCACGCTGGCCAGGCCATACGGACGACTTCATGCTGCTCCAGGAAGTCGGTCACAAGGCGTGCTCGATGCGCAGGTGCATTGTCGTCCTGGAAGATTGCGCCTTGACCAAGGTCCACAAGCGCAGGCAGTGCCACGGCCGCCAGAACCTCGTCCCGGTACCGGACCCAGTTCAGGATGCCGTCAATGGGGAGCAGGGGGGTCCGGGTACCACGGCTCATGCCACCCCACACCATCACCGACCCGCCGCCGTACCGGTTATGCTCTTGGACAGTGGCGTCAGCGAACCTCTCCCCTTGACGTCGCCACACCCGAGCCCGGCCATCGTTAAAGGTCAGGGTGAACCTGGACTCATCCGAAAACAAGACCCGGGCCCACTGTTGCCTTGTCCAGGTCACGTGTTCCCTGGCCCAGGTCATGCGGCGCACTCTGTTGACCGGTGACAGCACGGGTCGGACGGCCGGTCTCCGTGACCTCAAGTTTGCCTCATGTAGCCGTCTTCTCACCGTGCTGCAGCTGATGTTAGCACCTGTTGCGTCCCTCAGCTGACCCCTCAAGGTCACCGCAGTGGATGCCCTTTCCCTCAGGACGGAGAGGGCAAGGTAGCGGTCTTGCTGTCTTGTCGTTACTCTGGGTCGACCCGTGTGACGCCTTTCCTGGACTGCTCCAGTCTCATTGAAGCGCTCCAGCAGTCTCTGGATTGTGGAATGCGACACTTCAAGTCGTCTAGCAACTTCCCGCTGCGCTAGGCCTTCATCAAGCAGAGCGAGGGCTCTCCCCCGCTGCTCATCCGTCATCCGTCGTCTTGCAAGCATGGTTAAAACGAACCAAGAACGGGTCCTTTTTATCCTCGTCTGCGGGCAACTTTGGCTGGAGTAGTGTTCAAAAAGGGCTTGCCTTGCACGTGCAAAGCGAATTTTGTCGCTACCTTGCCTGCGTCGTCAGAGAGACCCTGCTGAAGATTCGACAATTTCGTGTGGAAATTGTCTTCCTTGGGCCGCCCATTGCAAATCGGCAAATCCCCAAACACGTGCCAAAACGAAACTGCAATGTTGTCTGAGCTCTTGTCCATTCAGTTACGGCAACGAATTGGAGAAAAGAGTAAGAGAAAAATAGGTTATTTCTCCTTTCAAAAATTGACTCAAAAACGTTCCTGGCCCTTCAATAATGACGTGTAGTATACATACATACATACATACATGCATACATACATACATATTTATTTATGTATTTATTTATTCAAGTTCGCTTGAACGCCGGCAGCAACATTGGTTTAGATTTCTTATTACTTTAATAACCTTATTCTACCTGTATCATGTTGTTTCAGGATTGTTTCCTTATAAATTTTTTGTTTTGTCTCTAATCTTCATTTTCGTCTTGTGTTGGGCTCGACAGGATGTCAGATAAATCGTCTGTCCGGTCATTTTGTAATTTTTTATTTGTCGTCTTTTATATATGCTTTACAAAAGGTCAGCTGGCTGAGAAATGCGCCTGTCTTGTCTTGTCATGTCTAGTCTTGAGAGAGGGAGAGAGGGAAAGGGAGGGAGAGAGAGGAGGTGAGGAAAAGAGAGAGAGGAGGAGGAGACAGAGACAGACAGAGACAGGCAGGCAGACAGGCAGCCAAGCAGACAGACAGGCAGACAAACAGACAAGCGGAGATTGAGATAGACACAGAGAAAGACAAACAGACAGAAAACCATAAATAAACAGCTAACCGACGTGACGAGAAGTCTTATTTCTCAACAGATTGAAGGATTTGTGCAGAGAGAGGAGAGAGAGAAGAAGGGCAGGGGCACTCAGAGAGAAAGAGAGAGGCAAAGAAAGAAAGAAAGAGAGATAGAGAGAGACAGAGACAGAGACAGACAGACAGACAGAGATATATAGATTGAGAGATAGACAGACAGAGACAGGCAGACAGACAGAGAGAGACAGACAGACAAATCGATACAAAGAGAGAGAGAAAGAGAGACAGAGACAGAGAGACAGATCGATAGACAGAGAAAGAGAGACAGACAGACAGACAGACATACAAACAGACCGACAGACAGACATACAGACAGATAGAGACAGAGATAGAGATAGAAACAGAGAAAGAGACAGACAGACAGAGACAGAGACAGAGAAAGAGAGAGACAGACAGACAGACAGAGCGAAACACACAGACAAGCAGATAAACATATGGTGTGAGTCGTTAATTCATTTCTCATTAAGCTGAAGATCTTAGAGACCGCTGGATGAAGGGGAGGATGCAGAGAGAGAGAAAAAGTCTGCGTTCCTGGAACGCTCTGTCGGGAGGTTTGGCGCTGTGGTTGATTTGGCGCGGCGTATAAAATGTCCCGCCGTTTCTCATCATCTCTCTGTCGTTGTTTGGCACCACAAGAATGAAACAGCAAGCATGTTTTCAAGAGTTCTTGGGGACAGTGGAAGCTGTTTCGGGTGTGAAGAAGAAACAAGAGTTGCCCCTTGTGCTTGAAGGGACAGGATTTCTGATTTGACTGATTTGCTTTTTAATTAAGACTATTCTCTGTCAGAGGGGTTCATCTGCAGATTGACGTCCTTTGCCACTGTTAGGTTGAGTTTCCAAGACGTACCACTTTTGATGAAGCACATATGATATATTTGCACGTTCTGAAAACATCGGATGTTTGAACTGTCTGGAGAGTCTATATATATATATATATATATACATGTCTATATATATTGTCCTTTGATGTATGATGCAAAAATCAGTTTATGTTTCTTAATTACAGGGGTGATATTAGTTGATTTTGAGCGCTGATTTTCAATCGATTTTTTGTGGAATATTTACTGTCCAAGAAAAGCTGAAGTGTTCTTTTTTCAAAACGAAGATATGCTTTTTACTGAAATACTGCAGCACCATTTTGATATGTTAATAAGCCATAACTTGTATTTTCATGCTGGTTTATTTGCAGTTGTCATACCATGACTTGCATTGTTGAGTTGGTTATCTGAATATTGATTTTTTTTAAAAAAATGATATCTATTATTTTGGACACATACACGCGAAAAGAAATATATAAACAAAGAAAAGATAACGTATAGTTACATCTAGGTAATTAATGATATAAGGCTATGTAAATTACAAAAGCCAAAGCTATTTCTTTCTCATCTGTATTCATTTGAACATATTTACATATGCAACATTCTGTCATACGAATTAATTATTATGTAAATGTGAGAGTTCGTGGGTGAGAGGGTGGTGAGTTAAGCAAACGATTTATTCACTTCATTGCCCTGCTAGTAATTTAGTAAATGTCTTCTTAAATTGGTTGATTATTGGTTATTGGTTGGTTGGTCAGTTGGTGAGTTCGTCACTTAGTTTTAGTTTGTAACTTTATTGGCTGAGTTATGACGTAAGGGATAGAGCACATTCGCACAATTGTCATTACAAAGACCATCATGCCTTGCGATTCGGTTTTTTTTCCTGTAAAGGGCGATAACTTTAGCGTTCACTGCAATCGGTTTGATCAGCTAGTCTGCCTCAGTGATCTCCCCACTGCATGAGCCGGAACCCATTTCGCCATTGTTAAAGACTGGAGTTTCTGGCACTCTGCAAGGGGTGAACTGACAAACCAAAACAAAGACCTGGCTTTGTCACAAGACAAGACTGATTTTCAATTTATTCCTCTTTCCTCCGAGATTCTTCAAGACTTTTTTTTCCAGTTCCTGCAGTTTTCTTCAAGAGATATTTTTCTCATCCCGTTCCCAACAAGATTCATCTCTTCAACTTCCGTTTCTCTTGCTGGTCCCGAGGACGTGATGGCGCAACCGTCAACAACTTTGAAAGTGGTGAGAGGTTGTGTTGTGTTCGTTGTTGTGTAAACTGCTTGGCTGGTCGGGTTGCTGGCTGGTTGATATGTCTTGTGGGTGGGTAGGTTGGATGTGTGTGTGTGTGTGTCGGGGGGGGGGGGGAGGGGGTGCACGCGTGCGTGTGTGTATGTGTGTTTGATTCACATGTTGGTTTGGATGATGACTGTGTTGTTGATGATTTTGTTGGTTGGTCAGTTTGTTTGTCGGATTGTTTGGTCGTCTGTAATGTTTGTTTTATAGTTCTTCGTTCATTGATGATTAGCTGGTTGATGTTGGTTTAGTGGTTGATAGGATGGTTGGCTGACTGATTGTTTTCATCTGTTGGTTACAGGATATTGTTGATCAATCGATTGCTTGGTAGACTGCTTGGTTGGGTGGATCGTTCACTGTTTAGTTATTTATTTGGAAAGTAGTTTGTTTTACACTGCTTGCTTAGATGGTCAGTTGTCAGTTGGGCTGGGTTGCTGTCTATTTGTATGGGTGGTTGCGCGCTTGGCTGCCTGCTTGGCTGGTTGGTTGGTGGGCTGACGAGCTGATGAAAAGGCTACAATGATGATGTCAGGATGGCTATCTGATTGAATGGTCAGTTGCTTTGTCAGAAAATGAAAATGTGAAATCATCACGGATGATTTATTTTTACGATTTTTGTTGTGTTTTTGTAAACTTCAAGATGTATTCCTTCATGATGTTGTATTTGTGGAAGCAGTGCTAAATCAACCAGTCGCTCACTCATTCACTCACTTATTCATACACTCTCTCTCTCTCTCTCACTCACTGACTCATTCACTCTCTCACTCACGCATTCACCCACTAAATCATTTACTGAATCAATCAGTCAGTCAGCCAGATAATTGTTCAGTGAATTAATCCATCAGTCATTCATTCATCGTCAATTCAAATGTAGCATATTTTGGAATTTTGAACCTCATGAGAGGTCTAACCGTAGACAACTTTAGAGCAAAGTGATTCTAGTAAGGCTAAAGTGACTTCGTTTTGGAATGTGTTCTCGGAATTTAGCCCAGCCCACTATGTGTGTGTGTGTGTGTGTGTGTGTGTGTGTGTGTGTGTGTGTGTGTGTGTGTGTGTATGTGTGTGTGTGTGTCTCTCTCTCTCTCTCTGTGTTTGTTTGTGTATGTGTGTGTGTGTGTGTGTGTGTGTGTGTATGTGTGTGTATGTGTGTCTCTCTATGTTGTGTGTGTGTGTGTGTGTGTGTGTGTGTGTGTGTGTGTGTGGCGCTTATGTTCACTGTACATGTGTTTCACTCAGATGTGTGTATGCTCGTTGTCTCACCCACACTGTCGTTGCAAAGTCTATATACTCCATCTTTGGTGGGCTTGCATGACTGGTGTCTTCATGTTGCTCTAAGGCAGCCACTGACATGACATGCAGGATCTTTAACGTGGATGTTTGGTTTTCTGCATACATAAACACGCACAGGAAGAGGCATTGGCAGATCTGCTTCAGACATGTACATCTGGGAGGTCTGAAAACTTTCCACTCTTGATCCATTAGGCAGACCTTCTGTTTTGAAGACAGACGTTTACCTACTTAACTAGCTCGCCCATCGTTTGGGGTTGTTACTGTTCATGATAACCTGTAACCCCAGTAATCTGCATGGTAAACCAATGGTCTCTGTGACAATCACTAATAATTGTACTTTCTCAACTCTCTGTGTGTCTGTCTCTGTCTCTTTCTCTCTCTGTCTCATTCTCTCTCTCTCTCTCTCTCTCTCTCTCTCTCTGTCTGTCTGTCTGTCTGTCTCTCTCTCTCTCTCTCGCGTGTTTTTCAAAGAAAATGGACAACAATATGCAAAGTTAACTGGCCAATTTGCTTTGCTCTGTGCGTCAGAAAGAGACGCAAATTGCAAAACCCACGAGCTGACTTGACCCAGTAGATGCACAGGAAGTCCCGCTGTCACCATAGGGCACGTTCACGCTTTTGAATTGTGAGTGTATCATTTTCTTTCAGTTCAGAGCTGAAGAGGATCTGCCTGGCCCTCGTCACGAAAAAGATGATTAATGATGATCAGTCAGGCTAGGGATACAAGCCATGCATACATTTTAAGGTCTTATTGAATAAAAGAGTTATTTGATACAAGGACCCTGCATGTCCGCACGCATCTGTGTGTGTGTGTGTGTGGGTGGGTGGGGGCGTGTGTGTATGTATGCATGTGTGTGTATGTATGTGTGTGTGGGTGGGGGGCGTGTGTATGTGTGCATGTGTGTGTATGTATGTGTATATGTATGTATGTGTTTGTGTGTGTGTGTGTTCTTTGATTTAGCGTCTTTTCACTATGCGCGTGCGCGCGCGTTTGTGCATGATTGTGTGTGTGTGTGTTGTGTGTGTGTGTGTGTGTGTTTGTGTGTGTGTGTGTGTGTGTGTGTGTGTGTGTGTGTGTGTGTGTGTGTGTGTGTTGAA